>JAEIGI010000011.1:2400000-3600000 GCA_018903615.1 Drosophila neocordata
TTTATGAATAAAGGCAACCCAAGGGCAAACACACAGAGGGGTGTGGCAGTACGTTTTGGGGGTATTTGTGGGGAAATATTCAAAGTCAGCCCTCCCCACTGGGAGATTTTAGAGAGAGAGGGGGGCTGCGAAGGAATATTATTTTGTTTCACTTTTAGGGTTGCTAGACATACTTTACATGTATATATGCATATGCATATGGGGGTGTGCGCGGGTGTGCGGTGTCTGTGTGTTCATTTCTTTCCTCATTTTTTGATAATCCCTCTTCCAGCATATGCAAAAGGGGAGAGGCAAGCATACGAATTAATATTGACTGTTAATATGCAACTGACTTTTGGGGGTGGCAATGTTTTTGTTTTTATATTTTTGCTTGGAGGGGGGTTACATAATAATAATGAGACCCTTTCCCTTGACTGTAAACGGGAGTACAGTCATTCTAAGGAGCAATGCTTTCTTTTTCTTACTCTTCATCTCTCTTTTTCTCTCTCTCTCTCTCTCTGTCTTTTTGCACTTAAATTCAATGCAATTTAGCAGACAAGAGGAGGACTGCAGTAAGGAATTGGAGAACCAAGTGGAAGAGCACACGAAACAGGAGAAGAGTTGTAAAGAAAAGCTGATGCAGATGCTGCTGTTGCTTTTGCTGCTAGTTTAACTTTTTACGCCCTTGCCAAAAGGATGGGCATATGCATTTTCTTATTCTGTTGGCACTTAGTAGGGATGCAGCATCAAGATATTTGAGGCCTATAATATAACCGTTAAAGTTGATGTATTTTGGCATATATTTCATATACCATTGTTTTCCTATAAAACTTTGAAACATTTCTTTTGCCAGCTTATATGTGGAAGAATAACTCGACTCGATTCATAGAATTAATTATTAAAATTGTAAATTAAAGTTTTATCTAACTATATTATTTACCATCCATGCAATAAAGATCCTAACTAGATCATTAATCTATATCATCATATATATCTCTTTCTATTTAAAACGTTTTCTTGAAATCGGAATGATTGTCATATCATTGATTAAGTCGGGAAAGGGTATAAAAGGTGTGGCGCATGCATGGCAAGAGTCTGATCTTGCTCCCCTGTTGTTTATATGTGTGTGTGTGTTTTTTGTCTCTTTTTTTTTTTTTAAATTGCACATTCAAACAGTTCAAGGACCAGGCCAGACCAGTGTGTGCAGTGCAGCACAAGCCAAGCCGCAAAACAGGCCACAAACCGGCTCCGGCTTTGACTTTGAGCAAAGTAAAGTAGAGAATTGCATTGCAACGAGGACGCAGGCGCATGCACACACACACACACACACACACCATGATGAAGAGATGCTACAGACACTTTTGTTGGTGTTGTTATTGCTTTGCTGTTGTCTTGGTCTCATCCTCCGCAGAAGTCAGGCCAAGTCGTTACATTGTCAGAGAGACGCGACACACACACACACACACAAACAAACGGAAATTGCGCACATAAAGCGCCAAATCAGAGAGACTCGACTTGAGTCGAGTCGACACCACTTGGACCTGGACTTGAACGATGAGAGACTCCATCCAATGTAGATGCAATTGCAATTGGCAAAAGCTCTTTCCTTTTTTTTTTATCTATTGATTCGTTTTCAAGTAATTTCCTGTACCCCCAGCTGCAGCTGCTCTAAAAGAAGGAGGAAAACCCAATAACAATAAGTTGAAGGAGAGAGGTAAGGAAATCAGTTGGTTGAAAGGATGAGCCAACTAACGCATGTGCGCAAGGCTAAATAATGCAATTTCAAACACATCTAATGGAAAACGATGCCAATAATTGAATATATTTTCTCATTTCTAAACTGAATCAAATCATTATTTCCATTATATAAATTTTCTCCCTTTTGTGTGAATGGAATAAGAACTTTAACTTAAAACTGAAACAATCTGCAAATGTTAATGTATTCCATCTTTAAGGTTAGATATTTAAATATAATAATGTGGAGGAGTATAACAAGCAAATAGACATGATGATAACTGATTGCTTATATTGGCCCAAACGCACTCTGACACCTGCGGCTCGTTAGACAGAAGAGTTGCTATAGCGTTTGCTACAGATATAGATACAGATACACAGATTGGTACTGGTACTGGTACAGGTACAGGTAATGCCCTGTCAACCTGATTACATTTCACGCCCAACTGCTGCCTGACCGGAAGAATCGAGAAAACAAGCAACGGTTGCCGGTTACCGGCAACAGGAAACACAACTAGAGATTCTCCCCTTTTTTTTCGCCTAGGTTATCAACTTGACAGAACGTTGTGATTATCCAGGATGATTGTGAGAGAGGCACGTGTGCCTGTTCTCCTTCCTCTCCTCCCCACACACACACACACACATTCTCGTTCTTTCTGTTCAGCTGAGGAAAGCGAAATATCGATCGACTAGATTGTCAAGTAGCTTGTCATGGGGAAGGGCGAGGACATAGAAAAGGCATGACGTGCTAGTGCATTCATTACCAAAGCTCCTGAAGGAGCTCAGAAGGCATGCATCATCATTATTATCATAGCAATCATTATCATTATCTTCATTATTGTCGTTGTCATAAGCTGAGTGAATTTTTAACGCTTCGCCCCCAACAAAGGCCAACAGAAAAAGCAAAAGGGAAAGGCAAACACAAAGTCACAGTCAAAGCCAAAATTCTTCCCCAATGCACTTTTGTGTCCGTTAACAGTTGTCGAATTTAAAATGAATGAATTTGAAAATTGTTTACATGTATATAATAAAATTGTTTACTAGTTTAAGATAATAGAAATCTTTGGGTCTATTATCTATTATCTTCTTGGGGTATTCAATATTCTATATATATATATATCAAAATTGAATGTTCCTAATAATACTTTCTACTGTTTTTTCGATTCGATTTTGAAATCAAAACAAGGTTAAAAATTTAAACATATTTTCTCTCTTTTTGTTTTGTAGTTTTTTAAGTGCTTTTCTGTTTAATTTGTTTTGCCATTTTATGCATTTCTTTTTTTTAAATTTATGCGATAAGGTGGTAAAAAAAAAAAAAAAACACAATGTGATTCGCGTACTCACATTTCTCTTTGTGTGTTTTGGGGTAACTGTGACGGCGGAACGAACAAGTGTGCAAATGACAACAGCTCGAACTTGCTTGAGGGCCGGAAATGTGGCAACAATAACAATCAAACACTTGCACTTGGCATAAGCACACCCACAACCACAACACACACACACACACCCTGACATACACATACATAGATGCAGCAAATATGTAAAATATTTTAATATTTATTGTTTCTATCTACGAGAGTAGTTTTAAAACTTTTTTACATTGCCCACTAGCCAGCACTTACATAGAAATTCCTAAACCTCCACCTCCCTCCCTCTTTCAATTCGAATAAGTTTGCCTTAAGGAATGTCATCCATATATGGATCAATGAAACGACATTGATATATAGAGAAATGTATCCTTAATGGCATAGGATAAAGCACAACTATTTCTTACTCTTTTAGAATGTACAACAAAATATAAAAAGCAGCAAATCAAAAATTGTAGAAATCTCTTTTGGCAGTTTTGGAATATTACAAAACTTATTCAAAAAAGTTTGAAATTAAACCTAATATGAAAATAAACTTTTTGTCATTTATTTTTAATTTAAAATTTTTGGTTTTTCAAATATAACGTCTCAAAGAACTAAAAAACTAAAACAATCCAAGGGTTGCCACCTTACTGAAAAGCCTTTGCTTTAGTTAACTGATAGAAAATAACTGTTAGTTAAATGTTAGTCAAACTGTTATACAACTTTAAAAACTATTTCTTTGATATCGAAATTGATTGTTTCCATTACATTTCTTTCTTTATATTTCGATTGAAAGGGTAGATCCCATTAAAATGTTATTATATACCATGGTGGTCCTGCAACCCCCCTCTCTTTTCCACTAACTAACTACAAATTTAAAGAGTGAACAGTGAGTAATAATCAAAAGTTTGAATAATCTATAAGTAAAGCAAATTCAATCCAAATTAAATTCAATTATTTCTTTCCTTTCTTACAATTAAATAATTTCGCATTGCAAGTAAAAATCACAAAAAAAAAAGAAAATAAAAAATCGAAAAGAAATAGAGAATTACAATTGCTCAATTTAATTTGATATCGACAATTACCACTGTGTGGATGTATAATAAATATATATATATATATATGTATATATATATGTATATATACATATGTACATATATACATTTTTATATATATGTATATACGTGTGTTTGGGGCTAATAATGGTGAGTAGTAGTCGAAATCACGATTTTTCTTCTTCTTTCTTATTTTGTTTTGGTCAAACACGCAAGAAACAAAAGTAAAATGAAATAACAAAGAGCAAGAAAACAGAGGGGAAAAAAGGCCAACAAAAACAAAAAAAAAATTACATAAAACCTTGGGACACCAGCAAACACCTCGACCAAATGGATGGATGGCATGAATGAATGGAGAAGGGGGAAAGGGGGGGAGCCGAGGCCTCCTTTTTTCTGCCTTTGTAAGGTTATGTCAATTTTTGGCTAGAAGTTTTTAAAGTTAAATATCCGTCATAGTTATACCCTTTTTTTTTGTTCCCTCAATTGCCATTTAAAATGGAACATGAGCTATCCCTCTCACTCTTATTAACATATTAACACACTAGCGAGCCATTTGGGCAATATTGGAAAACAGTAGTAAACGTTTCTCTATGTCTTTGCTACTTTTGATTTCATTTAATGGAAATTGTATCATTAAATATATAAGAATATATTTAATTTAATATTACATTAATTAATCTTGTTTTCTAAATTCATTTAATATAAACTTTATATATAATAAGTTGAAGAATTAATAAACTTGTACTTGCAAGGGTATTAAAACTATATTTTTTGATTTTTTTTCTTCTTTTGCTTCTCTTTTTATAGAGGCAACGAACTTTGCCTAGTTGCTTGATTAACCTTCTTTTTTATTACAATATTTTTATGTTTTCCTTTTTCAACTTCTTTTTCTTCGTTTTTGCTTAAATATAAAACGAATTACAATTACTGCACCCAAAAAATAAGAGAAAAAGAGAAGAAAAACGTGCAACAATTGCTAATGAAGAAGTTGCTCATTGAACAGAAGTTGGAGGATAAACGTTGGTTCGCATAATGGCAAAGGGAGAAGGGGATGACTGGATGGTGTCACAACAAGATCCGCGACCTTTTCAAGATCAAAAGTTTTGAGGGAAAGAGATGGATGAAATGATAAAGTCAAGCGAATTTGCAAACTCATTAATATAAAAAGTACAAAATTAATTCAATGGAAATAGTTCAAAGTTTAAACGCAAATTGTTGAAAATATTTTCTTTAAAATAAAATTTCTTTGAATGTATGAAATGAGTGCATCATCATAATGATTTGTTTTCATTTGATGGGGAAAACTAATCGTTTTTACTTATTAGCATTAATTATTTTAATTAATGTTAGCATTTTATTACTGTTGTTTTCTTTTTTTGGTTTCTTGTTTGAGTTTGTATTTAAATTATTAATCAGCGACCTTGAGAAACAACGCCAAGTGAGAATTTTCATGAAGATTACACAACTCCTTTGAGTCATGCATAAGCGTGTTTTAATACCCTAAACAAATATTTGAGTATTGGTAAGGATATATTAGTTTAGACCAAATGTATGTAACAAATCAAATTTCCATTTAGTTTACAGTTTAAAATAAAAGCGAAATAAATTATAAATTGGATCGGGCTTGAGTGAGAGATATGTATATAAAATTTGGATGGTCACTTTAGTCTTTTTATATAGATATAATATATAATTTCCAAATGGTAAAGGGTATTATCAGACCGGCGAATCAAATAAATTTGATTTGTGATCTGTGGCAGAGGGCAGTGCTAGTCAAACCTCAGCCATCAGAATTTTTGGAAACTAAATTTGTTGTCATGTATTGACAACTATTGCCACATGATTAATTACTCTATACACCACCGCCATCTGATCTTTGCACCACCCCCCCTTTAGATTTTACCCCCTCCAAACACATGGAAAAATAAAGGCAGGAAGACAACTTTCGCTGTTTTGTTGCACACACATACAAAAGAAGTTTGGAAGGCATCGCGAGCGAGAGTAAAATAAATTAGAGAGAAAGAGAGCAAAAGAGAACTTACCCAAAAGGAAACGGCAAGTGGCAAATTGTTGTAGTAATTGATGAATTGAAGCCAGATTTCTTGAGGAAGCAAGTAAGAAAGAGACAGAGAGAGAGAGAGAAAGAGAGATAGATAGAGTAAAACATTTGAATTATGTGCTCGAATTCCTGTTGGTTTTTTTTTTATTTTTATTTTTCTTTACTTTATCACCGAAACGCGTAAAACCTAAAGAAGCACATTCCATTGCTCAAACAAAAAGAGGAGGATCCTCTTTGTTAGAAATCAAATGTAAACGGACATTCCTTATGAGTTTTTATGATGTTTCATATAAACAGAAACTTGCCCTTGTATTTTTTTTTTGTCGCCAAGTTTAGAATTCCGCTCCTGTTAATAATAAACAACAAATATAGCGACGGCGAGCCGATTGGCTAAATTTTTCATTGACAAAAAAGTCAAATTAAATGTTATATTAACTATAATTTAATGTTTGTTCAATTAATCTGTTGTTCTTGTTATGGCTTTTTTCATGTTGTTCGTGTGGTTGTTGTCGGCTTTTAATTGGCGGCGGCGGCGGCAGCCACAGCAGCGGCGTGTAGAAAAATGCAAAAAGCGAGAACAACAACAACAAAAAAGTAAGAAGAAGCACAATAACAGCAATGTTATCAGAAAAAAAAAGAAGTTGTATTTGCTTTCGCTTTTAATTCAATTTTTCCCTCAATTTTTGTTTGCTGTGTGTGTTTGTTTCTTCTTTCTTTCTTTTCACTTATTTTTTTGGTTACTTTTTTATTTTTTTTTTTTTGTGTTTTTGGACGCACTTTTTATCCACCATTCGCATTTAGCTTCCTCTCTCCTTCCACTCCTTTCTCCTGCAGCACGATTTTTTCCTTCTTTTTTTTTTGTTGTTTTCGTTTCACAGTAAAATTCACCAACAAAAAAATTTTAGTTATATCGCGACACCGATCACGCACTAGATAGGAATTAATTTAACTCCATCCGATTCGACTTTATCATAAAAATTGCAATTATTTGATAAATATTCTATTTCTATTTTATGTTTCACTTTTCGACTCTTTTTCTCGTCGTCGTCGTCGTTGTCGTTGTCGTCGTCGTGTGCAGGGTATTTGGCATATGCCGCTGCGGTCACACTACTATCCTGTAATAGGGGCTAGCTATCCAATAATACTGGTGGACAGCTGCAACGTTGTATGAAATAAGCATTAAAAATTGGTCACACTACAAAAAGCAGTATCTGCGTAAATTTATCGATATGTTTCGATAAAAAAAACAGCCGTAGCGTAACTAAACCATTTTAAAAAAAGACGTTGACTCACTTTACAATTCATAAATAAAGTGAGTTAAAATATACTAAGAAGTGAAAAAGCTCCCTTTTTTGTTAATTTTCTTTTAAGAATGTATGTAATATTGTAAAAAAGAAAAACAAAGTAAAAATAACCTTGTGAACCATTGGATATTAAATATGTGATTTTATCACAGCTGTGACTTTAAATTATCTGTCACAGGTGTAACTATCGCCAAATACCATATGACAGTATGTGTTGCTGCATTGCTTAAGGCATTTAAAAGGTGCAAAATAACTTATTAATCGAGGATATTCTTATTGCGAGCTGAGAGTTTTAAAAGTGGTCTTTACCTTTCATTAAATTATACCTTGATGTGACCCTACTGGATAAACAATGAACCGAAAAATGCGGTATCCAATATCGTATCATATGGCTGTCAGTTGTCGTGACGTGTGCAGGTCGCCCAAATTTTAATGTGTGTTTGCGCAAAGGAAAAGAAACTCACAAAGCGAAACACACATAAAAAGAAACAAAACGAAATCCAACAAAAAGAAAAAGAAAAAACGAATCAGAGAGAGAGAAGCGAAAAGATTGTGGCAATTCCCATTCCCAGCCAAAAACAGAAATCCAGGGCAAAAATAACAAAAAACAAAAACTAAATAAAAAAAAACAACAAAATAAAAGAAAATATACACCTAAAAATTTCTTTTATAATTTTTCAAAACTGAAGTAAAATTTTTTTAATCACTCCGCAACCACTAAACTGAGCTCTCTCTCTACCAGTCCCAGTGACCCAGCAGTAGTTGCTATCAATAATATACATACATAATATATACATATATATATATACATATATATATGTATATGAGTATATGGAATATATATATAGAAGATTAAGACGGAACTTATTTGATAACGGCTGGCTGAACGGCTTCCCCGAACCTTGAGTGAGAGCATGCTGAATTGAGTAAGGTCGAGGTCTGATTAGAGGAGATTGAGATATAGGTGTGATACGGGGATACGATCGGATTTGGATTCGATCATGATGTCTTCGCCATCTTCATCAACGGCGGCCACCACACAAACGCAAACGAATGCGGAGGAGGAGAACCTGTTGCGTGGCCTCAATAAGCTAAGAACAGAGGATAAGCTTACTGATGTGACACTTCTGGTAGAGGATCATCGGTTTAAGGTGAGTTTTCCATTCCTCCCCCTCTTTTATCTAATGTTAAATTTGTTCTTGCTTTGTTGGGCAGGCTCATCGTGTTGTTCTGGCAGCCAGTAGTGATTACTTTTGCGCCATGTTCGCAGATAGTGCCATGATCGAGTCACGCAAGGATGAGATTACTCTTTATGGGATTACGGCTCGTGCAATGTCTGCCATTATTGATTATATATATACATCGATGTTGGATCTGAATGTGGATAATATTGAAGAGATTCTGGCAGCAGCCACACATGTTCAAGTAAAGGAGGTCATTGAGCGTTGTACCTTCTTTTTGGAGCATAAGATATGCATGGATAATTGTTTGGCTATAGCCGGCATGGCCGATATCTATGGCCAGGTGGCACTTACGGAGCGAGCCTATCGCTTTATGTGTGCCCATTTCAAGGAGTTTGCAGCAACAAGTGATTTTCGTGATCTAAAGGTGGAGCAATTGCGCTTCATTCTGTCCAGTAATTATCCAATTGATGTTACCGAACAGGAGCTGATGCGTTTGGTATGCAGCTATGGCATGGAACAGCAATTGGATGAGACAGCCTTGCGGGAATTGTTTCATTTGATCCAATGGCCACACATTAGCTACAATACCTGGCTTGAGGAGCTTCAGGAAATGAATTTTGCATTGGATGAGGGCAAGCAATTGCCATTGCCGGCTGACTATCATCAGTTAATTAGTGGCTTGGTCAAGCGGCAGGAGATGCGTCACAAGTTGCGTCAAGATCAGGAGAAGAAGCCGTTGCAAGGACCATTGAATATGAGGGGCATGGAGTTAAGTCTCTTGAAGATTGGCGGTTTTGAATGGAAGGGTTTAACCAATGAGATAATGTGCTTCTCACCCAGTAAAATGAAGTGGTATGAACTGACCTCCATTCCCCACATAGATCAATGTAAGTAAAGTGTCCTTTGGGTTAAAGATCTCGTTAAATATTCATTGTTCAACTTTTAGGTAACTTTGGAACTGCCGTTTTGAACAATGAACTGTTTATTGTGGGCGGTGCTTATGATGTATGTCTTAAGGAGTATATCCATCCATTTGGCTTTCGCTATTGCCCTTTAAGGGATTCTTGGGTAACTATTGCCCCCATTCAATTGGATCGCTGTCGGTTTTCATTGAATGCTGTCGGCTCCAAGCATCTATATGCTGTTGGTGGAATTGTCGAGCATGATGATAATTCGGAGGAGGCACTGCGTCGCATTTCAAATGTGGAACGCTATGATATAGACACAAATGCATGGACATATATGCCAAGTCTTCAAGAGAATCGCAGTCAGCATGCCGGCGTTGTTGTTGGTGATAAATTATATATATCAGGTATGGATACGAATTTCCTTTTTCCATATATTCTAATCTATTCATCTAATCGATTCATCATTCACAGGCGGCATTCATTTGGCTACCATTTTATCGAGCACATGGTGCTTTGATACAAAAACGGAACTGTGGCAGGAGCTGGCTCCCATGCCCACACCCTGCTGTGATCATGTTTTGGTGGCCATTGATGATCGAATATATGCATGCGGTGGTTGGCATGAGAATCTTACCGAATCCCGTTGCCTGGTGCAGCATATTTATGCGTATGATATTAAGGCCAATACTTGGACCGTTGAAACAAAAATACCGGCCCCGAAATTCTATTCCGGGGTCACTGTGATGAGACGCACCATATTCTTTGTGGGCGGTCTTGACTCCACCGAATCGATTGATCGTGCCAGTTCCGAGACAATGGCCTATGACTTGGATAGCAAAAATTGGTGGCATCGCAAAGACTCTTGGGATACACCCAACGATGTATGGGAATCGACTTGTGCTGCCATTTATGTGCCCATTGTTGACTCATGACTCAAAAGGGAAGAAGAGCATCATGAATCTCTGCCAGCTCTAAAACCATTTCACCACCACCACAATCATCTTCTTCTTGGCCTTCAACGAATTTAGCATCCGAATTTTAGTTTGTAAAACTTAGCTTAAATTTCATCCCAGATCCAATACTATTTATATACCCATATGTACATACATACTAAATATACTATTATACATGTCTGTTAGGATGGCCCCTAGCTCCATTCGAATTTGATAAATAAATTTGTTGCACCTGTGTGTGGCCGTGACTAAAAAACAAAAAATCATCGGACAAGTGTCCTTATAAATAAGAATCTTTTATGCCACTTATTAGAACAAACTGTCTTCTATTTATCCACCTCCATTCGAGACCATCAAAGACCAGTGTGATTTACAATTAATCAAAATTAAAATGAAATTTTCAATGATTTATCATTAATTTTCTATTATCGTTTAGTTTTATTTGGTCCAATGGACTTTTTTTTTTTAATAATTTTTTATATATTTTTTGGTAAATGTTTTCTCATGCCGCATTATCTTTTGCCACAATCGTTTCTTTTAAATGCCTAAAGCTAAAGGTGGATATATATGTACCTATATATATATATGTACCTATATATATATATATATATATATATATATATATATATATTAAAACTTAAACATTATAAAATGTCTGAAAATAACTTAAAATACTATGAAAACAATACAAACAAACAAAAGAAACATGAAAAGCACAAGAAACAGGCTTGAAAACAAAATAGATGAAAAAAAAAAATAGCAGACTTAAAAAACTAGACACTAAGCACAGATTTTACAGATAAAGATTATACATATACAAATATATATATATATATTAAAAATACAGAAAGAGCAAATTGGTCGACTACGTATTGGTATGTGGTACTAAAAAGACCCAACCATCGTTCTCCATAGAGTCAACGGTAGTGTTGCCTGCGCCTCCATTACCGCCAGTTAATCCTAAACCAGCCGCTGCTGCTGCTGCTCCTGCTCCCACAGCTTCCACTGTATTGGGGCGTATGGGCGGTTGGTTTAACAATTGACGTGAAGCTGGTGGCAGCTTTTCCCATTGCTGCTGAAGATTATTATATAGACTTTGCAGATCCTCCTGTTGTTTGGAATGAGAAAACAAATTGTTGAATTATTTAAATTAAGAGGCAAAGTGGAAACCATTTTTGGAATTACAGGGATCTCTGGTCACCCTATTAAAAGATATAAAGTTCTATAATCTGATTTAAATATGTGTAAAACTTAACAAATTTCAACTTTTTAAATATATTTTTTTCTAAATTTATAAAAATATTTATTAAAACATAAAAAAAAAGGTTTTTTCAAAATTTAAAAACAAATTTCAAAAGATTGGGAAAATTTATTTTGTATAAAACTTTTCTAGTTTGTTTTTTATAAAAATTAGAATTTCTTTTAAAAGTTTCTAAAATAATATAACAAAATTTAAAAGTAGAAGCTTTTTTAATTCTATTCCATAAAAAAAAAATATATATTTCAATTTGAACTAATTTTTCTACGCAAAATTTTCACTAATTTGTTTTTTAGACAGATTTTTTTGGAGAAATATTTTGCAATGTTATTTTTAACACAATTTTTTTTTACAAATTTAATATTTTTTTTGTATTTTTTATATCTATTAAAATATATTTTTATAAATTTTAAAAAATTTTTGAATAGAAGTGAACAAAATTTCAAGGACTCTACATTTTTTTAAGTATTCAAAAATTTCCGCAAATTAGTTTTATAAAAATGTTATTAAAAATCTGTCAAAATTTGTAAACAAAGTCGTAAAAATTTTGCTATAAAAAAAAAATATTAATAAAAAGTTATAAACAAATTGACAGAAAGCATTAAAAATTTGTAAAAGTTTTACACATTGTGAAAATTTGTCTCAAATGTTTTTATATATATATATAAAATATATAAACTGTGGAATATATATGTTCGATATTGATTGGGAATACATATAAATTATATATATTTACATACCTTATCCTTAATTTTACGCAAGAGATCCTTTTTCTGTTCCCGCTCTGTACGATCCATTTGCAAAATGAGCTTCTCTTTGAAATCTTGAGCATAATACAAATTTGTATCGACACTCAAATACTCTTTAGCCATATGACGATGTGCCCGATAAATGGCCTGCGATTCTGGATTATTTGGTATAGGCGGTTCTGGTTGTAATTCAGGATCTAAAATATCGGCCAATGATTGCTCAGTGCCATCATTTTCATCAGTATCCGCATCCGTATCACCACCGGAGCAACCATTGTCATCAATTGTTTCGTTAATTGGTTGCAATTCCTGTGACTCCTGTTGATGTGTACTAATGCCAACGGATCCTGGTAAATGGCTAAGTAATAGACCGTTTGTAAAGTGCTGATTGGCGGAATTATGGCCATTGCTGTGACTATTATTATTGGCCAAATCGGTGGCAGTCATTATTACGGGCTTCTCATCCGTCACGGTGAGTTGTTCACGGCCATCGCTTTTCGCTACAAAATAAATTAAAAAAAAAAAAAAAAAACATTGAAATTTTCTTAATATATTATAATTTTTAAATTGTAAAAGTGCAACAAAGAGAAATTGTTACGAGTTGAAAATCGAAATATGATTAAGATCTATAACGTACTATATATTATCCAGCAACTTTGGAGATCGCTTGTTTGATTGGTGGTTATCATTGCTCGAGTATCGCACATTTTTTAATTATTTAATATTATAAATTTATTTATTAAGGTTTTTATTTCTGTTTTTTTTTCCCCCTTTTCCTTTGGTTGTCTAAAACATTTTACACTTTAAAGGAAAACCTTCAAATTGGAGAATTTTTAAAAACGTTTTCGCTTTCTATCTTTTGTATGGTATTTTTTTTTCTCAATTTCCCCAATTTTCCTGGCTCTCTTTCTCTTTCTCTGTATGCTAATGCGATGACGTGTTTCGCTTGTTGATTTTCCTCGAAAATCCGACGAAGGAAAATAACAAAATACAAACAAAACGCCTCGCGCTTCTTTTTTTTCTTTCGTTCCTTTTTTTTTTTTTTTTTGTTTCTCTCTCTTCTTTTTTATGTGTTTTAATTTGTATTTGCTTTGTTTAGATGAAAGCAAATTATAATTTATGGGAAATATATTAACATTTTGTTGTTGTTTTTTTTTTGTTTAAAACAAATTAAAAATATTAAACATATTTGTGATTTTGTTTTAGGATCGCTGTAATATGAATTCCATTGGCTATTATTATTGGTCTAGACAAGAGTTGACGAACTTTCGCACGGTGCGTGACTCGCTTTTCCAATAACAACATATCGAGGCAATCTCTACACCAAAGAAAACGGCGGCGGCACCACGACGGCACTCGAACTCAGACTGAGCGAATTTCACCAATGATGATGATGATGATGCTCAGTGTTCTGCTCTGCTCCGTGCTCTGCTCGTCGGAAAAGGCAAGTAGTTGTAGCCAAGAAGAAGAAAGTTATAGCTGATGATCCCCGCGAGCCGATGACGCCGCTTGCCTTAGCAAAACTTGTGGCATCATTTCACCCATTAGAATGGGGCAATAATTGTGGGGTGGGCACGAGCAAACCTCCATCGAAAAGTGGTAAAAATATTACTACTAGTATGTTCTATTACATTTGATTTAGTTATTAAATTCTTTTTGTTATTTAATTTACATTTTTGAATGATTGATTAATCATCTTTTCAACAGTCCCCCCCACCCCCAACATATATGTACATACATACATACATACATATGCATGATTTTCATTTAATTGCAAATGAAAATTGAATGATTAATGCAATCGGCACTTGGTGATTGGGAAATCTCGATGCTTTAGGTTGTATTGCCTGGCGGCATTCGTATGTTTCTATAAGTCAACCGGGCCCCATAGTCAAAAAGTGTTTGCTATTAACGCCTTCTCTCTCCCTCTCGATTGCTTGCTTTCTCTTCTGTCTCTATCCTTTGGCTCTCAGGGCCTCGTAGTTAAACGAGGGTTGTGATAAAAGTTTTGAATAAATATTCTTTAAAATTTTCAAAGCTTTTTCTAGATTCACTTAGAAATTAAACAATTTAGGATAAGAAAATAGGAATAAGGTACAGTAGGAAAGGACCTCTATTCTTTTCTAAGATAATAATTGTTAGCAATCAAAACCCTTTTTTAGATTTCTTGATAAATTTGTAAAACTTAACTTTCTAGCTTTTCTATAATTTATTCCATCATAGAATAAAATAAAAATTGTTTGATTTAGTTAAATATTTAATCCTGAAATAACAAAATTTCAAGATAAATAAATTCCTAAACCAAATAAGATAACAGATCTGGGATCTCGTATTGGGATCGTTTACTCGTTTGTGAATTAGTTTTTACATGCAATTTTAAAACATGTTCTTTTTAGGAACTCTAAAATAGTGTAAAGAATTTCTAAGAAAAATATTCCTTAAGAGTCTTCAATTCCTTTTAGCATACAATTTCCTTCCTTTCTTAAAGATTCCTGAAGAATCTGTACTAGAGCAAACTTTTAATGGCAGCCTCGTATATAGATTTATATAGCACAATTAGAGACTATAGGGAAGGAAGACTTTCATACACTCACTTACTCATTCATTTACTCTCCTTTTCTTCCTCTCTCTCTCTCTCTCTCTCTCTCTTTTTAATTTTTTTCTGTTTTGTTTCTGATCTATATATAAGTTGATGCATATAGACGAAATCAAAATAAAAGTGAGATTATTGCCGAATGAGTCACATCGGCGGTCAGTAGATGGATGGATGGGTATTGCTTGAGGGTGCCTGTTGCTGTAGGGGGCTGGGATTGGATTGGATTGGATCGGATCGGTCATCGTCATGTGTGCGTTTGTTGTTTATGCTGTGAGGCAAGCAGCGTCAGCGACGGAGCATGCCTTGCGGCCATAAATCTGAACCGAAATTGCCAAGAGAAGAGGCTGGCTAACTATAGCAAATGTGAAATTACAAATTATTTAATTGTGCAGCAAAATGTGCAACTATTTGAATATTTTCTCATTGCTATATATATATACGACTACTATATGTTTGCATATCACAACAAAGCTAAAGATGTTGCAAAAACTAAACTATATAAGTAATTAAGTATAGGAATAGACAGTTTTTAGTAACGACTAAAGAAAAATCAAATTAGTTAACCAATATCCCATAACTTAGCCTTATTCTTAATGAGATTAGAAGGTTCTTTCTATCTATTTGTGGTCATGGCCACATCAACATGTTGAGTTTCCTTAAATGATGAATATTTAGTTTATTAATTGCTATTTCTTAAATAGTTTTAATAAAACTAATTGAAATCATAGTTACAATTGAGTAGTCCGATCTGCAGTTACCTTGATTTTTTTCTTAGTTATGTTTTGGGTTACGTTAATTACTTTACCTAACATTTCTGATTTTATAATTTTATATAGAAATTTTGATTTAGGATTATTATATATACATTTTTATTAAAAATAACAAAGCAAAATTCTAATTTTTCGTATTCGAATTTCCGGATTTAAGCAAAAGGAATTAATTTTTAAAAGACCAGCAAAAGAGTTTAACTTTTAAAATAAAACTATTTGTTCAAAAAAAATAGATAAATTTACAGATTATATCTATAGATTCATGGTGCAGTAAGTAAAGTGATTTAAGTATCCTTTTTATATCCTTATTGATAGTTCATTAATTAAAATATATCATTTTTAATGATAAAATCGAATAGAATCTGGAATCGAATGTTTTCTTTATAGTAATTTAATTTAAGTTTTGTTAGCTAATCAAAATTCGTTTCCTAATCTAAATAGAGACAGAGAAAGAGCATTAAAATTTCGACTCTTCACTTTCATATTAAATATTTATAATTTTTACATCGCAGAAATCATCGCATAAAAAGGGGGAGTATATTATTGTCTGGAAATTACAATAAATATTTTAAAATTATACTATTTCTGCAAAATTCTAAAACGCGAGTTTCTTTTTAATAATAATTTTCTAGTTTTAATTCTTTTTGCGATTACTCAAGTTCTTCTAAACCGATAAATGAGTTTGTTCTTTACAAATTTTTCCAATTTACTTGCTAATGCCAAAGTTAATTTTAAATATTTTATGAATCTAAAACTTGAAAGCCAAAAATTAACGTTTTTACTATTGATTTGGCGCGATTTTGTCAACCTTTTTGTTATTAAGTACTTAAGATAAATAATCGTTTTTTGTTTTCTATATAGCTCCTATCATGATAGATTAAGGTCTTTATAAATTTTTAATCTTTGAATGTAAATGTTACAAATTAAAAGAGGATCTTAAATGCACATTCTTAGAGGAGGTATAGGTATACCTAAGGAATATCTAACAATTGAATAATGTAATGGCATAGCCTTGATCGGATCTCCGAAATTGCTCGGTAAATGCAAAAGAACTCGGATATAATGAAATTTCTGCATTGAAAACTTGAAAACTATTTCAAGTTTCATTACTTTTAATGTTAATGTTTGAAACAGAAAAATGGAGCTTGTAACTTATAAGAAAACAATATACTTGGGACAACAAAAAATTTCCATTTGGTTAAATAAACCTCGTTAACTGGTGTGAATCAAAATCAATATATGGAACATATATCTTAGACTTTTTGTGGGAGTTTATAAAAAAACCTGTCTCAGGCGGAATAGGGAATCCCATACAGATTTCAGAATCTTAGATCCATTTGGTTCTTAGTTTGCTAGCGCAAAACACAAGCAAATGTTTAAAAAGTATTTTACAGATTACATTCAAAATGTCTTTTTAACTAGTTTTCGTTGTACTTTATGCCAATAAATTAAAAATTATTTGAAAATGGTATTAAAAGATCTTACCATGCGTACTGTTGCTGCTATTGCCGCTTTCACTGCGACTCAGTTCGAAGCCATTCTGTGAAAAGCAGAAATATATAGTTAAATGTTAATTAAGAATTATTTAATGTATGTGTGTGTGTGTGTGTGTGTGTATGTATGTTACACCTACCGCCGCCACATCGAGGGTTAACTGCTCCATGGGTGTGCTGGCCATCTGTATCATGCCATTTCGTATTGTCTCCAAACGTTGTGTTGCTTCCACTGATGAGGTTAAATTAAAACTATGATTTGGACTCCAACTCTCCGAATGGCTATCCTCCTCTGGTATAGCATCCCATCGATTGCTACTCATTTGAAATAGAGGTCCACCAGCACCAGTACTATTATTGTCAAATTGTCCCGAATTTGTTGGTGTACGCTCTGATGATATTGATGATATGATTGATGCTGAGGTAGTTGCGGTCGTTGAGCTAGTTGTTGTTGGATTTATTGAATTTGGATATCGATTGGCATTTACATGGGATAGATTTGTTGGCGTTAGCTGAGTGGATGCCACAAAACTCAGATCACTGGAACTCAAACTGTCATTTTGAGCGGCCACTGTGCCATCGCTCTCTTTGGTAACAATCTAATAATGTGAAAATGGATTAATCAATTAATTGATTAAATTGAAATAATTATTAAACCAACCTGTTGATTAACAAATGTATATACCAGCGGCTTTTCTGCCCCCGTATAGTCTTTGACAATCTCATTCATAACGCCCACAATGTATTTCATGGATGGACGATCCTCTGGTGCAGTTTTCCAGCACGCAGTCATCAGTTCTTCGATGTGCTTGGGGCAAGTGGTTAACAACGGTGGACGTTCACCTGTAAATCGAATCAATTGATATATAGTTAGTTTTGTCTTTGCGTTGATATAGAAAATGTATTAGGAATGTTTGAAATAAATCGTACTAAAGTGACATTCTATAACTTTTCTTTAACCTGGAATACAAACTTAGGAAAGAAAAATGAATAATATCAAGTTATTGCTTATGTTCACCTTTGTAGATTTTCCATTGTATGCTGTAGGCATTGTCAATATCCTTAAAAGGCTGCTTTCGCGACAAAACTTCCCAAAGGACAATGGCCCAACTGAATATATCGCATTTCTCTGTATACTTGGAGCCTTCAAAGACCTTTCAAGAAAAAATAAAACAGTTACTTAAGATTAGTTGTTGCGGTATTGATTAATTACCTCTGGTGCCATCCATGCAGCACTTCCACGATTGTTAGTCATCATGGTGGACTTATCGACCACAGTGCCAAAATCACAAATTTTCAGGTTACGTCCCTTGTTGGTGAGTAGAAGATTTAAGGGCTTGACATCACGATGGATTAGGGGTTTGGGTGTCATGGCATGCAAATAGGCCAGGCCCTACGATTAGACAATAACAGTAAGTGGATAATTATCATAATTGTATTTGTTTTAGGATAGATTGTATTACCTCAGCACACTGACGGGCCCAGCTCATGGCATGGGCCAATGAGTAGGCTGGCTGCACTTTGCCATGAAGGAAATTATGCAGAGATCCACCTTCGGCATATTCCATAATAAGATAGGTTGCTTGCTGAAACGATGAGATGCCGTGAAGGGCTATGATATTCGCATGCTTGACACGCGACAACTGTTTGACCTCCTTTTCGATATCCTTCTGCTCAGCACTGGGGAAAAATCCCTTGACGGCAACAATTTGATTGCGCCAACTGGCCTTGTATACAACACCATAGGAGCCATGGCCGACTTTCTGAAAATCATAGATGGATATTAGCATATGAATTGCGATTGCATGATTAGCGGCTAGCGTACCTCGTTTAGTGTTATTTCTTCAAATTCCACAAAGGTAGCCTGCAAGACATCCAGAGAGGATGAGGAGGAGGAAGATACGGTGGAGGAGGCAGTGGCCATGTTAAATTGCTAACAATCCCCACACCTGGACTGCAATTTTATTTATTTACGGCGGTGGGGATCTAACGGGGGGGTGACAGGTGACCGCAGATGGAAACGCAGACACTGGCGCTGTGTTTAATTTGGTTATTATTCCCCTTCTCGGTACGACGCCAGTACGCACATCCTCAATTTCAGTATCAATTTCAGGGTTGCCAGAAATCAAAATATGCTTATTTGCTTATTGTGGCAGCGCTGTGTTTTAGTTATCGGACATTTCGCGGAAAATCGATTATTTATAGCACTAACATCGTGCATACGGCTTTTATAAGTATTTTTAGATTTACCAGCGCCAGTTGAAATTAGGCAACCAGATGGCGACAATTAAAAAAAAATATCTGCGAAATGTATGCCTATGGGACACTACACATGATCTGATGCGTTTCCCCATAACCATTAAAAGAACATTAAAACATCAGGATTATAAACGATAAAAACAATTTCTTTTGTATTTTTTTTTTTTTTTCATTAAAGTTCTAATTTTGCCATCTGTATTCACGTCGATTCACTTAAATTTGCTTAAACTTCACTTCTATCCGGGCAACTAATGTTGTGCCATCTTGTTATAGCAATTTAAAAACTAAGATCAATAACGCCTCTAGCGGATTCCGGTAGCAGCGATAAGGGCGCCACTGATTCTCGGGGTTGAAGACTTTGATTTAAATTTGTTCTGACTTTTGGTGGTGTCACACAAATCCGGGAACTACTGGAAGAAAAGAATCTTTCTGTTGATTTTGCTCGTTCTCTTGCTGTTGCCGGTTGCAATGAAAATGGTTTTACACAAATCTGAGAATTGCTGGCTGAATAAAATCCTTCCGTTGATTTAGTTCTGTCTCCTATGGTTGCCGATGGCAATGATAACGGTGTCACAGAAATTCGAGAATTCCTATTTGTTGGTGCTGTCATTGTTCTGTCTCTTGCTGTTGCCGGTTGCAATGAAAATGGTTTTTCATAAATTCGAGAAGTACTAGAAGAGAATCTTTCATTCGATTTTGCTCCTTCTTTTGAAGTTGCCAGTGGCACTGCAAATGGTTTCACCCAAATCTGAGAACTTCTGGTAGAAGAGAGTGCTATAGTTGATTTTGATCTATCTCTTGCTGTTGCCGGTGGCAATGACAATGGTTTCACCGAAACCCTAGAATTCCTATTTGAAGAGAATCTTTCTGTCGGTTCTGTTACTTTTCTGTCTCTTGCTGTTGCCAGTGGTAATGATAATGGTTTCACACAAATCTGAGAACTTCTGGTAGAAGAGAGAGCTATCGTTGATTTTGATCTATCTCTTGCTGTTGCCGGTGGCAATGACAATGGTTTCACCGAAACCGTAGAATTCCTATTTGAAGGGAATTTATCTCTCGGTTCCGTCACTTTTCTATCTCTTGCTGTTGCCAGCGGTAATGATATTGGTTTCACATAAATATGAGAACTTCTGGTAGAAGAGAGAGCTATAGTTGATTTTGATCTATCTCTTGTTGTTGCCGGTGGCAATGAAAATGGTTTCATAGAAATCCTAGAATTCCTGTTTGAAGAGAATCTATCTCTCGGTTCCGTCACCTTTCTATCTCTTGCTGTTGCCAGTGGCACTGCAAATGGTTTAACATAAATCCGAGAACTACTGGAAGAAGAGAATCTTTCTTTCGATTTCGCTTCTCGTCTTGATGATGCCGGTGGCAATGAAAATGGTTTAACATAAATCCGAGAACTACTGGAAGACGAGAATTTTTCTCTCGCTTCTCCTCTTGATGCTGCCGGTGGCAATGAAAATGGTTTTACACAAACCCGAGAACTCTTGGTTGAAGAGAATCTTTCTGTTTGTGGTGGTTCAGTTCTTGTTCGTCGACGTTGTCTGGTGGTCAACTCTGTACTTGATTTTGATACCTTATTTTTATATGGCGAACCCGTTGAGAGAAACGGAACAATGTGCACATTCTTCTGGGGTAAAGAACTTCTGGCAGGATAAAGAAACTGAAAAGCGTCTGACGATGCTTTGGCACGCTTTTTCAACGACTTTCTTGCCGTTTCCAAATTGCCACCTTGTATACGCTGTTCAGCGATTGCAAACGCCGCATCAAAGGCAGTTGCAAATCCATGGCGATTAAAGGCAAGAGATCTGTACCTTGGCGTTGGGGGCGGAGCACGCACTTCAGGTGGTTCCGTAAATATACGCATGCAAATGATTTTCGGGGGAGGTGCTGGCAGTCGTTTGACAGTCGACTTTATATCAAATTCTTCAATTTCCAATCTACTTTTGGGTAAAGTAAATTGACTTTTCCAAGGTTTTAGTCCACACGACCATTTGGTATCCTTCGATTGCCGTTTAGATGGCGAAACCTCATGCCCAACAGATGATTGCCATTTAAGGTATGCGGCAGTTGATGCTGAAGGCATCCCAATCATGTAGGAAGATTTCCGAAAAGAATTATCGATATTGTTTGAAGATTTGTCCAACTTTTTATCATTTGTTCTTGTCGTACAGGTATGGAATTGTGTCATTTCGGGTAAACTAAATTGACTTTTCCAAGCTTTTAATCCATACGTCCACCTTCTCTCTTTCGATTCCTGTGTAGACTGGTCATTTTTATATCCAACCGAGGATTGCCATTTGACGTGCGCAGCAGCTGACGCTGAAGACATCCCAATCAAATATGAAGGTTGTTGAAAAGGCGCAACGCTGCCGTTCAAATTTTCAACACTTTTCCTCACCGTGCATTGTGACATTTTGTACAAAAAAAAGGAAACCGAAAAATTATACAAATGTATACATTTACGTGAAAACACAAAAAAAGAAAAAAATAAAAATAATTATAATTAACTGGAAAAGAGAAATGTTATTAGAATGAAGTTTACTTTAAATCTAAAGGAATGGTAAGATTTTTTTTATAGTGAGACTGATTAAGCAAAGGCAACCAAATTATGTAAAATTTTAAATGTTTTCGAAAGTATTATCCCAAGCTCTTGCAAAATATGTTAAAGTCAAAGGTAACCGTTTTTATAACTGTATAAATATTAAAATATTAAAAACTTATGCACATTTGTTTAAATTAAGCAAAAATGGCCACGTCATCTTCTGGAAAACATGTTAAAAATGATGTGTTTTAATTTTCAACTAAATCGGTGAAATATTGTCTGAGTTATTATGAAAAATCTAGTTTTGAAAATAACGCTAAAGCAGATTGGAAGTAAATCTCAGAGCACTAGTGCAACAGTAACGGCACTAATGCAAAGGAAGGAGAATCAAAAAAAAAAAACATAAGCTTAGTAGGTTGTGAAAGGGCAGGGTGACTGAAACAGTTTCTAAACTTTCCTTAGAAAAATTTGATGATCAATGTTACCCATTTTTGTATTGTGTGCCTCCATTTACATTAGGTTTTTAGTTACCTTTGGAATGCCTGTCGAAGTATTTAGCAATAGATTTTTATATATTGCTTACTAGACATACAATATTGTGTGTGCAATATTTTTGGATTTAATTTAAGGCGAGGTACTGACAAAACCCCATTGAGGAGGGTCATCGCCGTCAGTCCATAATTCCTTGTACTGGTAAGTAATAATCGTTGATATTACCGCATAATATTTTTTTTTGGGGTATCTGTAACCATTGTGTTTGATCTTAGCATATTGCGCAATAGATATTGGGAATAAAATTTTAAGTATCATAAATCATGACACCACCGCCGTCATGGGCTTCTGTAGTGGCTCATGGCAATATTGGTAAGAGCAATGTGACCCCATCTGGACCTATGAGCAGCATAACCACAGTGATTGGCAAGCCAAAAAGTTTGGAGCATATTCAGGAGCCAAAGCCACGTCAACCAGCTCCGATCGTCACATCGTTGTTGCGCACTGAACCACGAAATGAGGCAGTATGCTCAACTATACCATCTAAGCAGCCGTCCCTTGCTGTGAATCCCTCATCACCTACAATAAATCATCAATCTTTGAATCATGGACAATCCTTCAATGATTTTTCATCGGGATCGTCTGGTTATCAGCAGACCAGTCCACCACATGTTCACTCTTTTAACGATTATCAGACCATTGCTGGAGATGGGGTCAATCATTCAGCTAATCTTTTTGAACCAATTCAGCATTACAAGCAGCAGCAGCAACAGTCGCCGCCACAGTCGCCAGCACTGTCGCCACCACAGCAGCAACATTCGCCACCACAACATCAACTGTCGCCGCCCCAAAAGCAACAGCCGCAGCCACAGCAGCAACATTGCATTGCTGTATGTCCCTCATCACCGACAATCAATCATCAAACGTTGAATCATGGACAACCCTTCAATGATTTTTCATCGGGATCGTCTGGATATCAGCAGACCACTCCATATCATGTTCAGCCATACAATCACTATCAAAGCATTGCTGGAGGTGGAGTTAATCAATTAGCTAGTCTCTATGAACCATATCAGTATTACAAGCAGCAGCAACAGTCGCAGCGACAACAGCAACAGCTGCAGCGACAGCAGCAACCACAGGAATTGCCGACCCAAGTACCATATTCACCACCACAGCAACAATGGCAGACACGAGATCCGAATAATTGGCGGCAACAACAGCAAGTACATCCTTTTGGTAGCTATGCAACAAGACCAACACAGCCCGTAAACACCTGGGGTAACCAAAATCGGAATCCAGCATTTGAGCTGCCAGTAAAGAGAGATTTACTCAACCCTGAAGCAGATCCCATACGGATATTACAATCGGAAAACGCACAGCTATCGGATTCGATAAAAGAATTGCAATTCCTTGGTCCACCCATGGAATTCGAAGAAGACAGTTTCCAACTGCCACCAACTGCGGCACCGGTACAGTTACCCATGGCGCAACCAACATATATAAGCCCCAATTCAAGTGACAGTTCACAGCCACAAGTGGCCATTATGCAGACGACGCTGCCACTTTATTATCCTACATCGTTTGTGAGTGTGGCAATGGCTATGCCGGAGTTTATGGCTGTACAGCAGACACAGCAACAACCGATCTCTGAGGGAAGATTGCCTGAGCCAGTAATTATAGTGAATGAAGCATTTTGTAGGCCGATTGACACCACGACCTCATCCGACTTAAGTTCCAGGGCGAATCAGACTGATTGTGACTCTTATTATATGTATAATTCCCGGAATGTATCCAAGAATATGTATCAAGGATCTGTATCAGACCATGGAGGAGCAGTTGGAGGTGGATTTGCCAAGGGTTTTCAAGGTGGATTTGGTGGTAACGTTCGACGTAGTTTTGGTGGGGAAGTTAAAGGTGGGCTTAGTAGTGAAGTTGAAGGTGGATTTGGTAGTCAAGGTGGAGTTGAATTTGGAAGTGGTGTAGAATTCGGAAGTGGAGTTGAACTTGGAAACGAAGTTGAGTTTGGTGGTGGAGTTAAATTTGGAGGTGGAGTACAATTTGGAAGTGGCGTAGAATTCGAGAGTGGAGTAGAATTTGGAAGTGGAGTAGAATTTGGAAGTGGAGTAGAATTTGGAAGTGGAGTTAAGTTTGGAAGTGGGGTTGACGTTGGTGGTGGATTTGGAGGTGATATTGGAGCTGGACATAGAAATGGAGTCGGAACTGGATTTGGGAATGAAAGTTCAGTAAGAGCTCAAAGTGAAGTTAAAGCGGAAGTTAAAGAAAATGGGGATGAATCTGCGCGCTTTGCTCGTGTCTCGCCACGCACCACTGAGGATCGCTACTCTATTTACAGTCATAATAAAACAAGCTGGACTCCGGAGTTCATTAGCGCCATAAAGTATCCAACATTGTCCGTGTCGCGAAAGTTGTGGGATCCATTGGCTCCGAATAGTCGTGCCTGTGATCCAAGCAATCCATCCAGTAAGTACAGTCAAAACAAAATGTCATCAAATCAATTTTTAGAGTATTGATTCAATCGTTGAAATTTTAGCATCAGCTCCTCCTGGTTTTGAGCATTTACAGCCATTCAGTGAGCGCAATCTTTATGGTCGTTTAGTGGGACCACAAAGTTCCCGATCTACAGTGTCCAACGAAAGTAAACAAACACTATCCCCACTTTCACGTCACAGGATGAACGAAGCAGCTAAGGTAGTTCCTCATATTATGTATTCCACACCAAAGCCCATGGACCAACCAAAACGAGAGCTAACTGAACAGGAACATTTCATAGGTAAGTATTAGGTAAACTAAAAAATAAAGATTTGAGAGTATTGAATATCGAGTGCGTCAAATATATTTATATTTCCAGCCATGTATGAGAGACCTTTGGTAAACAAATTATCCGAATTGATGCTCACAAATGAAGGAAGTGGAGATAGTCCCGTAGATCTTACAACACCGTCCAAATCGATGCATTCGATGCAATCCAATGAACAGACCGATTATAATGTATCCTATTGGGAGATATTGGAGCGCGGCAAGAAGCCGGCACAACACAGCACACCAAATCAAATTTTTTTGAACGCTAGTGATCCTCAGTTAGAGAAACGAGAAGAAAGTAATTCGTCACATGACACAAAACAGCAATCTTCAACTTCAGGGAATACATCATATTCCAATGACTCCAAATCAAATGATGATTATTGGCCACCATTGAAGCCAATTAGGAATCGAAATTCGCAGGTGGATTGTCAGCAAACCAATGAGATTCCAAAGGAGAAAAAGAAACGTATCCGAAAGTATCCATCGAAACGTAACAAAGGAGAGATCGATGAATCTAAATTGATATCCAAAGAGAATATTGCCTACTGGGAGTTGTTAGATCGCATAAAAGAGCGAAACAAAGAAATTCAGAAGGAAGAGAGCAACAAATCCGTACTGAAGAATGAGAAAATTGGAAAAAAGTTAAAATCTAAGGGTCAGAAAAATATCTTTAAAGTCACAAAAAGCTGTACAAATATCGAGAATCACAAGAAACATGAATCGAATGATAACTATAATAATCTAATGGAGAGCAATAAGGATAAACTGACTGAATACAAAACTAAGAAGAATAAAAAATCCCAGATCAAATCCATAGAGATAACAATCTCATCAAATGAATCATTAAATGATTCTAAAGAATGCAAGGATTTACAGTCTCAATCTCAGACAATTTGTGTAGAAAAGTTAACAGAGGAAGGACAACAAAAGGATGATACTTCAATTCAGGAGCACAAACAGAATGGTTATATTGAGGGGCCACTAACCAATTTTTTGAAGTTAAAAATTATGTCAGACGACACAAAAACTCCAAATGTATCTGAAATGGTTCCATTGAATCAAGGACTCGTTACTGAGAAAAACGATAAATTTTTGGATAATCCATCCACTGATGAAATATCATCTGGAAATGAATCTAAATCGGTCCTAGATGGCATCAATGATAAAAATCAAGAAGATGTACCCGTTGAATCGTCTTCAAATCTTCAATTGGTCAATGATGAGGACAAAGATTTGCTAAAGCAACAAGTTCAGGACTTTACCGAAGATCCAAAAAAAATGATATATTGGGATCTAATGGAACTAAAACCAAATCACAATGACATACAAAAATTACAACAAGATGACAAAGAAAAAGAAATAAAATCAAGTGAGATAAATCTTACATCGACAATCACTTTGGACAACACTTTGGCCTATAAGGAATCAGCCATCTGTTGGGATCTTATGGAGTGGCATGATGATTTTAATCAGAAGAAAGAATTCAATAAATTGCAGCCAGTTACCGAAGATATTAAAAAGGATCAGGATCAAATTCAGGATCAGGTTAAAATCAATGACCATAATGGCTGTACAGACTCTTCTGTAATAGCAATACCAAATGCCAATCCAATCGGTGGTAATTGAATATGAATTTGAATTTTAGGTACCCAATCAAATCTCGAGGGATGCTATTTTCTTTTTTAGGTTTTGAATACAAATGTCTATTTTTATGCTTTTTGCTTTGTTATTAAAAGCATTAAAGAATATACATTTTTTACATTTAAAACAATTTTGATTTTGTTTTCTATTTTATTGTTAAAACAAAAAAAAAAAACCAAATGGAATTTGTTCTATTCTATTTCAAATGTTCCTGATAAGTCAATGATAACATATTTCTCTCCTCGATACTTTTTAGTTTCTTTTTCAGTTAATACAAACTATCATAATTTGAGTTTTATTCGAATATAATACTAAAATATATTAAAACTTATTCAAACTAATATTAAACAAATTTTGTTAAATGTTGAAAATGTATTTAATTGAATAAAAAATCTAAGCATGACCTCTAATCAGTTTTCATCAGTTTCCAAATATGTGGTAGCAGTTTAATATATTAGAGAATTCAAATTTTTTCAATATTTTTCTTTATTTCCTTATTCCTTTTTAGTTTAATTTCTATACCTAAAAAATAAAATATAATTAGCTTTATATTTGTTGAATTGAAAATGAAATTTTTACTTCAAATTTTGTTATTGCAATTAAAATAAAAGCTTGCAACAAATGCATAAAGAAGAAGTTCTTAAAGGTAACTTGAGTTCGTTTTTATTTAATTACACACAGACTTACACACACACACACACCCATAGTCTCACAGACACATACACATGAAGGGCATTTGAAGCGTACATAAATGAAAATGAAATAAATTAAAATAAGTGTCGAAGCAAAAGCAGCAAAAAGGACTAAAAAGGATGCCAAATGTGTAGAGTGAGATAGAAAGTAGTCGAAGGAGACATATGCGACGCATAAGATTACTTCCCACACACACACTCACACACATATACAGAGCCATCTACACATGTGTACGTAAATCGCTTGGGTCGACGCTCTAATGTACATGCATTTGTAAAGTTCGAGTATCCTTTGCCTTTTTTTTTTTTTTTTTTTGTACGATTCTTTTTTTTTTTTTTTGTACGATTCTTTTTTTTTTTTTTTTTTGCATTTGTTGTTTCTACTTCAACTCGAAGAAAAAGAGCCAAAGAGCAAAACAAAATAGTTGTGTGTGGAATGGAATGGTATGGCGGAAGGATTCGGACTTTGGGTCGTCGGCAATGCCAAAGGCAAAGACAAATTCATGTTGCATTTGTAGCTTAAGGATATTATTGTAGCATCCTTTGTGCTCGAAGCTTTTTTGTTTCCACTTTTTGCATACTTTTATTTCGCATTTATTGTTGTTGTTTTTGCAACGTTTTTTTTTTTTTTTCTTTTTGCAGTTCCATTCGTTTGCTTTGTTTTAAAGAGCAAAGACAAAAAAAAAAGAAGGAAAATAGAAGAAATGAGAAGAAAACCAAGAGAAAAAGAAAATCCCTCTCAACAGGAACAAAAAAAAAAGGGAGAAAAAGGAAAAAATGGCTATCCAAAGTTATCTTCCTTTGTAAGGATCAAAGTGAAATTGTCAATGCTCTTTGTGCGGTGTGTGACCAGCAATGGAAAGGACTTTAGAATCCCACCTGATGCTTGAAAAGATTACAAAAACTACAACTATATTAGTTAGAGATTTTAGATTTCCTGATATGCCTTACAAGGGAATATAGGTATACTTTGCTATATCGGAATTTGTGTTATATATCTTTATTTTCACAATGAAACTTTCCTTTCGCCTTTTTGCAAAAGTTTTGTATGTCCTTTTTTCTTTTTAAAATTGAGTTTTTAATGTAAGAGAACACAATGTCTCACAATTTTATAGCTGAAAACGATTTTGTTTTGAAAATGAACTAGTTCAAATTTTATCTACTAGTCATCCATTTTAAGATTGGAAATCTTGAAAAAAAAAACTTTTGCTATGGATGGAAGTTTTTCTTTAAAAGCTCTTAAAAACCTTTATTTTGTTTAATTTGCATTTGTTTTTAGACAATTTTTAATTGATCTTTCTTTTGATTTTAACTTTACTTCAATTTTTGCTTTAGAACTAAATCTTAATATATAATTTAAGTTATAAAATTTTAAAAATCTATTTTTATTTAGCTAATTTGGAACCTCAATAAGAAATATTTTTCTATATTTTTATATATATTTTTAAAAATAATTAAATGCTAGATCCAGGGAAATTCTTAAAAAAAGTCTTCAAAAAGACTTTAAAAAGTTTTTTTAACTTAAAAAAAACAAAATGGCGGCTCTATATGTGATCAAAAGTTTGCTCTCAGCCGTTTTTAGATTATTGTAATTATAGGAAAATAACAAACAAAATTTAGTATAACTTTTAATATTATTATATTTTTTTTAATTAAAACATATTTTTCTTTTGTAAGAACCTAAAATTAGTTAAAAAAGATTGACTCTAAAAATTCCGAAAATTCAGAATCATAAAAAAAAGTGGTTAATATAAAATTTTAAGATTCATGCAAATGGTGCAATAGGTTAATGAATATATATACAAAATTTCAAAAAAATCGTTTGAATACTTTTTGAATTATACTACCATTTAAAGATACTTCAAACTTTTTAATCAGCTAAAGGCTTTAATTATATATTCCTTAGATTTCAAATTAAGAAATCCTGAAAAAAATATTGAACAACTTTGCGATCCTTTAGGAAGAACTAATATTGTTTTTATTAAGTTTTTAAATTTAGTTTATAGTTTCTTAGAAGTCAGATATAAACATCATATAAATGTAATTCCCATCATAATTCAATCTATTTTGAAAAGGATATATAATTGATGGGCTTTATGTGAATAAAAGGATATATAACAGGAGATACAATATAATGAGTTAGATTCTTTGCATAGTTAGGTTGCATAGTTCTTGTCAAAGTGATTAAGCCCGTTATTTCAGTGTATGCAAATGGCCAAAAAGGATTCAAAATACATACATACATATATATACTCATATATGTATGTATGCATAATGCATGTGGGCATGTAAATGCAAAATAACCCGTATGCTGTCCAGGACCACCCTTCCCTCGTGTCCTTCATCTCCTTCATCTTTACTTGCTTGTTGTTGTTTTTTTTTTTTTCGTTGTTGTTTTGTATGAGAGAAATGTGCGAGTTTTAGATTTATTTGTAGTTAAGTACGCAGCAAAGGGGGTAAGGCAAGAGGAAGTTGGTTTTTAGGCGGGGCAGGATTGGGATTGAGATTGGGATTGGGGTTTTTGGATGAAAGAAGAAACTTTTATTTTAATTTTAATGTGGGCGCACTGCCCCGCCTACGCTTTTACATGATTTTTCTTCTTTTATTTTTTTTTGCATTTCTCTCGAAAAAGGGAAAAAGTTTACTTGGGTCCAGGATACAGTTGGTGGTGTGGAGATATATATATAAATATATGTAGATGTATGTAGATGAAGGTGGTTGTAAATGAGAATGGGGAATCAGCGGCGAGAGCAGGTGCAGATGCTAAGAGTTCAAGTAATGTCGAGTGGACGAGTGGTCCGATGAGTCCGAGTTACATTAATGGGCTTGCCGCACTTTTACAAATTGGCTCAATTGCAAGTTTATGTGCCACCTACCCGGGTTGTTAAAACTAATGCCGCCATATGTGACCAGGCTCGTTATATCGCCGACTCGACTTGTCGATTCCATGTCGCCATGTCGCCCATTGTTATGTGTCCTTATGTGTTATGTGTGTGGATGGGGGGTATCATGGCAAAAGGAAACAAAAAATTGTATTACACCTTCAAATAGAAGCAACACCAAGGACATGAACATTAAGCGAGTCCTTATTGGTAGCCAAGCCGACAACCGACCCCCTTTCTCTCTCCATTCACTGCGTATATGTGTGTGTGTGACAAGTGATGCGTGTTTTGTTGCGGCCTGTGTCCTTCTTAAGTGATGTCCCTTTTTTATGGGTTCTGGCCATTTTTTTTCATGCTTAATTGAATGGGTCAGGAGGAAATGTTCAATTCAATTCGTTTCTTTTTTTTTTTGCGTTGTCCTTTGTCTACTCTTCCCCTACCAACGCAGCCACCCCGCTTGGCTTGCTTCGGAATTTGCCAATGTGGTTATTGAATATCGAGCACGTTTTGGCCCTTTCTTTTTGTTTGTGTCCCTTTTATTTTCTTTTTTGTCCTATCGCTTTTTTTTATACATTTTTTGTTGTGTTTTTTTTCCTTTTTTGAGGGGGAAAAGAAGTCATTATTAACGTTATCTGTCCCACTCACTTACTCACTCACTTAGTCTCACTTATTATTATGCTTATCCTTACGGTTATTGCCGTTATACCATCTCTTCTCATCTCATTCTGACCCATCCTGCCCAACATCTTGCCCCATGTCCTGACCATTAAAACAAATATGGATCTTAACTATGCCCAGCACGCATCAAAATACTTGACACTTGTATTTGCTACCGCTTGACTTCCGCTCTTTTTATGGGTTACCTATATGGAAGGGGGCGAGAATAACGGGAAATAGCAGTTCATTTTTTAGCCAAGTCAGGAAAGAAATTATATATTGATATATATATAGAGATAAGTTGGAATAGCATGTGTCTAACCATAATATATACATATTCAATACTGTTTTAGTTTTTTAAGTGTTTCCTTATTAAATTTGCTTTTGAAATGCTACCTTTCGACTCTAGGGTTGCCAAAGTTTATAATGAAATTATAATCAAAGCGTTTTGTATATGAGATTATAAATTCAGAATTTTACTATACGAAATAAACTTTTCTTAATTGATTTTTAGTAGTTCTAAAGATGTTTATTGTTTTAAGCATTATCTATTGCAAAAAGTTTTAAATTAAATTGAATTTATGTATATTTAAAGATGCTGGCAATACTAAATAGTAATTGAAACGTTTGGAAAATGGAACAAAGTAAATGAATAATTGTTTTCTTATACTAGAAGATTTGAATTGAAATTGAAAATTAAATATGTTTTAAATAGATTTAAATTTTCTTATGAACAAATAATGAAAATAAGATAATTAATTAAAAGTTCGCGAATTTCAAAATTATTTGTAAACACTCAGAATCAGAATTTCTGTTATTTGAAAACTTAATAAAAAAATGAAGCAAGCAAGTCGTCCCTGCCGACTTTGACTATACCCTGTACCAAGTAGAGGAACTTTATTAAATCAAACTCCTTAAAATTTGCCATTAATTCAAACTAAAATTCTCCTCACAAGCGACAGCAACGAACGCATGCTGTCTCGCTCACACTTACTACGCAATGTCGCACTGGGCATTTCAGTACAAATTGTACATAGATATATCTCCGATATTTCTTGTCCGATTTGAACGAAATTTGGTCAGGTGATAAGCCATATTGTTGGGTGTGCCAAATAAGAATACGCTACCTTTAATTTTACTCTAGTTATTCGTTTTTCCTAAATTGCGGGGGCGGAAGTGGGCGTGGCAAAAATTTGAAACAAACTTGATCTGCGTAGACACTACACGAATGCTGACACCAAATTTGGTTGCTCTAGCTCTTGTAGTCTCTGAGATCCACGTGTTCATACGGACGGACGGACGGACAGACGGACAGACGGACAGACGGACGGACGGACGGACAGACGGACATGTCTCAATCGACTCGGCTGTTGATGCTGATCAAGAATATATATACTTTATGGGGTCGGAGATGCTTCCTTCTGCCTGTTACATACATTTTAGCGACTTTAATATACCCTTTTACCCTATGGGTACAGGGTATAATAAACAAGTTCTTGATATCTCTCTTTTCATTTAGTGTGTCTTATACTTACTCTAATTACAGTAGATTTAGTTTTATTGATTTGACTTTTTATTAATCTTAAAATTCTCAAGTCATATTAGTATATTTATTACTTTTTTGTAGCAATTATTTCTGGTAAATAACTCTTAAACAAACTTACCACTCCCCGATTCTAATTCACATAATGCAGAATCTTTATTTTAGTCACCCTTCACAGAAGGATATAATAAATATAATAAAAAGAAAAGAGAACAACGAATTACATTTACACTAAAACTGAGACCAATTGAAGGGACAATTGAGGACAAGTAACTCAAATTGAAAACTATTTACAATATGGTAATTGGTATAATTGTTATGGACTCAAAATAAGGATAATATATAAACTTGGTAAGGCAACATTTATAATTTATATATAAAAAATTGTATTATTGATATTAAATTATAAGTAATGTTTAGACAGTTCAAAAAATTGTTATTTAAGATTTTTAAAATATTTTTGAAATATTTTTTTTTTAGGAATAACTTTTACTTTATTTCGAAACCAAAAATTTGTTTGTTTTTATTAAGAATAAAAGTTAGGCATGAGTAAAAAATAAAAAGCAAATATAAAATTTATATATGAGAAATATTTTCGAAAACAATAATAACTGTAAAAAAGTAAAAGTTGTTGTACTTTAAAGAAAATTTAGAAAATAACAATTATTTTTGTTTGTCGCTAAAAGCTGTTGAATTCTTTTTTCTTTCTTCTTCAAATATTAAACAATTAACCTAAAGTACTTTTCGTAAGGGTATACAAAAAAGATAGGAAAAAAAATATCGAATTGAGCTATGCTTTTCTTTTTTTGCAAGACTCTATAAAAAGATATAAAAACATATTCGCAACTGATCTAGGAAAACAAATCATAAAACGCGGATTACAGCTCCCATGTGTGTAGTCTCGTTCGACATTTAACGCTTTCGTCTACTTTATGGCTTACGACCAAGACGTGAGGGGGTTGATAAAAAAAAAAAACAAAAATAAATAAACAGGAAGAAAAAAAAAACAGGACATGCGGAATATGAAGCGTCAAGGGAATTGCATAAAACACAAACCAAATACTTAAAAGAAAAACAAATAAAAAAATGTTTAACAAATTGAGATGTTGTTATTGTATTTTGATTCTGTTTTCAGTTTTGAGTGGCGATTGTAAAGATATTTTTTAAGATTTTAATATTATGTTAGATTTTTGAATAGTCCCTTAAGTAGAACTACTCTATGTAAAAGATAGAGTATCTTAAGTAGAATACATTTTTTTTCGCTTATAAATTTAGACTCGCTTTATAAAATTAAGAACAATAAAAAAAAATTTATATAAATAGTTAAAAAAGAAAAAAACACAATAAACTTAAAGACTGCCTTCAGTCATTTTGAGGTTTTAATATCCTGATAAATTATCTATTTGGCATTACAGTGCCTTAAAAAACTTGTGTAACAAGACAAAATTTAATCAATATTTTTATTTGAATTGGAATTTCAAAATATTGCGAGTGTTGAGTTTTGCATATTATAAAATCAAATATTGTGAAAAGTTTCAAAAATTGTATCAAAAATAAGTTTTTTGAAATCTAATCAATCAAATGATTTGTTTCTAAGAAGATTTAATCAGTTAAACATTTAGTTTTTACAAATAGATTAAAGTTAGTCTTTGGAAAGTGAAAAATTTGTCAAATGTCCTTTATGTTTATATGTGTTTAGGTTTTTAGTTATCTCCTTTAACCGATTTTAAATAAGGCAAAAATAGCTTTAAATTTTCAAAACTGTAAATAACTATTTTTCGAACAGATAACTTTTGGAAAATGAAACACAAATGGTTAAAAATTGATTTTAAGAAAGAACTTAAGCCCAAAAAAGTATAAAAAATTATATAAATTAATATAAATAAATGAAGTTCAAAGTAAATAAATAACATAAAAAAGTAAAAAAATAATAAATAATAATGAATAATAAATAATTTAATAAAGGACAAAGTATTTTATAACAAAAACTGTTTTAATTCCATGGTTTCAAACAGACGAAAAAGGCTATAAGAAGTCAGGTCTACAAGATTAACAAGATTATATATACTATATATACTCTAAGATGTGGTTGAAACTCCTGTTCAAAATAAATTAAATCTTTCTGGAAGGGTATTTTAAATAGCAAAGACCTTTTACAATCATTTGTTGAATGATGTATGAAAAACCGCTGTAAAATGCACTTAAAGAAATTGATTTCTTACCATTTTATTGATTTATATTAAGCTTAAGTTTCTTATTATAAAAATAATAGACAAAGTGTCACAATAACTCTTAGAAACTAATTTTAAACAAGGTTTGATATCCTTAAATTTTCTAGGAATACATATATGCTCAACATTCTGTCAATTTAAACACACAAAACAATGCTGAATCCTTTTTCTCTTGGGTAAAGTTAAATCAGCACTTGACGTGACATTAATGTACGGAATATTCATAAATGGCTGAATGTTACACATATTACATCACTTCAATTTGTCTTTGTTGGAAGTAGAGTTGGATGCTGCGGAGTGGAGGGGCGGGGGAGGTATATTTTCACACACTTGAAGTAGACTGACAAGGGTATTTGACACAAATTCGCGTAGTTTTTTGCTCAGTTTTGACACATGTCACTCAAAATGTTGTAGAATACTTAGGCCACTGACTCAGACCCAAACGCGTGACAAATGACTTGGCCCCTGGTGTTTATTTTTATCCTCAGCGGAGCTTAACAAAATGTCCAACCCAGACACACACACACACATACACATACACATACATACACATATGCCTCAAGCTAATAAATAATAAAACATCCTTTTCGCCTTTCAGCCTACCTGTCGTTTCCCCCTTTCTTTCCTTTTATTATTTTTTTTTTTTTTGGATTCTTGTTGCCAGTTGTTGTTATTGTTATTGTTGTTGTATTTCACTTTTCCACTGTGCCGCTGAGTCTGAGGTTGAGGTTGACAAATGTGTCAGAATGCAAATCCGCAACAATTAAAAGAAAAATCAACACAAAAGCTGACAGCGAAGCAAAAGCAGGCAATGCTCTCGACAGCAACAACAATAACAACAACAACAGCGACGTCGACAGCAACAACTTCAGATTCAGCAGCAGCGCTGCAACTTACCCAACCCATCACCCATTAACCCCATCTCTCACCTCACTTTACCTCATCTTACCATTTCAACCGTTGCTTGTCTTTCTCCACTTGTCATTTTACCCACTTGCCATTTTATTTGCACAAAATCTTTTGCCAGCAAAAGGATATATATATATATATATATATACATATATATATTTTTTTTTTTATATTTGTTGTTGTTGCTGTTGCTTGAGTCCAGCTATAGCAGAGAAAGCTTCATAATTGTCACCATTCAACATTTTTCGGGGTGGCTTTGGAATGGACCATAGAAAGAAATGGAATAATGGAATGGGTAGGTAGATTGCCACGTTCGCGGTGTTCCATTCTGGGTAGGTGGAAAACGGTACTTGAACGCCTTTTGTTCCTAACTACTATACTTGCACTTGAGCATGGGCAGTGGGTGTGTGTGTGTGGGTGGGTGAAGGGTGCGGAGGGTAAGTATGGGGGCATATAAAAATCGTTTATTTATTTACTCTTCTCGCGCCTCTGGCACTTTGATTTCAATTTTGTTTCTTTCGCTTTTTTTTTTTTTTTTTTAGAATTCTCCTAATTGGCACTTTTTCTGGCATTGCGTAATGAGCAAGTGTGGCAAAAGGAAGGAAACTGTGGTCCTGCAATCGATTTGTCCTAATGATAAACATACAAAACTTCACTTGCTGCCATTCGAATGCAAAGGGAAGGATAATTGGTTTCTATTCATTGGATGATGAAGAAATAATATTCTTAAAATTATTCTGTAATTCAGTTCATAAGGAACATATAGAAGAGTCTTGCCAAAGAGATAAGGACAAGTTGATCTTAGTCTTCTTCTACTTAGTCTCTTGACAAAAGTTAATAATTTATTAAATTAAATTAAGTTTAGAAACTTTTTTTATTATTTATATTAATTTTTAAAAAATTTAAAATTTTTTCTAAATTAAGTTATTAATAACTCGGTTCGTAATTCTAGAACCCAAATCTAACAATTTTTTGTTGTAACTTTATGCAAGATATAAGTTCTGAGATCTTAAAAAGAATAAAAATATTTACTCATAAATGACAGATCTTTTTGAATATATATATATTATATGTATATATATATATATATATCTATTATATGTACATATATATATATATATATATATGTATATATATATATATATATATATATATATATATTTAGATTATTCAAAACAAAAAAGAAATATTAGTAAGAAATTGTTCTAGATTGAATTTCATAGCCATCAAATGAAAGAAACTTAGATTATTAATTTACTTGATTATATTATTAACAACTGTCAATACCATTCGCGGTCTTTGTTAATTAAATTAATTAAATAAATATTTAATATTAAACCATAAGGATTGGGTGTTAACCTTTTAATTGTTAATAAAGGTTTTTTAAAAACCAAAAGTTCTTCTATTTCTTGCAAGTGGGCCAAGAGTCTCTTGATACTTTGACCAATTACTTTGTGAAAGTCATTTAAATTTTTGTTTTATTAAAATCTACTAAAACCTACTAAATTGTATAAAAACGAACTTATCCTGTGTTATTTTATTCAAAATTTTACTTCTTAAAGTCCTTAAATTTCTAGAAAATATCAATTTTCACTTTCTTATGCAGGTTTATCCCTACTTTTTCTTTTGTCATACTAATAAAAACCCGTATTAATTATTTAGAAGGTATTTTATGATTCATAAAATCAATTCTTTTACTTTAAATAGTATAAAAAAATTTAGGAAAATTGTTCCGACAAATTTAAATGTACAAAATGAAAATGTTATATTTGAAATTATTTTAAACAAAAAAATTTTTTTTGGTATTAATGATAGCATGAAGGAAAAACCTTGTTAGATTTCCCGGTGGAGACTTAAACTGTTTGTTAGCTTAGACAGAATTAAAACAAAAGGGGCGCTAATCTGATGACTCGCATAGTATAATAAAATTTACATCTACAAAATTGAATAATTTGAAAAGTCTAGCTAAAGACTCCAGTAGTTATATCTAGTTTTTCGATTTAAGATAATTTTATAATTACTTATTAATCATAGTATAAATAAATAAATGTAAAAATCTTTTAATTGCTATTCATTTAAAATTTTTAGTTTTTAAAAATAAATTATTTGTGGCAATTAAAACGGAAACGTTTTAAGTTTACTTTAGGAAAATAGAAAAAATTTATATTATTAATATCAAAATTAATTTTTTTACATAGTTGCTATAAATCTTAAAATAAATTTAAAGATCGACTTTATTTATTTTCATATTATTTTTATTATGTTTCATATATTAAGGATAATATATTAATCCTTTATCAAATAAAGTTTCGGTAGGTATAATATAAAGTTATATTCCTATAGAAACAAATAATTTACAGATTTAAAATATTTTCTATATAATTTTCAGTTAAAAAAAATGTTTTTCAATTTAAAAATTGTATCTAAAATAATTATTTTATTAAAAAATATATTTTTTAAAACAAAAACTAAATTAAATTTTAAAGTAAATCTAATATATATAAAAAAAAAAATATATATATATATACGTAAAGTTTTTAATATATATTTTATTATAGGATTTACATTTTCCCTTTTTTTTTTTTTGTATTTTTTAAATAGAAATTTCTTAATAAAACCATAATTATTTTCATTTTGAAACTTTAAATATTTTGCGACGACTTTTCTTTTATTTTTGAGTTATATATTTCGTATATTGATAAATTCTTAGATTTGATCTGGAGCAATCCAATAACATTCCATACGCTGCTCATTGGTTGTCCGTAGTCGGCCAGAGAACACTTTTGGTTGGCTTGTTGGTTGGCTGGAAGGAAAGAGTCCTGCCGCCTGATTAGACGAGTGTTTTTTTTTTTTTCATCTTCTCTCTTTTGGGTTTTTTTTTTTTCTATTTGGGTTGATATAGTAATCGACCACAGGCGTATAATAATTCTTGTGGTTTCAAAATGCCAACCACACACACACACAGACACATAGGCATAGGCACACCCGTTCGACGAGATATGCGCAACCGCCAAACAAATTTGACAGAGGGGAGAACTGAGAACCACCACCAAAGCGACTTCATCTTCATCATCTCACCTCGATTTGCTGTTGTTTTTAGCTAGTGAAAACCGCAAAATGGAGTAGGAGTAGGTGTAAGGGATGGATATGGGGGGTGGAGGTGTCGGTGTCGACTATGGCAATGGCCAAAGAGGATGGAAAAGGGGGTTGAATCTTTCTGTAACTAGAAAAAAAAAAAAACCAAAAAACCAAAGAAAACTCCGCCTGCACCAAAAATTTTTCTTTATTTTTGGTTTTTCTTTCTTTCGCTTACTCACTCAAGAAATTGGCGCCAAGACGAAAGGAGGTAGAGAAGGAGGAGTGGTTCCCCTACATCCATATGTATGCATTTATATATATATATATATATTTTGGCCGCAAATGGCAGCCGCAAGATTTCATCTCTCTCCCTCTGGCTCTCTATCTCTCTCTTTATCTATCCTTCTGTGTGCTCTCTCTTTCTTTTAGCATGCTCCATCTTTCTTACTCCTGATAAGCTTTGTCTCTCTTACTCTCTGGTTAGCTAGAGGTCTAGCCGCAAAAGCCGCGTTGGTTTCATTTTTTCCGTGTCTTCGTTTTCCCTCAGTTTTTCTTTTTTTTTTTTTCTGTTTCTTTATTTTTTGAGATTTTTTCCTTGAGTCAATTCCAAGATGGAAGCTGTTTTGGGGGTTGCGCCAAATTCAACTCAAAAACTTTGCCTTAGACATTTTTTTTCCCCGTTTCCATGAGGCAGCCTCTGCCATCCCATCATCGTCGTCGTCGTTGTCGCTGTCGTCGTCTTCCTTCCAAGAGCGAGCATAAGGTGCGAGCACCCTCAAAAATTGAGCGAAATTTTTTTTTCCATCTTTGGCCTGCCTTGAAGCTGGCTTGGAGAACCTGGCTAGCTAGCTAGCACTGCCACTGCCACTGGTTTGGGGTTAGACCAAAACCAAACCAGACCAGACCAGACCAACTTGAAGACATCGTTGCGGCCGTCGTTTCTGGGCCGCTTGTGGTGTAGTTGACGTTTTCTGGTTTCGGTTTCGGTTTTTGGCTCTGCCAGCGTTGACGCTGCTGCTGCTGCTATTACTGCCGTTGCTTCTGCTGCTGCTGCTGCTGTAGACGCTGCCGCTGCTGTTGGAGAGAAAAAAAAAAAGAAGAAAAATAAAAACCGAAGAAACCACTGCTACTGGTTCTCGCGGTAAATGTTAAGCCAAGGAAGAAAAAAAAAAAGAATTATATAGCCAAACAACAAGAAGATGAAGGCGGGGAAAAGCTTTGCAACGGCAATGGCAACGGCAACGGCAACAGCATCTTATGCTCGTCCTTCTTCTCCATCTACTTGCACACTTCGTCTTCCTCTCTGATTATGATGAGGTGGCAGGCAAGCAGGCGGCGGTTGTCGCTGTCGACGTTGTCGTCGTCGTCGCTGCCGCCTTCGCCATTGCCATCGTTGCCAACCGCTCGTAGTGGTCGCGTTCATGGTTACCGCAAAAAAATAGTTTAATATCTCCGTGTCGTTTGATTCGATCGCCAGGGCCCAGACCTCCAGACCGACCCCTCTCACACCCTTTCAATAAAAGCTAAAACCAAAAAAAAAAGAAGAAAATTTCAAGTGCGTCTTGTCTACCGATCCGTGTTGCATCCATATATTCTGTGTATGTGTCTCTTAGTGCGAGCATCTGTGTCTGTCTGTGTCTGTGTGTGTATGTGTATATGTTTGGTGCTAGTATTTTCAAAATTATTGTATTAAAATAATGTTTTTTTAAAGTGCCCCTCTCCAAAATTTTGTGTGATATAAAAGTTATAATTATAACCCAGAATTGAGTGGGAAAGTGTTTTGAAACTGCATTAAAGAAAGTCATCAATCAAAGGGGAAATGTAAGTGTAAGAAAATGTGTTTGAAAAACGTTTTGATCAAGGATCAAAGATTTGAAATAAACCAACCTGATCTTATCAGTATATTACAATTTATTGGTTAAAAAGACTTAAAAAGTAAAAAAGATTCTGTAAAAGTTTCAAATTTTCTCTAAAAATATAAAAGAAATTAAATGTAGCATACTTATTGGGTGCAAGCAGAGATCTTCTTGCAAGATCCTTTTTTATATTGATTGAGGAAGACACAAAACACTTAAAACACCCTGGGCAGACAGCGATCATCACCCGTAAAGGGAGGTGTGCTTTTTTGGAGCAATATAATATTATTGAAAGGATAATAAATAGTCAGGGCTAGTCAGGCTAGGCAGAGAAAAATAGATTTTAATGCGGTACAGACTATCGAAATTAATAGAACATTAAGAGAAAGTTTAGAAAATATCCACTAAAAAGAACTCTAAGTTTTTATTTTGTATTTTGTAAGTCAAAATGTTTGCCTAAGTGTTCGTTTAAAAGAGGTTTTTATATCCTTTATCATAAATAAATTATATCTGCGTGCGCATATGAAAGTTGTTCTTTTTAAAAAGGAGTTTGTTATGCAAGTTTTTACTTTAAGAAAGAGAGTATAAGACTGAGATCTATTAAAATAAAAGCGAGATCTAAAGTAAAGATAGGACAAACTTAACGAAATCCCAAGCAGACTTGCCAATCTTTGCATTGTTAACACTTTTACATTTTTAGATTAAGAAAAACTGTTTAAAAGATCGAAAACCGCCAGCGATCTTTGTATTGTTATTATGAGAAAGAGTTAATCTACTTTTCAACTGCTAATGTGACTTTTCCAAACCTAGAGAATACACCAAAACCTATAGACACATCCTCTATATAGATAATAAAGCATAAACTTTAACTAATTTGTGTTAAGAAAGAAATTTACTTTAACTAAAAATATATAGCTTTTTCAATCTGATTAAAATCCTTTTCGAATAGGGTTGCCACCTAACTTACATTAAACAAATGTATATAACCAATGATCATATAAAATATTTTATTCTTGTTCTGTTTCAATTGCATTTTGTAGGATGTTCCATATGTGGTTCGATGCACACTTGTCGCGTAGCTCAAACCAATTATATAGAATCATACCGCCTCCGACTTTTGCCCCAATTGTTGTGTCTCGTGTCTGTGGCCACATATGTCGCCACATAGTCGCAACAAAAACAACAACAAACGAATAATAAAATATATATATATATATATAAAAAAAACATTAAAATAAAAAAACAAAAACAACAAACAAACAAACGGAAGTTGTAGAAAAACGAGTACATATAGCCGGCAGTTTGCTCATACACACACACACACGCATGTATATATATATATATATATATATGTATATGGACAAATAGTTGAGGGAATAAATGATTTTTATTTATACAAAAGGTGTGTGTATGAGCATCTGTATGTGAGTGCGTGTGTGTGTGTTTGTATGTCTGCACATATTTCTGACATTTTTTTTTCTTCATTTTTGTATTTTTTTTTTTTTTTTGGAGGCCAAACACACAAACAGCTGGCAACAGATGGCCAGTCCAATTTTATTTTTTATATTTAAAACAAAAAAAAAAAAAAAAACATTTTGCACTCTATACATTTCTTTCTCTCTCTCTCTCTCTTTTGCTTTCGAACTTTTTTTTAAAAATTTTTTTATACGCATATATCTTAGTTAATCAGCTGTAATCCTCCCCTTTCCCCCTTGTTTGGCAAACATTCCCTCTTGTCATCATAATGGTTATGATTTTTTAATATTTAATTGAGCTGCTCTCGCCGAGTTCAACTTAAATGCAAATTGTACGCAAAGGTGTGCGGTTCAGATTTCGATTTCGATTCCGATTCCTCAATATAACCAACAATTGGTCAAGTTAAAGTGCATTAATAATAAAGTTAAAAGGAGTGAGCTATATATATATATGACTTAAGGCATTAGACTTAAATTTATCTTAGCCAAAAGTGATATTGTCCTTAAAGATGTCCTTAAATTGTTTGTGAACATTTATGTTTTGTATAAAGAAGAAGTTTCATCATCTCTAATTGTTATATATGTAAGTGATCTGTTTATAGTTGACTTTGTGTCTTTCTTTTTCGACTAACTAAAAGGATCTACAAAGACAGTGCTGGCCATAAATGAAGTACACCTTACTTTCACATGAGTTTCTTGATTTCATTTCTAATTTTTAGAAACTTTATGGCAATGCATCTGAACACTCTTTTAATTAAAAACAAATTATTTTAGCTTTCTTTAGCTTTTGCTCTAATTTCTAAGATGATTTTAAATGCAAAAGCTCTAAAGTTAAGCATCATATCCTTATAGAAAACATAAAGGAAACTTCTTAATAATTTCTGTTATTGTTTTAAATAATATAAAATAAATAAAATAAAGTAAAGAATACAATTTATTTAAAATTAATATCAATGGGGCAATTTCCGTTTAAATTTGAATAAAAACTGTTGCATTTGTTTGATCTTAAAGGATCTACAATATCCTGTGTTTTTTACCTTTAACTTTATTAAAATTCTATTTTATTATTATTTTAACATAACGAACTGTTGATGTCCTGTTAGCCGAACATCCTAGAGAACTAATGAAGGGTTAACTTTTGTTTACAAAACGAAAAAGATGGTTTCATATTGTTATAATTAGTGAATTGTTTTATTAAAAAATTTGAATCAAATTCAAATTAGAATAGCAGATTCTCTACTCCATTCTACATAACTTGGAAATAGAAAGGCTAAATAATATAATTGCTATAAAAGAGGATTCTGATTTACAACAGATTCTGATTAAGTTCCTTGATAACCTTGTGAGTTCCTTATAATCCTTTTCTTATTAGAGTTTGAAAAGTATATAAATTAATGGAAATTATAATAAAAAATGATAAATGTATCTAATGAATATTGAATATATTTAATTATTTTCAACGTTTCAAATCAACATTAAGGAATAACTTTCTTAAGATTATTTCCCAAGGACTTTCTAATTAAAAAAAAAATTACTTATTAATTAATTTTATTGAAAAGTAATCAATTTAACATGTGCCAATTATTATAATATTATATATAATATTTGTATACTAAAATATGATCTTTTGGGTAAAATTTATATATTTTGGAATATTCCTTATATATCATTTATCTCTTCAGAAACTATATTTCATTATATAGCATTGTGTCATATAGTATTACGTTTTACAGATTTGAAAGTATCCCTCGTTTTTGGTAATTTAGACTCATTTATAATATATGGCTATAAACTTATACAAGATCTATTAAGTACAGTTTGTCTTTATCAGACTTGATACCAAATTATTGTACTGCTTCTTTGTCTAAGATATATAAAAGAAAGGAATGATCCTTTAAATAAAGAAAGATCATACATTGAAAGCTTAGAACTGAACATAAATATCATCTTAAATATTAGAAAAATTTTATAAAAGTTACACTTCTTTTCTATATTTAATATTTTTTTGTATGTTTTTAATTCAATTTCTTTTTGCAGATGACCAAATTGATGTTAATAGTGTGAGACTTGATGCAACACGTTAACAATATACGTAGACAAACGATTCCTTTTCACAGATATTGTTGCAATAATGCACATTTCTGCTGAGGTCAGTTCGACCACTTCCAATCAACATCAGCAGCAACAAAACGCATCGGCAACAGCAACAGCAGTAGCAGCAGCAGCAACAGGAGCAACAGCAGCAACAACAACGCCGATCACAACGGGCAATTCAAAGCGACGCAATGCAGAAACCAATAACAACAATAGCAACAACAATAATAACAACAACAATAATAACAATAATAATAATAACAATAGCAATAACAACAATAACAATAATAACACAAATACGAAAACAAAACCCGTGGACACTAGTCCATATTTAACACCAGAGAATCTAATTGAACGCACTGTTGATGTCCTGTTAGCCGAACATCCTGGAGAACTAGTGAAAACGGGTTCACCTCATGTGGTAGGATACGATTTCAATTCAATTACAATTCCAAAAAAAAAAATTTAAATTTACCCTTCATTTGTAGGTCTGTACGACATTGCCAACACATTGGCGTTCGAATAAGACCCTACCCATTGCCTTTAAAGTTCTTGCCCTGGGTGAGGTCATGGATGGCACCATTGTCACCATACGGGCAGGCAATGATGAAAATTTTTGTGGTGAATTGCGTAACTGTACCGCCGTGATGAAGAATCAGGTGGCCAAATTTAATGATTTGCGTTTTGTGGGCCGAAGTGGAAGAGGTAAGTGCCAGCAAAGTTATTATTCCTTACGATACTGAGAATATAATTCAATTGAACAAATGTTTGTGATCGATAGAAATAAGCTAAGTGTGTATATTCTAGAGCAGTCCCTATAGCCGAGGTGATCTACCAATATATCCTTTAGTCTGTGTTAAAGTGTATATGTATATGCTCTTAAACCGCATCAATCTGTCTGTTTCTTTGCACTTTTGAGACATTAATTTTTAAGCTATGTAGTTGAAACTTGGTAGATAAACTTTTGAGATATATACGCGTCTTAAGTTTAAGAATTGAAAGAATCGGATAACTATAAGTTAAAGTTACTATAGGAATAATCGTCGGAAAAAACATTACTTCTATATTTTTTGCATTGAAATGCTTTTTCTTACTTTTTATTATAAACCAAGTTTAAATCGGTTTGTATAATTAGTTATAAAAGATCTTATATGATAATTAACAGTTTTAAAGTCAAAAAGTTTTCTAAAGATCTACCTCACTATATATGCAACTTTAAGTGGTCAATTCTATATATTTGGGGATATCATTTTAAATTGATTGCCCGCTTCCTGCCATTTCACACCCATGCTCTAGACAAAGTTCTCCAACTGCCATCATTATTCCCCTTCAATGGGCCATACCATTTGGTTTCATGCGATGACATCGTCAACGTTATCTTAGCATATTGCCCAGACACATAGACACACACATACACACACACACACAGTTAGAAAACTTTGCGTTTCTTCCTTCGTTTTTTTCTTTTTTTTTTTTTTTTTGGGGTATTGCGTCCTGCGAGCGTCTCAAGAAAAATAAGATAAGTAGTCTGTAGTTAATTTTTATATGTCTATACTGGGATGGAGGGCGTTGGCGGCGTCTTGACAGTTGTCAATTTTCGTTGGCAGTTTTCCTTTTTGGCCCTTCTCGTCATGGCGTCATGGCGTTATTGCTGTTCATTTCGTCAATTTATCACGAACGCAATTTAAAAATCAAATCGAGGGTGACAGACAACATACTGTGATAGAATTTTTTCCTCGCCAATGAATACGATGAGTGGTGCATTGGACCAATGGTGGTTGGGGTAGTGGATCCAAATTAAATCAGCGTAACTGTTTATTCAAATCCCCCAAACATGGCTAACAACAAGGGAGCGACAACAGTCAACTTTTACTTTTTTTTTTTCCACTTTTTTTTGTCAAGTTATTTTTCTTTTTCATTTTCGTTTTCTTTACACATTTTTTTTTTCTTTTGCATTTCTGGTCAAACGAATGGTTAGGAGGGCTTGTTGATGAGGGGGGTAAGATTGGGGGGAGGGGGAGAAGGGCAGTGTGACTGCCTATCCATGTTTAAGTGCGCGCTTTGCCGCGGCATTTGACAATTTGCTCATTAAGTTTGTCTGGACCCAGAATCTGTCTCTGATTTTTGTGTTTTTCTTTTGGGGGTTCAAGTAGAACCCAGAATCTACCCATATTCCCCCCCTCCTACACCCCTCTCTTACTTCACAATACTCTATAGTCTGCATAGACTTTTTGCCCCGCATCTCATCATCGTCATTCATTCTTGTTGGCATTTTTAAACGTTTCAAGTGGCAAATAATTCCTTGGGATTTACTTGCAAATCTTTTTTTAAACATTTGATTATGGGACAACAGCAACAACAACAACAAGAAATGATGGTCCTTTTTTTTTCTTCTCTTCTTCTTCAACATCTTCCTTTCATTCTCCCTACTAATTACCGTTGAAAAAGGCGTTTCCAACAACAAGAAAAAAAATTTCTATTTCGACAAATTTGTGTAACTTTCACCCCCTCCTTCTTTCCTCACCCTTCTTTAACTTTCCATCCGTTTATTGGATTCTTTTTTTTTTTTGTTTTTCGTATTTTTGTTCATTTTGTTTTAAAAAGATTACATGGGTCAAGTGCCTCATCCTATTTAGTTATATGTATTTGCTTAATTTCAATTAGTAAACAAATTCCAAATCCATTGTAATAGAAGAGAATAAAAAAAAAGAAGTGTAATTTGTTGTTTCTGCAATTTACAACTAATGCTACTTGCAGTTGTCAAGGCTGCAGACGTGTTTAAATATTCCAAAAATAGAAAAAAAAATATATATATATATATAAAAGGTATCCCTTTTCGACTTTTCTATAAGCCTTAATGTGAAGGGAGAATGAGTTGTATATATATATATATATAGTATACATGGTTTTCCACTTTAAAAATCCGAGGGCTGATTATTGAAATAAAATATCTTTATATATTTGTAAAGATCAATGAAAATTCTATTAACTGATATTAGATTGATTCCAGTGAAAAGTAATTGAAAGAGGTTCTTCTATATAGTTGAATGAGGATGAGTCAGTTGTAAGATAAAGTACAAAAGTCTGAATTCTATTAAGGATATAGAAAAGCAATTGGAAATTTTTCTATAATTACAATCATACAAATCCGTAAAGTTAGGAAAGCAAATAATTGTTGAATCAAATTAATGCTTGGCAAAACTAGAATAAATATTGTACATAAAAACTGATCTAAACTAAATCTTATATAATGAAAGATCTAAAACAACAATTTTTAATTAAAACATTAGTTATAACGATCCCAATGAAAGATCAGGTTAAAGAAGATTGCAAAAAGCATAGCTTGATAGAAGTCCATTGATAATTTTAATGGCAACTCTATTCAAAGAGAATTTTCAAAATATTTTATATACTGATGTTGCCAGATCTTCTTTTTAAGTAGAACGTTTTGGTATTTTTAAAGCAGTTGATGGCGTTTGCTAGAAACTTTAATTTTAGATATTTTAATATTTATATATAATGTTTTATATCTGTATAACTTAAAGTTATAATTTATTTTGTTTTATAGTTTAAAAAAATGTATTCTATATATATTGTCTAGGAATTAAAGCTGTAGGATATATTTAAACCATTTCATTAAAAATCAAAAGGCTAGAAATTGTTAATATATTAATTAGAATATTTCAGAAGTATGCTTAAGCATTATATTTGAAATTTGAAAAGAGTTTTGTGCCTTATATTTTATATGCAATTTTTTGAAGCTTTTTCCTTTATAATTACTAAAGAATATTTAGTTATTATATTCAATTTTATATATTTAATATATCTGAAATATTTTACAGTTTGTTTTTATAACATTGGCAAAGCTTTTGATAATATTTAGGTGCATATACCTAGCAAGGTTTTTTTTTCCCATATTTTTTATATAAATAAATTTGTTTAATATTGTGGCTACCCTCGTAATTGTGATTTTTGTTTTGTTGTTGTTACAGTAATTTCTTTTTTTTTTTTTTTTTTTGTTTTTTGTATGTTTTCACTTGTAATTTTAATGATATGGGAGACCTCGCCACGTATGCGTAATGTGAACGCAATTAGATAAAATGGCGGCATCAGCAGCTGCAGCTGCAGTTGCAACTGCTGCAACCTGCAACTGCAGTTTGCATTGAAGCGGAAACTGCATAATCCACATACAGATACCCACATCCCCCTACACACACACACACACACACACTCACACACATATACTCAAATGGGAAATGCATTTGGTCGTTGTCTACTAATGAATTACAATCACTTGGACGTGAGGCAAACAGAGGCGTGGAAGGGATGTTAGGTATATCCCCAGCACATGTAATTATTGCTATTTCCCCACCAACACCCCATCACCATTCCCATCACTACCACTAACCCTCTTATTCTACCCATACCATTCTACTGTGCAACAACTTCTCTTGCACCAATGCTGCACAATGTAAATGAGTTGCCCACTCCCTCCCCACGTTCTCTTCTCTTGCATTGATGTGTAAGCACTTTGAAGTGCATTACCAAAGCTGATGCCGTCCAGTTTCTAAGCCTTCTTCATCTTCATGTTATTGTTGTTGCTACTGAATTTACGATAATATGTTAATTAACTGCTTGTGATTATCATTGCACAGTTTGAGAAGCACAATAAGTAAGTAGAAACAAATTGAGGGGAATGAGTTGAGTTGAGTTGAGTTATAGGAATGCTCTCAGACTGATTAGGTTCGATTAACATATTAAAAGTTCATCTGAATTTGGTGCAAGAGCCATGACAACCACTTTTTTGTAGAGACAAACATTTTTTTTTAGGTTTCTTAGAGTTTAACGACCTTTCAATACTTTGCAGTAACCAAATGAATAATCTAACTTTTAGTTAAAAGATTTCCAAATAAAAACAGTATACTTTTATTCCATTTTTGTTATAAATTTAATGGGAAATACTTTAAAATAAAACCACAAAAAATGAAATTCAATTCCAATTGCTGAAAGGATAAAACTACTTTAGCCTAAGACCGATGTTTTGACACTACTGTACTTTAGTTTCTTATCTTTTTTTAAATCTCAAATACCTCCAAAAAATTGTTGTATTATTCTTTGTCTCGTCAAATTTTCTTAACATCTTTAAACAGCTTTTAAATTAAAAACTCTTACTATAACTTAAAAATCTTAACACAATCTTAAAAAATCTTTTTCAAATCTCAAAAACATTGAAAAAAACCCTAAAAATAATAGCAAAATATTTCTTAAATCGTACTAAATCTTCTATAATATAAAAAAATCTCGTTATCATATTTCAGAAAGAATTCTACTTATTAAATTTAAAACAAAATCTTCTCAAATCTTAAATAAATGTTAATCTTAATATCAAGAAATAAGAAATTGAATATTTAAACGTTTTTTCTAAACCTTGAAAACATAAACTTACCAAACCTCATATAGCAATTGATGACTTCTTTTAAAACATACTAAATACAATTAAATTTAAAAATATTCAAATTGGATATGTTGAAATGGAAGGTGTTCTATTCATGTGCTTGGGAGTGTATAAGTAACTTAAGTCGATATGAATTTAAAGATTTGATATAAGAATTGAGATGATGAAAGAAAGTGCAAGTCAATGAGAAAACTTTTCAAGTAGAAGTCTTGAGGAAATGTTGCCAGAAAGTTTAAATCTAACATAAATGTTGTCTTATAGTCAAAGATCTGTTGTTGATATAACAATATATACAGTAATAAAGAGATTATTTGTTATTTCTAATTACTTTTCAAGTGCAACCAATATTAAGATTTCAATTTGAAAAAGGCGATGGATTGCAATAGAAGTTACTAAGAAAAAGAAAAGGAAACTTAGATTAAAAAATCTTGAAAAGTAAAATTTTTAATTTTACAACTCAAATATTCAAATTTGAATTATTAATATAAAAATGACTGATATATATAAGTGTTTCAATTGGTTTCATTTGTTTGATGTTTTTTTCAACTTATGTAAGATAATCTCAGTTTAGAATCCAACTTAAGGATTCAAGCGGTTGGTGGGGATTATCCTCTACTTCATCTGTCTCAGATAATGCTTAAATAAGTAGAAAAACGGGCTAGGAAATCTGTCAAATGTCAGTGCCAGCAGGAGCAACAGCAACAACATTAGCCAACCTGACATTTTGGCTCATTAAAAAACGAACTTCTCTTACCAAGGTCTATCCACCATTTCCCATTCTTCATTCGTTTCATCCTCCGTTGCCCCCTTCCCCCTTCATACCCATAATATGTTCTTAGCTGTAGTTGACACCTGGGCGAAAAACTTTTGTATACTGTGTTGGGCTGTGTTCTGTTGAGTGTGAGTTGTGTGTGAGTTGAGGCGGGTGACAACAAAATGGCGACCAAGCCGGGCCTCGCCTAGCCTTGGTGTTTATCACATTGCTGCTATTAATTAAGCTTAACGAGGTTACCGTTCGCAACCACACCCAACTGGCAACTGGCAACTGGTAGATGGTAGCTGGTAACTAGTGACTGGCAGCTGGAAGAGCCAAACAACATCTTAGGCCTGAACCAAATCCCCAGGCAAGGCGGCAAACTTCATAATGAAATTTTGCCTTCATCTCATTAAAAGTCTTGGGCACTTTTATTTTTTTTTTTTCTTGGGCATGGAGTGAAGGAACGCTGGATAGAAAAAAGGATTGGGTGGCATTGGCGTTGGCATTGACGATGGCTAGGGAGCCCCCAAATGTAACTAGAGTGGTGGAAGGGGGGTAGAAGGACAAAAAACTTGACTTGCCGAGGCGCATATTTAAATTTTTAATGACGTTTAATGGATGCCGGAAGCTTTAAGGTGAAAGCCCAACAAAACTCATGAAAAACTCATGGAAAAACGATTTCTTCTCCAAAATGACAAACTTTTTGTTTAATATTTGAATTTTATTTGAAGAAAAAAGAAATTAAATCTGAATTGAAATTGCAATAAAAATATATATATCAAATTCATTATATAAGAGAAAATATTTAAGTCATTATTAATTTATTATTTATATTAAAATAAATTAAGATATAAATGTAAAAGGAAAGTAAACAAACTGCAATTATAGGAATAGAGAAATATTCTTTAACAAATTGCTTATGCTTAACGTCGGGGTCACCATCTGTTACATATGTATGTATAAGTACAGTTACCTGATGTTTGATGTTTTCTTTTACGTTTGGATTAAGCAAATCACCAACTTATTTATTTGGTGCTTATTTATTTGTTTGCCTGTTTGCTCATAATGTTTGTTTGCCAAGCTTCAGGCTCATGGTTTGTTGCCCCTTAAAATTCCTTGTCGCTAAAGAGGCAGAGAAGGTGAGGATAGAGAAAAAGCCAAAGTAAAAGAGAGATACCAAGAGTGAGAGAGAGGAAGAGAGATATGGAGTCAAAGGCGGCCAAAGCGCTGCAAATATTTGTTGAGGGACAAGTATGCGCAATTAAAATTTGATTTAATACAAAAGTACAAACACACACACCCACACATACACACACACACATATGTTTGTCTGTGTATTTTGTGTGTTTACAGTTGGCATACAAGTATCCAATTTCCGAAATTACTTGCGCATCATCAGCTGAAAATTCCTTGAGTATTGAATGGAATTTAATTGAAGTCACGATTTTCACAAATTCAAGCAATTCTCATCGACAGAGACACACACTCACACACACACCCACACAGAGAGTCAAATTAAAAGGGAGTGATAGAGACGGGGTTAAGGGGTATATATACACACACACACTCACATATATGAGATTATACATAAATAAATCAGATAACACATTAACACTTCTTCATCTTCTTTCTCTTACTCTTGGTATTTATTTCCTTTTTTTTTCGTTTTCTCTTTTACTGAGTATCATCCAAGTCAATTCCTTTCTTCATTTTGCTCCTTTTGATGTTGAATTTTTAATTTTCATTAACATTTGCAGCCAGTGAATGTTGTGTGTGAGAGTGGTGAGGGGAAAGAGAGAGGTTTGTCTCTAGTGATGGAGGGTTGTTAATGTCCTTCACACAAATCCAAACTTACACACACAAACACACATCCTCTCTCTCACACACATACATATACATACACTTAAAATTAGTATTTGCAATGGGCTTAATTGTTATTTGTATAATGAAATGTCATAGCCTTGTGTCTCCCGCATCATCATCATCATAATCAAAAGAAGAAGAAGGCTTAGGTTAGAGTGTGTGTGTGTATGACATTAGTGAGTGTCCACTGTAACCCCTACAATTATTTAACTCCCATTGAAACGGTCCAGTAACCCAGTTATGAATGCTTTTTCAATGTAACAAAAAAATCTCAAATCTTTTATTAGCATTCGGAAAAAATAGTTTAAATTTTCCAAAAAAATTCCAAAATTTCTGTTTATAGGATTACATGTATGAAATTTTAAGATCTACTTATATATACTTTAATATAAATTGATTTCAAATTATGTTTCTTTGGCAAAGAAGAAGAAAATTTCAATTTCATAAATTCCAAAACTTCAATTAAACTTTAAACTCATTGAGTATCTTTTCTACATTCTTTTAAACTGTTTTGGTCCATAGAAATGATGTTCTGAATTTATAGATTTTCTATGAACACCTCTCTTTCTTCTCCCTCTCTCTCTATCTCTCTTTGTTTTGATGGGCGGTTACCATGGGCAGCTGGTCGACTGACTGTATAAATGGCTAAAATGAAATAGCAAAATTTTCAGAAATTCGCGAAAAATAACTCATCACTCCCCTCCACCACCTTTTTCTGCTTTCAATCCATGAAAGTTTGCTTGCTGGGTAACTGGTTACTGGTACTAAAGCTCGAACTGGATTGGATTGAAACCAAAACTAAAAAGAAGGAAATTTGCCACAATAAATGGAATGAATGAATAAATGAATGGCATGAGCGAACAGTGAACAGAATCTCGACAAGATTAGCATTGGGATTGGGGAATATTGCATTTTGTTGTTGCAATATTAAGTAGCATCCCCTTTCTCAAAATATTCACTCTATTGCCCTGTCTGGGCAATTTCGCCATCTTAGCTTAGTTATGCATATGGCCAACATTCGGCGTATTTGGAAATATTTGGCAAATATCTCTGCACAGGGTGTGAATACAAAATTCATAAGCCGAACATTTTGAATGCCAAAATACTTGAGTAACTTGAAGTTAATCAGCCCCAAAACGGCCCAAAAACGCAAAACCAACATGAAGGTTACAAGATAAGGACTCTATTCAAACAAAAGGACGAAGGGTAAAGTTCTTAAGATGGAGGGTTGTTGGGGGGGTCTGTGGAAAGGTATACATATCATGCAATACAATATTGGGGCTGATCACAATATAAGCTAATATGAATGTATCATTCTGGGAAGAATGTACGTGGTGGTTCCTTGGTGGTATGTGGTGGTTTTTATGTTTTCTGGTGAGCTTCTCTTAAGTAAACTTGCTAAGAATAGATTACACAGAATTGGTATGATTATTTAAAACAAAAAATTGAATCCTTATACAAATTTTGAGATATAGAGCTTTATTTTAGTACTTTTTCATTTGCGGTGAAGGGATGTTTTGGAACTTGGTTCTATTATTTATTAGTGAAAAGTATGTTAAGGACTAATTATTAGAGGTGCGAGCAAACAGTATATAAAAATTTGCATGTGATTTACCAGAATTTGCTTAGCTTTAACTAAAATAATTGAAAAGCTTCACATGAGTTCAAAGCAATTATTAATAATACTTCAAAAATTCTAGTTAATTATAAGAAATATATAATAAAATAAAAATAAACCTTATAAACGAACTTTTCATATAAAACTTGTTTTAAATATTAACAAAATTCTTTGATAAACATTTTATTATTAATAATTTTATATCTCTGTTTTATATTGCCTACTTTTGGGCTACTCAAAATAAAAATTGATTATCAAAAGAAAGCTTTTCAATTATACCAACAAATTGCTATAGCTTTATAAACAGATGGAATTGCAAAAGTTTTCAAATTGAAATCGATAATTAGATTTATTAATTGAAAATTATGTTTAGTTTATTATTATTCTTAGTCATAGTCCTAAATACATATAAATGTGTATATAATTTAATAAACAAAATAATACACACACACAGACAATTAAAGTTTTTGGATTAATATTAAATTAAACGAAGCATGCAAAAACAAAAAAGACAGAAGGCAAATGGAAAAAGGAAAAGACGCAAGAAGGCGGTAATCATTAGGACAAAAGGCAGCAACAATCAGCACTTCATTCCACTAACCAGTCGCCCGCTTTTACCATTTCTTTATACAAAAACGAAAAACGAAAAAAAAAAAAATTTGTAACGGCTGCAGCATTCAAAGTAGAAGATGATGACAAACAAGGAGTAGGGGGAGGAGATGGGTGGGTGTATGAATGTAGTAAAGGCGAAGAAGGAGAACAGAAGGGGGGGGGAGAGAGAAAACCCCAGAAACCTACACAAGAAAACAAATGAACATAAACAGGCGAAACGAACCAAGAAAACCAACAAAATGAAATGAAACTTTTTTAATTATGCGCCCTCAGTAGCGGCAGTAGCAGCAACAACAGCAACAGCGGTGGCAAGAAGCGGATAAAAGTAAGTGGTGTGGGCGGGGGGCAAGGGGACTTTGGAACGGAAAGTGTGAAAGAAGAAGAGAATGCTCACAAAGTGGCTAAGACAAAGGCAAAGTCGTCCTCTTCTACTCCATTTACGGGTTTGGCAAATGAGCAAAAATTGCAAAATAAATCTGAAGACCAAGTCCCTCCTACCCCCCCCCACCCGGTCTTGACAACTTACCCATTTTCTCGTCACTTCATCACCCCGCCTATACGCTAAATAGTCGAGGGCGTGGCAACATCGGCGACAAAGAACTTTGCTTGCTAATAAGATGAAAAACCATTAAAAGTCGACACAAGTCTTGCGCGTCCATTGCAAGTGGAGAAGCCCCAGTAAACTAAAAGTGGAATTGTAGGGGGGAAACGGTGCAAGGGTATGGGTGCGTCTAAAGGGGGGGTGGTGAGGTGAGGTGAGAGGGTGTTGCAATGTGGAATGGAGTCAAGTCGGGTTAAAATGTTGTCATTTTCGCAACAAAGCAGAAATTATCACCACTTTGCAAAAGGGGACAACGACGACAAGGACGACAGCGACAACAACGACAAAGTCCTGCACCCTTTTTGGAAAAAGGACCAACTTGGTACCTCCATATAAATGTAAGTGTGTACGTATGACTCTCTCTCTCCCACTTTTTGTTTTTCTTTATGTGTGTGTGTGTGTGAAACTACAGTAAAATCCTTAAGTGCGTTTTACAGTCTTTTGAGCCAAATTGCTTTTAAAAATCTAAACGATTCATTAACATTGCTGTTAAGTGACTGTTATTTTGCATAATTGTTTAACTGCAATCAAAGAAAAAAAGTATTTAAAATGCTATACAAAGGTTTTACAATTGTAACGGTATATTTACAACTAGCTTAGGCAGTGAGTAACAAATATTTATTTGCATCTTCATATATTAAAATATTCGTAAAATTTACTTAACAGCGTAACTTTTCATATGTAGATAATAATTTCAACTTATTAAGTACTAATTACAATTAATAAAAAAAACACCTAATTGTGTGATAATAGTTTTATATTTTTAAGAATTAGAATCTAAATCAGGGGAGCTAAGTTTCGGGCGGGGGTCAGCATAACAGCAGCAAAAAAAAATAACGTCGTAGTTCGTTGCTTAAATAGAAATATGAGTTGCTCTACACTGCGCCAAATTACAAGCGAGCATCAATGCATTCTACGATCAAGCTACACAAAGAAAAGATGGAGAAAGCAAACTAAGCAATTATTATTCGATGTGTAGACACTCAATAGAGAAACGTACTCATTTAGTTGATTGTGCTCACTTCCAAATCCTAAAAGCAACTGATTTCGCTCACTCTCTTTTATTTACTCTCTCTTGCATTTACTCATGCATCTCGGCGATCAATTCGGCAAGCGTTCGGCTTGTGCCGATTGTGTTCGAACGCCTCCGTTACATTGGTTAGAATTGATAAACTAATTTCAATTTCATTAAACCAATATTAATTATGATATTTAATATTTATATAAAATTTAGAAAAACATGCAATCTATAATTTTGTCATGTATTTAAACACATACTTTAAGACATTTGTTTCTTTAATAATTCATGTAAAACATACATCAAATAGCTTATGTTAAATATTTGATGTTGCTTAACGTCTAGACAAGGTTTCACTGTATATAGAAATTTATATGTAATGAATGTATATATGTGTATGCGTGCGTGTGTGTGTGTGTGTGTCTGAGCGTTCCTCCCAGCAGGCGCTAAGTGATTTTAAAACAAAGTTTTTCAAACGTTTAACCTTACGAAAATACGCACAACAACAGCAACAAGCGAAAGAAAAGGAAAAACAAATTTTGTTTCATTTGTCGGCAGCTTTTGCCTGCATTTTAACTTTCGACGCTGATAATGAAGGAGAAAAGCCAACAGGACAAGGGTTCATTTTTGCTTAGGCAATTTAATGGCTTCTCTCAGTACGGGGGCAAAGCATATAAAGATGGGGTAAGGAAGAGGTAGAGACCAGTCTAAAATGCCGCCTGGGCCTGAAACTGGAGTCGGTAACTGGAAAATGTTGATGCTGTTGCTGTTGCTGTTAATGTCGTTAGTAGGCAGGCATGGCGCCATAATTATAATTTGACATAAGACAAGAAGTCTGAGGTTGACAACAAAATGACATTTTAAATACACACACACACACACACAGAGAGACATCGAGACAGCAAGTAACTCAGGCAAAAGGGCACACAAGCAGCAAGTGTGACAATGAATTGGTCACGAAACACCAAAAGCAACCCCCAAAGGTCCCAATTTGATACCCATTCCCCCCATTAGAGTTTCCTCTGCCATCTTTTACTAGAGAATGTGGGTGTATTTAGACACTTAACTGATCATAATTTTAACACTTTGCCTTAATGCCAAAGAAATTCACTTAAATGATTGTAGGTTAAATGGAAAAACTGTCATAAAAACAGACAAATATTCAACGGGACTCTAACTCTAAGTTAAATTTTGAAAAAGCTTTTCTTTTATTATCCTATTTTTGGTATTTCAAAACGTTTATCACCTGACAGAAATCGCTAACAAAATGGTGGCCATTAGCTCACTTAAATCTAGTTAAAACTGAAGATTCCTTTAAATTATTTTGATCAATCGAAAATGAAAACATTTTCAATTTGTTTTACTTATATAAAACTTTCTCTTAACACTTTTTTTTTGTTGCTTCAGTTAAAGATTTTTTGTAAAAAAGCCATGGAATATTAATATGTGAAATCCTTTAGCAAAATTATCCTTGTAATATGAATCTTAGTCCATTTTTAAAAAGTCCTATGATAAGGACTAGGATAAGATATGATAACAATTGTTTTAAATAATAATTAAATTTTTTGTCTTGAACATTTTTCTTTCTATTGATTGGAATATTAACGTTTGATAAAACATGGCTAGAAATTACAGCTTAGATTTGTTTTTTAGAATAAGAGTTAAGCCAAATGAAAAGGCTTTAAAAATTTCAATATAATTTCAAAATATGTATTTTCATATATTTCTATTAATTTCTAGGATTTTTTTTATAAATTTTGTCTTGATTGAGGGCTTTTACAGAATTTTCATAATTTTCTTAACCAGTTATTAACCAAATGGTACTTTAGGCTTAAATTTATTTATTTCATTTATTTATTTATAATTTCTCTTATTATTGTTAACATTTGAAAGATAAATCAAAAAACTATTCGAAAAGAAAATATATAGATAAATACATCTGCAAATATTGTAATTTTTATTTGGTTGACTGAAATGGTTGGACTTTAAGGTTGATATTGAATGGATATAGAAATTGTAAACACTTTGAAATTCCATTTCCAAGAAATTTATATAGAATCGTATATGAAAACACAAGATTCCTATAGGTTAAACTATAATTCAATGCACTTTAAAACTGATTTACTGATTTACTTTGCAATTATGTTATATGAGATGTAAAACTAGATTCAAGACTTAAGAATAATTTTAATCTCAAATATTTTCATAAAAGTTTCATTATCTTTAAGAAAAGAGAAAAAGATATATATATATATATATAACTAGATTCAAGACTTAAGAATAATTTTAATCTCAAATATTTTCATAAAATTTTCATTATATTTAAGAAAAGAGAAAAAGATATATATAGTTAACTTTTATAGAAAAGTTTTTCTTTTTATCATTTTTAAAGTCTCCTATTTACAAATTGGTATTAGGGGAAAGGGCAAAAGATTCAGGATTTACGATTTATATGCTCCAATGGACGACGACGATGGAGTGGCCAAGTGGACTCTGCCTCCTACAGACCGCAATCAACAAATAAATTTGTTGTATTGTCCTATAGAATGAGACTTGGTTTATTGTTTTGTTTGTCTGGATGTTTAAAATGCGATAAATTAAATTAAATAGCTTCGTTCTTTTCGCTTTCTCTATGCTTTCTTCTCTTTCTCTCTCTCTCTCTCTTTCTCTTCCTTACTTTTATTTAGCTACTTACAGATTATGTGACATTTATTGTTCACGCTTAAATCTTGAAAATTGCAATTTAGAGGCAAGCGTGAAAGCCAGGGCATTGGGGGGAGCGGGTAGTGGGGATTTGGGGCCAGTGAAAAAGGAAGATTCCTTTATTTTTTTTTTTGTATTTTTGTGAATCACTTTCGGTCCGAAGGGCGAGCTCTTATCAGCCTGGGGGCGCTCAAGCTCCAAGGACATTGTTTGCCAAGTAAAAGACGGCAATGTCGAGAATTATGTCCTTGTCGCCATCTTTTTTTCTTGCTCTGCGCTTTTTTTTTGCGTTGTTTCTTTTTTTTTTTTTTGTTTTTTCTTCTTCTTTTTCGCTTTTGCCTGCCGCCGCACAGTTGTCTCGAGTTTCCGTTTTAATAAACGTCGATTCCGGCTTCCTGTTTGGCAGCTCATTCCGTTGCCTTAACACAACGCAACGCAGCGCAACGGAACGCAGCGTTCCGCCTACTCTCAATGGATATTTCCTATGCCCACATTTCCCTCCACCCAAACAGACAACCATTCAGCCACCCATTCATCCATCTATATGTTCATTCCCGCCCTCGCTGGTAATTGCAGGGAGCATCGTCTTCGGCATTGTCGGCGTCTGTGTCTTCATTTATTGGCAATATAATTTTTGACTTTGCTGGGAAAATTTAATTTCCTATTTTTTTTTCTTTACTCTCCCCCCTCTTTCTCTCTTTCTCTCTCTTCTTTCTGTTTCAGGCATGTGAGAAAGTTACAATTTATGTTTATTAAATTGAGAAGGACTGAGAGAAAATTCGCGGCCAAAATGAAAGTTGAGAAAATCGGGACAAGAGAAAGAGTAAAATGTTAAATAAACATTTGAATATTTATGGCTAACAAGATAAAAGGATAGTGAAAGAGTTATAGAGACTTGGAAAAGAGAGCAGAAGAGTGACAGAGAGAGGGGAAGAGAAAGTTATAGAGAAATTGGCCATAAAAGATCATGGGGTAACATTGGCCTGCAGTTAGTTTTTTGGCAAATAACATTTTAACTTGCTTATGTACCAAAAGAAAAGTCAATGACCAGCAAAAAGATAAAAAGAAGAAAATATATAAAAACAAGGATAAACGATTAATGAAACAAAAGGAATATGAAAAGACTACAGAAAGTAGATGCACCAATAACCGATTCAAATTTGAAAAGGTATACAGAAACCTTCTATATGGATTGATAACCGGTTTACTAGCAAGAGAGATATTTTAACTTTAACTTTTATCTAAATGAAACAAAATAGTTTCTCTCTCTCTCTCTCTCTATCTCCTTTGACCTAATTAAATGACTATTTAACAATTAAAGTTTCCTTTTTGTACATTTTTGCAGGCAAAAGTTTTACCCTTACCATTGTGATCTCAACGAATCCGATACAAATAGCCACCTATACGAAGGCCATTAAGGTGACTGTCGATGGGCCACGTGAGCCGCGCTCCAAGGTACGTCATCAGGGTTTTCATCCGTTCGCATTTGGGCCACAACGCTTTGGACCGGATCCACTTATGGCTGGATTACCCTTTAAGTTGCCAGGTATTTAACCTATACGTATATATACTCTTATAAGATACAATAAAAAAGGAAAAGGCCTAAACGATAACATTACCAACAATTCAACATGTACACAGTGCCGTGGGGATAACACCAAATGAATAGGAGGGGGCGGCGGTGGGAGTGAAACTAAGCGGCTTTTAGCTAAATGGCCTCAAGGGCTTGTTTCTTGTTCCTGCTCGTTAGGACCAAATCATATCAATGTCAGAGACTCTAAACAGAGGTAGAGGGAGAGAGTGTGGGGGGGATGGTAAAAAAGGGCATGTCAGGTGAGCTTAATGTTGTCTATTTTGGCCGCGAGGGCTGCCAAGCCAAATTAGCTGTAAATAAATATACCTATTAATGGGTTTACCAAAAACAGACAACCAAAAACAAAAAAAAAAAAAAGAGTTCAACTGAGAATTTGATACCAATTGTGAGGGTATTAGCCATCAGTATATATGCCAAATAATCTGCAGATGAGCAACAAAAGTAACAACAAAAACAACATTAATTTGACCTTTTGATAGAGTAATTGCTGCATTAAATCCCTTAAGGTCAATTGATTGAGCTTGTTTTATCAATTGATTGAGATTTTTATCAAGTAAAAGGATAAAAATTGACTAGAAGGTGACTTAATGATAAAATAAAAAACTTTGAAAATATATTTTGAATTTTATAAGTCTTTGGATCTTGAACTTAAGAAAGTTCTTAGTTTAGATATTGAAGAACTTTATCTATTCTTGCTTCTGGCTACGAAATCAGAAATAAATTTAATTCCTTCTGAAATTGGCACTTTTCAAAAGTTTTCAAGAAATTTGATAGAAATTTGATTTCCAATTTTGAAAGTTTGAGAATGTTTTTTACTACAAAAATGATTTTTATGTCTAAAAGATGGCTAAATAAAAGTTTTAAGCGATATCAGATAAGTCCTTTAAGGAAACCTCACATACTAAAGACCACAATTGAGACTTGGCTGAATTTTAAAAATCATAAAATTGAAATCTAGCTACCAAGTCGAAATTTTGAATTTCGAATACAATTTTTGCCACTTAAATACAATGAAACTTTCTTTAGGAAGAGAACATCAAAAACTGTACAAAAACTCCAATTTTCGAAATAGAGTTAATCTAAACAGTTCGATTTTAGATTCGCTTTAACCAAAAGACTTAAAACTGACTACAAATATATATAAATATATTTAAGAATTGATCATATTCATTCTAAATATCGTTTGATATCGTTATTTTTAACATATAATTTAGTCTTTTATTTAGTTTTTAATTTTATTATATTTTTTTTTGTTGTTTGTTTTTTTGCTAAAATTTTGTTATAGCATATTTTCATATTAAATTTCTTTTATTTTTTTGTAATACTTATAAAAGAAATTACTATCACCGCCCGCCTGCTTAAACCCTCCCCCCTTAAAAACGAAGCACAATTCTGATTCAGAGCTCATAAATTTCATAGAGCAATTGTTAAATTTTAATAAAATCAAAGCGTATCAAACGCGATTTGTTCACCAGGCGACGCTTCCCTTGTCCTTGCCCTTGCCCATCGACAGACATATCCTTTTTTTTTTTCGGCATCGTTATCCTTGTTCGCAGTCTGGTTATATCGCGTGTTTATTGTTGCAACAGTCGCGGCGGCTGTAGCAGCTCTTTAAAATAATTTAAGGCAACGCCTGCTATAGACTTCTTGCTATATACATACATCTGTATGATGAGCATAGTGATGGTTGGATGGCAGAGGGGTGGGGAAGGGAAGAGAAGGGAAAGAAAATTCAAAGGGGGTTGGTATGAAACTTCTCATTTGTGTCAATTCACTCGATGCGCATTTCTCGAACGACAACGACGACTACAACAACGAGGAGGTTTTTGTGTGTGTGACTCGTTAAAGGATTAAAATCATTTTAATGGATTTTTCAAGCTGTTGTTTTGTTGTATAATTGTTGCCTCTATCGTTTTTGTTGTCTGTCAGTCAGTTCGTCTGTCTGTGCGCTTGTCTGCCTGTCTGACTGTTTGTGTCTCTCCCTGCCATTTCATAAATAGGGCACAAACACATGCAAAAGCCAGTGCAAGAGAATTGGGGACAGGGTAAAGACTAAAAGAGGGGAGAATCGCTTGTCTGCCTGCTCATTTGTCATCATCTTTATGCTAATGGCTTGAGGTGTTAATGAAGCAGGCAACTGAAACATTCAAATATGGAGGGGGAGTGGAGGGATAGATAGATGAATGGTTAAATTGATGGTGTCATCCATATAGCCAAGCCGTCGGCCCAGCGCAAATCGAAAGACTAAGCCAAAAAAGTGACTTAACCTAAGTTAAATGCCTTAAGAATTTCGCAAAAAAAAAAAAATCAAATCTTAATTTTTGCAATTGTTTTATAAAATTTTCAAGCTTTTGACTTAAACAAGCATTTTTATATATCTTAATTAATCTGCCTTTGTTCTATATAGTTGTGTTGGGGAAAATGTGGAGAATATTCATTTAAATGTTTTGATTTTAGAGAATATTAAAAATTATCCCAAAAACTATGCTACATTTTAGAGGAATCTTGAAGCAAATACAGTCAAACTTTCTTATAGTGAACTTTTATAAAATAAAGTTCTGCAGGTAATGATTTCTCATTGTATTATATTCTATTTAGTATATATATAATAATTTCTATATATGCAAAGGTATTTTTTGCATATTTTCCAATATTTATAATATGGAGCATATTCCGTAAAGTTTAAAGTTAAAATTTAAATGTTTAAAAGATTTTGTGTTACAATCAATTAATTAAAAATTTCTTTTAGGAAATCAATTTCGAAAGTTCTTATGGAGTATTTTTCTCTATATATTGTTCGAGTCTCATTATATTTGAATGTAATTCCTTTAATCACAAAAGAAATCCCTTATATGGAAGAATTTTTTGAACCCTTAGCCAAATGAGTAACGAAACATTTTCAAATTTAACCAAATGTGGTGCAATCAGTAGTATATATAGATATGTGTGTGTGCGTGTGTGTGTGTGTGTTACTTTGATCTTTGCCTTTGACATGTCAGCTAGAGAAAGAGAGCTCTGAAGTTTTTTGCGGGGGGAGGAGGAGGAAAAAAGGGTTTTAAATAAATAATCTTAAATAAAAAATACTAGAGCTCAGCAGCAAGACCCAAGACAAATGCTGTTGAAAAATTAATTCGAGCAGAAAATTCATTTACAACATTAACACACATACACCCACAGACACACACACACACACATACACACAGGAGCGTAATTACACGTGTGTGTGTGTGTGAGTGTGCCTTCCTTTATATGGGTTTTATGACATAAATTACATCAAGCGCAAAATTTTAATATAATTTTCACTAAAAACGCAACGCGAAACTTTCTTTTTTCTCTCGTATTTTTTTTGTTGTTGTTGCTGTTGTTGTAGTTGGTTGACTCCTTTGCTACTGAAGGTACTTCACAAGAGGAAGAGATGAAGATGGAGATGGAATATGGGGTTGAGTCTGTATATGTAGAAGGGAGCGTGTGTGTGTGTGAAACAGGATATCCGCTGCGGAAGCTACAAATTTTCCACTTTTCACTCATAGTCCTTGCCGGCGGGCACCTTTAGTGAAAGGCGCATTGCCAGTGGGTCGGCCAAAGTAGTGATGGCATTGTATGGAAGGGCGTGTCACTAATGTGCTCTGCTTACAACGCCATTTTATATTTATTTCGTTACGTTGTCGTCAGCTAGTTGTAGTGCATACATACTGTAGCTACCTACCTACTACTAGAGTAACATTTTTTGGTCCTTTTTAATCATTTGGCAGAAAACTTTCTCCAACACATACACACATACACACACAAGCATAGTCGCACACGCACACCAGAAAGGAAAGCAAGTGACATACATGAGGACACCAAAGTCCTTTTTAGTTTTTAATGTAATTTTTACTTGAGGGAATTTTTCTTTTTTTATTGTCACTTTTTTTTGTTGTCTCTTGGGAAATGTTGGCAAAAGTTTGAAAAATGCTCACATCGTAAAAAGAAGTCTAACCGATTTAGTTTTAGAATGCCAAATCTATATATATATACCTATATATATATATGTAGTATATATATAATATTGTCACTAGCTAAGTTCTAAATATAAAACTAAAAACTGAAACCATAGAATTTTAACTTATAGTAGTCCGATCCTACCAATTGTTTAACTTCAGTCACGTACTTTTCTAATAAGCTTATTAACCAAGTTCTATTCACATGGCTCAAATATTTATATATAAAAACAGCAAAGAAACAGACAGACACTAACTTAAAGCAGAGTCCTTAATTATATCTTACACTATTCTCTTTCTATATGAACATCTGTTATATAAATGTCAAAGATTAGTTCAATTTATTTACCATTCCAAATTTTTCAACATCCTTAGCATTCGTTCAAGTCATCGTTTTCCCTTTGACTTTAAAAAAGAGAGAAAAAAAGGGTTAAGTGTGGCGTCTTTTAAACAAGTTAATAAACTCGCTTGCTCCCTTTTCAGTTTATTTTTTATATATATAATTTTTTTTTCTTGTGTAAGAGATGATTTAGTACATATAATCAAACATGCAGACAGACAGACAAATTTGCACAGTCACAGACAGTTGGCATGGGGGCGGGGCAGGAAGGCCAGGATAGTCAGTTAGATGGGATGGAAGGAAAGCAGGAAACCAGGGGCTGGCCTACAGCTCAATTTTGGCGAAAGTAAAACACGAAACGAAAATGTATTTTAAAGTCAGCCCTGAAGTGCGTGTGTGTGTGTGTGTGTTTATGTGTGTGCGTCTTTGAGCTCTCCATCTCATCAAATTTCCCATACCCACCCCCAACCAGGACCACCTCAACTCCTCTGCCAAGGATGCTGTTGAAAAGTTTCTCGTTTTCAGTTGTCGGTTGTCGGTTGATTTGGTCGCCCCCCAAGGACATATTACAGCATTGATTCAATTTCATGTCAATTTACGTGTCAATGCGACACTAATACACCCAAAGGGAAGGGTCCAGAATCAGGGACCAGGGACCAAGGACCAGGACCAGGAGTTGAAAAAGTGCGTATAGCAAGTAACAACATTTTCGGGGGTGTGTGACAAAAGGTGTGCATTTAAAATTATTTATAACATTTGCGAAAATATGTTTGCCAACAACACAAGAATGCTGTCTGGGTTTCGCCTCCCCCCCTCCCTTCCATCCACCATATTTATCGTAATACCTCTCGTCCTGTCATTTTTTTTTTCTTTCCTTTCCTTTTTGCCTGCCCGCCTGCCTGCCTTCTTTACTTCTTCTTTCTGTAATAACTTGCGGCCTGTTATGCCTTGGCCTTTTGGCATGTGTGTGAGCGGCTGCCACTACCACCATTCAATTCCTCCCCCCTCCATCTCTCACTTCTTTTGCTTTCTCTTTCCTTGGGTTGGCATGTGTTGACAACACTTGTGTAACGGTAAATTTGTGCGTATTGTGCGTGCTGTAGAATTGGGCATGGATTGTACCAGGGGGGGGGGAGGAGTAAACTCCATTCAGGGTCTTGGTTTACTGGCAAGAGGGGAATGGGCTATAACAAATTTGCCAAAACAATTTGCAAATCTACAACAAATATATGTAAATACTGATATGACACACACACACACATGCATATGGAGGTATAAAGTGAATGGATGGAGGATTGGATTCGTTTCACCTGTAACCGGCTGTCTGCTAAATGATTGGCTGGCAAATAACATCTGGGTTGAAGTCTCTATTAACTGATTTTGGCCTGTGAAAAGTTTCTATTAAGACGTTTTAGCGGGGTTGCCAGACTACATTGTGATACAGCTAATATAGACCGATATATATGTATATATATATATATATGACATAATTTGGTTTTAACCAAATACTCTGATTGTCTGTTTACGATTGAAACTGTTAAAATATAAGTATTTAGAATATTAAATAGTCTTTAAATGTCTTTAAAAACTGTTAACTGTTTCTATATAAACTAGATATTTTGTATGAAATGTATTTAGACTCAAAAGATTAGTTTGACATTATCATACAAGAGAAAACATATAAAAAGGGTCTTAAAAATGATAGCAAATAACTTACAAATAAATAATAAATTAAATTATAATATATAAAAAGTAAGCATGAAATATTTGGCAAATATAAATCATCTTATAAGCCTGCATTAAATAGAAACTATCAGAATCAGTAGACTTTTTGTTAACCCAATCAACACAGTTCAATGTCTTCATCTTTAGCACAATCACAAATAAGTTGTAAATAAAGTGAAAACAAATATTTTGAAAATTGAAAAACAAGTTTCACCACAAATGTAAGCAAAACTCGCAAATTTTTGATGCGAATCGGAATAAAATCTCGCTGTTTAGTGAATAAAGATGAGAAACATCCGTTGAGCATCCGCGCCGTAAAGTAGGCAACAGAAATGAACTTCAGCCGCTGCTGCCGCTGATTGTTCTGCTTCTGCCAACTGCCGCTTGCTGCCTTAGACGTCGCCATGCTGCGCAGGCGTTAATTTCTCTCTATTTCACTCTTTCTCGCTCACTCGCTAGCTTGCTCTCTCGTTAAATTTGAGCTTGGAAATTGAGTGAGTTTTTTGTTTTGGTTTTGTGTTGTTCCATGTATTTTGCTTGATTTCCCCTGATTCGTTGGCCACACTCAATGATAACTCCCCCAGAACCGCCCCCCTCTCAGCTTCACTCTTCATACTCTTGCTTCACCATTTCTATCGCCTTGTGCCTTGTGGTGAATTAGAAGCCCACTTGGGCAATGACTTTTCTTTCGTTTTATGTGATATTTTTTTTTCTTTTTTTTTTTTTGTTATTGTTGTTGTTTTATTGCTGTTGTTGTTATTGTACTTTTCCAAGGCAACGTCTTGTGGTGAGAAATTGTTGCGCGCTGTTGAGTTTTTTTCTTTTTTTTTCTTTCTTTTGGTGGCGCGCGCCTTTCGTTTTCATTGCAGTACCGCCGAGTAGTGGAATGGTATGAATTTGAGTGGCTCGGTGAAGTGAGGAACCGCCATACAAAATCCAAATGCGGGGGCGTTCCAGACAGAATTGAAATGCCGTCGGTTAAAACAGCGCAAATGAATTGCATTTGCCGTCGGCATTGCTTAAATCTAAACAAATTTAATTCAAAGCTCTCTAAATTATTTTTAGTTAATAATTAACAAAACAAAAGAAATAGTTTTTTTTTTTTTTTTTTATTTTTAGAATAATCTTCCATAAGTTAAAATCTAAAATTTTTGTTGTTTAAGTAAGAGAGTTGCTGTGGTCTAAGAAAAAAAAAATATATTTGAAAATTTGAAAAGCAATTGGTTTATACTAACAAGCTGCACCTACATAACCCATGCCCCAAAATGTGGTACCCAAAAATAAAACAAAAGAAAAAACACAACAACAACAACAAGCAGAGCTAGAGCAACAATATGTTGTTGTTAGACTCTCATGAAAGCTTTTTGTGGCGCACCAATGGCACCGCGTTATGCTCCGCCACACTCACACACACACATTGAGAGCATTCGCACTGGCCTCAGAACAAAAAAAAAAGGAGAAAAAAAGACCAGAGGAAGAGGGGGTGTTAGGGGTGGCACCTGGCCCAAATGGGAATTCTCATACATATGTATATATATATATATATATATACATAGACATACATATATATATTTGTGTGGAGACGCGACGAGAACGACAACGAATGCCGTTGAAGAAAAACCCAACCCGAAACGAGACACCCAACCATACCCTCCGACCACCCGCAAAAACTGACACCAAACGTGGCTAACCCTTTATCGCACATAGGGTTTCCCTTACAGGACCGCATATTAAGGTTTGCCCATTGCCCACACACACACACACAGACACAGTTACAGTCCAACATATAAATGTATATGTATAAAACATATACATAGATGAGTTCGCATGTATGTATGTAGTTTTAGGTTAGCCAAAATCGACGTGATGTTATATTATATGGAAAACACAATTTGCTCAATGTTGTTGTCGTCGTTGTCGTCGTCGTCGTCGTTTGCGTCGTCTGCGTCGCATGGCACCGCTCAACGGCATTCCAAGGAGACGAAGGAATCGTTGTCCTGGCTTTAAGTAGCACTCGAACATCGTGGGCGGGCTCTCCAGTCATTTCGCTTAGCTCCTCTAAATGTGTGTGTGTTTGTGTGTGTATGTTTGTCCATAGTTTTGTGGGCTGTTATAGCTGCCATTTTGTATATATGTGTCTGTAGGTATGTGAGTGTGTAGGTGCTATCGTAATATCGTCTATATACAAGTATGTAAAATACTTATGTATTGCTTGAAAATTGCAAAATGGAAAATTGTTTGGGTAGTGGTAGATCAGGGTAAAAGGGGAGGAGAGGGTAAAGGGTTTCAATGGTCATCGGCCAGCCAACAAATATAGTTTTTGTGGCGGCTATAAAGAAAATTTCAAACCCATATAAAATGTTATTGAACAATTTTAACTTAAAGTCCATATGGTAAAAATTTTACAAACTCTTTACGGATCGTAAAATCCAAATCGTCGAAATTTCCTCAAACTGGAATTTTGTCATATTTTTACCACATAAAATATAAAAATTATTATCTATTTATAATCAATAAGATGTAAAAAGTTTATTTGCTTTGCTGGTAAAATGTTGAATTAATATGAAAAACTTATTATCCTGTTTAGTTTTTCTAGATGTTTTTTAATTGTTAATAATATTAGTTGAATATTGGAAATTTAATTAATTATCGATAATTAATATAATCCTTGTTCTTAGATCAGACATTTGGTTACTTATAGTTTTTATCATAATATATATAAATGTTTTCTTAATAATACATATAATCTTCATTTCTTTTAGAGTCTATATATTTAAATTATTGTTAATAGTTAAAGAAGGTCTTTTTAAAGATTAAATAATATGTATTTCAATTTCTTAATATGTCCAGATTAAATGTTATTTGTATTGATAATTGCTTGTGTTTTAAATGATTAATTTTTATTTGATTTTAATTATTTGTATAGATTTTTTTGCAAACTATAGCATACTTTTAAGCATAAATTAATATATCTAGAAACGAAGTTTTCTTTCATTTACACGGCCTACCTTTTAATCCGTTGTTATAAGATTTATCATTAAATTATAAATATAAAAAGCTTAAATTCTCTTTAAATGTGTTTAGTTAATTAAGGGGCTATTCATATAAACCTTGCCTAGTTAAAGGCCTTAAAAAAGACTTTCTTTTACAGAGAGAGAGAGAGAGAAAAAGAGAGAGGAAGTGTTTCTATTTACCAATTATTAACAATAATAACTCCTTTTTTTCAAAATACAACTTTGTATCAATTATTTTTATAAATATTTCACTGGAAATTCTCTCCAAGAACCTCTTTAAAAAACCTTTTGGCGTTGATCTTCATTTCGTTTATTTGGAATGTCAAAAATCAAAAAAATATAAAGGATTCATCTGAAATATAGATTAAAGTGGCTATTTAATAAATATTACATAAAAATTTGGCTTTTTAGCAAAATATAGAAAGAATAAAGAAGAAAATATAAAGAAAAAGTTTTCTTTTAATATTATTATTATAATATTATTTTATTATTATAATAGATTAGTTTTTATCTCTAATCATGGCTTTAAATTTGTAAAAAACTAACAATAGTAACTACTTTTTCTTTTAATTCCTATTCTTTTGTGCTATGTCTAACTAAAATTTTAAGAAGAATTTTGGTATAACTTGAAAACGATATACGTTTTTATATATATCGTTTCAAGGAGTATTTGTTTGAAGTCTCAGAACCTTTTTATACATCTTTGACGTGGCTTTAAATATGCAGATATATCATAAATAATTTATCTCATTAATCGACATAAATTTTTATGAAAATATTTCCAAATAAATAAAAATGATCTATTATATTATCTATAATACGGTTTATGATCTTCTTATTCATTCATTTTTTTTTTTTTAAATAAATCGGTTATATTTTTATTTCAAAATCATTTTTACTGCATTTATAAACTAAAAGTCATTAAAATATTAAGGGTATTCCACATTATTGGCGTTATTAATTTACTTATAAGCTGTGACAAAATGTTTCAAATTTCTACACAAAATTGCATTTTCATCAAGCATAAGGATAAGGATAGGATAAGGGGGTGTAAAGGATTCTTCTTGATGGAAATGGAAGAGTACCACCTGGTTGTCTCTCTCTTAAGTATTTTGGAATTGATTGTTTTGATGGTAAAGTTTTCATCATCATCATCTTTTCTGCAGCGTGTCTTTGACCTACTTTGAATTGTACCAATATCAATGACTATATATATATATATATACATAAAGTACTGTATGTGTGTGTGTGTAATGCAGCCATGCCAATCAAGTGAAAAACAGTACAATAAGATGTCGATAAAGATGACGATGAAGATGACGTTGTTTTTGTTGTTGTTGTTGCTATCGTCTTGGCTCCTTCTTGTTGGTTGGTTGGTTGGTTGGTTGCTTGGTTGGGTTGGTGTCACATTTTCGGTAAAATTTTGGTTAACAAACTTTGTGAACCAAAACTTGGCCAAGTATTTTGGTCTCAAGTGTGTGTGCGAATGAGATGGCAAATGGCGGTATGGGTAAGTCACATTCAGAGAGTATCTTATATGAGCAACAGAAAGAGAAAGAGAGAAGGAGAAAGAGAGAGAGAGAGAACAACTACGACAAGGAAAGATAGATAGAGAATGAGAGAGTGCGGGCGTCTGTCTGTGTGTAAGCGAGATGAAGCAAAAGACAGAGAGAGAGACAAAGAAAGAGAGAGCGAACATGAGCGCGAATGTGAGAAAGAGAGAACGAGCGCGAATGCATATGAGCGGATTCTGTGAGTATGTCTGGAACATTTGCCTTTGCCTTGCCATTTTCTTAGACTCAGTCTTAGCGACTTTAACTCATACCATCATCACCAGCTCAACCCCCTCACCCGCAATCCACCCCGTCACCATCCTTCAACACTCAGTATATGTCTCAGTCAGCGTCGCCGTCAACAGCAACCGCGTAGTATGTGCGACTGCGGCCTGAAATCCTTGAATCCTGGCTGCAATCCCTCCCAGCGAGTGCACCACAAGATGTGGGCTGCCACTTGATGGCGGCCAAACATGGTCACCGAGACAGTGGCAGTGGTAGCAACCAAACAGAGACAGCAAATGTAGAATGAGCTAGATAGCAACTGTACATGGAGTGGGCGGGTAGGGGGATAAAGTGAAGGAGTAAGATGGTCAGACAGCATAGGGTCTGGCAAAAGAGAGGAGATATAATTTTAATGAATTTATTTAGAGGAGTTACGTAGAGAAGAAGCAACCTCCTAAAGGTGGAGCCAAAGAGATAAACCCCATAGGAGGAGCAGCCGCACCTATATATAAGGGTGAAAGCGAGGGGTAAGAGGATTCGATGGTTGGCCAAAGTTGTTTTGAAGCAACCAAAATGTGCGGCAACGTTTTTGGTCTCGCACAGTGGGCTATATGTGGTCGAATGACGACGGCAGCCGCGGCAACAGCGACAGCGACAGCGTCGCTGGGCGTCTATGCCGACGGCTGCTGCAGCGTTCTGGCAACAGAAAACCAAAAATAAGATAATAGAAATAGAAGGGAGGGAAGAGGTGGATGGAATGGGAGAGTAGGGATTGTGGTACATATTGGGGTTTAGGGGAAGTTTTTGGTTTTTATTTAGGCCTGGCATTGGACTTGAATCGGCGGTTAACCTTGAATAAACACAATTGCATTTGATAAAGATCCTACAAGGCCTCCCCTCCCCCCTTTCTTTAGAATGTATATCAAGATATTTGAACAACTTGTTGTTATTATTTGCAGGTTTTGCCCATCATTTGGTGGGAATGCATAGCCATTTACATGCACCCGATTGGCGTGCCCATATGGCATTAAGTGGACGACCCGGCGGCTTTCCAGCTGGACACTTTTTTACCCATCATCCAGTGAATACGGCAGCTTCAGCTTTTCCCACAGCCAACAATTTAAGAAGTTTGGCAGGTAATTGTATAATATTTTTAATAAAATTAGTTGAAAAATGTTCTAAAATATTATTTTTGTTTTCCTTTTTCTTGCCAGATGTCTCGCAAGAGCAGCAACATCAACAATTAGCCACAGTGGGTCCAGCACATAGCACCACCAGTCCAGAGGGTTCACCCACTGCTACACCAACTACTACTAGTAGAACGGTTAGTGCTTTTGTACAACCAAATTCTGGAGGAGGTGTGGGAGTGGTCATTGGAGGTGGTTCACCAACCATTTTGACCAGCTTGAGCAGTCAAGATGATAATAATAATCATAATATCGATGACGCTGGATTCGAGAGTGATTCCATTTCAGTGACAGGATCACCGAGAAAGAGTTTAAGTTCGTTGACCCAAGAGGATGAGGAGGCCGAAGCCGAAGCAGAGGCGGATGGAGATAATGAAACGGAGGCCGAGTCAACATTACTTAGCCATCAAACGGAATTCTCAAGCGGTTCGGGCGGTGCCTTTACAGCCCTCATACAGCGTAGCAAAAATCATACAGATCTATTTGGTGGTTTCTCGGCCAATGGAGCAGGTGGTGCTGGAGGAGGCAATCCATTCCCTTCGAGTACACCGCACACACCTTCATTTAATCCCGCATTGGCAGCTCAGCTGTTTCTGCAGAGTCCCGCCCTGCTGCCCCAGTCAAGTCAATGGCTATATAGTCAACTTTATGGATCCTATACTGATCATTTGCCTTGGCTCCGGAGTGCAGCAGCTGCTGCGGCTGCTTCATCCTCATCGTCATCATCATCCCAACAACATCAACAGCAGCAACAGCAGCATCACCACCAACAGCAGCAGCAGCAGTTACCTTTATCCACTGTACCACCAACTGGTCCGCCACCTGGTGGTGCTGTTGCTGTTGCATCCGATCTTATCAAACGCTGTGTCACTCTAATCACGCACAATCCACCAGATGTTGAGAATGCCAATCCGAATGCCGCTTCCTCGCCACCAGTTAGCTCCACCCGTCGTTCACCTTCACCTGTGGAGACTATAGATCTGGATGATGTTAGCACCACCTCAAGATCAGCCTCTGTTTCGGGCTCAAGTGGCGGTCCTGGCAGTGGTGGTGGCCCCATCAGGACACGAACACCCAAACCTACAACGGATGTTTGGCGTCCCTACTAGCGGCTGGCCGCTGCCCTGCTGGGCACATGTCTGGCGAATCAGGCAGAGGACGCATCTGGTGGACAGTAACTGTAGCTATAGCTGTTATGTAGCGGGTTGTGCCATATCGCTAGAGGGTTAATCCATGATTAATATTATATACAAATGTCAAATTTAATTATTGTGGTAAAGCTGATTTATGTTCCTGATAAACAAACGAAAAAGTATTTCAAATATTTTTTAAAAATTCTAAAAAATATTTTAGTTATTTCTAAAGATGATTCCAAGAAGATTTAAAAAAAAATAATTTTCAAAATTCTAAACTTCTAAAAAATGTACAAAAATTTGTAACACGACAGTTGAAAAACTTAAAACGAATTCTATTTAAAGAATTTTCAAAATATTTTTCCTTTTCTGGTGTAAAGATTAAATTGAAATGGAAATGGTATAAAGATTTCGATTCTCACTTTATTAATGATTGTTAAATAAAAGTAAATTTTTAATCTTTAAATATTTCCAGAATAATTTTTCGGCTTTCACTTTGCCACAATAAATTGAAAAACATTTTGCATATTAATCAAAGAACCCCTCAATCAAATAATAAATATTATCTATATATATATATATATATATATATATATATATAAATATATATCTAATATTAATAACAATTTTTTTTTGACAAGTCTAGTCCAAGTGGCTCACATATCGAATTTAAATCAATTAGCAAGGCCCACAACAAAAAATAAAAGAAAAGTATTCAAGAAAAATCGAAGTATATAAATATATACATATATATATATATAGAATTCGTAATGAGATCTATATAGAGTCATTCCCTTATAGTTATCAATATCTGTGTAAATTGAACATATTTTGATCCAATTCTGAAAATGAAAAATATATATTGAAAAGCAAATAATGAAAGCAGAAAACATGGAAAATTACATTTACAATTAGATCAGCTAAGAGAAGAGTAAAAAAAATGTTTTTTTTTTTTTTGAAAATGATAAAAAAAAAATATTTTAAAATTTATTACAAATAAATTTAAGTCACAGTAAATGATTTGTAAATAAATAAAAAAATATATATATCTATATATAGTGTAGAGTGCCAAAAAGTTTCGTTAATAAAAAATTTCGCAACTAAAACAAAAGAAAAACTTTCCAAATGCTTTCTTCCTTACACACACAGATCGAGCTGAATGAAATTATATATAGAAAAAGTTTTATTTTATGGTCAATAGATATAGAATTTTTGGTAACGTGATAACAAATATGGTTTCTATAAGAAGAAGATAGCATATATGTGTATGTATAGCTAAAGACTTTGGATATTGAAGATATTGTTTATTGAAAGATCTCAAAATGCTGTTTCTATATTAGATATATTAATCGATTAAAGCAACAAATTGAAATTTAAAGTGAAACTTTATGAGATTTTTTTTTCTGAAATATAAAAGATATATACTTATATCTGAAGATCTAAGAGAAGATCTTCATACAGCTCCTTAGTCACAGACGTAGGTCAGTATTAATAGATGCATAATGAAAGTCATTTAACCAATTCCAAAAGATTTAGACAAACAGTCATAAATGTCTAGTTTTAGGACCCTACTTATGCTGATCATGAATATATATCTACATATAGATATTCATATGTTTTTAGTCAGTTAAGGGCAAGTAAAATGCTTAACTGGTAAATAACCAAAGAAAGTAGAGATGGGAAAGCTGGGAAAGGGATTTGGATAATCAGCGCCGCCAAGAAAAGCTTTTAAGAAAATTAATTCGCATTTTCTTTCGCTTATTCCCCTCCCTACACTGGCAGCTCCCCCGCTCTTTTTCTTTGTCTTTTAAAGGGTTTAAATTTATTGCTTAACAGAGAAAAAAGAGAGAGAGAGAAAAAAGTTTAAATAAATGGTCAAAACTTGAAAGCGGATAAAAGAGATGGCAAAAAGTACAAAAACAAAAAACACAGATGCTAACCAAACTAAGTTTCTCTTTCTGATGGGGCATTTTCTTTATTTCTCTTTTTTTTTCTGTCTCTCATTTTTGTTTCTAGGAATCCTGCCAAGCACTTTAGCAGCTTATTCAAGTCGAAGTGGAATGAATGAATGAGTGTTTAAGCTCATATTAAATAAGGTTGAGTAAAAATTAAAAAAAAAGGGGGAAAAAAAACGAAAGAAATAAATGAAGCAGAGAAAGAATTATGTAAAAGGGAAGACTTTTCGAGTACTAATGGTGCATGATGGATAATTATTGGGTAACAAATTTGGGACTTCTTGTAACATTTGCCTTAATTTCAAAATGGTTAAGCTGCGGCAACATTCACTTAAAAGCCAAAGGGTTCTTCAGAGAGAGAGAGAGAGAGAAAGAGAGGGAGGAAAAAAGGATCTAGCCCAAGTGTCTGAAAGTGAGCATTATGGGAAAAATCCTAATTGCATCTTAAAAAAATTAGATAGCTATACTCATGTTAGTACTTTTTAAATACTATTTATAAATCAAGCAGCATTATATGTTTCCTAAAGCCAAAAGAAGAAAGTTTCAGATATGTATGTATATACGTTTTGTGATCTCATGTACTTTGCAAGCTATGTTCCGTTTATTTGCTACATTTGGTAGCAATTCCCAACCAGTTTTGGATTTAAAGTAGTAAAAAGGCATTGCATACATACGAGAGATCCCGAAATAGAACTATGCAGACAGACGGCTCACCTTGCTTGGTCGTGCAAAGTAACAACAATTTTTATTTTGTAATTTTTAAAAAAAGTTTTATCTACTAAAGTTTATACGAAGTATCTCAAAATCAATGTCTTTTATTCACATATCGTCGAAAAACATCTTTAATTATTCTTATTCTGTCTTCATATGTATTTTCCTGTCTAGTCTTTCAGCGTTTTTATAGTTGTCATCTACTAACATTGTTTTGCTTTATTTAGTTGTAATTCTCAAATGGTTTTGGAATTTAATATTTTTCTATAGCATACTTTTTTGTAAAAGGAATATAATTTCCTTTTGTGCATAAAAATTGACTATGAGAAGCGAGCGTAAATTTATCTTGCGTAGCAACAAAATTAACAACATTTGGCTTTTATGAGTTGGAACTGACAAATCATGGACATTAGACACGTATCCTTTACACATACACATGCATAGATATATATGTACATATATGTAAAAAAGAGGAGAATCAGAGATGCAGATGGGATAAAATCCTATCATTAAAATACAAAATTAACATAGTAAAATGTGAATTGTGGCCAGGAGGAGTTTTTAAATGAATAACATCAACGGGGCTGATGGAAGGAAACTCACTTTGGGGTTGAATTGTCCTGTGCCTTTTGTCTTGTGTCCTCTGTCACCTTTTCGTGTGACATCCAGTTGCTGGTACAGCTGCTGTCGCTGCTGCTGCTGCTGGTCAATGGCATGACGAGCTTCGTTTCCCAAATTGGATTGCAGACGCCAAAGATGTTGTCCTGGACAACACAACATTTCTGCGTGAAATGATGACAGGCATTCACAATCTTAAGAAAAGGCGATACAACCTAATAAACTGTTGCCCCGGACAACAGAAGGCATCTAAGGATCAAGGACCAAATGGTAAGGCAGATGAAAACTTTGCTATACAGTTTGAGGTTGAACAGGTTGAACGAAATTAAAGGGCAAGTGGAAGGAGCGTTGCTCAAGCGTTAAATAGAAAATTTTATAGTCCTGCATGTGTCCTGTGTGTCTCCTGGCAACATGCTTATTACCTTTTCTGTGCGTGTGTCTCTCGTTCTCTCTTTCTCTCTTTGTCTGTCTGTCTCGCTCTCTTTCTCCCAATGGCGCGTTTTCATTTCAATAAGTGGGCTTTCAATTAACATTTTCTCATCTACATCCGGTCCCCTCGACTCGCAAGTTCCGTATGCAATTTGACTTTATGTCATTATCAACGCCGAAAACTTTTGGGGCTCGCATTTACCATACGTTTGCGCTGCTAATTATGGCATCATTAGGAGAATTGGTAAGAGAGAAACAGAGAGGGAGAGACAGAGAGAGGGAGACGCACACACACGCATGCAGACAGAAGCAATAAATTTGACTTGACTTGACTTCGAAGTGAATTTCGTTTCTAGGGGAAGAACGAGAAATTAAATCCCCTACTTGGCATATGTATTGCAAATTGTTATGCAATCGAAAAGGGGGAAAAAGGAAGGGGGACGTGTGACATCTCAACACTTCTCACACAACAACTCAACGACCATACCTTAACTCATTTATTTGGTCCGTGGTGCTGCTGCAATATCAAATCATTTGGCGTGCTAATTGCTTCGCTTATTATTAATAAATTGCTCTCAGTTTGCCGTTGACATGTCTGGCAAGGTGGCAAGGAAAGGAATTTATATGTATGTATATATATGTATACATACTTTGATTTGTTATAATTGATATTTCCGAGAGATTAAACAACGTTCATACAATGCTAATTTAAGCAGATTTTTGTTAAGTTACTTTAACAAGTTGGGAATTATAACGAATGGGGTCACCATTGTTAATCTTAAAAATACCAAATACACAAGTAAACTTCATACATTTTCTAATATGTTTGCAATTTTTTTTACTAGATAACTCTTTTTCTGACATCTTTAATTAAAAACCAGGCCAAAATATGCATACACTTTAAGCTAAAAATTTTACTTAATATATGTCTGTTTTAAATGGAAGGACTTTTTCGATATAAACCCAATCATTGTGCTCTAGTCCTAGGTCTAGTCAATGTCGGCATTTCTAGAAGCCAAAAATAAACAAGCAAACTTTGCAAAACGGGCGACGGGAACCACAAAACATTTTGTTGGACAGCCAACGGCCGGCAAAGGACACCAAAAAACTGTCGTTGCCCGTAACATGACAGGTGCCGCCAACTCTTTCCCATTGTATTGTTTAGCCTTTCCACTTGCCACCCATCAGCATCAGCATCAACAGCAGCATCAGCATCATCAACAACAGAAACCATCCTTGCCTATAGCGCGGGTCGCGCTTTGTCACAGGAACTGTTAATAATGTGTAGAGCGGCACAAGCACAGGCACAGGCACAGGAACAAAATCAGCGTCATTGGCGCACCTACAACATGCGATGTTGCGGTTAGGCGACAACTTCGTGTTGAGCCCGGAGAGTTACCCCGTGGGTAAAGCGAATAAAATGCCCCAAAGAACAATAACAACAAAATAAAAATGCTGGAAAGGTCCTTTCTGGACGAGTGACAGGCAACTCTGCTTTTCCCATTGTTGCTGCTGCTGCTGCTGCTTCAGCGGCATGTAATTTTCACGGTTTTTCGCCAAATACGACAAAATGGAACGAAAACTAAACAAGCAATTGTTGAGTACAAAGAGGAAGAAAAAACTTTACCAAACGAATCATTAAATGCTCTTACTTTTAACTCTACGTTAATTTATAAGTTTTTTGACATTTTGTGTGTTAGAATATAAAGCCACACTTTTTTCTTTATATGTAAATATTTCACTTAATGAACTGAACAATATATACAGGACAGCAATCGACTTGGCAATGGACACTGTTCCTTCTCTAGGTCAAATACACTTCCTTCTTATTCTATTTTCTACAATTCTGTTATCAAGGCGAAGCTATATCTATTTCCATGACAAAAAGATGACATAAGGATTAAATACTTGTCTTTCATTTTAATATGATTGAAATATACAATTTTATACACTGCCGTTACTCACATCTCTCCCAATGGAACAGTATGTAAAACAAAGGCTTCCTCCGATTTCTGCGTGTGACAAGCAACAAAATGATGCAGATACGTTATTTCTGTGAGGAGGGAAAAGAGGAGAGTACGGAATGGGCAGAGCATAGATGGTAAAGGGTGATATGACAGGCTCAGTGTGTGTCCGGTTAGTGGCTGGTGGGTGGTGTTAGTTCTGGCTTTTTAGCGCCTCCAATGCGCAACTAAAATTATGCAATACCACGCCTCCGCTGCAACGATGCACTAGCTCTTGCTGTGTCTCCTTCTTCTATGACCATTTCCTATCCTGTGCTCTGGGTTCCAATTTCTATCCCTGCTCCGGTTGTGCATTATAGCATGCAATTTTTTTTCCCCTGTATTTTTTCGACCTTTCTCCCCCCCTTTCGCTTTGTGTATGTGTGTGTCATTTAATGAGCGCGAAACCGGGTTAGAGATGGCAAGGGGGTTATAATGGGGATGGGATGTGGCTGAGCGGCGGCAACAATTCGCGTTGCCCCTGGTGCCAACAATGCAACTCAACGCTTTACAATTTTCATAGGCATTCCATGCATTTTGGTCAGTTTGATGTGGGTTTTCATTTCTGGATGTCGTTGCCCTGTTTACAGGGCCAACGTCGAAACGAAAAACAACCCAAAAACGGACAAAAATGACGAAAAAAAAGCAAGTAAAGGGGAAAAAAATCACAAAAAAAAAAAGAAAGTTCTCTCGCGCATAGCTAGCTTGCTATCAACGTCAACAAATACCGCTTTCCCTCTGCTCGATTCACATTATTTTTCAGCGGCAAAAGCGTTCTCCTGGTCCAAAAACGCCCCCTAACGTGTCCCCGTGCCCCTCCTTTGGTATCTTCCTCATTCTCGTTGTTGCTAACAATAATGAGTTCGTAATTTGATGCCGCTGCAGAAAAGTGTTTGCCATCCTGGAGAGACAAATGGAGTGAGAGTACCAGGGTAGCCGAAGGTAGGTGAAAATGTTTTGGGTGGATATGGTTGCTTGTACCTACATATATATGGAAAGGGGTCAATACTGGCGCTTTGGTTTATTTGGTAACGCAATGTACCCAACCCATATGTGATTTATCAATGTCCGTTCATCATCATCCATCTATTGCCGGATTCAACTAGCCCTCGCAGGCTATGTCATTGCCATATGTTTCCCATTACTTTTCTAACCATCAAATGAGCTGCATATAGAAAATAGTGTAATATATATAATATATACAAATATATGTATCAAATGTTGTTTCTAATACTAAGATATATCCCTGACGTACCCCAGCAGCACGACTTTAATCTAACTTATCAATTTTTTGGAAAGTTAATTACAAAAAATAAAAAAAAATACTCCAACCATGCTGAAGCTTGTATACCCTTCCAAGCTTGCCAAAAGGCTCATTTACCAACAAGATAGAAGCGTTTAGAACTAGCTGAATCCAAATGTATTGTTTAAATAAAAATATTTCATAAAAATAAAATTTTAGAGCCAATTGTTCCTATAGAATCTATATTATATAGTCAACAGATTCTTCTAAAACTCAACAAAAACATTTCTATATATACCAAGATGACATATACTAAATTTCAAAACAAACCGTTTTATAACAACAAAAAAATATTAACCCAAAACTTTGTTTATAAGTGCTCTTATCTATGAAAGCCATATGATATAATTAACCGATTCGTATTATACTTGATTAAGTTATTAAAATGTCTTACAAACTGGTAAAAACATATTTTTTGGTGATAATATTGTGAAAACTAACAAAATTATTGATCTAAAATTCCATTTTCGATCGAAAGTTTATATGGGAACTTTGTGATATAGTTGTCCAATCTATTTAATTCCGTTACACCGTACAGCAGTAACAAAAAGTGTTTTTAAAATTTTATCACAATTGCTTTAAAGCTGAAGTAAAAGTTGGCATAAAACCAAACAGACTACTTACTACATAGACGAAAGATGACAGACTTAGAAACAGGCTTGTTAAAGTTTACGCGTACTTTCAAGGATATCAAATGTTTACTTTCAAACTGTTGATAAAAAAGTAGCCAAAAACGACTCAATAACCATTTATGACTATATATTATATATACACGAGTTAATATAAACACTTTACATATTTCCTTTTTTTTTTTTTTGAGATCAAGAAATGACATCACCTAGTTGTAACTCAGGCGTTTGATTAGGTTCGAGTTCTAGCTAACGTTTCCTTTTTTCCATTGGATACCTTTTCTATCAATGCAAGAAAATCTTAAGAGCAAACTCACAAGCAAATGAATTATTTATTTGGATTTATTTGAGGCCAAGTAAAACAAATGACCCAACAACAAGCAAAAAAAACAAGAAGAACAAAAAAAAAAAAGGTCGAGCCAAATCAAGAGAGAACAAAGAGGAAAGTGGCATTAATAAATAAACAGCTCAAACACAAAGCATATTAGGCTAAGCTACTTGCGATTTCCGTTACACGTCCGGAAGGCAGGCAAAGGCGAGTCTTGGCTATAAAAGTGCGGAAGCTGATTAGCCGCTAACCCCCCCAACCAACCACCCAACCAACCAATCCACCCACCCATCAGGACGGACCAAAAAAAAATGAACTCTACCCAGGAATCTATGTAGACGAAAATCGAAAAGTGAGAAAGACGTCCCATAGCTAGAGGCAATCTTTTGGTTGCTCCACAGGGTTGATTCTTGCCCAAGTTTTATGAGGCACGAAAATTTACAACGCCTTTGGGGGGCACAGAGAGGGGGCTTCTCGTCTTAAAGACGACAAAAAAAAAAAAGAAAAAAGAGAAAAAAACTTGCCAAGTCTCATAATCGAAATTGGTCACAGGTGGCCCTGCCGTTTCGTTACGTTCCGTTTCGAGTTTTTTTTTTGTTCGTTTAGAAAGTTGACCAATGTGGGACTTATTGAAATTAAATGTGCCTGGCCAGCAGATAATACCCATTTAAGGCTTGTTTAGTTAAGTTGAGTTTGATTTGGGTTATACTCCTCTCCTTTCCTCTTCTCTCCCCTTATGTTATTACCCTTACCCATATTCCCATTGCGGGTAATTTATTGTGAAACTCAAGTTATTCCCACTAAAAATACTCATGATACTAACAAGGGCAACAAAGGGCCACAAAGTGTCCACTCATGGTAGCAAGACTTAGCAAAGTCTACAAAAGTATACAAAAAATAAATACCTTTTTTATTACAAAAGAAAAGAGTGTGTGTAAGTGTGTGTGTGTGTGTAAGTGTAGTCTTAATTTTTAATCAAGTTCAATGACAGGTGACCATTATTATATTCCCATTTTTTTAGTCAAATCGAATTGTCAGTTAGTTGACATATAATTTTTTTTAAACCTTTGTCAAAGTTTTTGCATTTTGTGTGTTAAATTGAAAGATGGTCAAGTCGAGAACTATGTAGAATGAAATTTACTTTCGGCCAAACTCAAATCTTGACATTTTGTTAGACAAAAATCTGAAAGTGAAAAGTATTTAAAAGGTCCTTGCTCACTGAAGTTTTTATACCCTAAAATCGAATTGGTTGCTGATATAAAGAGACATTAAGTTTTACAAATCAATCAAAATTTTAAATATTTTTTATATATATATATAGTAAAATCGAAATATAAAAGATTTTTAAACTAAAGGCTAATTCCCTAAGAACCGTATAAAGTTAGATAGAAGAATCAGGTATATATAACATATATAGTCGTACCTACTTACTTTATCTATGCTTTGTACTATTTTGGCTTATTGTTCTAACCAATTTATAGATGGCCAATTGTAAGGGTAGACAAATAGATAAATAAATACATAATTCATAAAGCTCAAGATGTTTGCAGAGAAGATTAGAAATCAGCTAGACAAGTGACATTGACGTCCTTTTGTTGTTGTTGTTGTTGCTTTTGGCTGTTGGTGTTGGCCAATTGTGTGAATTATGTGCCAAGTTGCTTGTTTGGCATATCAACGATTTACCTTCCCTTCCCCAAAAGAAAATCCAATTGCAATCGCGACGGCCAGTGACCAATTGAAGCAAAATTAATCAAAATCCAAGAAACCGAGGGAAACGAACGTGAATGAGGGAGGGAATGAGAGAAAGATAGAGAATGAGAAATTTGATTTATGTGCGAGCAAATAATTTGGACATAAAGGTAACAAATACTTTGATAATCATAAATCACAACAAACGGGCACGGGGTACAACCGCACATTGGACCGTAAGAAAGATAAATGATATTAAATAAAGTAGTAGAAGTGTTAGTAGTAGAAGTAGTAGTAGTCGAGAAAAAGCCTATTCCTTTAGCCCAAGTCTGGCATAGAAAACTTGACCTGACCCCCATCCGAAACTGATGTGTGAAAAACATTTCATTTCATTGCCAGGACAAGGCAACAACAAATTGTCTATTGAATGATTAAAGGCCCGAAACGACAACATTCAAAGAAAATAGAGATGGTAGCGTGACTCGAATAAAAATCTATATAAAAATAAGAAAGAAATTTAAAATAATTTAAAAAATATTAGCAACAGGCAATAAAATAATAATGATTCTAACACTTAAACTAAGTTTCATCATTCTTCTTATTAAATATATTTTATTTTAAAGTCACATCAATCAGATATTTTTACAAAAAAATTGAAAATACATTGATAATAGTTGTATATATCAAATAATAACAATTGCTAACAATTTTGATATTTTAACAGGATATTATTATATTATTTCCTTACTTATTTCTTTCTATTCCATCACATACTATCGCTCTATTGTAGGCCATCTCTAGTTAAATGTCTGCTTGGACTTTAGCCATCGGCCTTTGCTTTTGTCTTTGCCTTGGCTTTCATTTTGTATTCGCGAACGTGCATCATAAATCATCAAGGTCTCGGTCTTGGTCTCGGTCTCGGTGTCGGTATCGGTATCTCGACCTCTATATAGAAGGCAGCACCAACAACATATGAATTAGAAATTGTTACAAGTCTTCTCCATGAACTAGAGATGGAGAGATTTGGAATGGTAATGGAGCTGGGGGTCGAGGCTGAAACTTGGTTTGGCTGTCAACGGCATTGTCGCTTTTAGGACGTGTTGACGTGCATGAAATTCTTACGGTAAAGGATTTCATTTCATTTCATTTCGTCTTTTCCATTTCATTTGGTTTCATTTTACTCTTCTCTGCCGCACGGCTAAATCGAGGTCTACACAACTATGGCCAACAGGAAGTCTCAACCCCTTTAATTGTGAATCTACTTCTCGACATTGACTCACGTACATCGTATATATCTTATGGCGTATCTAACAACAACAACAAAAATAAAGGGTTTTTCCATTTAGGAAATATATATATATATATTCCAAATATTAAACTATTAACATCATTTATAGCTTATCCTTAGTTTTAAGACTCTCTTCCCTTTGATCTAATTTTTAAGCTTTATTTCATGTTGGAATTAGACTTACTTCCTTTTTTATACCCTTTAAGAGGATATAATAAAATTGTTCACATCTTAGTAATGCAAATATACATTTTCGATTCAATAAAGTATATACATATATTCTTGATTAACATCAATAGCTGATCTAGACATGTCCGTCTATCGATCTGTGTGTTTCTTTGCATTTTTTAGTCCTTAAATTTGAAGTTATATGGTCAAAACTTTGTATATAAGTTCTTAAGATGCTTATCCTTAGCAAGTTTAAGAAATAATTCGATCCGACTACTATAACATATAGTTACTATTGGGATAATTCGTGCTAAAAAAAGTTATGTTCCTTTTTTTATTCTATTTGATGGCTATTTAAGATTTCTTTCAATATAGTTTGACTTTAATTTTAAAATATTTTTTATAACAATTTTCTCTAGCGTAAATTCAATTCAATTTGGTTTCTTTTTTTTTTATTATTTTATTTTTAAATCGATGCCATGCAATGGCCACAATGCCACTTCCACTTCCGCACGAGCAGCAGCGGCGGCGGCATTAATACATATATACATTCAGATATATATATGTATATATATATATGGGTGGAAAAAAGGGTTAAAACAATAGCAAAATGTAACCAGAAAGCGACAGAAGGTAAAGAAAAAGGAACGAACAACAGAGTGAGAGAGGAAGAGAGAGAGAGAGAGGGGGGAACACACACAATTCTTTATATGTTGTATGGTATTATATGCTTGCAACGGCTTTTAACGGCCCATTCAGCTGTTGTTGCTTCGCCATCCGCTGCCATGTTGTTCACCAAATCATTATTACAACAACAACAAGAGCGACAACAACAAAAAACAATAAGCACTAAGCACACACACACAAACACACACACACATACACTTGCTGGGCATTTTAGAGTCCTTGCCACCGCCTTGCCGCCCCATTTGCTCGACATTTTTCAAACCAGAAGACGACGTCGCCAGCAACAGCAGCAACGGCAGCAGCAACGGCAACAGCAACGACGTCAGCAACAGTGGGTAAAAAAAGGCAATGGCAGCGGGTTAAGCGGAAACATTGAATCCTTTCGTTCATAAATCAAGTCCTTGGTTTAATTAAATCTTGTGTTGGCGGTAAAAACTCCGAGCAGCAAACAAAGAAGCAAAGCGAAGGACAAACATACACACCAACAAAAAAACCAAAAGAAAGAAAAAATAAAAAGAAGAAAAACAAAAAAAAAAAAATAACGACAGAATAAATAAAAAGACGAAGCGCCTCTGGGCTTTGGGCCAAAATAATAGGAGAAAGGCGGCAAATATTTGCATAGCTGCAGGCACAGTATATGGCAAAAGATTCTGGCTTTAGTCATCCGGTTTATAGTACCTTGTACCATCCCCTCTCCCCCCTCCACTCGCTACCAACAATCCCTTGTCTCCACTTGGGCCATTGTCGACTCGTCACGTTTTAAATGTCGTCGCGGTTGTCCTTTTGATATTCACGTTTTTCAAACTCCATTTCCTTTTGTCGGTTAACTGGAATTTTCTTTTTTCTATTTTTATTTTTTTTTTTTTATTATTATTTAAACTTGTTTGCTTGTTTGTTCATTTGCTGGTGTCCTTATTTAATAGTATTAACCATAAATTTAGTATAAATAAACTAAAGAGAAATAACAAAACATATAGAAAGGGAAAATTATATACATTTGTATATATATTATGTACTCTCTCTTGTTTATATATGTAATTAAGAATCCCAAGAAGTCTGAGTCTTGTTCTTTTAATAAAAAAATTTATATTTGGTATTATAACAAATATCATATAAAAATTGTATAAAACATATGACAATTAACATATTAATAATTAATAAAAAATGAGAAATAGTTTTTATTTTAGTTTTAAAAAAAAAAAAAAGAAAGAAAAAAAAAAGGAAACAACTTTTACTATATACAGGAATTTGATCCTTTAATATGCAAAGATAATTTAAAATTTTTGAACAAATTAGGCAGCAAATTGAACAACTATTTTATATAGATAATTTATATAAATATATTACTAATTTTTTGTTACCATATTATGGTATATAGATTAACTAAATTACACTTTACAGAATTTAAATAAATTTATTTTTATTTTATTAATTCATAAAATATAAGAAAAAATTCAAAATTGATTAAAAAATTCAATGAAAAATCAGAAAGAAGCTTTAATAGTTACGATTAGCTCTTTTGGATTAGATAGGACAATACTTATAATAATATTATATATATATATCTTAAAGGAACAATCAAGGAAAATTAGTATATAATAATAATAATAAAAAAGTTTCATAAAGCAATAAATAAAAAATCAATAAAAATATAAAATTAATATATATATAAAATCAAACAAATTTTTTATATAAAATATTATAATTCTATATATATTATTATAAATATTTTATACAATATATAGATTAAGATATATATATAAAGGATTATCAGGAAAAAAAAAACCAACTTGATTGGTAAATATTTAAAAAAATTTGCAGTCAAGTAAATTTAAGATGAGATAACTTTCATTGTCTTTTATTTTTTGTTTATTTTGAACATTGCAAAACTAAGCACCAAATTTCCATTAAAAAAAAGTAGAGAAAAACAAGAAAAACTCTTTTAAACACACACACATACATACATATGCACAGATAGAGGAAGATAAAGAGAAAAACAGCTTTTTCCTGTGCAAAAATTAATAGTTTGGCAAGCTAAAACGAATCGCCTTTCAAGTCGCTAACCGCCGACAATGTGTTCCAACAAGGATGATGTGATGGTATACAATAAGGATGAAAAAAAGGACTAACAACAACAGCAACAACAACAACAACAACAACAACAGATGGCTAGATGAAAAGAGTGTTGGAAACTTTGCTGGGACCACATGATGCGACTATGACGCTGTCTCGGCTTTACTTTGGAGCTGTGACATTAGTTTAACGCCAGAATCCATTAAAAATCCATACTAATATATGTCAGGCAGAAGGGGGATGGGGGTGTTGAATAGTGTGGGGTTTACAGCTCCTGCCACAGCGCATAATGAGTGACGATGACGAAGTGGTTAAGGTGGTTGTCTTTTATCTGGTTTGGGGTACATGTCAGCCCATCAACTGACAGCTTAAAATAAGATCCCGCACACACACATACAGACTTTCCTAAGAGCTTTCTTTGCTTTCTTTTTTTACACTTTACCTTTTGGCTTAACGGTGTCATTTTTCAAAGTCCTTCACAAGAAACTATGTACTTAAACTAAACTCAAAATGTTAACTTTGCTTTTAAAACTTGAATTTTCTATTGGAATTTTTCTTGATTTTCATCAATATTTTCATTTTATGGAGTCAGCGAGTTTTTAGCGATTTTCTTTCTCATATTTTGTTTTGCTTTTTTTTCCGTTTTATTGATTTTATGATTTTAATAAACATTCGTGGCATATTCGGACCCAGTCAATGGAATTTTTTTAATAGAAACTCAGTAAAGTCGATTACAAACTCAGTAAAAACTCAGTCGGTCAGTCAGTCAGTCATTTCATTCTAAGAAAATCAGCGAAATTAAATGCCCTTCAGTTTATAGAAAATGAAAGAAAAAAAGGGGGAAAAAAAGCTAGTCAAACAGCCAAGAGCAATTAAAATGGTGGCCGTTGTCAGACCAAAAAGACTTCAAAAAATCCCAAAAAGTTCAAATACTAATGAATTATCCTTTATTAGGATAATGTATGATGTGGTTCTCTGAAGAGTTTTCGCCTCTCAACAACCACCAAGATTCTATACAGTGGATTCAGGTCTTCGGTAAGGGAAATGGGGCAGCGGCATCAGGCGGCGGCCGGAGTCCAAAAGTCGAAAAAGGTTCACAGACTTTTGTAAACAATTTCAAGCCGCATGCCAATACCATAAAGGGTATATTAAATTACATGGACATTTGGTAACAATTTAAAAAAAAAAAGAAAGAAAAGTTTTTGATTAGTTTGAAATTAAAAAATGAGGAAATATTAAAAACAGAATAGACCTACATATTTCGATAATGTATAATATAATGTTTATATAGAGGTTTTTTTTTTTTGGTTATATTTGGAATTATGAATTATGAAGACTTTAAGAATTTAATATTTAACAAATATATGGAGGTTTTTTCTTATAATATAAGTTCTTGAACTTGTTAAATAGATTCCTATATATTTTCTTTTCTTGATACTTTTACCAAATCTTTTTTATAATTTTTGATTTGAAATAAAGAAAGTAAGAATAATATTTATCAAAAACTTTTATAAAAATATTAAAAAAAAAACAATCTTCTTTATAGTCAAATTTTTACATCTGTTAAAGCTGAATTGTTAATATATATCGCCATATCATATTATATAGTGTAATTATAAGCACAACAAAGATTAATTTTAGCTTGTTTTAGGGTATTAACTATTCTTTATATTCATTTCAAATATCCTTCTTCAATCTGTCTTGTTTTGTAATGGAGCTTTCCAAGTGGCTGTAAACATTTTATGGTAAGAGGGAGAGAGTTCTGAGTGAAGGGACCTGTAAAACTGCGGCTGGAAGCTGTTGGCAATTTATGAAAAGAGCCAAATTAATCAGACTAATAACGAAAACACGCCGCCAACAACGAAAAGGCGTCTCGTCCTTACCCCTTACTCTTCCTTCACTCATTCCTTATTCCCCCCCTTGAAAAAAAAGACAAACAAAACAAAAAAAAAAAAGTAGAAAATTATATATAAAAGAGCAATGCAAAAAATCAAGAACAAGAAATGGCCAAAGGGAAAACTCATCAAGAGAGTAAAAGAGACAGAGAGAGAGAGAGAGAGATGAAGCCCTGTAAAACTTATGCAAAAGTTTTCTTAATGAAATGATTTACGATGGCAATACTCAAAATTAGCAAAAACTGAGCTGAGGTTGTGGTAAACAATACGAGGGATACCAAAGAAGGGGAAGGGGATGGGGTAAACTTGTAATGCAAATGCTTAGGGATTGTTTACTAGGGGGAAGGTTTGGGATTTGGTTATAAAAACTTACTTTTTTTTTTTTTTTTTTTGGTATTATTTAGCAGTAGAGTGGGTCAAATAGTGGATAAAATAGAAACTTTACCAAAAATTCCAAAAGCATGACTCTTGCAGTTAGTTAATGAAAAATATGCCTGACCAGGACTATGACTAGAACTTGACTATTCCATATTTGTGGCATTGCTCTCTCTCTCTCTCTCTCTCTAACCCAATTAGTGCGTAGTCCAATTTGTGGCAAGTAAAACAAAAAAAAAAAAAAGAAGCAAAAACAGAAAGTAAGTAACAAAACAAGCAAAACGAACTCAAGAAAACTGTTGAAATTTGTGGAAAATAATATTAATAAACTAAACGCTGTCATGACAACATATCAGACAACTGGCCATACAGACAGAAGCCAGAAGCCAGCAACAGATTGTGGCCAAGACATGTTGGACATTAACAATCAAAAATCCATAAGGTTCAATAGCGACACAAATATATACAAAAATGTTTATACACTGCAAGAATTTTAAGAGTCTCTTGTAATATTTCTTAAATAAAGAATTTTATTGAATTAAAGATTTTTATAATTGATTATTCTCTTTGTCTTAGAAATTTCGACTTATTAATATCGTTTTTTTGGGTCCTAACTAATTTCTATTAAATTTGTTAAGATTATATAAGAATCTCTTATTTTGCGTCATCTTCTAAAATAAATATTTCTTGAACGTATTTCAAAAAAAAAAAAAAAAAAATAAAATTTCATATTAATAACAATTGATTTAATCCAACTTTATACACATTTTCTCACTGTGTAGACAGACTTCAATTTGTTGACTTACAAACGTTTCTCCTTTTCGTTTTTTCCTGTTTTTATTGTTTTATATATTGCAAATAGATTTATTAAAATATTTCGCTTGAGAGAAATTTGTTGACAGTTGGATAGTCAATCAAATATAAGTAAAATATAATCGAAAGGCGAATAAGAAAATTTTATAAAATTTTGATGATGAATTAATACACAAGGCAAACCGCATTGTCAGTCAGAAACAAGTTATTTTAGTTCCAGGCAAAAGTTAAAACAAAATGAGAATAAGACAAAATTATATATAAACTATTAGTAGCTATATTTGAGAGATTTTTCATGGTATATTCTATAATTTACAATATTTGTTTTTATCTTTTATTAATAACTTTATCTTTAATAATAAAATATATAGAAATAGTTTAGATTATTAGATTTTCCTAAAATATAACTCTATATTAAGTTGTATCTTTAAGTAGCATATTGTGAGGGAAAGTAGGTCAAATTGTCATTATTATTATTATAAAATTATTTTTTGATTTTAAATCTGTGCTTTTGCTTAATATATTGAATCTTAAATCTACATTGAGTTATTTCAAATTAAGACAATCGAAAATTGAAACAATTTTGGTACAATTCCGATTGCTGTATTTAAAAAATTCTAGTAAATTAACGGCCCAACCAAAATCATTTACTAGGGCTAAGTATTATGCTTAACCTAGTAAGGATTACTAAAAAAATATTTTGGATGAAAAAACTCCATTTATCTATAAAAAAAATTGGCGTAAACATTGGCTATTGCTTTTTCACTCCACTGACTTAAAGCAAGTAATCGGAATCAGAAGTGAGAACAGTTTTAAATTGAAAATGTATTAAGAATGTGAAACAGGATGAGGCAGGACTCTTGAAAATGGAACATTTTCTCGACTATATATATAAAAAAAATAATCATTCCAATTCATTATAGAATTATATTTAAGTGTATATATTGTTATTATATGTCAAAGAGTGGCAAAAGTTTACCTCTATATAATCTTAAATTTTAAATAATTAAACCAAAAATCGAAATGAAAAACTACCCATACAACGAAAAAAAGAAGGAAAAATGAGAGAAAAACACAAGGAAAAACCAAATTTCACCACTTTTATCTTAGTAAGACTTTTGGGCATATCTTATATGCCCCTTAACCACCATACCAATCATTTACACCATCACCGACCCACCCCATCAGCACATATAGGTATATATATATATATAGACAAATACACACACATTGTATTGCCATCCTGCTTACACTCAGCATTATCCGCATTCACATCGGTGCCGAACATTTTCTTGAATAAATGTTGCGGTTAACCGCAACTTATAATTGGTTGAAATGCCTTCCGCTTAGCTGAAGCCTACGCACTTACCCTTAATATAAGTGTATGTGTATGTGATAGAAAGAGAAAGACTGCAAGAGCGAGAGAGACATAGAAAGAATTATGCCTGACTAGATTGATTGGTTCAGTCAATCTTAGAAATTATTAAAATCAAACTTATTAAAATCATATTCTAGAGAAATTTATATAAAAATACAAGTACAGTAAAAGCTTTGCTTGTGGCGCCATCCAGCGCTGTAATCGTGAAGCATAGAAGGCAAAAGAGAAAAAAAAACAAAATATGTATAAAGCTAACAAATACAAAAGAAGAAAAAAAAAGGGGGGGCAGCAAAAAAAAAAGCAGCAATTCCCAGCTAGAAGAGAAGTAAGAAAAAGTTTCATGTCTTCCACTTGGACTTGAAGGAAACGCGAGCGCGCGAACCTTTCGTCCTTGTGCTGGAGCGAAGCCACAAGGGAAAAGGGGTAGAGAATGAGGGTGGTGAATGTCTAGATATTTGACTTAAGAGTTTAGTGCGCAGACTCTCACACACACATACACATAGACACACACACACAGTTGTACACAGTCCTTAAGATGGACTACCCCGAAGTTTCTTAGATTTGCCTTGAGACGTTCGCCTGGCAATTTTTTTTATAACCGAAAACTTTGCAAGCTTTTTTCCTTTACCGTTTCTGAGAAGACAAAATAGAAAGAAGAACCAAAAGAAAAAAAAAAGGGAAAACGGGAAAAACGGAAAATTTATTTAGCGTCTTTTTTTTTCTAGTCATACTCTTTCCCTTGATTGCTGTGTGGCCGGCACTAGATGGCGCCACCAGTATTAAAATTTTAAATGTGAAAACAAACAACAATAACAATAACCAAAATAACAACAACAGCCCCAAAAATGGCTAATGAAAACTAATGAATAATGTAATCATTTTCCATTTTCTAATTTTGATATTTTAATTAAAATGATTTGCAACTCGCGAAAAACCGCAAAACGATTTCAAATCATTTCGGACGCGGCGTGGCCGCCAAAAATGTTATTCAAATCATATCATACATTAAATATATAAATATATATATATATATATATATATATGTGGGCTACTACCTCTCTTTCTATCTATACCTTAATTTTGGAAATGATCGCATTTATGCATGTGTTTAAACACCTCCCCACTCCTACCTAAACCCCCTCAAAAAAAACAAAAAAAACATGGCCAAAACAATATTTGTTTTCGGTCTCCCTTTTGTGTGGCTTTGGCACTGGCACTTTTTGTGCTTTTGTTCACCTCCTTCTCCTTCTATTTAGTTTCATAAAATTCTCCTCTTCTTTACCCCATTCCCATATTTATCATTCTCGGTGTCTCTCTCTCTGTGTGTGTCCTTTTTTATGGGTAAATAAATAGTTGAATGTTTGAATTTATTTATTTTGATTTTGAATTTTGGTTTTCCTTTTTTTCTTATTATATGAATACTCTATATAAAAAGAGACCATTGGTGATTTTAAAAGGCTTAAAATAATTTGAATATTTTTTTAATATTTATCTTTTTCATCTGTGTTTATTTAAAATAAGTCTGAGTTATTAATTTCTTTATTAGATTTATTTAACATTTATCGTAACAAATTAAAAATTTTATTAAACAAAAAAATGAATATAAGGTTGGACTAAATGTACCTAAATTTTATCATCTATGTGATATATTTTATAAATAAAATTCTAAACAGCTTTTGGAAAGGGTATTCAATAGTCGGTGATCAAATTTTGTATTGCGTTTTGGGCTTTTAATGAATATAATAATTATTTGAATGATGCGAAATGCATTTTATTAAATATGAAATATGATTTTATTTTCGCTGCCAATTGAATGACAACAACTGCAAAACAAACAACAAAAGCCAATTGAATATGAATAATCATTTTGCAATTTAAACAATAAAAAAAAAAAAAAAAAAAACAACCAACTAAAATTTGGCTAATTTCTTTAAAAAAAATCCACTCAGTAACAAACTTTGAAAAAAATATCGAACTACAATGGTGGACAAAAGTATTTTGACAACAAACTTCCAAATCTAAAACTGTTTATTACTGCAAACTGAGACAAGTCACGGTATTATTTTTATTTTTCAGAGATAGACTATATTAAAAGCTTTAAGGGACCAAAAGATTAGTCTGATATCGAACCCCATTAATTTTTTCCAATTATTTGAGTGCCAACTTTTGATTCTTTGGCTGGACAAAAGTATTTTGACAATTCAATCTTTTTCAAAAAAATAACAGAAAATGTTAATATTGGTGGTCGTAATAAAATTATTAATTTAAAATAAATCCTCCATTGACATCAATGTCCTTTTGTAAGCGCCTAGGAATTGATTTTACCAAATTATTTAATGTCTTTAAAGAAATATCCTCCCAAAGTCCTTGGACTTCAGCAATCGTCTCCTCGTGCGTTGTTGATAAATTTGGACGGCGCTTTCTGTTTACATAATCCCATACATTCTCTATTATGTTCAGATCGTGACTTTGAGGTGCCCAATCTACTGTAATTACTCCGAAATCCTTCAAAAATTTTGTAATCATATGGGCCTTAAGACATGGAGCGTTATCCTGCTGCAGTATAAATTGCTCTCCAATGAGCCTGTGGCCGGAAGTGAGTGCGTAGTTATTGAGGACACGTAAATATTTATCTCTGTTCATCGTTCCGTCAATGGACATCAAATTACCCAAGCCATTGACGCACACGTAACCCCACAACATTACTGATCCTTTACACTACTGCAGTACTACCGCTGCACTACCGCTACACTACTGCAGTACTACCGCTGCACTCCCGCTACACTACTGCAGTACTACCGCTGCACTACCGCTACACTACTGCAGTACTACCGCTGCACTCCCGCTACACTACTGCAGTACTACCGCTACACTACTGCAGTACTACCGCTGCACTACCGCTACACTACTGCAGTACTACCGCTACACTACCGCTGCACTACCACTACACTACCACTACACTACCGCTACACTCCCGCTACACTACTGCAGTACTACCGCTGCACTACCGCTACACTACTGCAGTACTACCGCTACACTACCGCTACACTACCGCTGCACTACCGCTACACTACCGCTACACTACTGCAGTACTACCGCTACACTACCGCTGCACTACCGCTACACTACCGCTACACTACTACAGTACTACCGCTACACTACCGCTACACTACCACTACACTACTGCAGTACTACCGCTGCACTACCGCTACACTACCGCTGCACTACCGCTACACTACCGCAGTACTACCGCTACACTACTACAGTACTACCGCTACACTACTGCAGTACTACCGCTGCACTACCGCTACACTACCGCTGCACTCCCGCTACACTACTGCAGTACCGCTACACTACCGCTGCACTCCCGCTACACAACTGCATTCCTCCGCTGCACTACCGCTACACTACCGCTGCACTACCGCTACACTACCGCTACACTACTGCAGTACTACCGCTACACTACCGCTGCACTACCGCTGCACTCCCGCTACACTACTGCAGTACTACCGCTGCACTACCGCTACACTACCGCTGCACTACCGCTACACTACCGCAGTACTACCGCTACACTACTACAGTACTACCGCTGCACTACCGCTACACTACTGCAGTACTACCGCTGCACTACCGCTACACTACCGCAGTACTACCGCTACACTACCGCTACACTACCGCTGCACTACCGCTACACTACCGCAGTACTACCGCTACACTACCGCTACACTACTACAGTACTACCGCTACACTACCGCTACACTACTGCAGTACTACCGCTACACTACCGCAGTACTACCGCTACACTACCGCTACACTACTACAGTACTACCGCTACACTACCGCTACACTACTGCAGTACTACCGCTACACTACCGCTACACTACCGCTACACTACCGCTACACTACCGCTACACTACTGCAGTACTACCGCTGCACTACCGCTACACTACCACTACACTACCGCTACACTACTGCAGTACTACCGCTACACTACCGCTACACTACCGCTACACTACCGCTACACTACCGCTACACTACCGCTACACTACCGCTACACTACCGCTACACTACTGCAGTACTACCGCTGCACTACCGCTACACTACCGCTACACTACTGCAGTACTACCGCTGCACTACCGCTACACTACCGCTGCACTACCGCTACACTACCGCTACACTACTTCAGTACTACCGCTGCACTACCGCTACACTACCGCTGCACTACCGCTACACTACCGCTGCACTACCGCTACACTACTGCAGTACTACCGCTGCACTACCGCTACACTACTGCAGTACTACCGCTACACTACCGCTGCACTACCGCTACACTACCGCTGCACTACCGCTACACTACCGCTACACTACTGCAGTACTACCGCTGCACTACCGCTACACTACCGCTACACTACCGCAGTACTACCGCCACACTACCGCTACACTACTACAGTACTACCGCTACACTACCGCTGCACTACCACTACACTACCACTTCACTACTGCATTACTACCGCTGCACTACCGCTACACTACCGCTACACTACCGCTACACTACTGCAGTACTACCGCTGCACTACCGCTACACTACCGCTACACTACCGCAGTACTACCGCCACACTACCGCTACACTACTACAGTACTACCGCTGCACTACCGCTGCACTACCGCTACACTACCGCAGTACTACCGCTACACTACCGCTACACTACTACAGTACTACCGCTACAATACCGCTACACTACTGCAGTACTACCGCTACACTACCGCTGCACTACCGCTACACTACCGCTACACTACTGCAGTACTACCGCTGCACTACCGCTACACTACCGCTACACTACTGCAGTACTACCGCTGCACTACCGCTACACTACCGCTACACTACCGCTGCACTACCGCTACACTACCGCAGTACTACCGCTACACTACCGCTACACTACTGCAGTACTACCGCTGCACTACCGCTACACTACTGCAGTACTACCGCTGCACTACCGCTACACTACCGCAGTACTACCGCTACACTACCGCTACACTACCGCTGCACTACCGCTACACTACCGCAGTACTACTGCAGTACTACCGCTACACTACCGCTGCACTACCGCTACACTACCGCTACACTACTGCAGTACTACCGCTGCACTACCGCTACACTACCACTACACTACCGCTACACTACTGCAGTACTACCGCTACACTACCGCTACACTACCGCTACACTACCGCTACACTACTGCAGTACTACCGCTGCACTACCGCTACACTACCACTACACTACTGCAGTAATACCGCTGCACTACCGCCACACTACCGCTGCACTCCCGCTACACTACCGCTGCACTACCGCTGCACTCCCGCTACACTACTGCAGTACTACCGCTACACTACTGCAGTACTACCGCTGCACTACCGCTACACTACTGCAGTACTACCGCTACACTACCGCTGCACTACCACTACACTACCACTACACTACCGCTACACTCCCGCTACACTACTGCAGTACTACCGCTGCACTACCGCTACACTACTGCAGTACTACCGCTACAATACCGCTACACTACCGCTACACTCCCGCTACACTACTGCAGTACTACCGCTGCACTACCGCTACACTACTGCAGTACTACCGCTACAATACCGCTACACTACTGCAGTACTACCGCTACACTACCGCTGCACTACCGCTACACTACCACTACACTACTGCAGTACTACCGCTGCACTACCGCTACACTCCCGCTACACTACTGCAGTACTACCGCTGCACTACCGCTACACTACCGCTACAATACCGCTACACTACTGCAGTACTACCGCTACACTACCGCTGCACTACCGCTACACTACCACTACACTACTGCAGTACTACCGCTGCACTACTGCTACACTACCGCTGCACTACCGCTACACTACCGCTACACTACTACAGTACTACCGCCACACTACCGCTACACTACTACAGTACTACCGCTACACTACTGCAGTAGTACCGCTACACTACCGCTACACTACTGCAGTAATACCGCTGCACTACCGCCACACTACCGCTGCACTCCCGCTTCACTACCGCTGCACTACCGCTACACTACCGCTACACTACTGCAGTACTACCGCTACACTACCGCTGCACTACCGCTGCACTCCCGCTACACTACTGCAGTACTACCGCTGCACTACCGCTACACTACTGCAGTACTACCGCTGCACTACCGCTACACTACCGCAGTACTACCGCTACACTACCGCTACACTACCGCTGCACTACCGCTACACTACCGCAGTACTACCGCTACACTACCGCTACACTACTGCAGTACTACCGCTACACTACCGCTACACTACTGCAGTACTACCGCTACACTACCGCTGCACTACCGCTACACTACTACAGTACTACCGCTACACTACTGCAGTACTACCGCTACACTACCGCTGCACTACCGCTACACTACTACAGTACTACCGCTACACTACTGCAGTACTACCGCTACACTACCGCTGCACTACCGCTACACTACCGCTACACTACCGCTACACTACTGCAGTACTACCGCTACACTACCGCTACACTACCACTACGCTACTGCAGTACTACCGCTGCACTACCGCTACACTACCGCTACACTACTGCAGTACTACCGCTGCACTACCGCTACACTACCGCTGCACTACCGCTACACTACCGCTGCACTACCGCTACACTACCGCTACACTACTGCAGTACTACCGCTGCACTACCGCTACACTACTGCAGTACTACCGCTACACTACCGCTGCACTACCACTACACTACCACTACACTACTGCATTACTACCGCTGCACTACCGCTACACTACCGCTACACTACTGCAGTACTACCGCTGCACTACCGCTACACTACCGCTACACTACCGCAGTACTACCGCCACACTACCGGTACACTACTACAGTACTACCGCTGCACTACCGCTACACTACTACAGTACTACCGCTACACTACCGCTACACTACTGCAGTAATACCGCTGCACTACCGCCACACTACCGCTGCACTCCCGCTACACTACCGCTGCACTACCGCTACACTACTGCTACACTACCGCTACACTACTGCAGTACTACCGCTACACTACCGCTGCACTACCGCTGCACTCCCGCTACACTACTGCAGTACTACCGCTACACTACCGCTACACTACCGCTGCACTACGGCTACACTACCGCAGTACTACCGCTACACTACCGCTACACTACCGCTACACTACTACAGTACTACCGCTGCACTACCGCTACACTACTGCAGTACTACCGCTGCACTACCGCTACACTACCGCTGCACTACCGCTACACTACCGCAGTACTACCGCTACACTACCGCTACACTACTGCAGTACTACCGCTACACTACCGCTACACTACTGCAGTACTACCGCTACACTACCGCAGCACTACCGCTACACTACCGCTACACTACCGCTACACTACTGCAGTACTACCGCTACACTACCGCTACACTACCGCTACACTACCGCTACACTACCGCTACACTACCGCTACACTACCGCTACACTACCGCAGTACTACCGCCACACTACCGCTACACTACTACAGTACTACCGCTGCAATACCGCTACACTACTACAGTACTACCGCTACACTACCGCTACACTACTGCAGTAATACCGCTGCACTACCGCTACACTACCGCTACACTACCGCTACACTACCGCCACACTTCCGCTGCACTCCCGCTACACTACCGCTGCACTACCGCTACACTACCGCAACACTACCGGTACACTACTGCAGTAATACCGCTGCACTACCGCCACACTACCGCTGCACTCCCGCTACACTACCGCTGCACTACCGCTACACTACCGCAACACTACCGCTACACTACTGCAGTACTACCGCTACACTACCGCTGCACTACCGCTGCACTCCCGCTACACTACTGCAGTACTACCGCTGCACTACCGCTACACTACCGCTGCACTACCGCTTCACTACCGCTACACTACCGCTACACTACTGCAGTACTACCGCTACACTACCGCTGCACTCCCGCTACACTACTGCAGTACTACCGCTGCACTACCGCTACACTACCGCTACACTACCGCTACACTACCGCCACACTACCGCTGCACTCCCGCTACACTACCGCTGCACTACCGCTACACTACCGCAACACTACCGCTACACTACTGCAGTAATACCGCTGCACTACCGCCACACTACCGCTGCACTCCCGCTACACTACCGCTGCACTACCGCTACACTACCGCAACACTACCGCTACACTACTGCAGTACTACCGCTACACTACCGCTGCACTACCGCTGCACTCCCGCTACACTACTGCAGTACTACCGCTGCACTACCGCTACACTACCGCTACACTACCGCTACACTACCGCCACACTACCGCTGCACTCCCGCTACACTACCGCTGCACTACCGCTACACTACCGCAACACTACCGCTACACTACTGCAGTAATACCGCTGCACTACCGCCACACTACCGCTGCACTCCCGCTACACTACCGCTGCACTACCGCTACACTACCGCAACACTACCGCTACACTACTGCAGTACTACCGCTACACTACCGCTGCACTACCGCTGCACTCCCGCTACACTACTGCAGTACTACCGCTACACTACTGCAGTACTACCGCTGCACTACCGCTGCACTACCGCTGCACTCCCGCTACACTACTGCAGTACTACCGCTACACTACTGCAGTACTACCGCTACACTACCGCTGCACTACCGCTGCACTACCGCTGCACTCCCGCTACACTACTACAGTACTACCGCTACACTACTGCAGTACTACCGCTGCACTACCGCTACACTACCGCTACACTACCGCTACACTACCGCCACACTACCGCTGCACTCCCGCTACACTACCGCTGCACTACCGCTACACTACCGCAACACTACCGCTACACTACTGCAGTAATACCGCTGCACTACCGCCACACTACCGCTGCACTCCCGCTACACTACCGCTGCACTACCGCTACACTACCGCAACACTACCGCTACACTACTGCAGTAATACCGCTGCACTACCGCCACACTACCGCTGCACTCCCGCTACACTACCGCTGCACTAGCGCTACACTACCGCAACACTACCGCTACACTACTGCAGTACTACCGCTACACTACCGCTGCACTACCGCTGCACTCCCGCTACACTACTGCAGTACTACCGCTGCACTACCGCTACACTACCGCTGCACTACCGCTTCACTACCGCTACACTACCGCTACACTACTGCAGTACTACCGCTACACTACCGCTGCACTACCGCTGCACTCCCGCTACACTACTGCAGTACTACCGCTGCACTACCGCTACACTACCGCTACACTACCGCTACACTACCGCCACACTACCGCTGCACTCCCGCTACACTACCGCTGCACTACCGCTACACTACCGCAACACTACCGCTACACTACTGCAGTAATACCGCTGCACTACCGCCACACTACCGCTGCACTCCCGCTACACTACCGCTGCACTACCGCTACACTACCGCAACACTACCGCTACACTACTGCAGTACTACCGCTACACTACCGCTGCACTACCGCTGCACTCCCGCTACACTACTGCAGTACTACCGCTACACTACCGCTACACTACCGCTGCACTCCCGCTTCACTACCGCTACACTACCGCTACACTACTGCAGTACTACCGCTACACTACCGCTGCACTACCGCTGCACTCCCGCTACACTACTGCAGTACTACCGCTGCACTACCGCTACACTACCGCTGCACTACCGCTACACTACCGCAGTACTACCGCTACACTACCGCTACACTACTACAGTACTACCGCTGCACTACCGCTACACTACTGCAGTACTACCGCTGCACTACCGCTACACTACCGCAGTACTACCGCTACACTACCGCTACACTACCGCTGCACTACCGCTACACTACCGCAGTACTACCGCTACACTACCGCTACACTACTGCAGTACTACCGCTACACTACCGCTACACTACTGCAGTACTACCGCTACACTACCGCTGCACTACCGCTACACTACCGCTACACTACCGCTACACTACTGCAGTACTACCGCTGCACTACCGCTACACTACCACTACACTACCGCTACACTACTGCAGTACTACCGCTACACTACCGCTACACTACCGCTACACTACCGCTACACTACCGCTACACTACCGCTACACTACCGCTACACTACCGCTACACTACCGCTACACTACCGCTACACTACCGCTACACTACTGCAGTACTACCGCTGCACTACCGCTACACTACCACTACACTACTGCAGTACTACCGCTGCACTACCGCTACACTACCGCTGCACTACCGCTACACTACCGCTACACTACTACAGTACTACCGCTGCACTACCGCTACACTACCGCTGCACTACCGCTAAACTACCGCTGCACTACCGCTACACTACCGCTACACTACTGCAGTACTACCGCTGCACTACCGCTGCACTACTGCAGTACTACCGCTACACTACCGCTGCACTACCACTACACTACCACTTCACTACTGCATTACTACCGCTGCACTACCGCTACACTACCGCTACACTACTGCAGTACTACCGCTGCACTACCGCTACACTACCGCTACACTACTGCAGTACTACCGCTGCACTACCGCTACACTACCGCTGCACTACCGCTGCACTACCGCTACAATACCGCGCTCTATACCCTCTATACCCTCTATATCCTCTATACCCTCTATACTCATTTCCTCTATACCCTCTATACCCTCTATACCCTCTATACCCTCTATACTCACTATACCCTCTATACCCTCTATACCCTCTATACCCTCTATACCCTCTATACCCTCTATACCCTCTATACCCTCTATACCCTCTATACCCTCTATACTCACTATACCCTCTATACCCTCTATACCCTATACCTATATCCTCTATACCCTCTATACCCTCTATACCCTCTATATCCTCTATACCCTCTATACTCATACCCTCTATACCCTCTATACCCTCTATACCCTCTATACTCACTATACCCTCTATACCCTCTATACCCTCTATACTCACTATACCCTCTATACCCTCTATACCCTCTATACCCTCTATACTCATACCCTCTATACCCTCTATACCCTCTATACCCTCTATACCCTCTATACCCTCTATACTCACTATACCCTCTATACCCTCTATACCCTCTATACCCTCTATACTCACTATACCCTCTATACCCTCTATACCCTCTATACCCTCTATACCCTCTATATCCTCTATACCCTCTATACCCTCTATACCCTCTATACCCTCTATACCCTCTATACCCTCTATACTCACTATACCCTCTATACCCTCTATACCCTCTATACCCACTATACTCATACCCTCTATACCCTCTATACCCTCTATACCCTCTATACCCTCTATACCCTCTATACTCACTATACCCTCTATACCCTCTATACCCTCTATACCCTCTATACTCACTATACCCTCTATACCCTCTATATCCTCTATACCCTCTATACCCTCTATACCCTCTATACTCACTATACCCTCTATACCCTCTATACCCTCTATACCCACTATACTCATACCCTCTATACCCTCTATACCCTCTATACCCTCTATACCCTCTATACCCTCTATACTCACTATACCCTCTATACCCTCTATACCCTCTATACCCTCTATACTCACTATACCCTCTATACCCTCTATACCCTCTATACCCTCTATACCCTCTATATCCTCTATACCCTCTATACCCTCTATACCCTCTATACCCTCTATACCCTCTATACTCACTATACCCTCTATACCCTCTATACCCTCTATACCCTCTATACTCATACCCTCTATACCCTCTTTACCCTCTATACCCTCTATACCCTCTATACCCTCTATACCCTCTATATCCTCTATACCCTCTATACCCACTATACCCTCTATACCCTCTATACTCACTATACCCTCTATACCCTCTATACCCTCTATACCCTCTATACCCTCTATACCCTCTATATCCTCTATACCCTCTATACCCTCTATACCCTCTATACTCACTATACCCTCTATACCCTCTATACCCTCTATACCCTCTATACCCTCTATACCCTCTATATCCTCTATACTCACTATACCCTCTATACCCTCTATACCCTCTATACCCTCTATACTCACTATACCCTCTATACTCACTATACCCTCTATACCCTCTATACCCTCTATACCCTCTATACCCTTTATACCCTCTATACCCTCTATACCCTCTATACTCACTATACCCTCTATACCCTCTATTCCCTCTATACCCTCTATACCCTCTATATCCTCTATACTCACTATACCCTCTATACCCTCTATAACCCTCTATAGCAGTACTACCCCTACACTACTGCAGTACTACCGCTGCGCTACTGCTACACCATTACAGTACTACCGCTGCACTACCCCTACACTACCGCTACACTACTGCAGTACTACCGCTGCACTACCGCTACACTACTGCAGTACTACCGCTGCACTACAGCTACACCACTACAGTACTACCGCTGCACTACCCGTACACTACTGCAGTACTACCGCTGCACTACCGCTACACTACTGCAGTACTACAACTGCACTACCGCTACACTACTGCAGTACTACCGCTGCACTACCGCTACACCACTACAGTACTACAGCTGCACTACCGCTACACTACTGCAGTACTACCGCTGCACTACCGCTACAATACTGCAGTAGTACCACTGCACTACTGCAGTACTACCCCTATTTGTTTAATTAAATTTGTTTTAATCTTTCTTATTATTTTATAAAATTTTCCTAATTTTGATCACATTTAGATCACAAAATGAAATATTGCTATTTAAAGTTAATAACTGAAGTCATTTGCAATAAGAAGTGATCATTTTTATTAATGTGTGAATGTAATTTATATTTATATATATCTTTTTTTTATATATTGAATATATTTTAAATACTAAATTCAAACATTGTTACTTTAAATCAATCAATCTAACCTACAAATATCTATCAATAAAAGCCAATTTGTTGAAAGTTCTTGCTTTTCTTAATCTAAGCTGGTATTGTTTGGTGAGATCAGACTCGACTGAGTAATTAAACTAAGTAGATCTCCCGCTAGAAATCACATTTTTCTTTTCTCTGGTATACTCACTTCGCTTTGCCTGAATCCTTTGGACTAATATTAACTGATTATAACTGTCCAGAGATCTCTTCCCACACTAAGCACTTCAGTTCTTTCTATCCTTTGCTTGTTCTATAAGTGTTTTTCCGCGACTCTTGCCGTGCGTTATGCGGTTTGCCCCCTCTTGTTCGGTTGCTGTGGTCATTTAGTTCCTCTGTGTCCTAAATCTAGTTAAATCCTTTCAGGCAAGGGAAAATGATGATTAGACAGTTATTTAGTTAACCCAAAAGGAAACTAAAATAACTTGCTTCCTTAGACAAACAAACCTAACTGAAATGGAAACCTTTAAGGTAAAAACTGTTTTGGTAAACCAATTGAGTTGTAAACTGCGTTTTTAACACTGGGTTTTTAAAGCCGCTTTTTAAAACTTGTCCCTAAACAAATGATTTTTAATGTAATTTGTTTTTAAAATAAAAAAAAATGATTAATATTTGTTGTTGAAATAATTTGAAAAAATATTAAAAGATTTTTAATTTTCTAAAAATTCTTAAAATATAAAACATTAATTTACTTTCAAAAATAAATTATATTGTATTCTTGTTATATCATACCATTTTTATCCCTTCTTAAAGAGTCAGTGCTTTGTTTAAAGACTTAATCAACAGATATCAAAATTTGTCCTTGAACGTTTGCATTGTATATCCTTTTTATTCTTTATTTTTTGTTTATTTTTTTTTTTATTTGTCAATATAATAAAAAGGAAAAAAAAAGATTGTTAAATCTGAATGCATTTGAAATCGGATTTTGGCATTATGTATGTATGTGTACCTACATGGATATGTTCGCCACAAATTCTACCCAGCAGGCAATCAGTTTGCAGTTTTTCCTCTCTAAACATGAGTGAATCCTAATGGTGGGGGTATGATGAGTGTCACATCAATTGGTGTGATATGGTAAGGGTGTTGAATTGTGAGAAGGAGAGGGAGCGGTTTGGGGTCATGGACATTGGATGTACATATATATAGGAGAAAAGTGTCAGGCGCAAATCAAACTCAACTCTTAACGATTGGAGCACGTTTTCAATATGGTTTGTTAGTGTGGCCACTGTCAAGCGGCAGTGACGCCCACCGCCATCGGGTTTTGGGTTTATGTTGCGTTGATTTCTAGCTAGCTGGATAAATTTAGGTGAAGGAGATAGGTGGAACAGTATAGGATAGGACAGGACAGGACAGGACAATATAGTATAGAATGGTACAGAAGGGTATGGTAGAGGTGGATTTTCGGTTGATTTTCCGTTTTGAGAGGCCGCAGTTGCCGCCATGGCCCGAAAATGCCCGAATATTGATTTGAATCAATTAATTCGTGCGGTTGTCGCTGGAATTACTCCCTCGAATCTAATTAATTTTAATGCACGACTACACACACACATACAAATACACTTTGCAAAAGAGAAAGAGAGAGAGAGAGAGAAACAAACACACACAGAAGATGAGAGACACAAACAGGAGGCGACACTTTGGGCAACATTTTAGGCCATGGCAGCAATGCACGAAAATTTCTATTGAAGTCGAATTATGCAATTTGCTACTAAATTGATTGCATTTGCACAGCTGCCTGACTAGAGCGATATACTAAACATATATACACACATACACATACTAACACAAATGAATAACTACATGAGTGAGGGACAGAGCAAAAGAGAGAGACAGAGAAAGAGAGAAGGAGTAAGTAAGCTTGAATTGTTGAGGGAGAAATGGACTAGACACAAGAGTTCGAATCTGATTAAATTCCATTTCAAAATAAAAAAATAAATAAATAATTTATATATGAAACTCGTTAAAAATAAAAGATTTTCTTTAAAACCTTAAAAATAAAATTTTTGCAATAACTTAAAGGACCTTGCCGAAGCTCGTAAACCCTTGCAAATAGTGTATTAGAGATCTATATATATATATAAGAATTATGAAATCTAAATCTAAATCATGAATATCCCTAGTTTGAGATGAAAAGTGCATCATTGCATTATTGTTCTTGCATATAGCATATAGATAACCGATTGTGATAAAATTCATTAGAAAAATTTATACAAAAATAAAAAATGTCGTGAGTTATTGTTCTAATATTATATTCTAAACCGATCCCTTTAATGGGACCCATATATGACTAAGACATCCGATTTTGATAAGACTTTGTGGATATGCCTAGAAGTACATTAGGCCCGCAAGCGTATCGTAAGTTTCTATTGAAAATCAAGAAAGTTATTGATCTTAAACTATTTTCTATTGTTTCTATGGAAACTGTATATTAAAGTTAGTCGATCTATATGATTCCGAAGAGTAAAATTTCAGTTCTATAGCTTTTGGAATTTGGGAAGAGATCGTGTTGATTCAGACAGAGGTACAGATGAAGAAACCGACAGGACTTTATAAACTTAGCTCAACGTGCTGTTAAAGAATATATGTATATAATATAGTCTATAGACCAAAATGAATATAACCTGCAAGGTTATAAAAAAAGCTCTTAAAATAGATTAACTATATGATATAATTCAGTTGAAATTTGCATAGTTGCAAGCTGTGTATATATTTAATTATATTTTGAACTAAAATCAAGAAGAAAGACTTAAATTGAAATTTAAATTCAATTGAATTGAAATTCGAAACATATACTTAACAACTTATTAACTTTTGAATATTGAAAATAAAAAGTTTTATTTAACAGTTTGTTTTATAAAAAAAAGGGACATTTTTCTTATTGGCCTAAAAGATAAAGAATTTTTTAATTTTACGTTTATACTGAGTCTAATTTTGTATATTTATTATTTGTTTGTTAATTTCTTTTAATTCACATATATTTATTTTATAACTTTGTTTAAGAAATTTCCAAAATTTACTAATTATTAATTATTATTGAAAATCACTTTACATTTAGTCCTTTTTCCTCCTTAATAGAACTCACTAACTATGTAAAAATTTACTAAATTTTCTTGCATAAAGTAAATGCAATTGAATGATTTCTAATTTATCATTCATGATAAGTTTTCCGCTTACTGTCCGATGACAAACGTTTGACAACTGTCAGACGACCATCTGTGACACATAATCTGCTTAGCAAATAACCAGGAATGTTGAGGAATAGAATCGAATCATTTTTGGATATATATACAGTAACAGTAACTGTTAAGTTTTACAGCAATGTATTGCCTAAAGTTAATTTAGTGTTAGACTATGATTACTCTTTGCTATTGTTACCAATCTTACTTACCCTTAGTTAATATTAAAAAAAAAATGAAGCAAGCAAGTCGTCCCTGCCGACTTTGAGCATACCCTGTACCAAGTAGAGGTACTTTATAAAATCGAACTCCTTCAAATTCGCCATTAATTCAAACAAAATTTTTCCTCACAAGCGGCAGCAACGAACGCATGCTATCTCGCTCACACTTACTACGCAATGTCGCACTGGGCATTTCAGTACAAAATGCATATAGATATATCTCCAATATTTCTTGTCCGATTTTAACCAAATTTGGTCAGCTGATACCTTTTGACCATATTATTGGGTGTGCCAAATAAAAATACGCTACCGTTAATATAACTCTTGTTATTCGTTTTTCCTAAATTGCGGGGGCGGAAGTGGGCGTGGCAAAAATTTGAAACAAACTTGATCTGCGTAGACATAACACGAAAGCTGACACCAAATTTGGTTGCTCTAGCTCTTGTAGTCTCTGAGATCCACGTGTTCATACGGACGGACGGACAGACGGACGGACGGACGGACAGACGGACGGACGGACGGACAGACGGACGGAGGGACAGACGGACAGACGGACATGTCTCAATCGACTCGGCTGTTGATGCTGATCAAGAATATATATACTTTATGGGGTCGGAAATGCTTCCTTCTGGCTGTTACATACATTTTAGCGACTTTAACATACCCTTTTACCCTATGGGTACAGGGTATAACAATAGTTTCCAAATCAAAATAATAATAATAATATATTTAATGTGTGAAATATGAAATTTTAACTCATTATGGAACTACATATATGAATTTCATTTGCTGAAAAGTAGGCAATAGTTTTGTAGGTTTTTCAATTTATTCATTGATCGGCTGACTTCATTCCTTTTAAAAAAAATTCCTTTTATTCTTTTGTGCTCTTTTTGTTGTTGTTTGTTTGTTTAACTGGACTTAAACCAAAAGCCAATGCAGCAAAAGAGAATGAGAGAGTCAGGGGATTGGGGGTAAATGGGATCCTGTCAAAGCGCGAATGCCAAAAATGCAACGCCAGCCAAAACGGAAATGTAGAAAAACAATGGAAAACCGCAAAGAAGAATGTTTTCCATACCTTTTCCTCTTGTGTATGTGTGTGTAAAAGGTGCAAAAATGTAACAGCCGTTAAATATTTTGCAGATTCATTCAAAAACAAAAAGAAAAAAGGAAAGCCAGCACCAATGAAAGTCAGAGAAAAAGGATGCCTGGTAGTTGGAGTGCATAACATAAAAATCACTGCATTATTTTAATGGTCATACCAAAATCTCATTTCAGTTCCTTTTTTTTTTTGTATATTCTTGCGGTTATACATATGTTAATATATATATATATATGTATATATGTATGTATGTTTGTATATAATTGAAAAGTTTCTTATTTGTACATTTTTTGTTTTATTTTTTTTTTTTTTTTTGTGTGTTAGAGAAAAAGTTGATTGGGTTGAGAGTCGTTAATTAAATGTATTCTGGTTCTGGCCCTACCCTTCCGGTTTAAAACCATGTATGTGTGTGTGTGTGTGCGTTTGTGTGGGTAAGTGGGTATATAGGGGATGCTTAAAGTTGCCCATTCTAATTGGTATTGTAATCAAATATACACTCTTTCTCTTTCCTACCCAAAAACACATTCATGCATAATTGAGACATGACGAAAGTTTTAATGGCAGCGAAAGCAAATGAAGCCAGCTAAAAAGATTATTGCCGTTATGAGTGAGACAAATATATGTGTGTGTGTGTGTGTGTGTAGACATATATATGAGAAAAAGAAAACACAAAAAGTACAACATATGCCGAGGGTTGCTTAAAAAGTTAACAAACAATTGTAAACGGAATCAAAATAATAAACAAAAATTAATAATAAAAAAATTTAAATAAAATAATATTGGAATTTTAAAATTTAAATTAAACAAAATTAATGAAATTTTATATTGAAATTTAATTTATAAATAGTTATATAAATTTTATATATATTTATAAATATTTTAATATAAAATTCCTTTATATATATTCATTTAGAATTTTAAAAATATTTTACCACTTGCCAAAAGTTTAAATTATAATTCAGAATTTAAACAATCAAAGCTAGTTAAAATTTTTTTTTATATAAAGCCTTTCAAAAGTTGATATGACAATCTATTCCATGAACAAGTCCCTCAATTCTACTAAAAAACTTGGCTAAAAAGTTTCCAAATATTTTGCAAAACTTTTAAAACGAGTAAAAGAACTTTCAAGAACAAGAACTGAAGTAGCCCTTTTTATTTGAAGGCACTTTAAACTTTTATGACGATTTCCCTTGTTGCTCTTGTTGACGACAAGGCTGTTTGCTTTATCACCTTAATTAAGGTCCTTAAAAAAAAGGGGCAAACAGCTAATAAGAAAAATGAATTTTATTGTAAGACAAACAAGCAACAGGAGCAATAAGAGCAACCGGAGACAAACAAAAGTACTCACTCATACGACTCGACGACTTTTACACTCACAACACCCATACACTCATACACTCACACACACACACACACAGTTACATACATTGATGTTGCCAAGGGATTTTGGGCTTTGGGTTCTTCTCACATCCGTCTTTAATTCTATATAGAACGTGTTAATATGCCAGGCACGAAGAGGAAACGGAAAGAATGTTTTTAAGAAGGACTAAATCAGCGTCTCAAGTGGTTTCCCTTCTCATTCGCTTAGCTACTTTCTAGAGTATCTCATATGTGTGTGTGTGTGTGTGGGTGTGTCTTGTTTGAAATTTTAGTAATGAGTAGAATTTTTAATTATTTGCATACTTTTAGCTGACTGTTAATTTGCAATGCGAAACATCTTCACGACGATATAATTAAAAGTCTGCCGTCAATAATGCCAGTCGGAAGTCTAATTTAGATTCTCAACCATTTAACAGTACTTCCTATTCTCTCTCTCTCTCTCTCTCTCATAGAGTTGTTTACCTATTTTGCTTGGCTACCTGGTTGCGGTTATTGTTCCTCCATATATCCGTGTGGCGTCCATTTATTGTGTACTCTTCTCATCTTTACCCGCCCAATGTTAATAGCAATCCTTACTCCGTCTTCTTTTGTATCTCTGTGAATTTGTTACGCTTCGCTGATGTAGTTTCTTTTGCTTTTGGCTTCGTCGTTGGTCCATTCAATGAGAATATATATATATATAGATGTGAGTGTATTTTTATGGACTTTATCCATCCCCATTTTGTCTGGATGTTGCTGGTTTGCAGCTTAATTGGATGCCACAATGTGAAATAAATTGAGCAGAAAATTACACGTAGTCCGCCAATGCCACCGATATCAATTCCCCTCTACCAAAATCTAAACCACAGGCAATCTATATACATATATATATACGTATACATCTAGAAGCTAGTCAGGCTATAATTTTTCCACGTTTCCTGATTGTACCCGATTGTGTCGTTAAAACTGTAAACATATCGTTTCTCTACCAAAAAGGAGAGGCATGTAAAGACATTACATCTCATACTCATTTATTTTCAAATTGAACAGGCAAATTAAGTCAAATTGTAATGACATTTAACCGCAGAATTCTTAAGAATATCCCTATCCTTTCATCTGTTTTGTCGAAATGATATCCTTCGTTGTTACATATATTTTCTTGCAAATTTCTTAAAATGACCATGGCAAATGTATTTAAGAAGCTCCTTCATTTAAATATTTAAAGCAAAGATTCTGCTTTTAGTAAAAATATATGAAAATAGCTTAAAGAAATTTAGATATCTATATATAACTAGTTCATATTCCAAGAGATATTCTCTTTGACATTCAAGGAATAGTAAAACCAAGTAAAGGAAAAAAAAAATTCTCCCTGCTAATCTTTAGATATGGCAAGCATTTAGCTTAAGTATAATATAAAAAATACCAACAATGGCAAAAAAAAAACTTATTTTAAAGTGTAGTAGTCTATACACCGGTGCGGTGTATATATCTCTCTGTGTATGTGTGTGTATGAAAGTCATTTTCTATTATGCACAAGCATAAAATGTAGCATACTTCTGGGAACTTTGCTTGACTTTCACTATGTAGTTTTAGTAATGCATTCTAGTTCATTAAGAAATACTTTTCCCAAAGATGGACCAGTTTTTACTAGGCTCAAAAGAATACAAATAAGTTAGTAAAATAAAAAGCTTTCAAATGAAACAAAAGATGGCCATGCGAATCATCAAAGGATATCTTATAAACTGTGTAAAGATCTTCACATTTCATTTGTCATGAGGAATTATTGGTGAAATACAATGCCTAAGAAGAATATATATGTTGATTATGGGATCACTGCTATAATTAGACTGAACAGGATACATTTCTTGTATCTTTTCTTCCGAAAATAAAAATTTATATATAAATAATACTAAAAAAATTGAATATTATTAAGCCTTTCCTTTAAAGTCTTATTCCAGCAGCTTAAATGATTAAAAATTTAATCAAACCAATTTGTTCTTATCCTTAAAGCTGTGTTAAAACTTTAAATATTCCTGTTTATTTACTAATATATTCAAAAATATTAATGTTTACCTTTAACCTAGAAAAATGGCCAAAAAATCTATTAAAATTTTACCCCAAAATTGTAAATTGTAAAACCTTTAAAAATTAAAAAAAATAAAATGCAATTTGCTTTTAATTTTTCATAGTTTTATTTAATATATTATTGAATTTAATTTTTGTTTAAATCTTTTATCATCTTTTCGTGTTTTGCATTATTATATAATTTTTTTTTTCGTGTTATTTCCAGTTTGTTGTTTGAAAATTAAAAAAAAAAAAAAAACTTTTGCTTGCAATTACATATTTTAAGTTAATACAAAGAAAACTGTGTGGATTATATTTAAACATATACATATATATATATAAATCAGTATATATATATGTATATATATATATATATCAATTGTTTGTTGTTGTTGCATCTTTGCTAATTATACATTGACATTTTCTTTGCCATCTTTTGGTATACATCAATTTTTACTTTGAAATTTTATGCATATAATTTATTTGTTTTTTGTTTTTTTTATTTATTTATTTCTTTTTTTTTTAGTTTTAAGAATGTGCTACATTTTGGACATTTTTTTTTTTTTTGGTTTTTTGTATTTTTTTTAATTGCTGTCTAAAAACTATTACCAATTTTTTGGCATTGGCTTTCTCTGATTACTTTTTTTTTCGTTTCTCATTTAATTTTTTATCCTTTTTAAGTGCTTTAATTTGCTGAGAAATCTCTTGACATATTTGTTTATATATTTTTTTTTTAGTTTTTTTCTTAGTTGGTAGTAAAAAAAAAAAGGACAACACACACATACACAATTATATCTCGAGAATAGCTACCATAAACTGGCTGATATAATAAGTATATTATTTTTATATATATAATTTAATTTGTTGTTGTGACTTTAGTTTAGGTTTAATTTAGCTTACATTGCACATAGTTTTTTTTCTTTGCATAGTTTTTTAAGTTGATTTTTTTTTGTGTTTTTATTTTTTTCTTTACTTAATATTTTTTTTTTTTATACACATTTAAAGTACACACACGCATATCAAAGCACATGAAATGAACAGTAAACAAATTCACGAACATGGATTACGGGCTTAGGAACTCATATACATCGGCTCATCCCCATTAGAAACCCACCCCCCCCCTCCCTCCCCTCACCCACCCCAAACCACACAATTTTCCCCACTACAATTCTTATCATACAAACCGAAAGTAAATATAGAAAAAAAAAACTAAAAAAATTTAATAAATTTTCATTCTTTTGTTATGGTTAATTATTTATTCATTGATTTTACATTTGGTTGTTTCTTTTTTTTTATACTAATTCAAAAATTTCTATTTTATTTTTTAGTTTAATGTTTCTTTTTATTTTTTGGTTACTAAGTTTTATGGATCGGGCATACCATGGGCCTGCCTGGGTCTGCTACTCTAAAAGATATTTAGAAAGAGAGATAGATTGTGTGTGTTTGAGACTGTGAGAAAGAGAGAGAGAGAGAGAGATTGAGAACTAGAAAAGCAGACCCAATGCCTTCTAATATTCTATATATATATATAATTATATATATATATATATTCCTTTGTTTTTTACTCCATTGAAAATGTATGTAAGTTTCGAATTGTTGGGCAAATGTTTTAAGCCAAAAATTGAAAATTTCAAAACTTTAAAAATGAAAATAAAATGTTCATAGCTCTCATTTAGTGGCCGAAATCGATTGAATGATTCAAAAATTGCAATTTAAAAATATTATATATATATAACTTAATATATATATATATATCCTTTCCAAGCTTAGACATTTGCCCTTCTTTTTTATTTTTTTTTTTTTTTTTGGTTTTTTGTTTGTTTTACAATTTGCTAAATATTTCGATTCTTATTTATCTAAATTCTAATACACAAACTGGCAACAAATTCTACTAAAAAAAAAAAAATTATATGTACATGCAGAAAGAACAAAAACAACAACAGAAAAAAGAGGCGCCCGCCCACTTTTTTAAACAAATCTCAACCCCCTAAAACCCAAACCCCCCTTTTTTGTTGTTGTTATTATGTTGTTTCTTGTTTAGATTCTATATACAAAAGTCACAAAGATTTTTAATAGTCGCCGAAGATTTGGTGATGCTCCTCCACCTCCTCACACTATAGAACCGCAGAGCCGCACCACAAAACCTGACCTCAATATGGCCTCCAAACGCTGCCCCCATTATCAGTGGGATTATGGTGGCCACGATGGGCAGCTAAAGCGGCCACCTGCCGATTTGTTACATTGCCATCTTCAATATTTCTCACCGATGCCCCACAATTTCCAATCAATGTGAGATCACCCGGATGGGTGAGACCACCCCCACCGGCAGCAGACATAATATTATGATGATGCTGCTGATGACGTACAACACCAACGCCCACATTACTGATATGATCCATGACACTTTGCAGCTCTGCCCCGTGTACTGAGGAGTTGGGAGAATGGGCGGCAGCATGTGCCGGTGCCAAGGTGTGGGAATGGAAGCCATGAGCCGATTGATTGGCTGCCGTATACAATTGTGAATAGAGGAGACTGGCAGGTAGGACGGGATAGAGAGAGCCACCACCATTACTGCTGCCATGTTGAACTCCACCACCAGCTCCACCAGTGCCAACACCACCTCCACCGCCACCACCACCGCCGCCACCACCACCGCCTCCACCACCCACATAAGCAGACGAGGCAGAAACATGTTGCGATACATGAGCTTGGAAATTCTGATTGGAACCAACTAGCATGGAGGCTACACCGCCAGCTCCTCCAGCTGTGCCTGGTGATGAGATGCCACTGCCAGTGGCAGTACCACCGCCAGCTGTACCGCTACCACCATTAGCTGTACCACTGCCACTGCCACCCAAATTTGGTGTGTTTGTCGATAGAAGATCCTCTTGAACCGGTGATTCCGCCTGCGATGAATCGCTCAGACTTCGTGGACCATTTTGACTGGAATGGACATTGTAATCATTGTTGCTAGCATTTGTGTGATATCGTGGAACCAGAATGGAATTGGTTACACCACCGCCACCACTTCCACCAGTTGCTGTACCAGCCCCAGTAGCACTGCCCGCTGTAGCACCACCAGCACTTGCTCCATTTACTGTTGATGAGATGGATGTTTGACCAGTGGCTCCCAATAGACTATGATGGGTCATCTGGCCACTGGTAGAACCGACCAAACTGCTCAAATGTTGATCCAAATCACTAGCTGTTGAATCGGGTAGCACTGTATGATGAAAAAGGGGGAATAAGAAAGAGGCGAGATATATATATATATATATATGAGTTAAGGGATTAGGAGAATATTTTTAAAGTATATTTATCTTGATTAACAGTTAGATCATTCCATTAAGAGTTTTCATCCCTTTTATTATAAAACGAAATCTCCGACTAGGTAAAGCATACACATATATATATATATAAACATATATATATTCCTGATCAATACAACTAGCTGAATTCAGAATTAGAAGAGAGGTATACTATTTTCTTCTGTATATTATGGAATCGAATAAAAATCGACTATAGCACAAAGCTTCTATGGAAACGATCTATTGAACATTAATTACTTTTTCCCTTTACTCATTACTTGTTTGTTTATTTAATTACTTTATGGTTTTTGATCCAATATTTCTAAAACTTGAGATATTGGAGCTCAGAATACCATTTGAGCGCTGTGCTAAATTTGATTAAGTTCAGCAGACTATAACATACAAATTCTAAAGGATCAATCGCATAAAAGAAAATATATTTGTTTTATTTTCATTTTAATGAGTATTTTTGAGAGAAATTAAGTTATATACCATATCCTAAAGGCTTAGACAACTTTAATAAGGAACTATGTATATGAGAAGATTCCTAAAAAATTATTTGTTAAAGATTGATTTAAAAACTGGGTTATTTCCCAATCGATTGTCTGGAAATTTTCGACTTGTGACTATATCAACATCTATCATAGGGAGCAATCATTGGGAAAAATGTATACCAACAACTTCATTTCCAACACTCTATCTCTCTCTCTCTCTTTAACTTTTAATAGCTTAACTAATAATTCTTCATTTTGTTGGTGTTTTAAATTGCTTTGCCTGCTGTATTAAGAACTTGTCTACGCTAAGCACAGGGATACAAGGGCCAAGTGAACCTGGCTCTCTAGTTTGGCCGTCATTTAAGTTTGATCTATTCTGCTTTAACTATTATCTGTTTAAGATCTAGACTGATTTGCTTCTATAGCCGTATTAAAATCTTTCTACTTCTAAATCATTGTGAAGATACGTTTAGAAACTTTTTGGCAATCATTTTTCATATTCTAAAGATTTCTGAGTAATAAGAAATGGACAACTTACTTGGGACACAATCCCGATTGGTGGCACCACCAAAATCTTGATTATTACTCTGATCATTTGATGAGCAGGTAAAACCCAATGCTGGATTATTAAATTGTGCCGATGTTGGTGTAGTACACGATGATAATCCACTGCTAGCCAAGTAAGGTGAATATGCCGATGCTGCTGATCCATAGCCCCAATGTGTATTGCTGGCACCTAAAAACAGATAACAATAGATAGATTTCAAAGAATTAGTATTTGAATTTGAATAAAAAGAAAATCATATGAATTAATAAAATATTCCAACCTCATATGATAACTAAACATTTGGTTTGGCCAAAAAGGAAAATCCAGGAAACAAAAGCCAAAAAAAAACACAAAGTAAAATTAAAAATCAGAAAACAAATGGCCATATCAGAGATTGCGGCTCTTCTGAATGGTTGAATGGTTGTATTGTTATGGTATGGGTTCTGGGACTAGGACCAAAAGAACGACCCGGACCCATGCACAGATAATTAGGCTTAATTAATAGCCCATTCGGAAATTATTAATTAGTTTTTATAGGCGACGGCGGCGCATTTTCGTAGCCGGATATTGATTTTGTGGTGGCTTTATTAATGCTATTGGCTTAAATGTTTCTACCTCCATTAATTACGTGGCTTTTTGTGTACAGTTTTGTGTTGTTGTTGTTGCTGTTGTGGATATTGCTGCTGCTGCCGCTGTTGTTGCTGTTGTGGGTTTGGGCCAGGTTCTGGTTACTGGTAACTGGTAAATGGTTAGTATATGCTATACTGGTCTGGTCTGCTTGTTTGTTGTCACACTGATTGACTTTATTTGCGCGCATATTTTTTGGTAGATCTGAATTATTAACAACAAAATTGTGCCATCAACAAGCGAGGGTCAAAAGGTGGTTAAAATGAAAGGGTTAACTGAAAAAGGTTGAGTAGAAGGCAGTTTAGGGAAAGAAGTTAGCCCAACAAAATTGCCTAGCAAAAACCCATGCAGATTCTAGTTTTTAGATTTTTGATGAGAATATATAGATATATATACACATTGTATAATCTAAAAATCTTTCTTAAATCCTAATTAATATAGCCAACATATAACATTTTATTTCTGTATATTAATATATCCTCCCATTTTTACTATGTATACTATGTATATACATTTATATATATATATATATATAGTTGTATGTATGCATGTTGATGGTATATATATATTTGATTTTACATTTTCGAAATTTTAATAAAATATATGCCAGTAATTAAGTCAAGCAGCGACTGTCAATAAAATTTTGTTAATAAATAATTCAGGTTATTTTGCCTTTTTGCATATTTACAATTAATTTATGGGGTAATCAGTATCAACAGACGCTTTCAGTAATCATTATTTACTTGTGTCCAGCTATTATGTTATATATATATACATATATCTATATACATATTTATATACATATATATATAAATGTGTTTGTGTATGCAGCGTTGGGCATTTTGTGTGCCTTGATGATACGAAAATAATGCAATATGGTTAACTTTATATGGCTTAAACCAGAGAAACTTTATATTACAGAGAGTTTTACAAAAATATATATAGCATTAAAAAATTATTTTTTATTGGAAATTTATAAATAATATTTATAAGCCAAATATTATACTTGCTAAGACAAGTTAAAAAAGTGATTTGTTAAGGGTATGCAAGCATTTCCTGTCCCTGTCTATGCAAAGGCAGAAAGAAGCTTTAAGTCACAAAGGACGATAAGTAGAACGAAGCAATTGCAAAATATTTCTGGCTTAAGAAATTTTATATATTTCCTTAAATAAAGACAATTTTATTTAATTTATATTATTAATAGTTTTTTAATTAATAATACTAAATTTCATAGAAGGTTTATATAAAACTTTTCATATTTCTGTATTGGATTCGGGGTATTGAATGCTTTATTACATGAATATTAAACAGTTTATAATAATCTAATATAATTAAAAAACAATAAAAAGAAGCTCAAATTTAAACTAACTTTACAATTATAATAAAAAAGGATACCTTTGTTCAAAGAAGCTAAAACATCTTTACCACTTATATCCTTTAATTGTTTTGTTAAAACTTTACTTTTTGAGATATGGCTAAACAATTTGTGTTTAATAAGTTTTTTCTAGGAAAATTTTCAAGATAAGAAAGTAATTATATTTGCTGAACAATCTTAAAACTATTTTGATATATGATATATAATTTTTGTATCATATTAAGGTAATAACAAATAAAATATCTGAATATCTCTTTAATTATCTTATATCATTATATATTATGATTGTTTTAATACTTTTCTTTATGATAATAAACTAAAGATCAATTTGTGATAATATATTTATCGGTTAACAACAACAAATTAAAACTTTCCGTATTACAGATTTTTTTGATCAACTTTAAAAAATTTTAATATTTTTCTTACATTTGTAATTTTGTTGTTGATTGATTATATATAATTCTATTATTAATGATTGAAAGAGCGAATATTAAAAGCCAATTTCCCTTCTACTTTTGGTCTTAATTAAAAAATAAAATATCAAAATTCTCTTTTCGTTTATAGAAGCTAAAAAAAAGGACCATCTATCCGATTTTTAGCTATTTACAGAACTTATTGTCACACTTTTGTGATCTAAAACTTATTCATTGGTAAGATAAAATTTTACAATCTAAATTTGTATTCACTAGTGGAGTTAAAAGATTTATAGACACTTATTGATCTCTGTTTTTAGATCATTTTGGAAATATAAAATATATTGTAATATAGTTTTCTATTATTGTTTACCCCTAGAGTGAATTCTCTTTAAGATCTTTTAAAGTTCTCTAAATTGCTACAAACAGCTCCTATTCTAACCTTAAAGAGATTAATTAATATTCGCTTTTTTTAAAACAAATTGTTTTTATAATATTTTTCCTTTTTGTTTAAATTTAGTTTGTTTATTGAGAAAAATATCACAAGTAAATTGAGACTCTTTAATTGATTTTCATTTTGTTGCATTTCTGATATTTTACTTAATTTAATTGCAGACGTTTGGGTCCATTTGAATGTTTGTCACTTTTTTTCATTTTTTTTTTTTGTTATTTTACCCTCATAATAATAACTCAATTTTATTTATGCATATTATACATACATACTATATAATATATATATATATATGTATATATATATGCATATGCATCTATAAAATTTCAATTGTTTTTTCCTTGTTTTATTTATTTATTTTTATTTTATTTTATTTTTTTTTTTTTTTTTTGTTATTGCATTTCGTTTTGCCTGCGGCAACTATTTTTGCCATAGGCTTTTGTTCTTGTTGTTGTAATGCAATTAATTGTCAATTTAAATTGAAACATCAAATTTAATATAAATGCATTTTAAAATGTACAATTAAATTTATTTCAACTAGACCAAAAAAAAAATAATAAAAAAAAAAAAAAAAAAAAATGTGCACACTCGGCCGCAATATTAATTATTGATTTTAAATAGCAACATTGACACTCTAAAACAAAAGAAATTCAAAATAGAATCATGGATTTAACTAGACAAAATGAATAAGAGTTAACTGTATAAAAAATATGATTAAAATTCTTATTAAGTTGCTTGGAATTATTTTATATAAATTGAATTTCAAAATTTTATTTGATTGCTAAAGTTTCTGTAGTGTCTTATATGGAATATGAAGAGAGGAATAAATTATATAGATATGATTATGGAAAGATAAGCTTTTGACTTATGACATTTTCCAACACTAGTAAACTTAGACTTAAAATAAAAGAGATAAAGTATTGGAAAGAGATTTGGAAAGTGCAAATAGTTCTGCCCAAAGATCATAAGCAAAGCTAAGGAAACTTTAGAATATTAAGAAGAATATCTTTATTGGAAATTACTAATTCTTTTTATTAAATTTATAAAAAGGAAAATTTTTTGAAGAAAAACTCTTTTTTAAAACATAATTTATAACAAAAAAGAATTTAAAACTTAATAAGTTCAATCTACTTTTCCATACTGAGAAATTGCCTTAATATTAATAGCCAAAATTAAAAAAAAAGATTAAAAATTATAATAAAAGAAAAGTTTATATTATTTTAGAGATAAAGTCATCTGTTTCACTTGTGTTAAGTTGTAGCTTATTTTCATCAAATCTTATTTTATATAAATTAAATTAAACATATAAAAATTTTACTTTAAGCCATTTCTAATAAAAGTCAATATTGCATTTTATATTATACAATTTTCGATTTAAATGTTGTATTATTTAAAATTTATATAAAATTTGTTTCTTTTTTTTATTTATTTACTTTATTTTTGTTCAGTGACCATAATTCGATAGTTTTGTTTTGTTGTTTTTGTGTTGCTATTTTTATTTAATGCCAAACAAGTTGCACTGCCTTTTTGGTTTTTTGCGTTTTTTTCCTCATTTCTCTGATTTTTTATTATTTTTCTATATATATATTTTTTTTTCTGCATTATTTTTGTTGAGCTTTGAACGACGTTTATTTGTTTGTATAGTAAACTTTCGGTTAAATAAAGTGGCCAACAGTTTAACGACCAACAACAACAGCAACAGCAACAACAAAGCCACTTAGCATGAAAATCCTTTATGGCAAGGTGACCCGCAATTTTACCGCATTCAAATGGTCAACACCAACAAAAACAACAACAACAAACGGCAAACTAAAAAATCGACCGACAAAAAAAAAATTGTGGAGAAAAAACCACGTATGAATGAATGGTGGGAAAGAAAGGGGAAAGTGTTGCAATGGGTAGAAGTTTGAAAGTTGTTTTTGTATTGTTTATGCTCATTAACCAACACACACGCACACATATACATACATATGTATATATATTATATACACGCACACTAAATTGCTTATAGACAAAAAGTGTTGCCTAATTTTTAGGGCTTTAAAGAACCGCTCCTTTAATTAAACGTTTTAAGGGTTAAATCAATAAAAAAAATATATATATATAAATATAAATAAACAATAAACTGATAAGTAAACAAATATTAATATATATGTAGATATATACTTACTCTGACAATTGCCAATGGGTGGCATACGAAAACCGGATAATGGATCCGTTGAGAAATGAAATGGTCGCTGGCCAAAGGCGAAATGGAATTGTTGTTGCTGTCCTAAAAGGGATAACACTAAGTTTTTTTCAGTTTTAATTATCTGTTCTTAGCTTAAAAAGGTTTTGCAGTATTGCTTGTATGTATGTGTGATTGTGTATATGTGAGTATGTGTGTTTTATAGATTCTTAGAAAAATCAATATCCAATATGCTAAACTATACAAGTTTTGTAAATTAACCCTTAAGGAACTTTCAACGCTTCATTTGTATAGTTTGAAAGTGAAATGACAATGGGCAGAAAAACTTTTGCAAAACTTATCAACACACACGCACACACCTACATACATACACAAATATCAACTAAATGCCTTGCTGCTTCTATCTATGTATAAATAAACCCTTTTCAGTTACAGTTTTACGGCTTGAATTGTATTCATTATAAAATAATAACCTTTTGTCTGTTGTTGTTCGAACCCTTACCATTTATGCAATATGCATGTGTGTGCGTCTCTCTCTCTCTTTCTATCTCTGTCTCTATTTGTATCTCCATCTTCTTCTGTCTGGCATTTTGGGTTATAAATCATTTCATGGATTGAAAAACCAGATTACACAGACACAACAACATTGCCAGAACTTGGCTTAAACTGAAACTAAACTGAAACATTTTGCTTTTGTTCATGTCCTTGTTGTCTTCAGTTGCCACTTTTGCCACTGTTTCATCCTTAAACATATGCAAAGTAAAATATATTTGCATGCTTATAAATATGTATGTATATGCACAATATACAAATGTAGGAAGAGGCCTGACTAATGAATATTCCTGTTCAAGATTTTGACTACAGATTAGCTAGAGATGGACAAATACAATTAAAAAAAAAAAACTTAAAATACTCGACAATTTTATAGATATTCTAAATATTTTATATATATGACAATTGGGAAACCCCTAAATACTGAAAAATATTAAAGATATTCTATATGTTTAATATATATTCAGAGAAAGGAACTCAGCTTAAGACATATATTTATATAAACTATTTTACTTAAGTTCTGCTTAAACTGTTTGAAGAATAAATTAAAATGAAAATTCTGATAATTTTAATAATTAAAGTGTCCTTAACAGATAAAGTTAATTTTTAAATAAACCTTCTAAGATAAAAAAGATTTTTATATAAATATTTTTTTAAATAATACTTTTGCACATAGTGGAAAAAATAATTAACAATAAAATTCATTCATGAGATTTATTTAAAAAGTAAAAATAAATAGCAAAAAGTCAGTTCTTGCAAAAAAAAAAAAAAATATTTTACTATTTAAATATTATTTAAGAATATTTTGTTCATATTTTTTTTAAATTTGTCCTCATTTTTACATAATTTATTATCATAGAAACCTAAGACTAAGCATTAACTTTCATCTATTGGTAACCTCTCTGATCTTTCTATATTCTAAAATATATTTGAGCTTAACATAAACAGGAAATTATTTTTCTAATAAAAATTTTTCAAGAATTAATTTTCAAAGAAAGTTTGAAAAAGAATATTAAATTTCTCCTCTCTTTCCTTTTGACTCTAATATTTTTTAATTGTTTATATTATTTTTCCATATAATCCTTTGTCCAAGCTTTACTTTTCATTTATTATTCCTGCTCTGCTCTTTCTAAATATCTACTCATTTCTTAATTTTTATTTTGTTTTGCTTAAGAGTATTCTTTTTTCATTTTTTTTGAGTCCTTTTTTGTTTGTCATCTCTAAGCTTTAATAGTTTCTCTCTGTCTGAAGGTCTATTATTCAAGAGTCCTTCCTATGAATATTCTCGTGTATGTATGTATATGTATGTGTAAGTGTATGTGTAAACGACAATTCATCTATTTGGCAACTAATAAATTGCTATGCATTGTCCTGCAAATGAAATACAATGGCCTAAAACCCCATTCTATGACACTTCACTTGATTCAACTGATACAACTCTACTGTTGATGCTACTTCTTGAGTATCTTTTATATAAAATTTAACTGCTGTGTATGTGTGTGTGTGTATTTTGTTGCTTGTGTTTGTTATTTTGTTTTATATATATATATATATATTTTTTTTTTTTTTTTTGTGATTGGCTTTATGGTTGAGTGGCAACTTACTGGTCTTGGAGCGTGGCTCTCGTGGCCCATCGACAGTCACTTTGATCGCCTTATTGTAGGTGGCTATATGCGGTGGATTCGTTGACACGGTGATGGTTAAGGTAAAGCTTTTCCCTGCAAAACAATAATAACACGAAATGTTAAACATTTTTATGACAATTACCAATCATAAATGTCTACAAGTCACGTGATATATATTAACAATCATTTTTATATATTTTAGGGTAACCATTGAAGGAATTGTCACATCATAAAACAAACAACATAAAAACTAACCATAAATTTTTGGGTAATCACAAATAAAAATGGAATTCTTTCCAGCTGGTAAAAGTAAGTAAAATTAATCACTAAATATAATCAATAATCACAATAAATCAAATAAAATATTTAAGAGAAAAAAAAAGAATTTAAAAGTACTTTATATACTTAATAAACCTTTCACTGCACTTGTTTTTCCTTTCCCCACAATATGATCAATTATTTGCCTTTCCTTTAGGTTGCAGGAGAGTTGGATAAGGTGGCATGAAAAAGAATTGCGCAACAATGAACTTCACTTGAGTAAAATGAACACTAAAAGTGTTTTTCCTCCTTGACATTTTTTGCAAGCAAAAAAAAAAAAATACAAAAGGAGGAGAGGAAGTCATGCCCTAAAAGAGGAATCTGGCAAATGCTACTTGAGTCGAGTCTCAACTGCAAACATAGAAAGCTCAAGTTCTTCTATTATTTTGTTTTTTTTTTTTTGGTTTTTTTATTGTTTTGGTAGGGGTATTGTCCCACCAACCAGTTCAGTGGAGTGTGCCAGAAACATATGTAAGAGTCTTTCGCATTCAACTTATATTCCAAGTTCTGGCGTTGTCATCCACCCCCGAGCCCTGAGTCGGCGGTTTATTTGTATGTGCCGAAATGATTTACGCTTTGTTTGTCAACTTAAAAAGCAAACTGAAACTGAAGTGGATGAAAGGACGTGAAACAATTGGCAAGGAAAACTCCTTAAGACATATTACACATACGACACGTTGTCATAGACAAAAAAACGGCAACACAACGAGAAAGCAGCCTGCAAAATGCTTTTTAATTGAATCGAAGGAAAAGTTCTCATCCCCAGTCCATACCATTCCTTTTCTCTCTTTTTCTTCCACCCTCTCTCTCTCTCTCCCTCTCTCTCTCTTTCTGTCTTGGCAACATTTGACAATGACAAAAAATGAGAAAAGAGTAGATCTTAGTAGGGGGAAGTGACTGAAACCGTTGGGCGTAACAAGTTAATTAAAAGAAAACTGCGGCACAAATGAAATAAATCTTCACTTAAGCAAAAGGCAACAAATACCATATGTGTGTGTCTGTGTCTGTGTGTGTGTGTATGTGCCTGTCCGTGTTTGTGGGTGTGCTAATGGCAAGGCAAATGAAAACTGAATAAATGAATTTACTTTAAATTAAAATTAATTCCTTATTTAACATGGCATAAAACTAGAATTTAATTTCAATTAAAATAATCAAAGCCTGTCGCATAATCTTGAAGAAATTTTCCATTTTCTTCTAATTTTCATTTGCATTTTACAAATTTTGAAATGTGAATTTTCCATGTGTCGACATTAAAATGAAAAGCCTGTTGACAAACAACATTGACAAATCCTCATGGCAAATCCGTGTCAATTTACGCCCAAGCGTCATAAATCAATTGAATGTGAGAGGGGGATTGGGGGTGGGGGGAAGCTAATGCAAAGCAAAACAAGACAAACACGTGTCAAATGGTTCCTCCCCCCAAATCCCACACCTCAACCAAACCCTCAAGTACTGACATTTCGAAATGGGGGAGCATGGGGGAAAAGCAGATTCTTCTTGCTGTCAATTGTTGTGGTTGGGCCCCTTTACTTATGCTTCAATTTCTTAACCAAACCATTTAATTGTTTTCGTGGCTTCAAATTCACAATTTGTAGATTAGATTTGCAATTAAATTCAAATCGATTTTTAAATATTTACTAAATTTAAATATTCCAATGAGACAAACAAGAAAAGAGTTAAAAAAAAAAGAAAGGAAAAGTGACTGTGATTATAATAATAATTTAAAATAAAAGGTAAAGAAATAAAAAAGAAGTATAAGAAATAGAAAGCAGATAAAGCCTTGCTACCTAATTGTTCTTTTCTTTAAATCACATTGACTATGCAGTGTTGGCTAACGACTTATAATAAAAGATCTACTGTAAACTAACAGAAATAGGTAAGATAAAAACTTTTTGATTTCAAATAAGAAATCAAGAAGAAGAATTAAACATAAATCAGAAAATCTTTATTCTTGCATTGTAAATGTGAGTGATGACGATAAAGGATTGCACCCTTAAACAATCATCAACTGTCTGCCTCATCATATTTAATCTGTAATAAATGTTGCCATTGTTGGTTGGCCTGTTGCTTTTGTAGTCCCCGAACCCAATCTTTATCTCTTCTCTCACAATTGCCAGTGCTGAACAGAAAACAAAAGGCCAAAAAGCAAATTGTGCAGAATTTGGCATTTGACTCATTCCCCCTTCTCATCACCTCCGTCATTCCCTTTTGCCACTGTCTTTTATCCATTCGTGTCCTTTTCAAAATACAAAAAATAAGAGGTGTCAGTTAACTGGGAAAACTTTTCCTTTTTCTTTTTTTTTGGTATTTATGTATATATTTGTTGTTGCTGTTGTTGTTTGTTGCCTTTTTAACGCCTCCTTTTTGACACTTGCTTGCGTTGCCTTTTGGCGCTTGCTTTCTTTGTCGTTTGTCTTTATTTTTGTTTCTTTTTTTTTTTGGCATTTATTTTGTGTCTTTGAAAAAGGGGAGCAAAGGAATTGGCTGTTTGTCTTGGAGTTCATTTTGTGGCTGCCTTTTTTCTGTTTGTCTGTGTGTGTGTGTAAATGGGTGTATGGGTGTAAATAGAAACCTCGAACCAAGGACGGAGAGTTAAGGCAAAGAAGGCGGTTAACTTCTGAGCTCCATGCCCTCGATTATTGGTGTTTGTGTGTTTCTAAGTGGGAATGGGGGGAATGAAAACAGGAAAGTTGGGGGGATTTATTGACGCCGCGACAAGCTGTCGTAACAGGCAACAACTGGCACTGCTTTTGCTACCACCCGCACACCCCTCCCTCTAAAATGTGCGTGCATGTGCATGGCACTTTGCTAATTAAAAGTGTAGCCTAACGCAGGGCGCCGGAGCCAAATAAATCGATGCGTGGGTAATTAAATTGGCCGACAGAGCGCCGCCCTGTTACTATACCTTGAATGGTCGATGCATTTTGTTATTGTAATTAGCAAACAAAATGGCGGCCATCGTTGTCTATGGCCACGATAAACATATGTGTAAATTGCACATACGCAACGTTGTCCATTGTTCCAATACATTCAATACAATATGAAATGTTATCATTTTAGTTTATCAACAATTCAAACTTTTAAATTAACATGACAAACTACATACATGATGGAATTGAGGTAAGTTCTTTTCAATGACGATTAACTTCCGGCCTTTAAAATCCATATCCGTCAGAGCCAACAATGCAAACAATGCAAATAAAACTGGTAACAAACAAGAACAACAGCAACAAAGAGGGGGAAAAAAAAAGAAAACACATGCATATGTTGGATACATCATGTGGGGAACTATGTGGGGGGGGTAACATGGAGTCCATTCTTGATTCTCGGATGCCTTTCACATACATTTTTTTCTACTCTCTTTTTTTTTCTTCTTTTTTTTGTTGTTTGACGTCGCGTCTCGGCCTAAATGAATGGAGAAATTTACAATTAAACGGCTCAAAAGAGAGAGAAGGAGAGAAAAGAGAGAGAGAGAGAGTGCGAGATGGTGATAGATGAGGATACGGACACAGACACGGACACTTCCATTGGCATGCCAAATGATGACAATGAATGAATCTCGTGTGCGGGTCCTCGGCCAAGCCCCGCCTGACCAGACCTGACCTGACCCCAACTGACCGTCATCGGTTGTCCAGCTCCCCCCCCTGTTACCCCTTCCTGCCTGACTGCCTGTTGAGGCTTTGGTTTTTGCGGTTCTACCGCAGCGGATGCGTAAGCCTTGCCTCTGTTTTTTTTTCAACTCCCCCCGTCTTCCCACACTTTTCTTCACCACGTGGAATAGCAAAAACACAGTAAAAGGCGAGGAGAGTTAAATTGGAGTTATATGCCGCCATTCGTTGCCCCCATTAGTGTATATGTGGCATGAACAGGAACTTGAATTGCAGTTTTCTTCTTTTTTTTTTTTTGCGTCATTATTCCGCTTTGATTTTCAAACGGATGACCCTTTGGCCTGATTGAAACATTGAGAGATGAAAATCAAATCAATATGTACAAATATGAGTAAACTAAACAAAAGTCAATGTATCGGAATAATGACAAGTTCTTTACAATTCATTTGATCCATTTAAAGTTTAAGTAATTGATGACAAAGAAAAAAAGTATAGGATTAAACCACCTCTACCGCGACTTGTGGGCAAGGACTTCGTTTACCATTGGACTCATATGGGTGGATGTCTGTCCTGATGAACTGAATGACAATTTGTCCAACGCTTAACAAGCGGTTAAATGGATACAAAGGATGTTAAAAAACGAACACCAAAACTGGAAAAAAAAACACAAGAAGAAAGAAGGAAGAAACAAAAGGAATAAAAAGATGACAGCCCTGTGAAAAGTGCCCGAATGTTGTAATACAAAAGAGCACACACAATAAGGAGGAAAAATTGACGTACAGGCGCCGCCAAAGCAGGAAGCACCATGCGAGGGCAGGCAGAAGAAGAAGAAGGATGAGAAGAAGGAGTAACAAAACTTTTGCCACTCAGCGGAATGACGAACGGAACGGGCGATAATTGAACAAATTGTTTCAAGTGCTACAGCTGGAACCGAAACACGAACTGGAGCTACAAATGGAGATAGAGTTGGAGTTGATTTCAGGGTCAGGGTACACCAGGAATACTTGAAGTGCTGCCCTGACAAGGGCCAATAAGAGGCAACCGACCAACCACTTGAACTGAAAACTTTTGTTGGAGACTCATTCAACCCCCAAACCCCTTCACTCTATTCACTAAAGAAACCGAGAGTAGGTAATGGAGTTGAACTAGAAATGGATTTTAAACGGTTTTTAAGAATGCAAATGCATAATGCAATAGATCTTTAATCTGTTTGTTTTTATCTATATATTAGATGAATCAAAAAACTATATCTTATTATTGAAATAGTTATTTATTATAAATTATAAAACTGGTCAGCTGTTTGTCGAGATATTCTAGCTATATCCTCTAGCTTATCTGTTTGTTTCTTTGCAGCTTTTAGATTTAAATTTTTAAGCAATGTTTTTGAAATTTGGTAGATGAACCTTTAAGATAAATACGCAGTTCAAGTTTAAGAATTACTAAGATCGGACTACTATAAAGTATGTAACAGAATATCCGCTAAACACTTGTGACTTTTTATAAACTTCAGCATTTCCAAAACTAATTTCTTTGATAATTAGCATAGTTTTAGTTATTATTGTATTTATTGAAATCTTCTTGAACTTACCTCTACCACTTCGTCCTACAAATCGCAGATCGTTAAATTTGGCCACCTGATTCTTCATAACGGCAGTACAGTTACGCAATTCAGCGCAATAGTTTTCATCATTGCCCGCTCGCACCGTTACCATTGTGCCATCCATTATGTCCCCCAATGAGACAACCTTAAAGGCCACCGGTAGTGTCTTATTGGAACGCCAATGCGGTGGCAGGACGGTACAAACAAAGAGTGGACTGCTGGTGCGTATCAGTTCGCCAGGATGTTCGGTAAGGAAGTCTCCTAGTGTTCGTTCTGCTAAAATGTCTGATGTCATTTTTGTGTAGGCTTCGTTTAATAGTTGGGCGGGTGTGGGGGGTGTATTTTGTTCTGTATTGTTGTTGTTGCTAGAGCTACTGTTGTTGTTGTTGTTGTTATTGTTATTATTTGAGCCATTTGTATTGCTTGAATTGTTGTTGTTGTTGCTGTTCGAATTGTTATTATTATTGTTGTTTGTGTTGTTGTTATTATTATTATTGTTGTTGTTGTTGTTGACAGTCGATGCTGTCGAATTGCTTGTTGTTGTAGTCAAATGCATTTTGTGGCTGTTGTTGTTGCTGTTGTAATAATTACTATTGCTACCGTACAGATGATGTTGTTGTTGCTGCTGGTGCTGTATATATTGTTGTTGTTGTTGCTGCTGCTGCTGCTGCTGCTGGTGTTGATGATGTTGTTGTTGTTGCTGCTGTTGATGGTGTTGTTGTTGCTCAAACTGCTCCAGTTGCCCTTGAGCGTGAGCGTTGACTTTTTTTAATCGCACAATTTTGTCTTCTTCTTTTAAACAAATCCAATTAAAATTGTTAACTAATCAGATTGAAATTTCTTTCTAGTTTTGAGCTGCAAAAAGAAAAAAAAAAAGAGAAAAACATAAGTAAACTATTAAATTGATCTCATATTAACCCTTAAATTTACTTAATAATATATTTAGATTGTTCTATTTTTTGATTGATATATATAGAATTAATAACTTATGAAAATTGTTGATCGATATATATAGTTTATACCATATTAGATAGTTTCTTATCTCAATTTCAATTTCATAAAAGAAATCAAAAATATCTTGTTAACTTTCATTTAAGGCGATTTAATAACAAAATTTTTAGCTTTAAATATTTCTTGTTTAAGATCCTTAGAAGTTATACCTAGTAAGGTAATAAAAGTTTATTTTAATAATATTATAATTTTAGTATAAATTTCAATAATTAACAAAAATTTTAAAAAATATTTCATTTGTTATATAGTTAGTTGAAGTATCTAAAAACAAGAGGCAAAGAAACAACTTAAGGCGAACTTGTTTTTAGACTTTAAAAGAGAATAAATTAAATAAGAATAAGTTTAAAAAAATGTTTTGTCATGTTTTGACATATATATAAAGCATTTGAATAAGGAGTTTTGTCTCTTATATATAGTTTTTAGAAGTATAATAAGTTATAATGTTTTTGAAATAAGATTTAATAATGATTTACTTCATTAATGTACTTAAATAACCCAAAGGATATTTTCAAAAACATTCAAAATTTGAAATATAACTGAAATTTTACATATTTTAGATAAAAATTGAAAGAAAAATTGAAAATTTATACCAAACTAAAAACAATTAAACAAAATTTAAGCTTAATTATGTAATTACATTATTTATTATAAATATATATAAAATACAAGGCAAAAAGAGAGCTAGTATAAGCATACCAATCAGAGTTTAACTGGATTAATATATAGCTGATAGTTCAGTTATCATAATTATTGCTTGCACTTCAATTTTACACTTAAGACTTAATGGTAGGTTTGACCTGTTGTATCCTGTTTTGTCCTAGTGTCATGAAAAATTTGCAACATGTCACACGCCAGTTCTTGTGTCTTTAAATCACAGCCCCCCAAAAAAGGGTATATTACGTGGCAATGTGTGTGTGTGTGTGTGTGTGTATGGAATTCAATGCTGGCTGGCATGTGCTAGCAGAACGACACCCACCATAAACACAAATCAATTGTCAACCATTTGGTCTGGTCGGTTGTCTGGTATGGTGGTCTAGTGTTAGTCCAGGTCCTGGTCTCTGGATCCTGGATCAGGTCTCTCTCTCTCTCTCATTTCGACTCGGTTGCAAAACGGAATGCAATTTGCGTTGCACTTTTCAATTTCCTGTAAAGGACTTCATTGCATGTCCTGCCTGGCATTCAGCACACTATCCAAAATGTAACGCAACGAATCTACTCGACATCCGCATCCGCGCCATACACGTACCCAAAAAACCAGTGTCAAAATGATTGTGGACTCACGGGTGAGAATTTGTGGTTTGGTACTTGCATATTTTGTCACTTGTTCAACGGGACGAGCACAAGAGGTATATATGGACACATTGAGAGAAACAGAGAAAGATAGACAGAGACGCAGAGAGAGAGAGAAAGAGAGAGTGGCGTTGAGACACAATTGAGTGATAGGGAGAGAGAGAGAAAGAGATACATGCATAGATTGACCGCATCCGCTGACCTTGTCCAAAGTTTGGTTTTGATTGTCATGTAACAACTTTAAAAAATTTTTCTCTAGTAAAACCATCTAGAATATTCACGGACATGTATTCCCCTTTCTATACCACTCCGCTTGTGTGCCTGCCAGCGTTTCTCCTGCCCGCAGTTGACCGATAAAAATTACTTAAAAATGCCACAGCTCATGGGTTGACTTTTGGCCAACACAACGCGGGGGCCCACGAAACAAAACGGAACACGAAACAAGCCAAAAAAAAAAGGAAAGGAAAGGAAAAAAAAGGAGAATTGAAAATGGACTACAAGGAAATCGCGGCAAAAATCCACCGGAAGCCAAACGTGTCGCCGCGGGGTCACTAAAAAAAAAAAACAATGAAAAAAACAGCAAAAAAAAAGTAGAAAAACTCGCAAAGTACAAGGTAAGGGAAGAGACAAAGAAAGGAAGAGAGAGAGAGATGGATGTCGTTGTCCTTGCAATTTGCCTTTCATTTTGCGTTGTGTTGGCGGCCTGCCTTTTATTGTAAATTTACTTTATAAAGGTTATTACCGGAGTTCAGGAGAAAACAAAAATGTGCGGTGATTGGGTCAGACGGTAGTGAAACATTGATCCTAATAGAGTTCTACTTACATGTGTATACCCTGCATTTGAAATTTTATAGATTTTTGCTTTACATTTATTTATTTTAAGTATAACAGAAACTCATCAATTGATCTCTTTTTGAATTAAAAGTAGAACAGCCCGGTAAACTTAAGACTATAGATTAGGAATTCATAACCAAAAGTAAATCCTTGGCTTATTTGGTATATTCTTTAATATTTCTTTAAGGAAATAGTCTTTACCTTAAGTTCTTTACATATTTTTAGGAGTTCGATCCTCTTGAAATTGAGCAAATATCTTTTAAAGAATTATCTATAAGGCTTCTATAACTTACCATTAGTAATATCACCTTATACTTTCCCTCTTTTTATATATTTCCTAAATTTTCTTGGAGTTAGCCAAATTCTAAAACAAAATCTTCAGTTAATCAGCCATTATATAAACATTATATCGTACAGTTGTACAAAAAATCTCATCAAGAATGGTCTTGAAACTCTTTTCTACAAATGCGCCATAATCCGCGCTCGCCAATACCTAAATTTTTACCAGTATGTCGAGTATGTCCTTTACCTCTCGTTTATCAATATCCCAAAAGGATGAGGAACTGCCATTTGAGCAACGTCACGCGCGGTTTGTCACCTCGTTCCAGCTGACTACCAGTATTTTTTTTTTTCTCTATTCCCATTTTCATGTTGCTTTTCATTTTTCTTGTCTCCTTTTTTTTTTAATTTTTTGTTTTTGTACCAGACTGTGGTGGAGGCTAAATCAAAATTCATGGACGATGGTGATGGTGACGGTGACGGTGACGACGGTATCAATAGCCGAGGTGCTGGGTTACACGCAAGTTTAACCCTTTGATGACCCACCCATTCATCTGTTCATATATACACCCACCACACACATGTACAACATGTAAATTGTTTCAATTTGCGGCATTTGCCGTAAAGCTGCGCAATTTTCGACATGCCATGGATACAGATACACACCCACACACCCACACGCACATACATAGATATACACTCAGCTTAGCTCAGCTCAGATCAACTTTTACCACTCCTCCCTGACCTTGTCCCTTTTTTTTTTTTTATTCATAGTTAGTTGGGCCATGTCCAGCTGTTGGCGCTCCCAGCCAAAAAGGGATAAAAACCAGTGAAATCCATATACATATATACATTCTCATATATATGTCGGTATACATATGTATATATAAAATACTAAACTTGTTAAATGCTTATATATATATGTATGTATATATATATATATATGTTTGTATGTATCTATGTGTGGGTGTCGCTGCTGTCGTCTCATCGGTCCAACTGTGGAAACTGGCTACTGGACTGCTGCCGCTACTTTGATGTAGTTAAATTTTAATTGGACTTTGGGTTTTTGTTCCCCCAGTCTGTGGTATTTCATTTATGCCCATATAACAAAAACAACAACAATGATGTCAAGTCAATATATATACATATGTACATATATATATATATATGTAAATATGCGTGAGTGTTAGCCTTTGTTAAGGTATTTAAACATTTTTCTATATTAACTAAATAAACCAATTTCTGGCAAAAAACCCACAATGAACAGAAAAAAAAAAAAAAAAACAAAACAAGGACAAATAATATAAGAATTTCTATTATTTTTCAAATATTTTATATATTTTGTTTTTTAAATTTATATTATTTAAAATAATTATTTTACTTTAAGTCTTTGTGGTCAAAGGAAACTCCGAGAACCAAATACTAAAGGCAAAGTATGTCTAGTCTTATGATTTCTTTCCACTAAATTTTTTTATACATGATAAATCCGACCTGTTCAAATCTATTATATATTTAAGATTCGATTTTTTTTATATATATTCCAGAAACAATTTCTATTAGCTGCAATTTATGGGAGAACTGTATACAGTTGCCTTCTCTATACAAGCCAATCTTGGCCAATTGCTAAACCTTATTAGCTTTAATTTTTAAAAACAATCTTATATTTAATATAGTTGATTTATAGAAATATATTTGTTAACTATTTCTTAAAAAACCCACACAGAATCTTTTTAGACTTTTATCCCTTTTTGTATACCAAATTTTCATGACTTCAGCCAACATTTTGCAAAATTTTGTTTGAGAACAAGTTAAAGATTATTTTCTTAAGACTTCAGCTAGAAAATATCTTTTTATATTTGATTTATTTGGGAATCATTATATTATATATCACAACAATATATATACAAAAAGGAGTCCACACATGGTAAGCACATGGGATTAACCCAAAAATGCCAGTTCAACTATTCGTTTCAAAGACTTCTTACTATTGGACTTAACTCTAATTTCCTGAATTTGAAATCTTTTAATTTTTTTTTTAATTATTTTTATATATTTTTTTTATATATTTTTTATATAATATCATTATTAATATTTTGTATTACCTAAATAAAAACAAACAATAATTTAACTAAATATTTGATTATAAAAAGTCTTAAAGGTCTTTAGCTCGATTTAAAAATTTGTACAAAATTTCAAAACATTTAAAAAGCATTTTTAAATTAATTTTAATAAGAATAAACCAAATCCAGTAGGTTTCAGTTTCCATCTCCAATTTAATATTTCTCATGGCTATTCCGAAATTTGTAATATGAAAGGGCTCTCCTTAAGAGTCAACAAAACACCAGCTACAATCCCAATTAACTAACAAATCTTCTGATTTCAAAAGAAGAAGATGGAATATAGAAAATAGATATATATGGAATTTAAAATATAATAAATAATATATAGAACATGGATTCTTGAAAATGAAAGATTTAATATAAAATATAAAGTATCAAATTTTAATAGTAATTCATTGATCTATGAATACATATAAAACCTACTTATACATACAAATCTTTATCCATCTATTTCATTTATTCAATCAATCACTTATTCATTCACTCATTCATTCATCTATCTATCTATCTCAAACTCACCACACACATTGTGAAATTGTATTTATTTTTGGTTTTTTCTTTACTCTTTTTTTTTGTTTTTGGTTTTATGACAAAAAAAATTGATAAACAAAACAAGGGAGATGCATACATACATACATATAGATTGTGTGTGTGTGTGTGTTATCAAGTGCATTTTGTTGTTTTATGAAATTTAATTGCCATAAACAAAAACAAAAGCTGAAACTGAAGGCAAAGAACATTTTGCTGCATTCTTATTTATAAAGACATAAAATCCAGGACAGACGCAAGGCAAAAAAAAAAAAAGGTCATAAAAGAAAAAATATGATCATAATGATGATGAGGATGAGGTAGTTGGGGATGCATACATATGTCTGTATGTATGTATGTATGTATGTATCAAAGGCGGCTAAAACACATTGGGTGGTCACACCCTCACCCCCCACAAACATCAACTGCACCGACTTTTAGGAAAGGGGGGACGGAGGTCGTACATAAATTGCATAAATATAGTTCACAGTTGAGACTTGAACCCTTTGGACTGCAATTGACAATGTGTCAGGCAGCTTGAGGAAGGAAACAGAAACATTGCAGCATATAAATACTTTCCGCCTGTCAAATGTTTCACATGTTGCAGGTGGGTGTTGCCTATCATACTACAACATGCCACCAGGCAACAAAGCGAAACAAAAACAGAGAGAGAGAAAAGGATAGAGATGGGAATAAGGGGAAACCCCATGCTAGTAGGAGTGAGTGTGTCGAGCAATCAACAGCAATTTGGCATAGCAAAATGACCAAGACCAAGAGATGAGAATGTGGAGAAGATGGTATTGAGCTTAAGGGGACAACCGTGTCAAAACAATGTATGTACTAGAAGTCATTTAATTTGTTAAACTCGGTGATTTTCACAAACTCCTTGGTTAAAATACACACACACACACACACACACACATATAAAGAAGCAGAAGGGTCAGTGGAAAGTGACAAAATGGAGTCATTTCAGTACTTAACTTATGCAGACAATGATGATAACATAACTACACTAATTAACAAAATTATGAAAGTAAAAACAAAACTTTTTAGATTTTTGGGATATATATTTTGTTTATGTAACTATATGTTCTTGAATGGGATAGATAAGATGGTTAATATAGACAAACTAATATAATTAAAATATCAGTCAGAACATATCAACCAAACAAATTTTCAATTAAGGTTTCTTTGTTTTGAATAATTTTTAAAAATTAACAATAATTAATGAAAATATTTAGAAAACTGCAAATGAACTAAAATGCTTTTCAGAAAGAGCTTCTCTTAAGTAAATATTCGTTCTAACTTCTTTTCTAACTATATAACGAAGATTGAACCGATCTTACTATATATAACCCACTCTTGCTTCACTTGATTTTATACTTTGTATTAACCTTAAGATAATAGTTTGACTATAATACCAAATTAGTACATATATTAAGAGCAAATGAAGGTTTAAAAGTATTAAGCTATGCTGATTCAAGGTTCATATGGTTCTCAGCTTCATTACAGTTAATATTTTTCAATTGAAATTGCATTGATATAAATTTTGTTGTCTAGTGTCTTATATGAAGGTGACAGACTAACAGATGATAAGGAGTATGAAGGGTAGAGGGTGTTAGGATGTAGGACCGACAGCGTCTTTAAGGGTTGCATGTGTCTGCGGTTGTGTTCAATGATGGTTATGGTGATGGGTGGTACAATGCAGTTGCCGTTTGGAAGGTTGCAGAGGCTTTGCATCATTTGCACATTGAAACAATTTGAATGGACCGAATGGACCCCCCCCCAATGGGGGTTGAAATTTATTGTGAATTGCTTAACCCATCTACGGGCCGGATATGCAAATTATGTTATGTGTCAAGTAACCGGAAAATGCATTTTAATTGCCGTTAAAATTCCCTTACTCCCATTTCCTATTACATACACTTATCAATCCATAAAAAGATGACACTTGACAATCGGGTTGGTTGTTGTTGTGAGGCTAATAAACCGTCAACACATTTACAAATAAGAAAACCAGTTACCAAAATACCAAAAACCCAAATGGCTAACCAGTAAAACCAAATGAAACCAAAACCGAAAGCCGACTTCATCATCAACAAAAAGGGAGAAAATTTAGGCCGCAGTTGCATTTGCTCTTTCACTTTGCTTTCAGTTGCTCCAGTTGCAGTTGCAGTTGCAGCTGCTCAAAATGCAATTTTTCACTTTACAGAGTGCCGGGGCAGAACGAGAAGACGATTACTGGGTGGGGGGACTATGAGGTTGAGGGGGAAGTTAGTAAAAGTCCTGTGTAAAATCCAATCAAGCCTCAAAAATGTTAGACGCCTGCTTCTGTTGCTCCTGTTGCTTGAAAGCAAAAGCCAAAGCCAACTGTGGGCAAAGGCAGAGCAAACAAACAAGGACATACACACACACACACGCACACGTACATACACAGACACAGCACTCTGGCTTTGGCTAGACTAAAGCAGGACATTTAGAAGGTGGCAAACAGGCTGCAATCAGGACTTATTACGCCACTTAAAGCCTAAAAATAACAACAGGCAGATCCAAGAGTTAAATGCAATCCAACACTATAAAGTATTACCAAAGAGATTTGAATACCACGAATTGTTAAATACTCTACAGGCACTAAAAATATTTGGGGATTATAATAATTAATTTAATAATAATAATAATAATATTTATTGTGGGCAATACTTTATATGTTTTAACTCTAGAAGTTCGCAAAGTCAATTCTTCTTAGGTTTAAAGAAAGTAATTTTATTCACCAATTACTAGTAATTAGGTAATTTATTAGCTTATAAAAGGTGAAGTCTCTTAAATTAATTATTTACAAGTTCAATAAAAGTGAATTTATCTATTACAATAATGATCGAATAATAATCGTTAACGGTAATTAATAAGCCCTTAAAATAAAAAGTAATTCCTCAAGTAATTAAATTAAATTGCATATTGTAATTACAAGTTTCTAGAATTACTTCTTTAAGTTGGTGAAAAGTAAATAAGTAAAAGTCTATAAAAATAACAATCGACATCAGTAATTATGAATAATTACTTTGTTAAAGCTGATAAATTACTTAAGTAATTAAATAAAATTTCAAATAGCTACAAGAAGTCTCTCAAATTAATTTTCATAATATTTTTTAAAGAAAATTTACCACTAAGAAAAATTATCTATAGCAGTAATTAATTATCTCTCAAGAAATATTTAGTAATTCCTCAAGTAATTAAATTAAATTGCATAGAGTAATCAGCAGTATCTCAAGGCGATTATTTTGAAACTTTTGCAAAGAGTTATTCATTAATAATCAATAAAAAAAGAAAGTAATTCCCCAAGTAATTGAATTAAATTGCATATTACCAACATTTAAGAACCATTTGCCACAATTCAAGTGGTCGGTGATTTAGAAAGTAAAACCGAATCATCAAACAAAACCGAGATGGCACGCATGTTCATTTCTGGCAAGATAATTCAATGTGTTGAGCCCATCTCGGGGATCTCAAATGTCGTCACATTGTCGCCTCTAAGGCAAAGGAGTAAGAGCAGTAGAGGAGGCAAATGAAGAAGAAGGATGACAGTGAAGGGAAATGGGGAACGTGTGTGTTTGTGTCCATTGTCGTTTGTCGTTTCTTTGTCCGTTTATCAAATGGCCAACGCGTTGGCTTGCCGTTGGTCAACGTCGGCTAAGTGACAAGCAAAACCGCGAATTGACCAGAGAAAGTCCAACTCCGACTCCAACTCCAACACTGACTACATTTGCCATTGCCATTGCTGTTGCTATTGCTGTTGGTGTTACTACTGTTGCAGTTGCACATGCAACAAGGATGAGAATGAGCACAAGATGCGTGACCATCGTTGATGTGGCAAGGGAAAGGCTATACTCTATATGGGTAAGAGTGACAAAGAGGTAGGAGGAGATTGCCATTGTTTTGGCCGAAAGTTGACCGAAAACTTGGCATTGTTGGTTGCTCGCTTTCTGGTTTTTCTGACCAGCACACACACACACACATACAGGCCGAGGCACACGCACCGAAAATGCATCATGAGGATGCATCCTTTTCCTTTCCTTCTCGCTCTCTCTCTCTCTCTATCTCTACATCTTTGATTGCAGTTTGCAGTTGTTTTTGTTGTTTTGTGTGTATGTTGTTTTTTTTTCTAGTCCTTTTTGGATTTGCTACGTGTTACTGCATCAATTTATGGTTGATTTCGGGTATCTCTCTTTCTCTCTCTCTCTCTGTCTCTTTCTACTGCATGTTTCTCTCTGTTGGTGTGTTGATTCCTGGCTATCTGCTTGGTCTAGTGCTCCTGGGAAATATTCTCGGCATGCCGGAAATAAGTTTGCTGTCCGCAAAGTTAGTTGATTTAGGCATTAAAGCCTGCCCCATTCTGGGGCTAGTCTTCTAAACAATGTATGGCTCAATTTGCTGTTAGATGCGGGAGCAAATGCTGTTAATTTTCTCTTGAGCTTACGACCACCAATCACCGCATCACACTGGCCCATGCCAGAGAAAAGATAAATGGGATTGTGGTTAAATTTATCCAAGCAGAGTACTCTCAATAGAGTTGAAAATGTACAATAAGGACTATAATTGAATTGAAACATAAGCGTATTAATATCTACTTAAATAGTTTCTTATATTCAGAGATTTTTTTTGTATTTAATAGATTATATCAAATTATTTTGGTTATTAATGAAAATTGCATAAATTATTGATCAATACTGATAAGTCTAGTTTTAAGTCTGTCTTTTGCGTTGATACAAAATATTGTAAAAGGAATATTGATGTATAAATGAATAGATTACTTGTTAGGGTATTAAAATTTTCTTCTACTTAATCTTATAATTTTATATAAATTGCTTTAGAAATCATATATATATTTCTATTTAATTTAATTTACTTTTTTAAACTTTCTTTTCGAAACGAAATTCCCAAAATATCTTTAAGAAAGTTATTTAAAAAAAATTCCCCTAAATAATTAAAAAACTTTGTATTAGTAAAGAAAAATGTTAGCTGAATCTTAAATTAAAAGAAATAAACTCATAGAATAAAGTTAGAAATAAATAATAAAAACAACAACAAATGAAATTCTAACTAGAGAATATAACAAAAATAATTTACCATATAAAAATACCATTTATAACAAGTATTTTTAATAATTTTTTATAATTTAAAATGGAGAAAGTAACTTTTCTTTATTGAAAAACTTTGCTAAATTAGAAAATCAAACAAATAACTATACAAAGATCTTTATTATTTCTATAAAAAATAAAAATTGGGTCTATTGGGATATATATTTTTATAATATTTATATATTTTTATAAAGATATTTATTGGATAGTATATGGAGTTAAAAATAGATAGTAAGAATTTTTTTATTAAATTCATATTATTTATAAAAGTATTTTATTCTAATAAAATAAAATTTCAAACTAAAATTTCCCACTAATCCATATTGAAATTGCAAACTAATTTCGCCTAAAAAAATCTAAGATAATTTTTTATATTATTACTGTTATATAGAATATTTTTAAAATGCATTATAAAATATTCTATATATATATATACAATAAAATAATAACTAAGTAATAATGTCATCAAAATCAATGTCCTTGTTCCTAAAACCTATCATTCAACTATTGATCAGCCCCATAATATTTCAAAATTATTATAAATTTAAAAGGAATTTCATTTAGAAACATTGATAAGCATCTACTTTTTTATTTTAATTTTAACTTATTTTTGTTCAAAACTCAAAAAACAGATTTGATTACTTATATACATAGGTGAAACAAAACATTATTAAATGCCCTCCAAAGGACATCCCATTAAGAGAGTTTCAAAAGAGTTTTATGCTTCTTTTTTTTTTTTTTTTTTTTTGTTAATTTGTCTATTATAAGGTAAATTACATTTAACATTGTAAAACTTCTGTTAGTTAGTCTGCTTTTACTTCTTTGTTTAAACTTGCTTAGAATTAGTCGACCGTCATTGCGTATCCGGAATTTGATTAGTTTATATATAGGCACAAAATAAAGGCAATCTCTAGACAGGGCCTATAGCTGGCATAAATTCCATGCCCACAAATCTCTTGGACACCCGTACACCCAATAAGAACATTCCGAAACTCTTAACCAGCATCCACTGAAATTCATTGTTGTAAATGCTGCGTAAAATGTAAAGAGGATTTGTTGATTTTGTCATTTTTTTTTTGAAGAAATTTTTGTTGCAACGTTAAGGAAATTATTTCTTTTGAAAAATATCTATATTGAATAAGAGAAACAAATGAGTTGACAGAAAAGACTCTTGCCTACTTATATAAACTCAAATATGACATTTTTTAGCTAAATATTTTTAATAATTTTTTTGCTATCATAAAACTAAATGTATAGTAGAACTGCCACAGAATTGATGGTTACTTTAAATATTAATTTAAGGAACAATTTTATTTAGGCTTTCAATCTTTACTTTTAATTGTACACAACGGTTTTCTTGAACTCAAAATATTTTTAAAATATTTTTTTAAATTTTTTCAAAATTTTTGAAAATAAAGAAAAAGTTATTTTCGTTTAACACAGAAGAATTTTTAAAGGGGAAGCAAAGATTTCATTGGATGCCAATTGAGAGAAAGACACACACCCACAATACACACACACACACACACACACACATATGTACACTTAGTCAATTAGAACACACACTTATATACACATATAAGATTTATCTTTTATTTTTCACTTTTTTTTTTTTCTTTGGTATTGTATTTTTTTTTGCTTTTTTTTTAAAATTTAGTTTCCACTCGCAACACACGAGTCGAGTCGAGTCATATTGAATATATTACATATGTATGCATGTGTGAGTGTGAGTGTATGTGTGTGTTGAGTATCTCTGTATGTGTTTGAGTTCCACTCAAAATGTTAACGGCAATGCGCCGTTGCAGGCTCTCAATTAGCAGCACGTAGCAAGGGTTGGTTGATTGTCCCGTTGGAGCCCGAACTAACAGTCCCCCAACATGTTTCTCTTTAACCCACTACCCGCCCCCTTTCTCATCAGTCTCTTGCTCTGCTGTCGATATATATTTTGAGCTCCGCCCCCTTCCACCAAAATGCAGGCACATTGCAATTTCTATGGTCAGTTTTATTTTTCCTATTATTATTGTAAATCTTTCTCTTTTTTTTTTTTGTTATAGGATTGGTTAGGAGTGAGGTGAGGTGAGGGGTAGTGGTCATTTTGTGTTTGTTGTTGCTGGTTTTTGCTGCTTGTTGCACAGATTTGTTGTTGCTGTGTTTTCGCCCACATTTTTGTGTGCAATTTTTAGTTCAATTATTTTTACACACCCCGCACAAAAGTAAAAACAAAAATAAAAAGGGGAGCAAATGAAAAATGAAAAAAAAAGAAAAAAAAAAATGATGTGAAAACTGGGTAAAATTTGTTGCCATTTGAAATTTTTTAGGCCCAGGAGAGGGAACCTCTGTAACATGTTCATGTATTTTTCATTCCTGTGAATGAGTGTGTGTGGATGTGTGTGTCTGTTGTGCATGTCGTGTGGGTGCGTGTTGCTGCAACAAAGTGGCAAGTGCAGATTTGAAGTTATTACGAAAAACTAACCAACATTTTGTGGGTTTGAAGTTGTGTGGAATAATATTGGTAGACCTGAAAAGCCTTTTGGCTATGTTGCACTTGTTATGTTTGTGTACGTGTCTCTGTGTGTGTGTTTCTTTTTTTTTTTATATATATATATGTATGTATATATTTTTTTTTCTCACCTTAAAATTACTATTGAATAGTGGCAAGTGCAAGTGTAACAATTTTGTTTGTGCAACAGTTTTTTTTTTTTGTATAGAGAAAAATTGGCAAATTACAAATTGAAAATTGTTGAATAAAAAGGGAAAATTGTTGTTTTTTAGTTTGTTTCAGATTTTAAAAAGATCTTAAAAGAAAATCTATATAATTTACTTAGCTTTTTAATGTTAAATGATATTTTTTATCATATCTCAGAAATCAAAATGTGGCAACTTTCAAAAATAATTTATTTAGACATATTATTTTTGGCATTAGACTCTATTTTTCTTTTAAGTATTTTAATAAAAGATTTTTAAACTTTTATATAGAATCCAAAATGATTTTTAATGTCTTAAATCAATGCAGAAATATTGCACTTTCAGCTAGGAGAAACATTGAAAATTATATTCTATATAAACAAAAGCCGCCGCTTAAACGTTTTTAACAAAAATGCAACAAAAACTTGAAAAAAAAGAACTTTTATTTAGTAGACTTAAATATTTTAATTCTGTTTTAATTTTTTCACTTTAATTATATGTAATATTTCATACTTAAATTATTTTATTATTAATAGAAATATAAATAGTTTCCTTCATAAAATAAATTTTGCTAATATTTTTTGACCGTTAAAAAATAACTTTATAAAACGAATTTTAAACTTAACTCTATTTTGGTTTTAAGGGAGAAAAAAATATATTAATATAAATATAATTTTTTTTGTCCCTGACTTAATTGAAAAATTTCAATTCTTAAAGTAATTAAAAAAGAGTACAATTAGAAGATATTCTCATGTCACACAAAATGATTTTACATTTCCAATTCTAACATAATCAAAATGTTTTGACCTGTAAAATAAAAAGTAAATGTAAATTTTTGCTTAATATGCATAGATTTTGTACCTCTTAAATATTTTTCTATTTATCTTTAATATATAAGTAATAAAATTAAGAACTTTTGGATAAGTTTGATGCATTTATTTATTAAAGGGAATTTTTGTAAGCAGACAACATTTTAAAAAGATTGAGTCAAAATTAGAATTACTTTTGGTACATTTAATTTATGATTATTTGTTTGATCTGTGCAATCTTGAATAATGAAATGTTTAGAGAAAACAGAGAAGAGAACTTTATAAAACTTATATAGAATTCATCGAGATATTTAGTATTGCCAGATATTTTATATTTTAGCTTAAGTAACAATAATATTATTTCATTATTTGATATGTTTGTCTTATTTTAAAAATACAATATAAAATATTATTTAAAATTTAAATAATTCAAAAATATTAAGCAAATTTTAAAAGCTTTATTTTAAGTTAAATTATTATTATAAAAACGTTTTGATTAATTTTAAATTAATATCCTTGATTGGAGGATTGATTGATTCACAAACACCTGATATAGTCGATTCGAAAGCAATAATTATTCGATATTTATGTTTGAAAAATCAAAACGTTCGACATATTATTAAAAAATCTTTTTAAAAAGTATGTGGCATTAATATCATTATATTTCAAAAGAATTAGAAAACTTATTTGCATATGTAAGAATAAATTTGTAGAATGCTATAGAAAATTTTTATAATTTAAAATTTAATAATATTTTTAATTGGTGTAAAAATTGTTTTCATTTTGTTAACTTTCTTCAGGTAACTGTTATTTATTTAATTTAAATTTAATATCAAGAAAGGAATTGATTTTTTTTTGTTTTATATATACTTTTTATACCCTGTAATCTAAGGGTAAAATGATATATTAAAGACTTTTAAATGACGGAATGCCAAAAATTTAAGTTTGAATTGTTGGCAAAATCCAAAGATGATTTTGATTTTCTAAATTTCTCTACTTGGTATAGATTGTATTTAAAGTTCATTTTTCATTTCATATTTATTCATTTCTATTAATTTTTATTTTCTTTTAATTTTAGTCATTTTTTCTTCACTAATTTAGAAAGATATATTTCGATTCCAAAATATTGTTTATAAGATTATAACTTCTATGATTGATTGTTGATATTAACATTATAGTTCCTCCGATTATTGATTAATATTAACATTAACAGAATTGATTTAAGTTAAAAACCAAAGACGTAAGAGATTTTTATACTTTACTTAATCATTGTCTTAAGAGAATTTCAAAGTATTTACTTTTAAGGGAATGAAAATGAAGAATAAAACTAATTTGTGGCTCATTGTGATATGGAAAAACCTTTCAATTAACACTTTATAACTTGATTTTTCATAACTTGATTGTAGCCACACAAATTGAAATGAATAACTATAGAAAAATTGAGCTACATTTAACATATTTGAAAAGAAAGAAATTGCATTCCAAGATTTATATAACAAATTCCTGTTCTTAGAAGAAAGAATTAAATACTTTTAACAAATGAAAATGAAACTTAAAAGAAAATTATATATCTTAGATGAAATTCCTAAACTAATAAATAGAACAACTTTACTTTACCAACTAATCAAAGTAAGTCAATTGATTGTTCAAATTGATTTAAATCAATGTACTTATACTTGATGATATATATTTCTGGCTATATTTTCTTCTCATTTGTTAAAAAGGGAATGGGGTAATAACAACAAGTAATGAAATGAAATGAAAATGGTGAAAACCGCCAAACACACACGCAAACAAATGCAACAACAAGAAAGCAAAAAAAAGAGTTAAGAGAGAAAAAAAAGTATACTCAACCCGGTTGCATTTTGTATGAATGGATGGGAAAAAAAAATAAAAAAAAAAACAAAAAACAAAAAAAAAATTACGAAACCAAAAATCAGCAACCAAATATGTGGTTGCAACCAACAAAAGGCCCAAACAGACAACAGGCATAACAACAGCAACAACGACAACAACAGCAGCCCCTTTGGGTTTTGGGGTTTGGGTTTAAGGGTAGATGATAGGGACGAGAGGGTGGATAGGGGTTGGTTTGTGCTTGGTGGGCAGGTGAGTTGTTTGGCGGTTACTTTTTGTTGTCGGACTGGGAGAATGCAACTCTGCAATAATAAACATGCGAGGAAACGCGTGTCCCCAGGAATGAAACAAAAATTTTTTTTTCCTCTTTTTTTTTTGTTGCTGTTGTTGTACTCCTGAACAATAAACGAAGCTGAAACTGATGATGATGATGATGATGATGATGATGATGTTGCTGATGACGTTGCAACAAGGCTGGCTGGGGCACAGCAGCTGTACAAACGGCAGCTACAAACCAAAAGGCGGGAGCAGGACGCGTTTGGTCAGTTGCCTGGTTTCCTGATTGTCGACCAAAAAGAACATGAAAAATCAATAAAAGCAACAGAAAAAAACACAAAAAAAAAAGCAAAAAAGAGAACGGCAGAAAAGAGAAAAACGCATCATCATCACCATTCAAAAAAAAAATATAGCAAATGAAAAGCAATTGCAAAAAAAAAAGAAGTAAAACACAAGAAAAGAAGAAAGACAACAAGGGGGAGGAGGATCAACAAACGAGAAAGAAAAAGAAGAAAAGGCGAAATGCAGCAGCAACAAACTTGTTGACAATTTACCATGCGGACTCGAACACGGCCAACTGGGCCTCGGACAGTAGGACCGACTCCTTCCTGCCTTCCTGCCGGCCTGCCTTCTTCCTTCCTTCATTTTGTGCCTGGCTTCTGGCTTCTGCCTTCTGACATCGACCGCCTTCTTGCTCCTTTTTGGGGTTTTGCATTTTGAGGCCAACATTGAGGCCACGAACTGAGGTGAGGGAGGGTGGTGGCAACGTGACGTTAATTCAAGGGTGAGACAATTCCTCTGTATAAGGAAGAGGGCGGCAAAGAGGGTACCTTGATGATTGGGGGTGGTCGCTGTTCCTGTTATTGTGTTATACTTCTTGTTGTTGCTGTTGGTTTCTTTCCTTTTTTTTTTTTTTTGCCTTGTTTGTTTGGCCTGGCCTGAACTGAACTGAAACACGCCTCGGCCTTTTTTTTTTTTTGTGTTGTGCGTGTAAATTTATGACGCTGCTTAAGTTCCCCTCTCAATTGTGTGAGAGATTTTTATACGAATGATGGAACAAATGAAAAACAAACTATACAAATTATGCAAGTTTTTATTAACTCAAAATATGTTTTTTTTTTGTATTGATAAGTTGAATATAGAGTTTTAAAAGGGCAATATGAAGTTCTATATAAATTACTTTGAAATCGATCAGTTTTGTTCATTTTTTAACATATTCAAAAATTAATTGAACAGCCAATTGCTTATTATAAAGTAATTTAAAATTTTAAATTTCATTTAATATTTTATATTATATTTTTTTTATATTTTTCTATATTTTTTTTATACTTTTTTAAACTAATTTAAACATTTACCTAAAGCAGAATTTCTAGTATAAAAATTATTGTCACTTTAAATTAGTTTCAGAAGATCTTTAGCCTATATATTTGTATATATCTATCAGTTTTATAATAACTTGTTTAATAAAACTTAAAAGAAAAAATTAATGATTTAAAAGATATTTTTCTAGACATTTTTAAAGATTTTAGAGCAGCAACGTGACGTATGCGTAATATGAATGGAGCTAAAACTTTTGCCTTTTACTTTAAAAAAAAATTTAAAAAATATAAAAAAATATAAAAATTTTAGAAACTTCATAAATATTAAATAAAATATATATTTTTTTTATTTTTATTAAAATATAAGTAATTTTGTTGTTGTAATTGTTATAATTTATCCAGCAAACTTTTGCAATAAATTTCAAAACCTTGAAAATTTTCTCTAAATTTTGTTAAGCTCACAGAAAACATTTAACAAATATTGGTAACCAATAAATATAAAAACTTTGGGCTTAAAAATTTACAGGCCATCAATCTGGTCGAGATTAAATTCATTTCATTTAGTCAATCATTTGTCTGCTGACTCATTCATTCACACTCACTCACTTACACACTCACTCAATCACTTTTTGTTGCACATTTTCCTTCCTTCCTTTCTCTTTTTTCCCCTTTTCCTTTATTATTTCTTTTTTTTTTTTTTTGTTTTTTTTGTTGGTTTGGTTGATTTTGGGGGCATTTTATGGTTACGCCTCTGTTTGGCAATTTTTCAACAGCTTGTTAACATTTTGTCGCCTATCAATGTGAATGCGTTCGCGTTTGCTTTACTGAATGAAGTTGGGACCTCTTTGCCGCAGGACAACACGAGATTGCATGTGAAGGAGCACTGTGTATGTGTGTGTGTGTGTGTGTGTGCTTGTGTGCGGCGGAATGGTGAATGGTTTAACTTCAGGTAAGCCTTCTTAGCGATTTTCATGTTTGGGGCATTGGCTGGGGATGGGCTTTGGTCATGGTTTGGGTTATTGGACCTTGTGCGCAATGCAATGCGTTAATGAAGTGTTGCTTGAGAGCTCATTATGCATTTTGCTCACGTTTTTTAATTTTTAATTGCATTTGGTGTGTATGCATGTGTGTTAGTGTGTGTGTATCCTGAGAGTTGGCTCGCTAGCGTTTGTGTCCATTCATTAAACGCGACGCCGTTGGCAAGCGATTAAAATGACCGCCGAGCAGCAAATCGAATTAATTTTTTGTAACGTGCAAAATGGTAAAAGTTTTTCATGTCCATGATAGCCAGGCGGCAAGTACGGACATTTTCTCTCTGCCTGGATTCAAGCACATTAAATCCTTTTTGCCGCAGGACACATTTAAGTTGCTGATTAAGCTTCGTCCTTTTTTTTTGCGTTCTCTTATTATGATGATGATTATAACTATACATACAAATGCAAATACATCAATGTACATACATATATATATATATACATTTTTATACATTATGTACTTCAGGCACATAAAGATGTAATGACCCGAATCCCGAATCCTTTGCCAGCACACACACACACACACACCTGCAACAGCGACAACGTCAGCAACACCATCAGCTTAATAAACTACAGGGAGGAATTTTGTGGCATGTTGCAACCGTTGTGCTGGTTGTGGGCGTGGTCCTCTTTTTAAATGCTTTTAATTGAAAAACAAAAATGGGGAAAAAGAACCAACAAAAAGATAGCAAAGGACGAATCGCAGCCAGCCAACAACAGCAGGCAGTAGGCATATTTTTTAATGAATATTGAGGATTAAAGGCATTTTGCGGATTTTCATTGAATTATGCATTTGTTGCCTCCGCCACACACACACACACACACACACATCCCCCCCTTTTGCCACCTTCCCCCTTGTGCATATGTGTCGCGACTCGGCTGCGGTCTGATTGTGCTGGATCCGCTCTACAACTCAGACCATATATGTACATATATATATATATCTGTATGTATATATGCTTGTTGTTCGAATATTTCTTTGTCGCCCGGCGATGATTTATTAAGTCATTAGCACTTGTGTGGCTCACGACCCACGTAGGTAATACATATGTACATCTATCTATATATACATGTATATATATAGATATACATACATATAGTATATATATATATATATATATATAGATGTGTATGGATCTTTACCACTGCCACTGCCATATTTTCTCTTTGCCTGACTCTCTGTTTGCCATACAACTTGTAATTCTTATTAATTGTATTGTTGTTGCTGTTGTTGTTGTTGTTGCACAGGATGTGAACAGAACATTGATAAAAATGAAAAATTTCTTTATACAATTATTGTAGGCAAATTTTAAAGCAACAACTTCATTAAAGTTGAGATTATTCTAAAAGCAGAAAATGCAATGACCTAAGGGAAATATTATTGGTCTGTCAATATATTTCTCTTAGATGATCTATTAAATATAACTTACCAAGAATATAAGTATATATATATATATATATATATATATATATATATATAGATCCTTTAAGATAATCTAGTAAATATATATGCAAAAGTTAACCTAATTGATTTGTCTTGGAATTCTATATTTGGTTAACAAGTTTTTGTTTACAAAATCTTTTGGCTATTAAAAACTTCATATTATATTCTTTATCTTTATTCGATTATATATAAATATATATATATTGAAATTTCAAATATCAGAAGGAATATTAATAGATTTGCATTTGAATCCTTAGCCAGTTTCTTTTTATACTTAAAAGTTAAAACAATTAGCAGTAAATGTTTTTTAAAGTCTCTTTTTATTTTTTATTTCAAAAAACTTTTTAGTTTTGTTCATTTTTTTCTTTTGTTTTAATACTTAAACATAATAATTAGTTAAATTTATGTTTTTTTATATTTAAAAACAAAAACCTTTAGAATAATTAAAACCTTTATGTCAGAAATTTAATTAAATTTAATTTGTTTACTTCATTTTATTTATTTTTAAAAATTAAATCTATAAATTTCTCTAGCTTTGCTGTGAAAAATAATAAATTTTTTATAGTTTTTGCAGTAAAGAGAAATTGTTAAAAGTAATTGTAAATCTAAATACAAAAAGGATTTAAGATAAAGTTGAATAAATATATATAGGTATATATATTCTTTCTACTCATATAAAAATTGTTTTGAAAACAGAAAACTTTTCCCAAAATAATTGCAAGAAAACAGGCAAACGAAAATAAGTTTTTTAATATATATTCCCATAACTGTTTGATCTTTAAATCTTTTAAGACAAATGCAAGTCTATTAAATAATTAATCTAACTCTTTCTTATAACTTAAACCTAATTAAATATATTCCAAATACAATTGATATTGGTAGAAAATTATTATTATTTTTTTTTTATTAGTTTTCAAATTTAAAAATCAATTGAAAATTTTAGAAAATAGAAACTATTGAGCAATATTTTATTAATATGCAATTGTTTAGTTTATATTTTAGAAATTATTAATTGAAAATTAAATTCCATGGTGGGGGGGGGTAATATTTCTGTGCATTTAAAGAGTTATCTTCACTTTTTGTCATAATTAAAATTGGTTGCCTATTTAATGCAAACAAAATGAGAGATAATGCAGCAGAGGGTAAGAGATGCTACCAGGGGGATGGGGGAGGATGAAGAATTGAGTTGCTAAAGGGGTTGCTGGCAATTATTGTTGCATTGTGTTGTTGTTGCTGTTGTTGTTGTCTTCGTCTGGTTTGTTTTTGTGTGCAAATGCAACTTTTATCGATTTAAATTAAAAACGCATTGCTGCAAATTGTAAAAATTATTGTGCGTCTGTCTGTGTTTCTCACTCTCCCTGCTTTCTGTCACTCTAGCAGATTATATGTGTGTGTGTGTGTGTGTGGGTTCGTGTGTGTTTGTGTGCCAGGAAACGCCAGCACATTAAGTTTGTAGGCTGCTGCTACTAGCAATGGCAATTGGTATTGGTATTGGTGTTGGTGATGGTGATGGTGGTCCTGTGGCCGGGACGCCGCCATGTCCATGTCCATGTCATTGGCCGGAGCAATGCGGAAAATCGCATTTTCTCATTTGGCTTCTGTCATGCAAAAATATCAAAAGCGCGTTGCGAAAATCTCGTTTATTTTTCACACGCATTTCTCACAAACTCTTCTCATTGCTATCCAATATCCCCCCCTCCCCCCTCCCACCACTTCTACACCAATCTCATACCGTTTACCCGTATTCATACACCCCACCGTTGCATCTTCATTGTCCTTCTGTACCCACTTAATAAGTAAAAATAAAACTAAAATAAAATTAAAGAAATCAAAATAAAAAAAAATATGAAAAAATAAACTTTTGATTTCATTTAAGTTTTTTAATAAAACAAAAAAAAAAGAAAATTAAGAAAATTTTCTTAAGAAAATTGTCTAAAAATTATTTAACTATTCAAATATATAAATCTGTTAACCTAAATTTGATTTATATATAGTAAAACTTTTATAAGAATTAAAAAAAAAAAAAAAAAAAAAATCTTGCAATTATTAATTATTATTTTTTAGTTGAAAGTTTAAATATTATATTTAAAATTTAATAATCGTGTATCCTTCAGTTTTAATTACTAAAAACATTTCTTTTGTTTTATCCATTAGTCTAATGGCTTTCATATGATTCAAATATAAAAAAAAGGAAAGTAAAATTCAATAAATTGGCCAATCAGCAGCAACAGCAGCGAATACTAAAACGAACAAACTATGACAGAAATAACAACAACAACAACAGCAACAACAACATGATAAAATGCTAAACAGTATGCAATAAATATAAATTAAATTAAATATTATAAAATGAGGCCGTCAACTGTCGCCTGACATTATAGCCCAACGACAACAAAATCAACAGCAATAATAATAATAATAATAATAGAAACGACTTTTCTATACCCATTATAAGGTGAAACTATGAGGATAACTACAGGAATTGAATATGTATATGATTCCATTTTTAAAACTATAGGAATCTATAATTTGTTGTTAAGAGATCTGTAAGATATTTATATGGATAAGTGCTCAATTTTATCATAAAAATGTCTGGAAGATCTCTTTGCTCTAAGCTGTTTGAAGGACTTAGAAACGAATTATTATTTTCAAACTCTCTTTTCTAATATTATATAAAATTGAAAATCCTTTTAAATTCACCTGATTTTAGATCCATCTGACTATATATAATATATATGCATATAGAATAATTCAGTTATCGAGTAAAATTTCTATTGAAATCATATTCCCCAGATATATTTCCTTTCCCAATTATCCCAATTTGAAATCAATCCAACAGATTGCAAGAACCAAAAACACATCAGTGGAATATCCTTAAGTTGTTATATAGAAGGATTACTCGAGTTATTTATTTATATATATTTTTAACTAAACAAAGCAATTGACTAATTTGAAAAAAAATTATATAAGAATGTTTTATAATTTAAAAAACTTGCAAATATATAAAGCAAAATTTTTAAAATCAATAGGAAAAAGGGAGTAAAGGATAACGAAAGACTTTAACCTTAATTTTTATAAGAACTTCAGTAAAAAAAAAAAAAGGGAACATGGAAATTATATTAAGTCAATTATAAACTGAGCAGCAAATAACAAATAGGCAAGGATATCAAGAGGTTAACTATTATATTATAAAATGCTTAGACACATAGCCTCGAATAACTGGAAGCTTATATTTAAAGACAAGTTTTTAGGGATTCAAAAAAATAAGTTGGTTAAATGATTTAAGGAAAATTGACACTCCCTCAAACAATACATCTTGTGCATTTAAACAAAACTAGTTAAAAGAAACAACTGACTTTTAGATACATGAAATATAAAGTTATTCAAAAGGCCTCAAAGTTTGAAAGACATCTTAATACAAAGCAAATGGATTGCTCTTTAATGAGTTTAGTTCACATAAGAGAAGGAATTTCAAAACAGTTGCTATAATTAGTTAGAATACTAAACTTTAAAATTAAACTTAGTATATAGTTGATCTATTATTATATAATGTTTAGTTCATATGTAAAGGAATGTCTTCATTTGAGCGACGGCAAGAAACTTTGCCACATAATTGGCTCTATATACGTTCTTTTGCAATATCTATATTTATATATATATATATAAATAACATATATTTAACAGTTATAAGTTATAAATGTTGATTGTTTTGTTATATATATGCGAATGGGTATACAAAAGAGGGCAAAAGAATACACAAACAAGAAATCATTGCCTACATTTGAGCGCCGGCTGCAGTTTGTTTTGTATTTTGATTTGACTGCACTCACACACACACACACACACTGGGGAGTATCTATATATTGTATTTGTGTGTGTTGTTTGTTTCATTTTATTTATTTTTTCCATTTTTTTTTTTGCTCTCTTTTGCGGTCAACGAGTTGGTTGACCACTTTCAAATACACAGCCTTTTCTCCTGCCACACCTACACCCAAATACACACACACACACATACACAAACGCACACACAAAATGCTTGAGTTGTCTACTATTTTTTTTCTTTTTTGGTTTTCTGTTGGCTTTTTTTATTTTTTTTTTTTTTGTTGCTCATTTAAAGCATTTAACACTCGCCAGCCTGAACGATATTTTATTGGTTTTTCGTTTTTATACATATATATATATCCAATATTGTATATATGTTTGTATTGAACGTATATATATATTTATTTTATTTGTTTGTTGATTTTTTTCTCTTTTGCGTTTTTTAGTTGTTGTCCCGTTTGGTTAACCGTTGAATTATCAATTTCGTGGTAGAACTTGCGGCACACATAAGTGCGGTTCACCGAGTTGAATTGAGTCGAGTTGAGCTGAGTTTTTCCAAGGTATCATATAAACATATATATGTATATATATATATATAAATAGATGTTTGTTGTTGCTGTTTTTTGTCCAACCGAAATGAATATGTTAAATTTTTGATTAATTGCATTAAGAAACAATAAAACATCAACTGTTCAATGACTGATTTTTATTTCAAGTGTCTCATTTAAATGTTATGGTTACAGTTGAGCATTTTCTGTTTATTTCATTCTATATCCGATTACATACAATTATATTTGTATATCTATATATATGCAATTATATATTTAGCATTGTAATAAAATTAATTTTATATAAATCCCAAGGACAATCTTTTGATCATTTTTTTCAAAATCCATATGCCATTTTTTTGTAAATATTTTGAAGACATTTGGTCAACATATGGCAATAAAAATTAGAAAAACAAACCGCAATATTTGTCATTTTACTAATAAAGAAAAAGCTTGCGAAAAATTATTTATTAAATATATAAACAAAAAATTAAATTCTACTTTATAAAGAAAAGAAAATTGTTTGCATTTATTTGGCAAATTTAGCTATAAAGATTTATCTTATATGATCTTGATTTAAATCTAATTTTAAATCTCTATATTTAGGTGATTGAACTAAATGAAATGACAAACACTGTAGGCTGTGTTCTTTTTTTTACTTTTTCGTCTTATAAACTTTTAGATATAAATGTTTTTTAATCACTTAAATTGACTCTTAAGGAATTTAAATAGTTCGATACTTATATAATATTTTATAAAACCTTTTTATTGTTATTAATTTTCTATAAACAAGTTAAAGAATATTAGGAATTCCATGGGATACCAAAACCTTTAAGATAACACTTTAAAAACAAACTTAATACAAAAATGTTTACTTGAGTGATTTTCATTTGAAACTATTTAAAATGCAATCAAATATCTATTTTAATTTATTTTTTTATTAAACAAAAAAACTTTTATTATAAATTCAGCTTTTGAATGTATTTCATATTAAAAAAGAACGAATTTTTGATGAAAAATTCTTTGACTAAGGCAACAAATGCTTTATTAAAACCTTCTTTTAATGTAAAATCAGCAAAACAAAATAATTAACAATAAATCTTTTGCTCCCTTCTCTATATGGCCATATTCCGTATACGACATGGAGACCCCTCAAGTCAAAAACATCCCTGGCAAGCCAAAGAATCAAAGAACATTGGTTTTAAATCAATTAAAAGAGAACTATATAGTTTCGATATGGAGAAACTTTTTAACCTTAGAAACATTTAAATCTTATGATATAAAGATCTAACAGTTTCAATCAGATTAATGAGCAACTGATTGCTTTAAGCAAAACCAGATCCTTTGAAGTAACAATTTGAAAAACACTTGTCCAGTACAGACAAGTTTTATCTTTTGGAATTTGTGTTTAAAAATTAAAATAAAATGATCATTTGACCCAACACTCACCTTTTGAACTCTATACAATTTTTTCTGTGTTGTTTATATAGATATTATTTTATTTATATATTTTTTTTTTTTTTCGGTTTCCTTTCGTTCTCTTTGTATAATTTGATTTGATTTTAAAACTTGATAATTCCTTTATATAGCACACAATAACTGGATGTATATATAGAAAGCTCTAATGGCTTTTTCGATCTATATTTTTTTATTTGGTATAATTTGAATTTAAGTATGATCTGAACACCACTTGACACGGATTAAAAAAAAAACTATATATAGTACATGCATTGGTACAATATGATGCATGTAGATTAATGCCACACGATTTTCTATTTTATTTATTATTATTTGCCTTTCGATATATTAATTTAAATATATATATATATATAGATGCATATATATATATATATATAATTACGTGGAATATAACAACAAATCTCGTTACGTAAACGGAAACACGGCCGGCGAGTTAGTGGTCAGAATGCAGAGTGACACAACAACATTTCGATGGAGCCCAATGAACACCAGATGGCGTTGTCGATGCTGCTCGCTGTTGCTGTTGCTGATGCTGATGCCAAAATGTCAAAGTGCATTCGTGTTTTGAAGATACGAAGCCGCATGGATTCGGGTTCCTCGGTATAATTGAGCGCGCGCCTTGCACCTTGCACTTTAATATACGTTTGTGCAGGGGGGCGGTGGCGATTTTGCCGAGCAAATCAAAACCAACGACGACAACGTATAAACGATATACGAAACGCAACGAAACGATAACGAATTGAAACGAAACGAAACGAAACGAAATGTTCTACGATGAACACGAGACGGAGACAAGTGTACACTGATTTACAATTACAGTTACAGGTATAGTTTTACTGTTGTTGTTGTTGTTATTGTTGTTGTTGTTGTTGCTCTATTGCTATTGCGTGTTATTGCGTATGTTGTTGCGTGTGAGCCTTATGAACCGGTTAACGGCACAATTGCAAATGATAACAACAGTGTGACGCCAACATAGCGGCAACAGCGTCGACGGCACTGAAAAATTTTTTCGAAATTTTCACACAAAAAACGTTTTCAAATTTCAAAGCAGAGACAGCGGCGCGCGCTCAATGACGACGCGTCGTCTCGTTCGTCTCTCATATGTGTACGCACACACACACATACATACACATACATGTATGGAGAGGAGAGGCTCACATGTCTGTCTCTGTGTATGTGTGTGTTTGTGTAAATTACTCAAAGCGGCAAATTGAGTGCAAAAGGATTTTTGAGCACAAACATTTTTTAGGCAACAATTAAAACTTGACTAACCAACCGCCCATACAAGGCCAAACCAGACCTCTCCCCCCCTCTTAGCCTCACACAACTCTTCTCCTATGTTGCTAGTCATTACCCCTTTGGGTCAGTTTTGAGTGGGTTAACTCCCCCGCTTGACCAGCACACACACACACAGACACAGTAGCAACCCCTCCTCTATCTCTCTCTCTCTCTCTTCTATTTCTATAAAATTTTTGTTTCGAAAATTTTCACTCATCCACAAAAATCAGGTTTTATTTTCCTACACAAAATACATAAATTTTGCATCATTATCTGCGGCATAGAAAAGCAACAACCCTAGTTAAGAACGGGGGGTATGGAAATGAATTGTGAGAGGGGTGAAGATATGGGGGAAGAGTGGGGGGGGGATAGATGGTATTTGTTGATGGTGGTGGTCGTGTTGGCATTGGTGGGGCGTAAAGGCATTGGTGGGGGATGAGGAGGGAAAGGGTAAAGAGTCTGGGGGTTTTGCTGCTGGGAAATGAACGGTAAATGAAGCGAGATGGCTATATTTATGTGCGGGCTTTTTGTTGCTCTCTGAGCAAGGCAACAAGCAACAGCAGCAGCAAAAGCAGCAGCAGCAGAATCACCAACAGCAGCAGCAGCACATGAGCGAAATGTTCTGCTTCTGCCTGCTCATTATCATAAACAACAAATGCAACATTTTACATAATATACCAAGATTTCTCTTTACTACATGCATACGTATGTACACACACACACACACGCACACACACAATTAACATATATAACTCAACTTGTGTGTAGGGGTGTTGAGTGTAGTTTTCCTACAAATGTATATATGTTTGTGTATGTGTATATGTATGTGTATATAAAATGGGATTTTAAACTATTTGGTGGGGGGGTGAGGTAAGGTAGGGGAGAAACTATCGCTGTCAGAGTCGCCATTTTGCTCTACCATTTGCGGATAGCACAAAAGTTTCTCTCTTAAAAACCCCCCCTCTTTCACCTTCTATCACATACCCACTAGCTCCCCCCTCCCAGCACCACCCCTCCATCCAACAGTATGGCTCACTCATTGCTCGATAGTTTTGTATTTTTTTTCTTTTTTTTTTTTTGTTTTTTGCGGCGGGGGCGAACGCGTAGAAGCTTACGCATTAGTGTCTAACTGTAAATTAGTAGAGAATGAGTGAGAAAGATGGTAAATGAGAGAGCGAGAAAGAAAGAGAGAGAGAGAGAGAGAAAGAGAGAAGTAGAGAAGTAGAGAAAGCGAGACTGTACTTGGTTGTACAATGCCGGCGGTAGGGCATATTATAGAAACGAGTTGATTTCTATTTTAAATTGATTTACTTAATTCTTAAGCAAAGATATATGGGACAGAGAGGAACAAAGAGAGACAGAAAGAAAGAAAGAGAGAGACAGTGTTACGAAATGAATTTACTCTATCAATATACCGTTAAAGTAGCCAGTCTTATTATTAGAACTATTCCTAACGTTTAAACTAGAAATTATTTCTCTCTTACTCATTTACTGAAGTCTTCTTTGATCTTGACTTATTTTAACAGTGATCGCTAAAAAAATATTCACATATATAAGATACAGTGAAAGCTTTCTAGGCGGACTGTGATCGTTGCTAGTTTTTTATTCACTCAAGAGAGGAATAACTTTATTCGAAGGATTTTTAGGATTTTATATCTTTTTGGAACGATAAATTATCATATATGGAAGAAATTATATATAAATTGTCTAGTTTATGTCAATAGATGTTTTTGTTGGTTTTCACTGTATTATACCTTCTTATTTCAGTTAGGTCTTAATATATTGATAATCCAAATACTGTAAGATATATTATATATAGGTATATATAGAAGATATATAGAATTCCTAAATGCAAACAAAATCAACTAAGAACTGTTTTTAGCTATAATCAAGAGAAAGATTTATAGATATAGAAGTGATAATATAGGATATAATAGATGGAGATATGTAACATAAGATAGATATTTTCCTAGATAGATCTTAGATAGATCTTATGCCTTAAAAGATTCCTTAATTTCTCCTTCAATTTAAACCACTATGCACTTACTTTCCCTCTCTCTTGGGTTATTTGTCTTCACATATGACCAACAGCTCGAGAAGGACAAAATCATCAGCATTATCCTTACAACAAAAACAAGAAAGAAAAAAAGAACTGCCTTTGCCGAGTACTGAAAGGGGGGCAAAGGACTCGATGGACATTTCTCATTTGCAATTGTATGCGTTTGCACACGCACACAGATACATATATACATATGTGGTGGTTTGTGGGTTTCTCTCTCCATGTGTGTGTGTGTATTTTCTTCCTTGCAACTGTGTTAATGATTAGAAAAAAGAATCCTTTTGCATACAGCCAGAACACGGATTGAAACTCACATTCTCTTCTACTCTATTCCCATTTGTTTATATGTGCGTGTATGTGTGTGTGTGTGTGTGTATGTAGAGACATATATCTACTTCCTGGCAATTAATGTGTGTGCAACATGCGCGTTTTAATTTAACGCAACGCGAGTCCTGTGCATCCCCTTATACCCCCCGTCCATTCCTGATGCCTATTCATGTTCCTTAACCCACCCACCACAGTCACCCCCTCCCCACCCATACACTAGCACAGCGTCGAAAAAGTTTTTGTTGCTTTTTTGCCGTAATTTTAAATGGTTTTCCACACACACACACACATATATATAGACACACACATGATTCGGAGTCGATGGGCCCAGGCAAAGAAGAAGTAAAACTAAACCAACCAGTTTGGCAAGTTCCAAAAGGTTGCATGAGTTGGCCAACGGCATGAATTGGAATGAGATGGATTGGATTGGGTGGCAGTCTGTTTTTAGAACCAGGAGTTGGAGTTTCAAATGGAGTTGGTTGTGCGTGCGCGAAAATGCGTGGAAAGTTGAAAGTTGAAGCTGAAAGCCAGAACCGGCCCCAAACTCTCCATACGTAAGCCCAGTTCCAGATTCAAGCACGGGTCACGGGTCCGTGTTAATGACGAGCTAAAGTGTAAGGGAGAGAGGGAGATGAGAAGGGGATGAGCGACAAAGAGAGAGAGAGAGAGTGGTGCATATGTTGATGGGTGTGGGTGGAAAATGAAGACTAACCGGTTCTCGTCCTGGGGCCGCTTATGCAAATGAAAATGCTGCGTGCAGATTTTGCATGAACCATTTTGCTTAACAAAAGTAAACCAATGCACATGCAACGCGCATTTTGCCCAAAGAACACAGCAGGATGCGATACGGAACCGGTCCCCGTTCCAATATCGGTACTAGAGCCATAGTTAGAGCAGGTGCTGGCAGGTAGAAGATATTAACAGAAGGTGTAGCTGGAGCCAGAAGTGGAACAAAAATAGATGAAGTGCCCGCCAGTTTGTGTGCCGCCTTCCATCTGCTTTACGGCATTCAAACTGCAAACGAACGATTTTCACAAAGAGAATTTTACAAAAAAAAACCCGGAAAAACAATTTGCAAATTCAAAATTTCAATAATTAAAATTTTGAAATCTAAAACTAAGGCTAATATGAATGTAAAAACCAATTGGCAGAAAGGAATATAAGTACATGTAAAGTGAAGTAGGTAAGCTATGTAATATAGAGATTTGATCCAGGTAATAAAGTAGTAGAAGAAGTAGAAGAAAGGTGCCTAGGAAGGGTTTTAAATGATCTAAAACAAATGTTCTAAAAGCTTAGATCCTAAAAATAAAAAATTTCAAGGTTGAGACAGGGATATACTTACTTACTATCTATAATATTACTTTTCTGATTTTGAATATAGTATTTCTTGTGTCATATAAAACACAAGCTCTAGTTATTTGTCTTTTCTCATTTGTAAAGGTGAAAAAGGGGCAAGGCAAAAACTTTATATAAACTTGATTTGTCTAGACACGAGGCAGATATTCAAACTAATTGTAAATCATACAATTTTTGTGATCTCTTAGAATCAGACGTACAGACAAACGGACAAGTCTTAATAGACTCCACTATTGATACTGTTCAAGTATATATTTGGATTCGGACATGGTTCCTTCTGCCTGTCACATACTTCTCATTGACTTTACTATTCCCTTTAATCCTATGAGGTATAAAACCAAAAGTACTGCAAAGTTAAAAAACCTACAAACAAAATAATAGAATATGTTTTATTTTTTTTCAATTTAGTTCTTAGACAGTTAAGTATTTCTCTTAAGTGAAACAACATTTTGTTGAACAAACTTTACTTGATATTACAAGTGAACAACCTGCAGTTAAAGGAGCTACCTAAGTTTTGTCAACTTAACTTTTTTGAGATCGAAAAAATAAAATCTTAAAGAGATTAAAAAAATATAAAGTTATCAGATGTTTATGCAAATCCTAACAATTGTGGAATATATTAAAAAAACCTTTTTTAAGAAATATATAACACATTATAATAATGAGTTAAATACTTGTGTTGGAATTTAGTTTTATGAATTTGTTTATACAAAAATTGTTGAATATCCTTTCGACCAAAATAATGAGTGTAATCCAGAGAAAGTGAATCAAAATGTCTCATGATTCTATTCGGAAATTGGCGGAAGGTATATCAAAGTAACCAAAGGTAATTTCAACCATTAATTTTATTTAATTTTACTTTTTAAATAATAATATAAAATGCTATACATAAGTGGCATTTAATATAAAACTAAACATAATGAAAAATAATTTTAAAATTTTGAAATATACAAAAAAAAAGAAAAAAAAATAATTATAACATTTTAAGCAATTTAATAGCTAAACAGAAACCTAATAAAGATTAAATTGAACAACATGTGAGCCAAGAATTTAGTTCTCGTGAAAAGAAACCTGCTCTAGGACATTTCATATATTGAAGCCACAGATAAGAATAAGGATAATATTTAATTTGAAGGGACTTTCATAAAAGCATCCATTCTATTCTGGTATGCATGCTTAAAGAGAGAAAGAAAAGAGGTCCTTAAACCATAGAAGTTTATTTACAGTTAGCTGAGTTTATCTTAAACTATTTCCTTCTATATTTTGCAAATTTTAATATATATAAACTGAAAATATTTCAAATATTATTTTATATAATTTTGAATTCTAGTTAATCATCTTTAAAAACGAATCTTTCGACCTAAGATAGTAAAACTTAAAGAATAAAGCATCATCAGCTAAACACATGGAAATATTTAAAGAACTTTGTTTTAGTTCCTTGTAAATGCTTCCGCATTACCCATTAGAGTTTTAGTCTTAGGCACCAATTATATATTAGACAGCTTGGATTCCCCTTTCTTTTGTAAACGTTGACTCTTTTCATATGCCTTCTTTTTCTTCTTCTTCTTGTGTGGGACCTCACACGAGCTATGCTGTGTGCCTCACTTTATGCAGCTTGTTTACATCTTGTATGCCACGTGCCATTGACGACAAAAAGGCAATAAAACCAACAGCAGCAACAACAATAACAACAACAAAAGAAACCGAAACCAAATCCGAATCAGAACAGAACCAAAGCGGCGGCAGAGCACTTCACTCCATCTCCCCAAATAGTGCACTCTGAATGCCAAAGGAAATAAATAAAATGTTTGCACTCGAATGTTTTTCTTTTTTGCATTAAACAGAGTCACCAGAGTATAAATTATTGAAATTTTAAATAAATTAATTATATTTAAATATTTTTAATAGTAATTTATTATATAGATTTGATTAAAAGATCAACGACAGAGAGAAAACTCTTTAAAGTTTAATTAAAACTTTCAACAAATTATTGTTGTATAGAAACTTATATAAAGAACTTCAAGTTCTATATAATATTATCATACTGTGGCAACCCTGGACAGGCACTCTATGTTGTTATTCTGCACTCATTTTCGCTCAGTATACGACCTCATTTTTCGTTCTCACTCAAATTGCAGTAAGGGAGCAAGTGCAGGCGGAGCCCGTTGCTTTTCTAGTTTATTTCTGTGTGTTCTGGGGGATTTTTGTAGGTTTCTCTTCCTTTTTTTAGTTTTTTTTTTTTCTTTTTTTTTGTTTGCTTTTTGTTTTTCTTTCGTTTTGTTTTTGGATTTTTATTGCAGAGAAAAATGCGCAGCACCCAAACGAATCCGCTGATTGGAGGCGACTACGACAATGTCCCAGACTTGGCACTCAACTCTACCCTCATTGCGTTTTATAGTGTTTTCTAGAATGAGTTGAAACTCCCACAATCTGACCCCCCTTCCCCGTTGCATCCTCCCTCCTATCAAGAGGCATCATAGTCATCATGCTGCACTTTGTGGCCGTGTGCCACTGGCTGACTTTGGTGGTGGCGGCGGCGGCGGTGTTGCTACGCCTAGATCCATTCGCTTCCCTTACGCCCTTTTGCCCCTATTTTATCAGGCATACTTGTGGGTGACAAAATTTGCATTTACAACCCTTGGGTAGTATTTATTATTTAGTCATTAAGTTTGTAACACCAACAAAATGGTTTCCTTAATTCACGATATTTATATATACCTATATATATCTAAACATCCTAATACGAATAGAGGTTCTATATAGTCTTACTTTCTTTTTTTTTTAAGTGCTGTAAGAAATTTTGATTGATTGTTCTTGTCAATTTAATGATCACAGATTTTCGGCAAAATAACAACTTGGGAATTCTAAGCGAGGCATTGAAAAAATTTGAATAAATCTCTTGTACTATTTGAATTAACTCCTATTATTTGAACTAACTTAGATAACTTAACTAAGACAAGCCCAACTCGTGTTGTCTTCCACTTGGTCCTTTTAGTCCTTTAACATTTTCAGTCCATTTGTATAAAAAGCGTATTTATTAGGCGTTGTTAAAATGCACTTGATCATCATGTTCCGCCATTTTCTGTGCTCTACTAACCTTCTACCAACCCCGTCAACTGCCAATGCCCCTTAACTCACTTCCACTTCGTCCCCTGCTATGTGCTCCACAAGCTAACCAATGCATTTTCGCCTTTTCTAGTTGTTTACTTCACTTGTTTTTTTTTCTGTTTTTGTTTTGTCGTTTTTTCGTTTTGCTACTTTTGCCATATATTTTCTGGTAGGGAACATGCGCAGAATTTTTTTTTCCTCCTACCGCTCGACCTTCTGGCTCAACAAATCCAATAACAAAATTGCAAAAAGCACCAGCAGAAGCAGCAGAAAAAGCGTCGTCGCCGTCGTCGTCATCGTCATCGGTTGAGTTTGGGAGAAGAGAAAATAAATGCAATGCAATGAAAATTGCGAAAAATAGAAAAACGAAAGTTTTCCGTGCTTCCCATTTGCTGTTGGCTCTAAATGGTGACCCTCATGCCATGCCCCTACACTCGCTTCCAAGAGATGCGGGGTGCCTCTGCGTGGCTGTGGTTGGCTGTCTCGACTCTTTTTGGGACAGACGGCGATGGCGGGGGATGCAAAGATGAACATCTAGCAAGCAAAAGAAAAGCGAAATAAACCTAAAAAAAAAAACACAAAAAGAAAATTTATAAAAAGAAGAAGAAAAACAGAACCCAAAATAAAAGCAAAATAGAAAGAGAGAAAGATAGAGAAAACGAGAGAAAAGAACCGACAAAAATGTATAGAAAGGGGCGTGGCAGTGGGGTCCTGGACCCTGTGTGTATTTAGTATAGCATTAATTAGTTATGGCAGACGATTTGAGGTTTCCTCTCCCCCTCAAACAGCCTTTCCACCCCTCCCCCTTCATCATCTTCTCTAGCCTTTTCTCGCCTCTGTCTCTTTTTGCTCTTTGAAAGCTTTTCACTGTCGGTGGTCGGTTGGGTGGGTGATGGGATTTCTAGTGCATGTAGATTGGGGAGGGGGGCCAAGTGTGTAAACAAAAGATGCCAAATGAGAAATCTCTTTTTGCTGGTGAAAGTTTTTTCCTTTTGCCTCTTATTTATTTATGGCCAAATGCAAAAGCAAATGGGGGAAAATTGCAACAAAAAAAAGAAAACAATAAACAAGTTTCAAAAGTATTTGCAGAGTAAAAGATAATTAAAAATATATGTTTATGTATATATACATATATATGTATATATATCAACAACCGATCCAGTAGACCAACTATATCAAAAACTTATTTTTTCATTTTTCAATTGCTTCAATTTTTGACATATTTTCAAAGTATCAAAGAAATTCATCTACAAAAGATTATGAAATCTTACTCTTACTTATAGAATTTTTTTTTTTTTAAATTCTTATGTTTTCTTAAAATAGAATTTTAATGCTATACTTTGGTACCATTTAAGATCTTTTATACAAGAATTTTAATTAGCGCAACTTTAAAAAAAGAATTTTCAATCAATTTATTAGCATATTTTTTCTTTAACTTAAAAAAAATAGTTTTTGAATAATATTTCATTGATAAAATTTCAAAATTGACAGAATATTGAGTCTTTATTCTTTTTTAATTATATTTTCTTTGCCTTTTACAATAAAAGATTTGAACAAGTCTTCGAAAGCGTGTGTGCGTGAAAAGTGTGGCTGCATATTTTTACAGCCATAATATCAAAAATATGAATATTTTTTTAGAATAAATCAACTAAAATTATAATTTTGAACAGGAAAACAATAATAACTAAGGGTTTTTAAAGGTGCTAAGAATTTTAATATTAAAAAGACTTTACAAAACGGGCTGGAAGTTTTAGCTTCTAGGCCTTTGATTTTTATTATATTAATTTTAAAGCATAATAAAATTAATACAGAACGGATCATAAAACAGTAATACATATTTATATACACAATATATTAAAAATATTAATTATAGCTTTAAATTTAATTGCATCTAATCAATGGAAATCCACAACCATGCAAGATCATCTTTTATCCTGGATCCCAAGCTCAGAGACAATATATTCTTATATACAAAGTAAATTCTGTTAACGATTGAAAAGTTAAGTTAATTTCACACTGATTTCATACAAATGCCATAAAATCTGTTAAATAATTCCAAATTAATTTGCCTTGAAAATTCTTTACGATTTTTTTTTCTTAGTTTAAAAATTCTTATTATAAAAAAACAAAAATGAGTAAAAATATTTTTTAATTAAATATTTATTTGAAATATTCTTTTTAGCTAAAAACTAACATCAAGATTCTCTGGCAGCAAACCAGTTTCTTGGGTAAGGGGAATAAATATGGGTGGTGGGGGGAGGGTAAAGGATTGTTTAGTGGACAACAGGGTTAACAGGGGGTTTTTACTCACACTTGAGCGAATTTCAATTAGTTGAGCCACAGCATGAGATGCCTTCCCCCAACTACCCCTTCTCCTTAACCCTATATATAGTCAACCCCTTTTCTACACTTTTCGTCTAATTTCTGCACTTTATTTGCTCGTTTATTTATTTAAAAGGCAATAAATTCAGGGCAAGTTTTATGCGCAAATATCTGAAAATTAAATGAGCATTGCCTTTGGTCCAGCTGGTCAGTGTAAAACCATCGCCACCCTGCTTAAAACACCCACTCACCCTCCCCCTCAGGTCCTACCTAACAAGCAACTACATACTACTACAACTACACACACACACACATTTATGCCGCACCTTTTGAGGGGAGTTAAAGTCAAATGATGAAAAGCTACAGAGCTCAAAATGAAAGTCCAGAAGCTTTCAACCCTTTCAAAAGGATGAACCGCAGTAAAAGAGTTTAGGAAGATGAGCCGGCTAACATGAATGGTGGGGAAATGGACAAACAACATGGGGTAGTGCATGAAGGGGGGGAGGAGAAGTTATCGTCTGCCCTTTTTACTTGACCATTCCGTTCATTATCAACACCAAAAAACTAAACAAAATTATTCGCCTTTGCCGGAAGTTGGCAATAAATTAGTTGGGTTACCTACCCCCCTCGCTTCATCCCGCTATCCCATCTTCGTTTTCCACGATATGAGTAAAAGACTGAGAGAAGACCTTGTCCAGACATGCCGCCATAAAGCATTCATAAATCCCAAAGTAAACTAAGAGTAAACCCAAACGAAGCCCTGACCAAAAACTCATGGACTCAGACAGGGAGACAACAAGAGAAAGACACACAGAGAGATAGAGAGAGAGGGAGGGAGGAAGGGAAGAAGATAGAGGTCCACGCAGACTCTTGTGTAACATGCGGTGGCCTTTATTCATTCATCCGTTCATTCATTTAAGCTCCCATCCCCTTAACATTCACTTCTCCAGTCCAGCTACTACCCACATAGTTTCACTTTTGTTTTCGTTTGAGCTCGTCTCGTCTCGCCCTGCCTTGACCAGCCCTTTAACTCCGTCACCTCCCCTCTTACCATTTACATGCCGGCAATACGCCTTTTTGGGCACACTTTGCATATGGGGAGACTTACAGCAACTAAAGGGTCAGCAAGTGCAGTCAACAGAGTTCCCATTCTCCGTCTCTCTCTCTTTCAGCGTGTCCTTTTGTCCCAATATCCACTTCGTTAGTTGTATTAGTGGCTGGCCAACTCAATGAGTAGTTACAGGGGATGGTAAGGTGAAATGCTATCATATTTATCTCATCCATTGAAATTCCCAAGATATTTGCATAGAAACATTTTTACTTTGATTTTTGGTTATAGAAATGGGGAAAAATTGCGTCGTTTAACTAGCGCCACCTACATAATCCATTGCCTATGGCAGCCTAAAAATATGCAACAAATATGTGTAAAGTAACCAAAAGTACCTACAAGTTAGGCCACCTTTCCTTATATCCACTCACTGGTTCCAGCAATGGTTCCAAAAGGATTTCTTGTTGGAATACCAATTAAAAGAAAGGATCAGCGTCTATATAGGGTATAAAGAGTCGAACTTTCCTTGAATAAATTGGCCAGCGATTGAAAAAAAAAACCTTTTTAAATGAAAATTCTACTTTTTTTAAACTTTTTTTAATATAAAGAGACATATTGAAATCTAATATCTTATTCTAGTTTTTAACATAAGTTATCTTTCAAAAATATATAATATATATATATATAAAAATATATAGATTTGAAATATATCAATAGACAAAGATTACACCTTTGTCTTCTTCTATTTTTAATGTTAAGTCTTAGAATTTTTCCCAATATGTTTTTCAGTTTTGTTTAGATTTTACTTTCATATACATGACAGAAAAAAAGACTGAAACGGAGATGAACCAAACGTATGAAAACAAAAATTTTGAACTGGAAAATTGATTTATTTTAGAGAAATATTCACTATATGAAAATGTATTGTAAGAAAACCGAAACCCATTGAACAGAAAACGCAAGATCTTTATAATAAAGAGGTTTTCATATATAAATTTTACTATATATTTAATAAAAACTAATCCAATAGTACAACTTTTATGCCAAAGTTTAATTTAAAATAAAGTTTCATATAATATAAGTTCGATATACTTTTGTTCAACTCTTTCGTATATTTATCTTATTTTAAGTAAATATGTTTGAATTTTTATAGAAATTCTTCGTCTAATCGTAAAAGAATATATTATTTTTAGTATTTACCGAATGTTTCTATATTCCTTAACGAATAGAAATTTATTTACAAATTGTAGTAGGCATTTACATAGAGTTTTTATAACAACCCTTCAGTCATTGTTATAGAAATTCATTTCCAATATTGAAGTACACACAGTTCCAAGTATATTTATTATACATTTACTCATATATATTTTTTTGAAGTTTTCTAGTCGATAAAAATGGAGTATAATAAATGTAATAGGTATCATCCCTATAAACGTCCAGGAGCATGTGAGTATGTCCTTATTGATTCAATCATATATTCTTTCCGATCTTTTTATTTATAGCACCGAGAGAAGTTCATTGGCGTTCCATTCGACCTGCGACTTTTCCTCGCATACTAAACAAACAGGCTTTATCATTGCCGCCAAACCGGCAACTCCATCGACGTTATGTCAGATCGAATTCCAATAACTCTATTAATGTATTCTATAATAATCATTAGTAGTTAGTTTGCAATAGCACTTTAAAGGCGTTTCCAGGATAGACCTTTTAATATTAAAAACACGATTGTACTGAACTAGATGAAGAAGCAGTAAGAAAGATTCTTAAATATCTTTTTTCTTATGTTGGTATGATACTTTTCATAAGAGAAAGAGACGATTCTAACCTTGTTTTATGAACAATTTTAGGCGCTTCTCCTAGAGTAATCAAGATATCAAAAAAAGGTCTACAACTGAAAGAAAATGCGAAATTTGTTGAGTATTATATTTATATATGATATATATTACTCATATTGAAACAATTGATTAAATAAAAGTATTATATTTTCTATTTCAGTTTTTAGTTTTGTTAGTTTTATCCTTTATCATTTAAAATGTTTAAATTTTGAACTTTATTTGCGAAAAAAAAAATTGTAAAAAATTATGTTATATAAACAAAATTTGTTATATAAACAAATACTTTACATTTAGTAGTTTTGGTTTAAAAGAATTAAATTTTTAACTAAAATTTATTTAAAACTAATTTTTTAACTAATTTCATAAATATTTAAGTTGCCAAAGATGCCGTGTAGTAAGATGTTCTAATCGATTGTCGGGCAGTGTATAAATATATATGTATGCATGTATATATGTATGTATGTAAGTATGTGTTCATGTAATGCTAGTCTAACCCTCTTCTATCTTAAGACCATTATCTCTTTTTCCGAATAGTTTTTCATCTATTATTTGGCTTAAAAAGTTTTCCCTTTTTACTTATGCGTATAGAGACAGACACATATCAATCTGCTGCTTCTCAAGATAAAGAATTTTACACCCACCAAAAAAGACAAACATAATTAATGAGGCAACACACACACATACACTCACACTCTCACAAACTTTCACCCTCATATGTCGGTCAAAATCAGCTAAGAAAAGGAAAAAAAAACAAACCTTATTTTAAATTGCATAGATTAAAACCAAGAGCATAGTTTAGACCAAGAAAAGGGAGACAGACACTAGGAGAAGGAGATGGAGATAGGTGTGGATTTGTGTGGGGAAAGGGAAGCTAGTGCCACTACGACATGAGTGACAGGACCAGGACGCATTGCGCGCATCGCTGTCACTTTTGACAAATTATAAACGTCATTGCCAGCGACTTTGATGTGTTGTTGGTTGGCTTCCTTTGGTTTTGCTTTCCTTTTCGTTTTTTAGCCGAAATCTAAGGGAGTGATGGTGCGAGACGAGTGGGTGGGCTTTTTACATATAAGTTTATTCAACTGATTAATGCGATAGTTTTGCCCCAAAAGCCTCTCTTCAACTTGCGGCCATAAAATTAATTAAACGCAATAGTTATTTAAGAAACGAGGCTAAAAAATAGATTTCTCCTCATTTGATTGGCTTGGCCCAATCATAATGGCATATCCTGCTGAAATAATCCTCATTCAGTTTCTTTTTTCTTCTCATTTTCTTCTTTTTTTTTTTATTTTTCCAAGTAATTCTTCTTCCACTGGGCACCAATTGCAAATGTAACAACTGCTCGACAGATCCTTTTTTTCAATTTTGGATCCTGTCCAAACATTCAACCCTCCTCGAGGCATCAAATTTAATAACAGTAATAAAGTTATAAAGAAAGCAATAGAAAAAAGAGAAGAAGAGACTAAAGAAGCATGAGGGAGCATAAAGAGCACGGGTCGTAGGACGAAGGCGCAGGCGTATAATAAATCAATTAACAGTCGATCAATGGGCAACAGGAACAACAAACATTAACGGCAACTGCTGCAAACAGGATTACGAGGGAGCAAGGAGCAGACGGGCAGCGCCTTGGCTCATCTCATCTCGTCTCGGCTTGGCTCGGCTCATATTTATTGTTTACAGTTCCGGCTGGACGAGCGCGTGCAAAGGATATGCCGACTCGCGAATGAGCCGTGACGGGGGCCACAACACAAAAACAGAAAGAAAAAAAGTATAAAAGAAGCAGAAAAATATATATATATATATATATATATATATATATATATATATATATATATTGGGATGATAAAAACAAGATCCTGGGGGCACAGGAAATGGCACGCGGCAGCGTTACTTACAATTAACGCATCTTTGGCATCGGCTTACTCCTTTTTGTTAGACGATTATTATTAGGGGATCCCCCTCTGACCCTTCTTTTCATGCTAACAACTGGCGCATATCCAGCATTTGGCACCCACACACGAAGTGAGGTCAAAAGGGAACGTGTCCTTACAAACCATTGGTGTTTTTATGATCTATGAAATTTGATCAAATAGCAACTAGAAAATATCTTTTGCCATATCCTTGGCGCGTTCCCTGTAAGACTTGGTTATCCAATGAATTAAGTGGAGAAATGTTAAGATATATCTTCGTCTAGTTTTAAGGAAAACAATTATTTGTTTGTATTATTTTTTAAAGACAAGATAGTTGTTTTTCTTTACAAAAAGTGTGGCTGCATATTCGCAATATGAAAATACCAAAAGTCCTAAAAGTAAAACTAAAGTTATAATTGCATTTCAAGGGGATGTCAATTCAAGGCGGAAGAATGCTTAAATGCAATGTGAAATTGATCAATTTTTGAATATATTTAAAATGTCAAACCGCTTCCGTAACATCATTCGACAAATGGCTATTCAAGTGCATATCCACTTTTGTCACATTCATTTCCCTGTTCTTTTACCATTCTGTTCCCTTTAGCGTGTGTGGTCGATAGGGTCGGAAGGTTTCTCACAACGTTTGATCTGTTTGTTATTGCATTCAAGTGGCCACTTGACAGAATTTTGTCTCAGATCGCCGTCAAGCTGTCTGGCCAGCAGCTGAGATATTTTATCTTCGGGCTATCCCATATGTATATTTTGCTTCCGGACCGGACCGTTGGCGGTCAACCAGCACAACACACAACAAAATGGGAAGCCGCCACCCACTTGACCAAAAAGATGTTCCTTCTTAGGCGGCACCATCAACGGAACTTTGCATATCATATAACAGGAATGTCTTTAAAAAGTGTCAATCCCAGGACATGAAAAATTATTAATGATCTGTTTAGTTTAGTTAAGTGTCCCCGATATATATATATTTTTGTTTGTCTTAAGGCTGCTGATGGATATGGATCCAAGTTGGATTTTTAATGATAGGAGCCAAAAAAAAAAAGGGAATTGGTAGCCTACTCAGATGAAAGATTGTTTTTAGAGTGAATAATCGATAGATAATTGTTAGTAGATGGCTTTTCTTTGTTTAATTAATTTATTTAAAATTATAAAAATTAAATGGCAAATGGCAAATGGATTGTAGGTCACTTTAAAATCTAATTTTGAAATTCAATGTTATACACCATTCTAGTAGACATTGATTTCTGTTCATTTAAATCCTTTTTCTAAATACTTTTAATTGCCTCGAAGACTTTTGCATAGCCTTTTTTATATTATTTAAGTATAGGGTATTCAGAATTGTAGCAGTTTTTTTTCATTAAATTTTTTGTTTTTTTTTTGTTTTTTACCCAACAATATCGACATAATGAGCAGACAAAGCAGTGCACTTTGTTGCTATTATTGCTGTTCGAAACATGTGTAACAATTCATTAAATTGTTTTACACACACAGACAGATAAATATGCATGTGTGTGTGTGTGTGTGTGTATATGCTAAATACAAAGAAGGGTTCACAAAAGAAAATTAATGCGTGCTTTTCGCAAATGTGCAAAATAAAAAAAAAAAAAGTAAAACAAAAAAAATCAGCAACAGCCCGTCCTCAGCGTCTGGACGAGAATGGGTTTGGTATGGAGTATGGGTATGGGTTTGGGATTGTGCTTGGGGTTGGCTATTGGTAGTGGTATTGGTGTTGCTGTTGGTGTACGGGTTCGGGTTGAGGTTAAAGTTAAAGTTGAAGTTGGTCTGAATGGAATGGATGGCAGTGAGTGGCATTAAAAAGCCAATCCCTGCCGTTGCTTCGTTTTTCTTTGGTTCTTTTTGGTTTTTTTTTTTATTTACCGTGTCTCTACGTTTATTTAATGAGCCAGCCAGCCAGCCAGCCAGCCAACACACACACGCACACACACACACACATATCTCATTTAAAAAGTTGCTAAAGTATGTGCACTTTATGTTGTTGTAAATAAATTGATTGTAAATTTAACCAGCAACAACATCTTTACTTTATCACCAAAACAAAAAAAGGATTCTAGAACTTAAACATATAGACAAAAGAATACTCTGTAAATAAGAATCTTAAAATGCAGAATTAACAAAGAATAATTTTAATATTAAAAATATATTGCAATTTTTATTTTTAATTTGAATAAAGAAATACTTTAAGAAAATATTTTTAATATTTATCCAAAACTTTTTAAAATTTATGAAATTTAATAACTTTTTTATTTAAAATTTATTAATTTTTTGTGTAATTTTCTAAAGTTACATAATTATTTTTATTATCTTGCCACAGATTATAAATATGAAATAAATTAAAATAAATAAAATTTTAAATTTTATTAACAATTAAAACTGATTTGCCTTAATGAAATATTTTTTATGGTAATAAGATTAAAGTTAATATAGAAAAATTAAAAAGTTTATTAAGAAAAAATATTTTAGGGCATGAGAAAGTGTAAATAATATAAAATAAATACTAAATTTAAAAAAAATATATATATTTTTTAAAGTTATATATATATACTATATATTTTGTTCAAATCTAACTAGATTTAGTTAAAGATTTATAAAGTTTTTACTTAGAAAACAAATTTTTTTTTAGACCAAAAGTCATTTAAAAATTTATTTTTCGGGTTAAAATAAATTTTTATTAAATAAATTATTTATTAAGAATAAAGATCAAACAAATTATTATGTTTTAGAATTTAATTAAAAATTTATTTAAATTAAATTAACTAAATAATTTCATAAAGTTAAGTAGAATATAAATTTTTAGCTCTGAGTAACAAAAAACAAATCACATTGTTGAACTAATCGAAAAGGATTAAGAGTACAAGTTTCATTATGTAAATTAAACAATCTATTTTAAATTAGTCTGTTTTAAATCTATTTTAAATTAGTCAACAAATTAAAAATAATAAAATATATCTCTAAAATCAGTAAAACATAAAGATAAAATATCTTAATACAAACATGCCACAAATATGCCAAAACATATTGAAACTTTTATCAAAAGTCCCAAAATACATTGACTTTTCCAAAGCCAATCTAACGAATTCCTTAGAAAAATAAACACACACACACAGATACACCAAGATGTGTGACAGGATGGTGGTGGTGGTGGGGAGGTAAACAAAAAATGGGGCTGAAGTGATGAAGCCAACCAGTTAAGCAGCCAACCAAGCAACCCTTTCGCTTTTTTAAGCGTCATGGCGCCAAAGCTTTCGCCATTTTTAAAATAAAGCCCACTAGATGGCGCTGTCTTAAAAGTTTTCAAGCCAATTGAATGACTGTAAATTAATACAAAAGTCCATGCCCCCCAAAATGAATGGACACGTAATAGGTGGTGGGGGGGCAAAGGAGGTAGCCTCAAGGTTGTGTCCAAGTTGAACACTTAAACAAACAATATGAAAGCATAAATAAATAATATAAAATAAAAAAAAAAAGAAAATGAAATATGAAAATTATTTAAATGATTTAAAAATTTTATTATTTAAAAACCGTTCAATGTTTCAACATTTGTAGGCCAGATGGCGCCACAAAGCTCCCCTGGGGTCATCATTAAGCGATGGGGTTTCCTTCAATTTCACAAAGAAGAAAATTCAACAAAGTAGTTAAGAGAGAGAAAAGAAAAACGTTTTCCAAAGAAAAATTAAAATAAAGTTTTAAAAATTTATTGCTGTTAAATGTTAAGAAATTATTATTTGTTTGAAGTTTATTTGTAATAAAATTATATTTCGTTTCTTTCTGGCCAACAATTGAGGAATACTTTTTTTGTTTTTGTGTTTTTATATCGAAATATTCTTAAAAATATATGGAAAATATATTTTAAAACGTTTTTTTTTAATAATAATATTCTATGTACATTTCATTTTGGGAGCTTAAGAATCTATCGAGATAATATTTATCCATATAAGTTATATAAAGTCTATACTCAAAGTCATTTCTAATATTTACATATATTTCTATAATTATAACTTAAGAACTAGTTTTTCTTTTTATACTTCTTTTAAGGGATTCATTTTGATTTTAACCAATTGATGAGCCAGAATTTTATATTACGAAATTTACTCTGAGAGTTACCAAGGATAATCACGCTTTTGATAGGTAGCTTTCTATTGGAATAGTTTTATAATCTCGGATATGTATAAATAATATATAATTCTTAATAATTTCCCTAAAAAAAAACAAATAAAAAAGATAACTTAAAGCGAAAAACATTTTATATTTTAACATTTAAATTTCATTTCTTATAAAAATCCTTTTTTTTATTCCTCAATAGATGGTAACTCTATCTATCTTAAGTGTTAACCAAAACTACAAATGATATGTAAATAGAGTGACCAGTCGTTTTGCATATGCTATAAAATAAATTTAAAAAACAACAACAATATCAAATAGCAACAACAATTGTAATGTTTATAACCGAAAGCCACACAAATCCAACTTAATCAGACAATGAACCACACCACAAAGTATGTGGCCCCAAAAACGAACCAAAATGGAGGTGTGTGTGTGCGTGTGTGAGTGTGTGTAGGAGGGGGGCGAGGAAAGAAACAGTTGTATTAAGAGTGGGAAGGAGAGTGAGAGAGAGGGGTGTAGTTATAGTGCGTGCAAATTTTTAGATTTGGCAAACGTGTAGAGTTGAGAATTGGGTGGGGTAAAGTGATGGGAAGACGGGGGCGTAGAAAATGAGGAGCATGTACATTATGGGGTTAACTACTTTGCCACTCACTCACCCACGCACTTTATCGCATTGCGCTCTCTCTGTCTCTCTCTCTCTCTGTTTCTCACTCGTCTGGCGTCTGCCGTCTGACGGGCGGTCGGCCAGCTTACTGAACCGGAAATTGGAGGTGTGCGGCAAAACACGACGTGACGTGACATTTCCTCTTCGTCAAAATGTCAAAATGTGCGCAAACGAACGCGCGCGCCGCTCTACATGAAGGCAAAAGCAAACAAATAATGTTAAGGGCCACCAAGAGGCCAGTAAATGCAATAACAACAACAACAACAACAACTGCTAAATTCTTCTTTTACTTGTTTTAATGATTCAACTAGACGGCAAACTTAATGGATTGAAAATTCATTTAAAGAAAACTCACTCAAAAGAACCAAAAACTAAAAAAAAAACGAATAAAGAATCACTCGATTACAATAAAATATTAATTTAAATATTTTAATTTTAAAATCAAGACATTATTAAACCAAAATTTAAAAATAAAGTAAAAATTGATCAATTTAATAAAAAAAAATATATATTTATATATTTTAGATAAGATTAAATTAGATAAAATATTTTATTTTATTACATTTTTACAAAAAATATCAATAATAAAAAAATGTATATATAATAATTAAAAAATTATATATATAATTGCTTGATATTTTTTTTAAAAAAAAAAATAATAATAAAATCAAATATTTCATCTAATTAAATCTTATCTAGAATATATATTTAAGATTATTTATATAAGTAATAAATGAAATTTGAATTTTAATATTTTTTATATATATTTTATATTTTATTTTTATAAAGAAAATAAATTATAATACATAAAATATTTATAAAATTTTTACCAAATATCAATCAAAATTAATATTTTTTTTATAATGATTTTTCTTATATATATTTATTTTATATTATTCATACACCAAATAAAATGTTAATAAAAATCAACAATAATAAATTTTGTATAATTTTTTAAAATTAATTTTTATATATTGAAATCATTTTAATATTTACTTTGTAAATTATGCAAAAATAAGTTGTAGTAAGTAGATTAATTGCAGTTATTAAACTTAATGTCGCTTAATACATTTTAATTTACCAAAATATGTATATATATAAAATTTAAAAAGTTAACTTTAAAGTGTTTTTTTTTTAGTTTAGCAACTTTTAACTAAACCTTTAACTCTTAACTTTCAAGTGTTTTTTAGTTTAACAATTTTAACAATATTTATATTTCCTCTACAAATCGAAAATCCGAAGAACTTATCTATAGAAAATCTACAGATATTTTAATAGAAAAAGAAGAGAGTAGGAATAGAAAATAAAAAATTTTAATGTAAATAAATTTGTAAAAATTGATTTAAATTAATTTTAATTACTTTTTTATTATTTATCCACAAAAATTATTAAGAATGTTTCCTTATTTATATAAAATTAGATTAAAAATTACAAAAATACAAATATGATAAATATATAAAAAAAAGGTTGAAAAGACTAAGCCACTTAGAAACTTATAAAGCGAAAAGAGATGAGATGATGTCCATTTGGTTTTTGAGAGTCAAAAATAAGGATTTGTCGGTGAAGTCCATATATAAGGATCTAAGCCAAAACTGTTTTTGTGAGCTAAACTTAAAGTTCCACAGCAAAATTGAAACAAAAATGTTTTAAAATTTAAAGACCAATTATTCATGAATTAAAATATTAAAGTTCTTTTAAAGCAAAAAGAAATATATTTGAAAGTTTTATGGGTTTTATTAGTTTTAAATTGATAAAAGTTTACTTGTAAATAAATTAATAAATATTAAATAATGTTTAAAAAGAATTTCATATATAAATTAAATGGATAAACTTTTGCAGTTGAAATAAAAATTATATAAAAAATTGTTAATTATATTTATATTAATATTTATTTTCCACACCTTTGTTTGGTTTCTAATAATATAAGACGCCATTTTTGTAACTTATTATGATTATTGTTTGGTCTGTAAGCAGCTAATTGTGGGTTGACCACGCCCTTTTCAGATATGCATATATATATAGAATTATATATATATGTACATATGGTTTATGGGTGCGCTATTATACGCTTGGTTAGTCTCCTTCTACTTAAGAAGCCAAACTGAACTGTATGATATGGTTCCTTAGTAGTGTTCCAAACGAATGACCACCAGCAAGTTTGGTCAACCGCAACGAGAAGTCCAATGGTAGAAAGATAAAGGGGGGAGAGGGGGGGGCAGCAAATTGATTAGGCGAGGTGAGTGAAATTACCTTTTGTTGCAGTTGCATTTGCCAGTTTGAGTTCCAGTTGCACGTTTAGCAGCTTGACGCCTCTTCTTATATAAGGGCAAAGGAGTGGTGAAAGGGGTTACCCTTTTATTTTTCTTGTTTTTTTTTTATTGTATACATTTGTTGAGCGACAACATAATTACATAATTAGACACTTGGTCCTAACAGATGACACCGACTTCTCTACTTACACTCCTGTTCCTGCAAGTGAAAATCGAAAAGGAAGAGACACAAAGATAGAGCAAAAACCTGACCCCTAAAAGAAGAAATAGATGAAAAAGCAGAAGCAGAGGATGAAGAAGGAATGCTGTCAAGGATCAATCTCCTGGTCTCTCTCTCTCTCTTTCTCTATGTTTGCATTTGGGGACACTTTTTTTCTTCTTTGCTTGGTTTTGCTTGTGTTTGGATAAGCGGCTTAACGGCGACTCGGAAGTGCATAATGCATCATCTTGCATAGCTCAAGGAATCAAAGGCAACAGCAAAACAAAAAGGACAATGCAGCTAACCGTGCGCAAGCGGATCAATGTCCTGTTCGATGATGAGATAACGGCGGCAAAAAGGACACGCCATACGATGGGAACCTGTGGCAATGTCCTCAAAAGATTGATTACTCAGCCGATTAGCCGTAGTGGTAGCGAGGCGATTAGTTCCCATTCACCCGCCGTTCCCATGAATGAGTGAACGAATGAATGAACTAACGATGGAACCCTGAGCAGGGGCGGTTCACTCACATCGTCAGGTTGCCCAAATCCAAGGACATTTGCTTCTGTTGTCTTCCTCTCAGTTTTATAATTTTTTCGCACAGGTGCCGCGGCAAAAGATCTGAGAGTATCTTTTCCAATGGCAACGATTCATTTCATTTAGGCAGCTTAAACTGCTTAAGGGATTCTAATCCTGCCACAGTCAGGAATAACAAGCATGTAAGCCAAGCCCCCGCAGGACATGAAGAAATCTAACCCCAGCTATAGTAGTAGCTCCTCAAACCCATTCTTGACTACCGACAGCTAAAAAACTTTCCAAGGACCTTAAGGACCTTCACTCAACCCTTTTTTATTTGCCCTTTTTCTGGAAAACAAGGCGTAAATTGTGATGAAAATCGCTGAAGCGCCATTTAACCGCGGCGGCCATTAAGCAACCTAACCCCCACCCCCCTTCCCACCATAACCATTGCTCCACCAATCTAACAATCCACCGTCCTGCCAACTTGCCTCCTTTTTCCTTTTTTGTTGGTTTCTTATGCCGTCGTGGCACTTTATCAACATTTCCGGCGTAAAGCATTTTATAGCAACGCCTCGGCAAATTGAAAGAAAAGTTTTAATTATTTTTAATTTTCCTGATTAGTACTTGTGAGAGAGTGAAGGAAATGAGTGCGAGTGAGACAGAACTTCTTCCCTTCTCCATCTACATTGCTGTTAATTAAGCCTAACAATAGTGGGTGGCATTTGCCTTTTTAAGGGTATGAGTTAGGTTAGGGGAAGGGGAGGAGAGGTGGTTGGGTGATAATGATAATTTTCGCACTTTCTGTTCCTGCTCTTGACACAAGTTAATGAGTTTTGTGCCCAAAGCGCTCTATTGGGCCCAGTTAATTCTCATTCTCCATCTCTCTTTCTCTGTCTTACTCCCTCTCTTTCTCTGAAGCTATGTTCCTTGGGGCCTGTGCGGCTAACCCTGAAATAAAAAAAAAGAAGCAAAAGAAAACGCTTTCATAGACCAGAAAAGTGTATTTTTCGTTTCTGTTTTCTTGGGCAATTTTTTAATTGTTTCTTTATGCTAAGTGACACATTTTGAGGCAAACAGGCGGTGGCTGACACAGAAAAAGAGAGAGGAAGAGGGAGAGAGGTGGCATAGGGGAGGATTGAGTGAAGGCGTTAGGCCTCATTAATAAAACTTCAATACCTGAAGGGTATGGGTTAAATACTCTCTATTCGCCTTGCTTGCATAAATCAGCAGCTGCTTAAAGCCTTTTTTGGATAACATGATGACTTGGCCCATTTATTAGAAAGACTGAAAAAGACAGAAATAGAAAGAGGAGAGAAAGAGAGACAAATTAGATGACTTAACAGAGGATTTGTGCAGTCTGAGATATATATATATAAATATACATATATAAAGCCTTTCAAATCGACTTGACAAATAAAAGTGATTACATTTCTAACAATTTATAAGATACATTTCCTTTTTATGAAGATCTCTTAGTTAAAATATATATATTGTTAAATTTTTTTTAAATTTAATATGCTTTGTAAATTTTTAAATAACAAAATGCTAGATTTAAAGATATAAAATTATATTTAAATAGTTTTTTCGTTACTTACTTTAAGAATACTTCAAAATTAGTTTGACATCAATATCTTCTCTTTCTTATACAACACAAATAGGAGTAGAAAAGTATATATAAAAAACTGATTTATATCACTTTATATGCCTTATACCTATATCTACTTGCTTGCTAGACTTATATAAACTACATAATAATCCAAATGATTTATATTTAACAAATATTTTAACTTTAATATTTTAATAAAAGAAATATTTTTATTACTAATAAAATAGCCATGATTTAAATTTATCTTCTTAATTAAATTTTATAAAATTTACTAAGAATATTAATAAATAAATAAATATTCCTAAATATAACAAATGGAATCAGATTTTAATGTTCTCTCTAACTTAAATTCTGCTGAACTTCCTTCTATCTTGTTTCGATTCCTCTCTAGCTATATCTTTCTTCATTCTTTTGCACTTTATATTTATTTTAATATTATTTCAATGAAAAAAATATTCCTATATTTATTATATATTTATATATAAAATTTCTATATAAATCTTAATATCTTTTGTGTTTCTAAATAACACAAAACTAGAAAATAAAATTTATAAAAAATAAAATAAAAATTAAAAATTAAATTTTATCATTTAATAATTATTCTCTGCATTTAATTAAAATAAAAAATAAAACATAATAAGTTTTAATAATATTAAATATACATTCAAAAAATTATTTTTAATATATACGAAAATATATAGACAATATAATTAGCCAAGTTATAACCATAATGATAAAATTTATATACATACATCACTCAACTTTTATATTGGCCAATGTTTACAAATGAATATTATCATATATATATATATAAAATATTAAATATATATATATATATATAGTATACAAGTATTTGGCATGACCACACAAAACCGCCCATCTGTGTGAGTCCGCAAAATGAAATACAATATAAAATAAAGAACAAAAACACAAACAACTAAAACAACCAATAACGTATAAAACCAAATAATAAAAATAAAAAAAAAACGAGAAAAAAATATATATGGGAATGAAAAGCGGTGGGAAAACCACCAAATAAACTTTGTCATTTTGCGAGGCCAAAATTATTTACTCAAGATTTATGCGTTAGACAGATTGTATTTATATATACAATTATATATATATATATATAGATGTATATACAGGTCCGGATTCAAATGTGCAATAAAGGGAACTATTTTAGAGAGAGTGAAAATAATTCTAGAAATTTTTAATAATTTAATAATGAAATGAAAAGCTAAAAAATAAATAACAGGCAAAACAATTTCATAAAAACAACATAATAGAAGCAGTTAGATAGATAATTCAAATTAAAAAAAGTTGGAATATACAAAAAATTGTATAAATTTTCTTACAATTGGATATAATTATATAGTGATTTAAAAAGGACTAAATGTATACTTTTATATATGGAAAATAATATCAAAATTAGAGAAATAAAAATTATTGCAGTAAAATATTATACAAGTTTTCACCTAGAAAAATATATAAATATTAAATATTTAATTATTTAAATTTATTTTTATATTTATGATTTAATTTAAGAAAAGAAAAAAGTTAATTTAATACAAGCAAAAATAAAAAAATAAGGAAGAAAAAAAAACTCCACAAAAGTTTCTTTAAGTTTTAAAATGTCAATTTAAATAGACTTGAAATAAGAAATAAAAAAACTTTCTAAAAGATTTAAAATTTTATAATAATAATATTATTTTAATAATAGCAATTAAAGATTTATAAATAAAAAATTTTAATAAAAAAAAGGCAGAACGAAATTTATTAAAAATTTAATATTTATTTTAAAAGTAAAATTTGACGTTTTAAAATTTTTGTAAAATAAAAGTCAAGTCCCAACATAATATTATTATTATAATAATTATTAATAAATCAATATATAATATATTAATTTTAAAAGTCAAAGTTAAAGATTTAAAATTTTTAAAGATAAAAATAGAAGAACAAACATTTGCGTTTAAATTATAAATAAATAATTAGAATTGAAACTGAAAAATATAATAATAATATTAGGAGCAAAAATCAACTTCAAAATCTAAAAAAAAAATAACTTTTCGAGAATAAATATATAATGAATATATAAAAAATGTATATTTTAAATGTTTATAAAAATATATATAAATATATCCACAAAAAATAAGCATAATAAATATTGTTTTAACAATATTTTTAAATCAATTTAAATTTTGTTAACTTTTATTTCTGTCAATCCGCTCCTGTATTGAAATCGTGCGCACATATTCATATTTATATTCCGATTCATATTTATACATATTATTTTATATTTATTTAGTTGCTTTTGCAAAATGATTTATAAATGGTGGCCGCTTTTTGGGGTCAGCCGCAAATATACAAAATTGAATGGGAATTGATAATATAATGAATAAATTCATTTTGGGAATGTGTTTTGCCAATTCCCACGCCCAAGTTCCTGTTGACTCGTTTTTTTTTTTTGCCTATATTCCATTCTATTTTATTTATTTTTTTTCTGCTTTTGATTTACTTTAAATTGAGTTTGACTTTTGGTTAAATGTTTTGTAAACATTTTTCCAAAAACATGTCAATGGGCTTGACCCACACTAAACCAAATCAATTGTTAACAATGACCAAGAAAAGTACAACAGCAACAAAAAAAAAAACAGGAGGAGGAGAAGGAGGTAGAAAAAGAAGAAAACCAGAGAAGTTGCCGCTTTGTCTGCAGCAGGAGTATTCCTAACATCTCTCTCTCTCTCTTTCGTTTGGAAAATTGACTTGTTACAATTTTTTTTTTTTTTTTTTGTTTTGGTGTCACAAAGTCTGCATTGGCATTTTAATAATGGAACTGATTTTCTTTGGAATCACACCTTTTTCTTCTCTCTTTTTTTTTAGTTGTTACCATTTTGTTTGAACCTGGTCAGCAGGTTGACAGTTTGGTGGAGAGCGGTGAAAGGAAAGCGGCAACAACTACTAATTTATTGTGTGGCGGCAACTCCCTCAGAACCTTCACTTTCCCTCCTCTCTTCAACCTTAACGGGCGTGCAACAAATTGTCCAAACAATAGACAAAAAAAAAAGAAGAGAAAAATAAATTAAGATCTCAAAAAAAAAAAAAACTAAGAAAATATAATGACTACCGATCATTGAATAGTCATTTGAGTTTAAAAAACGACAGCGAATTATTTGGAAAATGTTCATCCCAATCATTTTCTATGAAAACAAAAGTCTTACAAAATGTTTCAAAGTGATTTTTTAAACATACAACAGATTCTAGTTATAAAAATTTATAAACTTGATTAAAATTTTATTAACTTACTTGAGTTATATAGAACTCATTTAAATATGAAATTTTAAGCTTTTTTTGGATTTATAAACTGGAAAAAATAATTATAAATTTAGCAAGAAAAGAAAAAATACTAAATAATACTAATAAAATCTATTTAGTTTCCAAAGAACTCTAAAAGTTTCCAATAAATTTTAAATGTCTTTATTCTCTTAATTGATTTGTATTAAATTTAAGAAATAATTACAAAAATCGGGTTCATAAAGAAGTTGCCATAAAATTTTATTGACAATGAAATAAAATTTCAAATATTTAATAACGAAAAGTTTAAAAAGATTGTTTTCAGTTTATGAAACAATTAGAAATTTTTCTGTATATATTTAATCATCAAAAGGTTTTTGAAAACAATTTTACCTGATTATAAAAAATAAAATAAATAAAATATAATAATATAAAATAAAATAAAAGAATAAAAAAATAAATATAAAATACAGTAAAATAAAAAATAATATGAAAATGAAATACCATAAAATAATATAAAAATAAAATAATATAAAAAAAATAATATTAAAATAGAATAAAAAAATTAATTAATATAAAAATAAAATAAAATAAAGTAAAATAAAAAAAAAAAATAATATAATATTAAAAAAAATAATAAAAAAATAAAATACAACAAAATAAAATATAATAAAAAAAATGAAAACAATAAAATAAAATAATATAAAAATAAAATAAATTAAAATTGTTAAAGTTGATTTCAATTTAAAAAAATTAAATAATATAAAAATAAAATAAAAAGAAATTTTATAAAAAATAAAACAAAATAAAATAATATAAAAATTAAGTAAAAAATAATAAAATAAAATAATATAAAAATAAAGTAAAATAAAATAAATTAAATTGTTAAAATTGGTTTCAATTTAAAAAAATTAAATAATATAAAAAAATAAAAAGAAATATTATAAAAAATTAAAAAAAAAAAAGAAAATAATATAAAAATTAAGTAAAAAAAAAAAATAAAATAAATTAAAATTGTTTAAATTGGTTTCGATTTAAAAAATTAAATAATATAAAAATAATAGAAATATTATATAAAATAAAAGAAAGTAGTAAAAAAGAATAAATAAAAATTGTTTTCAATGTACAAAATAAATGGAAAATAATTTCTCTTAATAAAATTTGGCAACATTTCATATCAAAATGTAATTGCAAAAATTGTAATAATTCCTTAAACTATATAAAGAATGATTTTTCCAAATCCACCCAAAAAAAATCAACCCATAAAATTCGAACATAAATTTAAAAACTAAAAGCTATCAAAGATCGCACCTTAATTCTATGCTGTGTTTTGAAGTGTTTTGGGCGTTTAGGCTCACTTCAGCTGCATTTAACGGAATCGGGGGTATTAACACCCCAGTTGCTAGAGCTAACTCCGCACCTCTGACTCCCCTCTTTTGCCGCCTCGTTCACTGATCAAAAAGGTAGAGAAGGGCGCGTTTACAAATATTTGTCGTTGCATCCGCTGGCAATAGCATCAAAAGAAAAAAAAAAAAAAAAAAAAGACATTAATTTCCAGTGTGTGCGTGTGTGTGTGTGTATTTTATAACATAATTCTCAGTAGCATGCTGACAAAAGGATAACATTGCATTTGTTTGTCAGGCCAGAAACTGTCACAGCCGAGAAAGGATCGGCACGGCATTTTCATTCATTTCATTTCATCTCATTTCATTTTTTTTCCTTTTTTTCATTTTTTTTGTTTTTCATTGATCCCGACCAAGGACAATGGATGCATTCGCATGGAAGGAAAATTGTTGACAAGGCGAACGAGAACGATTTTTCACCAAATGCTCGACAATATTTGGCATTTTTAGGATATTTTATAGCGACAGCAAGGATCAAAAGTCAAATGGCGAGACATGGCTAGAAAAAGAGAGAGAGAGAGAGAGACGGAGAGAGAGTCCTGTTTTTGTAAGGGATTCCACAGTTTTGTACACGATCAGCCCCCTTTTGTTTGTTATTGTTGTTGTTGTTAGTGTTAGTGTTGTCATCAGCGCCCAGTTGAGACATCAGACAATACGGAGACCAAGACCAAGACGCAGACCAAGACATCTTCCTCTGTTTCTTCGTTCATCCTGCGCATCATTTTCATTGTCCTTATTGCTTTTGTCACATTTACCGGTGCTTTGTGTAATCCTCGCTCTCGCCCTTCTCAAAGTCAATGGAATTTTCTATAAAAATTGCTTACAGTTGCATCTTACCCGCTGTCTCCCATTCCCCCACCCCTCTCTTGATTCCCTTTTTTCTATTTTTTTTTTCTTTCTTACTTTTGATTTGTGATTCTTATTTATTTACGACGTCATCAGCCTCCAGGCTGATGTTTTAATTTACGTAGAGTTTTCCCTTATCCTTTATTGTTGTTTTTCCTTTTTGTCCATTTTATTGAGTCGAGACAGATCACTCAACTAGCTCGTAAAAAAAACAAGAAGCCGATAAAATGTTGTCAGTATTTATCAATTGAATGGTCATGTCCAATTGATGGAAATGATAGTTTTATCCTGAGTGGAAGGTGTTTATGCCAACAAAGAATAATTGGGAAAACAAACTGTGATAAAGATAAAGATATAAATATATATATATATATATATATATAGAAATTGAAGTTTTGGACTAGTCTATAGTGAAGTTACGGATCAGTGGAGCAAATCAAGGGAATGGAATGTTTTACCGTCGGCGAAAATTGAAATAAAATCTTAAAAATCATAAATTGTACATATATTTTTCTTAAATTAGATTAAAAAAAATAATTTAAATTAAAATAATTAAGTTAAAGTTTAAATATAAAAAATTAGATAATCAACTTTGTTAAAGTGAAACAATTTTGATTCTGTTTAAATTTTTACAAAATTAAAAATTTTTTCAAGCATTAAGTTTTAAATATAAAAATATTAAATAATTAATTTTGCTAAAATCCGAATATTTTTTGTTATGTTGTCAACTTTATTTAGTTAAAATTTAAATACTTAAATTCAACCAAAAAATTTTCAAATGATTAGAAAATTTTAGTATAAGAAAAAATGTTAAACCAAAATACGTTTGAACCTTATAGGGAGAGTTTATATATAAATTTCGAAAACTAAACTTTCTTATATCTTATATACCAAAAATTGTGGTTTTATCTTTTAAATGATTTTTTAAATAATCTTTATACACAATTTGATATATCTATCTATCCTTCTATCTATCTATTCAATCAAATATTAAAGGTTTAACTATAAAAATTTATAATTATTAATCTTTGAATCGAATATTAAAGAATTAACTATAAAAATTAAAATTATTCAATTATTATTATTATTATTCAATCCAAATAGTTTTGTTTTTGTAATATTCTCTTTCTATATCAAAAATTTAAGTATTAAAATATAATACAAAAGGAAAACTTTTTAGATATGATTAACTATAACATTTACCCTTCAAATATAATAAATTCTATATTTAAAATTATATTATATAATATATTATATATTATATAATATTTTTTGATATTATTTTTCTCGATTTATAAGCTATTATATTGTACGTACATTTTCTATATTTTTAAATGTTGTCTTATATTTATTTATTAACAAATCGCAAAAGTTAAAAAGATCACTAAAACTTTTAGTTTAAAAGGATAATTATGAAAAATAGTTGATACAGTTTTCTATATTTCAAAAGTTCTGTATAGAGTAAGGGTATCTAAAGTTTGTTTAAATTCTCTATGAAGATCTTTACACCTCCTCCACCACTCTCCCCCTTTTGGTTTGTTTCTCTCTCATACTATAACATATTCCGTTTGTGCTCATTATTAATGGACAGTTGTCGACTGCCTTTGCCTCCTTCCTGCCTATTATTATCGATGCACACACACACACACACACACGCACTCCACAGCACAGTCGTTCCATTCGTCCGCAAGAACATGATGACACACAGCAGCCAGAGCAACCACCATGGAAGGGGAGAGAGAGAGTGAGTAAACGAGAGAATGGAGGGAGAAAAAAGGGCATGCACCACGATGTGGCAGCTTGTGATATTTGGCTGGCTAGCTGCTGCTGTTGTTACTGATCATCATCATCATCTGCGGCAGGCCCAACCAAAAACGCGCGGCACGCACACACACACACACACACACACGGACCGAGCGATAAGTTCATGTAAAAACGCAGCATGAGAGGCACAGTGGTTTATGCTTGTTAGCAACGAGTATTATGATACAAGAGGGTCGGGGGTCGCCGTGGTTCTACTCAAGTGCCCCGGCAACAACAACAACAACAGAGAATGAAAGAGAAAGAGGAAGGGAGAAAGAACTCGCATATTCCTTAAATTATTTATGTATTTTTTTTTTCGTTTCGTTTTTTTTTTTTTTTTTTTTTGGGTTGGGGTGCACACAGATCAAAATGGCGTCGCCGTCTGTGGGCTGTTACAAAAATACAAAACCATCAGCGAAGAGCTGAAACAAATGGGAGGGGTAACGGCAAGCAACAACGGGAAATGGGAATGGGAACAGGAATGGGAACGGGAACGGCAACAATCTGCGGGTTGCATTCCGCACCACTCGTCTTTGGCCAAAATGGTTTTTATACTGTGTTCCTTTTCCTGATTTTGATATTCATTTTCAACTTTTGCTTTATCCTATTTTGTTTGTCCTTATACGCAAACTGTATGCGAGTGTTAAAGGTGGTTGATGTACCCCACCCAAAAGGGGTGGGTGAGGGTACGCGTATTTTTTTTCTTCAAGCTTTCACACAGATGAACCAAAAACGCATGGGATGCAACTGTCACACAATTGTCAGTGTTGACTGTGATAAATATACCGTTATATATATATACATGTAATGGGTTTTTCTGCCGAAACGAAACGGAATAAAGAACGAATTATGGTAAGTTATATTTCTTTCAATATATTATATAATAGTTATAAGTTTATTATTAATAAATTTAGAATACTTCTTCTATTAACGCCTTTAAAAGGATTAGGTCAAGTCTCCAAAAGTTTTTATTATGCCTTAAGGCTTTACAGTGATTCTTATTATATTTCTCTTTCTTTAATAAGTTCAAAATTTAAATTTAAAACTATTAACTCTAAAGTATTATACTTTTTTTTACTTACCTACTAAAAACTAAATCAGCTGTAGACTTTCCATGTCAACATATGTTTCTACCGAAGTTTTGCTATATTTTAAGTTCAAATAGTCCGGCAAATATATATTTTTAAATACAATTAATAAATAATTCAAAAGTAATCAACCTTAAAATTTAAATTTTAATAATAAAAATATAAATGATTCTTAGTCGTTGGAAATGAAGAAAATTTTAATCCTTTCAAAATTTATTATATCTTATTGAATGTTTTATGAAACATCTTCATATAGATCTATAAGATTATTCTATTTTAGTTTTATTCATGGTGTAAAAACAATTTTGAAAATATATTTTTATTTAATTTTTGAATATTTTAACTATTATAAGCTTTAAAATTTATTTAAAATTTTTTAATTTTTCAAATTTATTCGAATTTCTAGGCGTAAGATCAAAATAAGAAACTCTGTTTTATTCTTGTTCAAGTTTCTGTTTTTTAATCAAATTTGTATTAGGCGGAAACCAAATTTGGAATACTTTAAAATTAAAAAAGGATTTGATACATTTTTTTTATAAAATTGATGTTTTGAGTTTGGTCCAAATAGGTAAATGGTAATAAAAATCGTAGACCTAATAATAAAAAACTTTATTTCTGGGCTTAAACATTTATAGCCAAATATGTCTAGGGAAATCCATGATAATTTATATTATTAATAAATAGATGAAGAAAAAACATAAAAAATAAATATATTGAACATTTTTATATCTAAGCAAACATTGGAAAAATTTTCTTTATTAGTTATTAGTCCTAAAACAGGATAAAATGTCCAAAAGAAAACTAATTTCGTTAACCTTTTGTTAATTAGTGTATATAATATGATAATCTGATAGAGCCGACTTAACTATATAAAATTTAAACTATCTTTTTATATGTATTAAATTGTCATCAATTATTTTAATTTAATTTTATATATATTTTAGTTTATGTTGTTTTTATTTTAATTATATATTTTTTTATTAAATTTACATAAGAATTTTTTATTATATATTTTTTAGTTTTCATCTTCAAATTGTTGTAGTTTAAATTTATTTACAGTTATCTTTATAATACAAATTTAAGATAAAAAATTTATTAAAAATCAATTTGTAATTTTTTATTATTTTTAATTAAAATAAAAGAATAAATAATCATTAAAGATTAAATCGAATGGATTTATATACATAAAATAAGTATTATTTAATAGATTTTGAAAGCGTTTGTGTTACCATAATGTTTAGGCCAATGGGCTTAACTTGGCTGATATTGTGGATATATGAAATACCTTAAACGTAAACCAAAAAAAAAAAAAGGAGTTTAATGTAAGCCGAGAAGCTACTTACAAGTATCTCAATAAACAACAAGCCGCCGCAACCGCCACAACCACTCAGGCAATTTCCCGCACCCCCGCTCTGTCACTCTGTCTGGTCGGTTTGATGGGAGTGGGTGGGGATTTGGAGGTTTTTTTTTCTTTCTTGATTTCTTTCTTAACGATAAATCGAAGCGTCAAACGGCAGCGCGAGACAAAATAATAAGAAATCAATACAATCTGCGTAATATGTTTTACGCGCCTTTTCTTTCAGCTCTTCTTCAGAGCTGAGCCATTTTTCCAAGCAATTGAGTTTGATGATGCCACATGTCCTACTACCCAATCTTATATATCCATCCATACACCCACACACACACAGCTCCAACTTTACCTCATCATCATGGTATAAAACGCGAGTGGAATGGGGCAAAGGCCTTGAGGCCATGACGTGACTTTTTGTTGGCTTGGCTGACGATAATCAAAAATCAGGCATACAGACATAGACACAAAATGGATTCATGTAATAGTTGAATTGAATTGCCATAGAGCTAGCAAACCCAACACCCCCCTCTCTCTCACTCTCTCTCTCTTTTTGTTAGAAAATGAGAGGGGTGTAGCTCTCATTCCATTAGAAATGCTCCTTGACTGCCATCTCCATTCATGTTGACTTTATTGGCCTCATTGCAAAAGGCGATGAATACACGCACATATACAGAATACTCCCCCTCTTCCCTTTACCATATCTTTTTGCCACTGAATGACATGCTTTGACACTGCCCCGCCTACTATACTCCTCTCCATATCTATCTCTCTCTCTCTCTCTTTCTGTCTCTTTCTCTTCCTTCTCCACATGGCACATGGCATCATTACATGGCCGCGTCGCACGCAAAATTGTGCGAAATTTGGTGAGCCGCGTGTGGCAAGTCGTGTGGCGTATTCAATTCGCAAACTTTTTAGGCCATACAAAGTATAACCAAGGATACTTTTTGATCCGAACATTCACTCCCCCTCTCCCCCACCCCTCTAGCGAACCCTGTTTTCACCCACTGCACTTTGTTTTCCCCCTTATGCTTTATATCAAAGGGTGTCTGCTACAAGAGATTTGGATAAAAGGCGAAACGAGGGTTATTAGGATTTTGCCTCATTCATTTCGATAACAGTTTTTCAAACAGATATATCCAACAACAATAACAGAGACAGACATAGAAAGAAAGACCAAGAGAATTGAATTGAAAGATTTAAATGAAATCTCCGAGGAATTGAAATTTTGAGAAACTTTAATTTGAAATCAATTCTCAAAAGAAGCAAAATATATAAAAACCTATTTAAAAAGAGTATCTCAAAATTGAAATTCAATTTTTTTTTTATAGTATTTATATATAACTTTCTAAAACTGTAGGAATTGTTATAGTCTCTATCTATATAATAAAACATATCTGCTCCATATAAATATTTAAAAAAAATTTGCTAGCTATAGAAATTTGATCTGTTCTAAACTGAATTCATTATCAAAATCAAAAAACATAGGAAAGTAAAAGTTAACAGTATCGCCCTTATATAGATACAAACTTGACTGATTGCCTTATATAGATACTAATTTGAATTATGACTAGAAAAAAATAGAATACATTTACATGATCTTTCAGTTTCTTTTTAAGGAATTAAGTTACTTTTTATGAAATCTATGTTATAACAGTTAGAAAATCCAAACTTAACTTATGTAATAAACCAAATAGCTTTTCAAATGTTTTCTTAGATATTTTTTAAAAGAATTCTAGAATATTTAAAAAAAAAACTGATACCAAAGTATTGATTTATATTAAAAAGAAGATCTATAAAAATTTATATTCCATATATATATACTTCAAAATTTATTTCATATTTCCTTACGAAATCCTTTTGAATTTTCCAGAATTTTCTCTAAAATATTCTAATAAGAAAATCTCTATAAAAATCTATATTATATAGAATCACATATATAATGAAATTTATTTCATATTGTCACAATTTCATTTCAAAGAATCTTTGAAAGAAGCTCTATAAAAAAATCCGTATTATATATAATAATATTCCTATATATATATATCAAAATTATTTTGATATCTAAAAAATCCTTTTTAAATTTTCAAAAATTTTCTCTAGAATATTCTAAGTAGATGATGATTTTTATTTAGTTTTTGCCTGGTTCAATTATAAATTGTTTATTTGTTTTAAGCAATTTGTTATTTAATTATACTAATTTTGTTTTGTATTTGTTTGTTGAATTTGCATTTACGGTTTCTTTATTTTTCAATTTTTTCTTGTTTTTCTGTTTTTCAAGAATATAGAGAGGATTGAGGGGGGAAGAGTCATAAAAACAGGCTGATCATAAAAATGTCGACCATAAAAATAAGAACAGAAGAGAAAAAAAAATAAAGAAAAGGAAGTAAAGAATGAATCTTCTTGTCTATTGTATTGGCTAGAATCATATCACAGATATATATATATATAAATTTAGTATATATATATACATAAACAGATCGGATTGTAGATCCATCATATATAGTTGGCGCCCTTGTGCCCCTCTTCTGACATGACCAGACTAAAAAATAAGAAAAAAAAAACCCAAACAAATATTTTCGCCCGGCAATTTGATTTCGATTTGAAAAATTTCATTTTGTTTACCAGAACCGAGGGATTTTTATGGGCCCACAGCAAGGAGAAGATAATATACAAAACGAAAAAAAAAACAATAGTCGACTGTATATATACGATATCTACATACAAATACATATATATATATATCTTTGGTGCGAAGGCGTGGCTGAGATAAATTTCTCACGCAAAATGCAACAAAATGCAGTTTATTATGAGAAAGTGGCGCCAATGGGTTAAACATAAATTTTTAGTATGTATATTTTCTTTGCTAGTTGTTGGCCAATGTTCAGTTTTAGTTTAGTATCTCTCCCCCTCCCTCTCTCACTCTCTTCCTCTCTGTAATTTATTTGTTTACAATTGAAGAATCAGTTAGATCATAATACAGATGCTAATGATTATGCTAATGATGATAATGCTAATAATGGTGATGTTTAAGGGGGGAAAATTGAAAGTGGGGGAAGGTGGGGTTGAGATGTTGCAGCTGCCGTTACAAGGGACCTAAGATTTATGAGCATTTAAACAAATTTGATGAGATTTTCTTCTCAAGAGTTTGAGAGAAGAAGACTTTGCCCACGTAAAAGATGCCATAAATCTTAACCAGCTGTGGAGCGCTCACGAAACATTTAACCCTCTCTCTCTATCTCTATCTCTGTCTCTTTTTACACTTCTTTCATTCATATATATCTATAGATATCTGCAGTTGCAGTAGTTTTGTCAAACTGCTTAAGTGGGGATTTTTCCTCTTTGGCAAAAACAAAAAAATAAAAATATAACAAAAAAGCCAAGGAAAAATAAAATGAAAACGAAAATGAAAACACAGTGTGATAGGGGAAAAGGAGAAATCATTTTCATCCGGAAAGAAGTCTTTAAATTGAGAAAGCGTGGCAATATTTCCCCGCTCTACCGCTACCGCACTTCGTTTCGCTGCTGGTTTATACACAGTATCACGTATGCCCTTTGTGTTTATTTATTTTTATGCCGAAAAGCACTGGCAGCCATTTATATTTACCTCACTACCCTACTCCCCATTCATATATACATACATACATATATTTTTGTAGTATGTACTTCGTACTAACACCCTATATGGCCTTCCCATCGTCTACACTACCATGTCTCACTTTGTTGTCGGCGGCGACGTCTGATTGAAATTCGCGGATAACCTGAAATGGATTTTTCCTCTCCACAATTGCTTTTTGGTGGCAATTTTAGTCATTCACTTTGTGTGTGCGTGCTTCTGTGTGTGAGTGTGAAAAAGGATACGAGTAGAGCATAAAAAAGATGAGGATGAGCAAGTTCGTGGTGGTTTATTTTATAGCTTCTCCTTTTCCCAAAATCAAACTAAATAGTTGAAATTGTTTTGAGTTCAAGACTTCAACAATTGAAAAACTAAAGCTTGAAATACTATTAAGTAATATTATTATGCGAATATATATACATAAACTTTCAGTTATATTAGAACATTTTTTTCTTAAGTTTAACAATTAAAAGAAGTTAAATTACATTTTTTGAAATTTAATTGATCTTAAACTAAACTAAACTAAAAATACTTATAAACCAGAAACAGGAAAGTTTCCATTAACTATAGTCGAACTTTCCTTTAGTTAACTTATATATAGTTAAGTTAATTAATTCAAAATTCAAATCAATATACAGCTTTCTCTTTCTATTTATATAGTATATAATAAAGTACAGTCATATAATCTATCTTTTTTATGAAGAATTGAAAAAGGATCGATTATATTTGCATAACTTGGTTAACATTATCTTAAGTCATACATTTCTGATATTTAATTTTCATATTCTTTAATAAAAGAAAAGTTTTTAAAATTGATTGTTCTATAAGATAATTATTTAGAATAGGATTTCAGATAACAACAAGTTAAGTAGAATTGAAACGAATTCTAAATTGAGTTCTTTTAACAAATTATTTTTTTGGTTTTTTATATGCAAAATATTGAATTAAATATAGATTTGTTGTTATTATATATATTATTTGTGTTACCTTTATTCAATTTGGTATCCATTTGATATTCTCTTTTAGCCTTTTCTTACCACAATATAGCTACAAAATTAAAGAAAAATATTTAAATATATTCTAAATAAGCAAATACTTTTGAATATTTCTGAAACAATTGAATATTTTGTACTATACCTTATTCTATACTGTGAATATATTTCAATTAATTGATTGTTTTATACTAAACAAAACAGAAGTTAATTTGACCTTTTAGTTCTATTTGAATCTGCTTTAAAATATTGATGAATTACTAATTTGGATTGGAATTACTTATTTAAAAATAAGTATATCTGCCTACTCTGTTTCACTTACATATATGTATATATTCACCATAAGATCTAATAATAAAAGAATACACGAATATTCGTTTCCTAATCTATTCAATACAATAATTTAAAGAATAATTTCCTTTGGATTTTCTCTTGTTTCTTAATACAAACACACATATGCATATATTTGCATAAATACCTAAAATTTCTATTCTATATAGATATATATATATATATATAAAAACGATATTCCCACACTCCCTTAGAAAATTTTTGCTTTTCCATCACCTAATCAATTTGCAAACAACAAATGTTAACAGGAAAATCAATTTGTAAGTAGACCCAAAACACACAAAACGGAACATTGGAATGGAGAGGAAAGGAATCCCAAACAAAAAAAAAACTCGCCGCTCGCCATCTTAATGGAAGAGCCGCAAAAATCTTTGCAAAACCTTAAAGCACTGCCAATTTATTTGTAAATTTATAGCGCACACACAGAGAGAGAGGGAGAAGCTGAGATTAGTTCTCTAGTGAGTGAGAGAGATAGAAATAGATTTTTATGAGCGCTTGGGAAAAAGTATGATGGTGTGAATGAAGGGGAAAGGGGATTGAGATAAATAAAATGAGAGCCCCTTACGCCTCGTACTGGCTGTCTCGAGGCCAAAGCGCGAAATTGCGAAATTAAATTTGCAGTTATTGCGCAACCATGGAGAATTGGTTACAGTTTTGACTGTGTGTAACGGTATCGGTAATTGGCAAAAATACAACAACAGGACTCTAAGGAGCACAAACCAGACATACATAGAGAGAGAGTGAGAGAAAGAGAGAGATAGAGAGAGAGAGAGACATTGAAACATTCTTAACGACATTCACTCTAGGCAGCTGCTACACATCCGTTGCGTCCTATTTCTGGTTTAACTTTTATCGTTTGCATTTGCATTCAAATGAGAAATCTGGTTAACCAAAAAAAAAAAAAAAAAAAAAGAAAAGAAAAGAAAAAAACAGAAAGTAATGAAAGTTGATGGCCAGGGACAATAAAGAAGAAATTGCAATTGCAAAATTGCTCGAAATTGTTCCAAAATCCCCTCATTAAATGTTACCCAAGGGGAAAACTATTCACTAAAACAAGAAAATAAGCAAAAAGAAGCATCGTTTCCTTTCCGAAAGAACTTTTTGTAATAATTAGTAATGCAGGTTCTTAAAATTTAACCACTTGATTAATAAACAAAGTTGATTTAATGAAATTAATGGGTTAGGAAATTTCACATATTTAGGTGGAAAGCTCTTTACCTTTTTCTAGGAAATAAGAAAAAATTAAATAATAAAGGAAAGCAAGAAAAAAACTTATTTAAGTATTTTGCATTATGTTTGTTGTGCAATTTACTTTCATCAGCCGAAAAGAAAATTTACTCAACTTAGATTCGCATCATTTAACTTTAAGCAACGAGCTGAGTGGAGAGTGGATTACACACATGACGGAGCAATTGAAGGAATCTTTACTATCTACGAGAAAAAAACACAAAACTCCTAAGCGTAATCGAAACCCGTCAAAATGGCAAACGAAACAATGCCGGCAAATACCAAAAAAAAAAGAAGGTCCCTAAACACACACATACACATACCCGAAGAAAGAGACACATATACACAGTCACTCACATGTGCCTATTAGATAAAGATCAGCTGCTCCTTGGCTGGGCAGCGGGAATAGATCTTATGGATCTGCTTTATGTGATCTGACAGATTATTATTAGCGTAACATTAACGTCAAATTACGCATCTATTTTGCGCACTTTATCTCTCTCCTCACACTATTCCGTTTTCAAATGCAGGCGGCAACACTTCAATGGCAAAGAAATTGCCAAATCGTTAAAAAAGAAACACAAAAATAAAAGAGGAAGGGCAAGGAAAGGAAAAAAATCAGCGAAGAGATAGGCACATGTGTGTAGGGCTACATCACCGCCTTCGCCTCAATATGCCTTAGATTGGGTCAAGGGATTTAACTAAAAGATTTCAGTTCATTTTTTTTGTTGGACCTTTTGTTGTTGCATCAGGTGAAGGAAGGGTCAGCCCTCACATAGTGCCCCATATATGTATGTATGAGCGGGAAATCTTGTTTAGATTATGATATTTTATGCGTGTAGAGATATGTGGAAATCTTATGCCAAATGAAGCATATGAGATGATAAACCAACCAAGGGTTTTCGAATACCTACATATGTATGTATGTATACAAAACAGTAGTTTTTATTATTATCTTCTTCACTCTACTTAAAGATCTATGTATGTATGTTTAATTAGGCAATTTGTTGATCGATAAATAAATTATAAACAAAGTGAATGTATTACTTCAATCTTTAAGAAGTTTGATCAAAATATTATTAATAAAGAATTAAGGCTGTTCCGTTTTTAATTGTTCCTTTTGTAAATTGAAACGTTTCACTGTTAAGAGTACAGTAAATGGTTTAACATTTGACTTGATTTTTTTAGAAACAATGAAATAAAAATGAACTTACAGTGAGTGCAACTATTAAAAAAGGGTCTGTAAAATTCTAACAGCTCCCTAAAAGAAGAGTTCCAGGCCTATAAATGCAAGTCCTTGACTAAAATGATATATATATATATTTTGGTCCTAAAGTCAAACCCCTACAAATATAAAGTCAAAACCTGGTGAGTGTAATGTAAAAACCCCGATGAGACATTAAAAAGAACTTAGCAATACGAATGAAAAAGTTCCAGGAAATGCCAAAACTGTAAAAAAAAAGGATAACATTTTGAAGCCTGCACTAGAAACCTAGAAACCTACAAACCTAAATAGAAATAGATCGCAAAAGCAAGTTCTATGTAAAATATAAAAAAAGGATAAAAGAAAACGAAGAGTTAAAACAAAAAAGACAAAAAACATGGCATAAAACACAGTTCCCGGTACGAATCCTTTTAGGTAAAACACTTTCGCTAATGCTGAAGGGGTTAAAAAAGAGGAAAAACGAGAGAGAGAGAGCAGAAAGAATGAAAAAAGGAAAATCGGCATATCGTAAAAACATAAATCCATAAAACAATAAAAATTGATTCGAATACTAAACACTAAAATGTGGAACGAGAACACATTTAACCGTTAAGGGTTAAAAAAAAAAGAAAGAAGAAGAAAAACTAGATATAATAGAAAAATGCAAGCATTTTTTTAGGTCAATCTTTGTGATTTCATTTATGACTTGTTCTCTTTGTTTTTTTGGTCAGCGAATGGGTTAATTTTCACTCTTTTTTTTTTTTTTTGGCATAAAAAAAAGTTTCAAGGGAAAATGAGTGTTTTTTGAGAAAGAAAACTGAAATTTGTGTGGGTTTGTTATATTTTACTTTTTCTTTTTGGAAGTTTTTCCGTTTTGTTTTCTTGTCTTGAGTTTTGACTGCTGCGGCCTAAAAATCGAAGAGATGACGGCGACTTTTTAACATAAAGGAGCAATTAACATTAACCCTTTTGTGACGGGCTCTTCTTCCAAGAGATGTTGCCGACAAGGTCCAATAAAACTGTCGCATAAGTCAACCACCGGTTCGGTTTCGCCCATCAAAAACAAAAAAAAAAAAACTATACATATATTGAAACAATGGAACAAATTTTTAGTTTTCTACATTTTCCGTTTTTACATATTAATAATAATTTTCTTAACCTGCTGTTGTTGATCTAGCCCTTCTTCTTCTTCTTCGACTTCTCTTTTTTTTTACCTAAATTGGTGTTGCTTTAATTTCTCAATTAATTTTTTTCTCAGGCCCAAAGAGAGAATTAGATCGAAAGAGGGAGCGACATTTTTATGAGCCCTAACAAATTTGTACAAATTGCTGTGGTATTTGTCGGTGGTCGTCTCTATCTCTCTCTGTCCCTCTCACCTTCTTGCTTGCACCATATGTTTTGGCCAGAGTTTACACATTCAATTTGAAAGTGACCGAAAGACCAGCGAACTGGATATGCTCTAATTAAATTATTACTATGAGAAAAAAAAATCTCAATTAATAAAATTATCAACTAAATTAACAATTTTTAAAGGTTTTAATTTAAAATATTTTTCAAGGTAGTAAAAGAATATGTATAAATAAATAAATGTATTCTTGATACAGCATGACAATCTATTTACACTTGATGACAACTGCCGCTGGGCCACAAATTGTAAGGGTTTTCTTTATACCCTTTCAGTTCAGTTCAGTCTATCTGTTTGTCTGTGTGTGTGTGTGTGTATGTGTGTGTTTGTGTTGGTAGAAACTCCATCAGCATGTTGGTCAAGTCTAAGCTGATGCTAAAGCCCAATGCTGACCAACATTTGGCCACAAGCCCACACAAGACCATAATAATGCAGTTGCTGCAGTCGAAAAGTGCAACCAATGTGGGTGAAGGCGATGCCAACTTGGATATGAAGCAAATTCCATCTCATACCACAAAATGCAATGTAAACACACAAGAGAACAAGGACCAAAAATTACAGTACTTAGATTACTCTCGAATGTTAAACAAAAATGTTCTTATACCAAAACAAAATTTGCATGAAAGTGTCCGAGGATATTTGGAAAGTAAGCTATTAATGAAAAATTAAGAATTAATTAAGTAAATATAGATATAAACCCCTTCAAGAAAGGACGATTTTATACCGAAAGATAAAGCAAATGTCCTTTGAGCAATTTACAATTTCAAGGCTTATCTTGTGAGTTGATTATGTCTATGACCTTGGCATTAAAAATATGAAAGGGGTAAAGATTTACAGTGATGTCTCATATATGTATATATATCCTTGATTGATATGTATGTATATATGTATGTATATATATACATATGTATAAATTTCCATGGTAAATAATTTGTTCACGTTTGCTTAATTAAGCCGGCACGTTAATGCAGCTGTCTCTCGATGGCACCTCGTTGACGGTGGCGACTTTATTTAATAAAATCAATTTCATATCATAAATTTTAAAATGCTAACCACCCAATGCCATTTCAGTGTATAGAGGCACGCCCACCCGGCCGCCACTCGCCCCACTTGGCGGTTATGTCAGGAGCAGCGCTTTCTGGTCGGGTGCCACATATTAATTCCAGTTTCGCACTCATTTTTTTCTGTTTTTTTTGGGGAGGAGATGGGTAGGCCAAAGGCCAGAACCAGAACCAGAGCCAGACCCAGGACATACCGTAAATAGTTGCTGCAGGACGTCGTTGCACATTCTCTACGTTACCCATGCTCCTCCACTTGGGCTGCATTTATTAATAATTATAATGTCTGCGCTTGTCGTGCCACAGTCGCCATGTTGCAGACGCCAGGCGAGAGAAGAGGATAGTCTTTCGCTTGGATCCGGGCCACGGCAATGGAGTTTAAGGTGGTATGGGTTGGTTCGGCATTCGGGTTTTTGGCGTTCATAAATCGCAGCTCATTTTGGTGTGGCCACGGAATGCACACGCATAATTATTTTCAGCATGCAGTTGGTTTCCATTGCGTTTTTAGATAGCTAGAGTGAAATGGAGTGTGAGAGAGTGAAACAGAGAAAGAGAGAGAAAGAGAGTGAGGGGAAGGATACAGACATAGTGAGATTATGAAATATTCGCCATAAATACTTGAAATAGATGCATGTTTCGACTACCAGTTATAGGACTATATCATCGAAAGGTACAAGTGTTAAGCTAAATTTTTCAAATATTTAAACCCTTCATTATTCAAATATTGAAATTTGTTCAGTTTTGAAATAGATAATCATACGTAAATAATTACGCAAAGAGATTTTCAACTTGCAAAGCTTTAAAGAATATTTAAAGTTACGGTAATACAGTGCTGGAAAATATTACAAAACGGTTTTATGGAATTTTACTGTCTCTTTTCAAAAGATATTCTTGTGAAAGTTTTAGTCGCTTTCTGGAATATTGAAAATAAATAAAAATTGTCTTCAAATATCGCAAGTCTTTCAAATCAAGAAAGCGCTTTGTTAAGACTCTGTACATTTCACCCTTCCTTTAACAAGAAATTAGTTCTGATTTTGACCAAATTGCTATTGCATAACATAATGAAAATGTAAAAATTACATAAAAATGTATATAAATTAAAAATATAATAAAAAGTTATATAATTGAAAGTTTATACTCAAGAAATCGGAATACCCAAAGTTATAGAAAGATTGGAATAAAAAGATATATATGTAATGTAAAATTTATACTCTTTTCACACAAAGTTATAGAAAATTTGGCATAAAAAGTTACATAAATTAAAGTTTATACTCAAGAAGTCGGAAAAAACAAAGTTATCTTGAATGTGGCATAAAAAGTTATTCAAGACGCCCGAAAACGCGAAGTTATAGTTATCTAAAAAGCTATATAAATCAAAGTTTATACTTAAGAAGTCGGGATTCACAAAGTTATACAACAATTTGGCATAGAAAATTAAGTAAATTAAAATTTATACTAGAATATGGCAAAAAAAGCTATATAAATCAAAGTTCATACACAAGAAGAAAATATACAAAGTTATAGAAAGTTGGCATAAAAAGATTTGTATATAAAAAAGTTGGCACATACAATGTTATATAAAATTTTTCATAAAAAGTCATATAAATTAAAGTTCATACTCAAAAGGTCGGAAGACACAAAGGTATTAAAGCTGTGACAATAAAAGTCATATCAAAAATTATGTTTATATTCAAGAAGTCGGAAGACACAAAATTATAGAAATATTCGAATAAAATGGTATGTAGGTAAATGAAAGTTTATGCTCAAGAAATCGGCCCGATTCTAGTATTTTGAAATTTGGCATAAAAAGTTATATAAATAAAAGTTTATACTAGTTTATGGTATGTCTGTAAATAAAAGTTTATACCCAATAAGTCGACACACACAGAATAATTTAAAATTTGGCATAAAAATTTCGAAATTCGGAATTGGAATAAAAAGGTACTTAATGTATATAAAAGTTTATACTAAAGAAGTCAGTCACACAAAAAGTTATATAAAATTTTGCATAAAAAGTTATACAAATTTAAGTTTATACTCAAAAAAAAAAAAAAAATCGGGATCTACAAAGTTATTTTAAATATGGCATAAAAAGTTATATAAAAATTATAGTTTTTCAAATTGTTAAGTCACGCGTATACCAACGATACCATTTTAATTTGATTTGATAAATATAAGTATATTATTTATTAAATTGAAATTCGAAAAACTAAGTAAATTTAAATCTTGTACATAATTCGATATTAGTAAACTAAAAAAAGGACATTATAAACTGGTATTTGAGATATCGCCCGGATAATTCCTTAAACCCCTCGACTTAAGACGACTTAATGAATGTAACCCAGTTATCTGGATTCTACCCTTAACCGCCAACCACCTGCTCAAATTCACAGTCCTGACCAGAAACCAAATTGTCAACATAGAATGGGAGTGGGTGGGGAAAACGATATGCTCAAGAGATCGGGAGAGATGCGTGACAATAATTAAAAGATTTCCAATGTCAACAGCATAAATGGAATCAAAACAAAGTCGCAGCCCAAAACTAAATAGCAAAAGCAAATCCGTCCCAGGTTCCTGTTCCCGTTACCGTTACCGCTCCCCATTTTCGTCGTCCTTTTCGCGCGGCATGAAATGTGCAATTGTTTTATGTTTGTATGTGTGTCTGTTTGTTTGTTTATTTGTTTATTGAGACGGCTTTGATTTGCACTGAGCTGATTTTGATGCCTTCATCAGAGAAGAGCACTATGAATAAAAGAGGAGTGGGGGGGGAATGTAGCGACAAGTGCCGCGCGTACGTACATACCATATTGTATGTGTATGTATATTTGCAGAGCCGTTGTGTGCATAAGCAACGCCGATTATTGACACATCACCAATCTGCCCTCATCCACACACACACATTCCGATTCCCAATCCCAAAACCAAACACTTGCGCAAGACAAATGCAAATCGTCGCATGTCAACGTGTGTCTTCGAAATCCCATCCCAAACTTTAACCAAACCCAAACCAACCCAATTCAGTTCAACCTAAGCAACCCTTGCTATGCGGTCGTGCGTGAAATTTAATCAAAGCGAGTTCCTCTATATCCCCACTCCCCCTCCAACACACATTTCATTGTGTGCTGTGCCATCAATGTGGCCAACAGTTTTTGGTGTCTCAGGCCCGGAAATGTTGCACATTTGTAACTGTAACTGTAGTCCATCTTTTTACAAGCTGTCGATAAACAGGAGGAACGGGGTTGGGTAGAGAAGAAGCGAAAGAGCAAGAATAACAAAACGAATTGGCTCACCCAATAACAAAACTATCAAATACCCTTACATATTACACTTAACTAAGAATTTTTATAATTATTTATCTATTTTTATAATTATCTTGCTACAATTAAGTAAACGAATTAAATTTAAATTATAATAAAAGACCAAAAGTACACAAGTTTTAGAGTAAAACACTCGTTTTATTGTTTCTTTGTATGTACTTTATGCCAAAACTATGATACTCTCCGCAAAGTAAGTACATATGAACTATCAAGGGCTAACGTAAAAGTTTTTTTTCTCCAGCCCACACACACACAGCATGCCCACATATACTCACATAAAAGTGCAAATTTCTGTCAATTTGTTGTAAACGGAGTTTTCGATTTCCTGCACTTGACAAAGGTCCAACAACAAAGTGCCTCTCAATCTGTCTACGGCAATTTGTTGCAACAATTGAGTTTCTGTGAAGAGGCAGACAATAACACATTTAACTTGAAGATATCAATTCAATTTTTGGCGCTCTTTCAAGTATTTAGTGTGTAACAAAGCTGCCGTAGAGTGTGTAGCCCTGGTGCCCTGTTAGTAGTTGGCGCCCCTGGTAGGCGATAAGTAAGAAGCAAAATAAAAACATACGGGGCACTTTTATTTATAGAACGGTAGACTCGACGAACCTCTCTGACTATCGGTTTCTCCCACAACGCGCTCTCTTCACGCTCTCTTTTTTATTCTCTTCCCCCAGCAGCGGTGACTCTTCTGTTTTCGTCAACAACTTCGTATAGCTGTCACGTGGAACGTGCGGCATTCTTCGTCGCTTTTGTCGCCTATCTGTGGTTCGCTTTTAATAATCACTTTTATTTGCGGTCTACTTTGTGTGCCCCTTCGATGGGGGCCACAGTGGGGCAAACTAAATAAATGAAAAAGTAAACTGGCAACATAATATGTGCAATTTGCTACGCTTGGCACAATTATAAATGCATACTATATCCCTCGCCCTAAGTATACATACTAAGTGTACATACTAACGCCACTTTGGCCTACATATCATCTACAGTGAGTCTTAATCTAAATCGTCCATGGGGCGATATACATATGTATGCACATACCTCCCGTATGCTAACATTTTAGTGGGTATGTTGTAAATTTAGATATTTTATTAATAAAATACCAAAGATGGACTGACGTTTTGTCAATCACTATGTATGTGTGTTAAAATTAGATAAAGAATAAGTGCAAAATTTTGATGTTGATCATATAAAGTTGGAAGATGATTTTGTAACTCAAAAATTATACTTATTGATTATATTGGAAATGCTTCTTACCAATTGCAAACTTCTGACCACAATTATATATGTATGTTTAAGTGTACTTTCCTTAAGAGTATAAGTTTCTAAATTGGAAGAAGACAAACATACCAAATTTACCAATTTTAACAAAAAGTAGATTCATTTGATTGTAGATTGATTTCAATTTTAAGCCCACTGTACCGTCAATGATTTTTCAATTCTTTGGTTCTCTTTTGCTCTCTCGCTTCTTTCGCTGTTTTGAGGCGAGCGTAAGCAGATCTTTCAGCTGACGTCGCTGCCTCAAATGGTCCCCACAAAACACTTGTGGTTAATCACAATAAGGGAAGCGGAGGAAGCCGTCGCGACGTCTTACGCCGCAGTCAAGAAAGACTGCGGACCTGTGGTTGCCGCGGCCTGTCTGTCAATCGTTTGGTTTGCTTTGCTGCAGCTCTGGCAAAGTTTTGGTTGTAGTTTTTTTTCTTGTTGATATACCCTAGCCAAAAGTCTCTAAATTGTTTAGAAAATATGGAGCTAACACAAATCTAAAAGTTGAAAATCGGCTTTCTTTAATGCTTTTTATAATTTTATAACTAATAGTCTGATATCAATGCACACAGGTTATTTATGAAGGTTTGTACATGTATAAATTCATGTATCGAAGGGTATTTAATCTTCGACTTATTAATGTGACTTACATATATTCAGTAGTACAAGCATACATACATATACATATGTATAAGTATATGTATATGTGGTTTTATGAGTTTTTGTTTTTCTACTTATTATTTGTTGATAATCGCTGGCAGAGAGCTTTGTCGTCGTTCTCACCGACGCAGGCGTTGGCATCAGCAGCGATATGTCGGTATACATTGCTTCGGTTTGTGGAGCTTGGAGCTAGTAGAGCCAGTTGGCGTGCGTTTTTCATATAGTTCTGCTGCGGCTGCTGCTGCTGCTACCACGCTCTCTCTCTGTCTGTCTTTCTTTCTCTTCTTCTTGTCGTCATCTGTTTCGCGTTGTTTTGGATGTGCTGCGGCACTAAAAAACTATACATAAAACACATAGTTTTTGTGTAAATTTTTTTTTAAGAATATTATTTTATTCATAATTGTGATATAATTTAAGAACGATTTTTGTTTTAGGTTTGTTGTTTTCATTTGTTTTTGTTTTGTGGCGTTAGCCCCAGGCTACACAATAGACTCAATCGCGAAGTCTCTTCACACACACAATGGCTTATAGCACTAACATATTGCTGGGCATTGTCACCATATTGACTGCTGTGTTCATTTGGTCGCGTCGCACCTACGTTTATTGGCAACGTCGACGGGTTAAATTTGTTCAGCCAAGTCCCTTGCTGGGCAATCTGAAAAAAGTGCTCCAGCTCCAGGAATCGTTTCCGATGCAGCTACGTCGCTTCTATTTCGATGAAAGATTTCGGAGAGAGGCAGTCGTTGGTATCTATTTGTTTCATCAGCCGGGACTACTTATACGTGATCTGCAACTGGTGCGGACAGTTCTAATTGAGGATTTTTTTAGTTTCTCAAATCGGTTTGCCAAATGTGATTTTAGGCATGATAAAATGGGTGCATTGAATTTGTTTTTTGCCAAACAGAGCAAATGGCGTGAGATACGCACCAGAATCTCGCCCGCATTCACAGAGGCCAAGATCAAGCAAATGTTCTCGCTTATGGAGGAGGTGAGTATCTGTGTGCGTGAGTCAGGCATTCGGTCAGCATACTACAACCAAATGTCAAGCCCCCCATTGGAAAGAATGTATAAACAAAAAAACACATTGTATGTATATGTGTGTATGCATGCATGAATGTATGTATGTATATCAACACTAGTCATCATAATATGTGAACCGATAAATGGTGCTTGTGACCGGCCGGCCAAGTGTGTTGTTGATCAACAAGTATGTGTATTTGTGAGTGCATATGTATGTATGTGTGCATGTACAATTATTTATATTTTTACCACGTTGCCGCGTTTTCATTGATGTTATATACATAGATACATACATACATTTCATTGTAAAATAGTACTCTCTCTTTTAGTCTCTTCATCTCTCTTATTTATAAATGCTCTACTTATCGTGCGCTCTTTTCTCTATCCTGCAGATTGGCATTGATCTGGAATGGTATCTTAAGCGCTTGATGCGCCGTGAGGATACTAAAGATGGTGCCGTTGTGAGCATTAAGGATGTGTGTGATCTGTACAATACAGATATGATAGCCAGCATTGCATTTGGTTTAAGATCATACAGTTTACGAAATACACAATCGGAGATCGGTTCACATTGCCAGGATATATTTCGACCCAATATGTGGCGTATTGGAGATTATTTTGTGATATTCTATCTGCCCAAGTTGGTGGCGCTGTTGCGCCCCAAGCTATTTACTAGCGCGCATTCAAAGTTCTTGCGCCGTGTGATTCAATTGGTCATCGAGGAACGAGAACGTGGAGGCGATTTACGCAATGATCTCATTGAAATGCTATTAACATTGAAAAAGGAGGCTGATCTGCAGCAGGATAAGACACATTTTACCCATCATAGGGATTTTCTAGCTGCCCAAGCAGCTAGCTTTGAAGTAGCTGGCATTGAGACATGCTCATCTAGCATGTCCTTTGCCCTATATGAGTTGGCCAAACAACCATTGTTGCAGGATCGTTTGCGCCGTGAAATACGTGAAGCATTTGATAAATGTGACGATGGTAGCAAAAGTTTAAGCTATGAACGTATTGCCAATATGGAGTATCTACGAATGGTAGTAGAGGAGACACTAAGAATGTATCCCATAATTCCATTGCTAGAGCGAGAATGTACACCGACCAGTAAAAAACGATTTTACCATTTACGTCCGCATGCGGAGTGTTATGCTAGACGGGGTATGCCCATTTTTATATCCGTTCTGGCTATACACCATGATCCCAAGGTGAGTTCTACTTTCTAGTTTTAATGTTTCTCAAATGTCACAACGTGTATTCATAGTGTACTGTACTCAACACCATGGAATGTGGAATGACATTAAAGGTCCATGTTAAACACGTTTTTAGACTAAAGTGCTACCTTTAGCATATATTTTTATTGCTACTAATAATATTTTAATTACCATCTAAGAAACTATAATTTTTTGCTAATGGTTTTTGTTTTTTCTATTGTTTTTTTTTTATGTATTTTGTGTAGTATTGGCCCGATCCGGAACGATTTGATCCGGAACGTTTTAGTGCGGTAAACAAGTCTCATCATGTACCGATGTCATATCTGCCATATGGTGCTGGTCCTCACAATTGCATTGGAATGAAAATTGCACAATTACAAATTAAATTGGGACTTATTTATTTTCTACGGCAACATCGGGTAGAAATGTGCGATCAGACTGTGGAGCATATTAGCTTCAATCCAAAGTTCGCTATACTTGCCAGCAAGCACAGCATTTACCTCAAAATTGTTGACTGTTACGATTCGTAAATACATATATTGATTCATTTTTGTTATAATTATCATCTGAGTACAGCATACACATAAAATATTGTAAATACTTTGATACGCCTCAAAAAAAAAAAAAAAACAAAAACAAAAATAACAACAAAAACAAAACAAAGAAAAAATAAAACATTTGCTATGTTCTTTTTTTTCAACATATTTACCGAGTATATATTTGTATTTACCTATAATATGTATGTATATATTTGTAATTAGCACACATTTTTATCGTGTCTTTTGGCCCGAGAACGTTGATAACAGTTATCAGTAAAAAGGCGAGGCCTTTGCCCGGTGGCCTGATCGGTGCGGTACGAACCTTACTAGAGTACTACGTCATCTGTCCGCGTGGCTGTCAATGGAGCCGTCACTCATTCATACCTATTCGTGAATATCAAAGATTGTCTCAGGGTTGGCAGCTGAAAAATAATTTAAATACCAAAAAAAGAAGTAATAAATATTTTTTATCCAGTTATTTTTTATTCTATATAATTAATATTAATATTAAATTTATATTTTAGTTAGAATAGACAAAAATATTATTTTTTTTTACTTAAATTTTAAATTTATATGCTTTTTATATTCTTTTATTTATATTGAAATCGAGATATTACCATTAAATTTATTCTAAAGAGTATTAGAATTAGAATTCGCGTAATTAGTTTGATTACTTTTCCAACACACTGTGAGTATATAAAAATATACTTTCTTATTTTCGACACTGCTGGAAAACCCCTAACAATATTCATATTAATTAGATATAATGCTCCATCCCTGCTTCATACAGTGTTTTGTAAACAAATTATTTATTTCTATTGAAAGTTAAACATTTTAGCCACTTTTCAACGATCATTCCAAAGATTCACATAGACGAATCCAAAGTGCAAAGAGCACGAAACAAAAAGCAAATAACCTGATCTCATCTAACATCTTTGCCTAAGCTTTATACTCTTTCGCACTTAGAAATTCTCTGTTTTAGCCACTTGGAATTGAGTTTTCAGTGTCGACAGGCGGGTTATGCAAATGCTCACACCCAAGGTACAAAGAAGGCCGCTTTTCCTGGTGGTGCTGCTGCTGTACTTGGTCGTGATTTCCTTGGAAAAGTGGTACAAATACAATCCAACTCTTTCGGTACCTTTCCTTTAGTTTTTACTTTTCTTTTTTGCTTCGTTGTTGTTGTTATTGTTTTCTTTTTCCCTCTGTTTTATTAGACCACGAAAAATCAATAGTGGCCAGTGGCTAGCGGCCAGTGGCCAGCACGGTGGTCTACAGGATCGGTCTAGTAGGACCTTATACGTATGCCGCCTCCCAAAAAGGGTTTACAACGGGGTGCGCAATGTCATAAAAAGGAAAAAAAAAAAATAAAACCGTTTGCCTATGTGCTATATGTAAATGGAAATGGGAATTGTGTTTACGGTAAAGCAACAAAAATTTGTCTTATTCATGTGAATGGAAGGCGAAAGAGTTGGGCTGGTTAACCTTCTAGGAATCACTTGCTGGCCCTGGGGCTAATTTACATAAACCTACGCAAATACAAAAACAAAAAAAGGGATGAGCGGATCAGCAGATGTTGTTGTTGTTGTTGTCGTCCACATGGCATTAGGGCACCTAATTAGACCCTGGTCAGGCCAACCATCATATATATGAATCTACATATATACGAACACATGCATCGATATAAATACAGTGAATTAATAAAGTTTATTTACACTTTAAAAAGAAATAAAACGAAAATAATACTTTAGATACAAATTTTTTTACTTACTTACCTGTAATCAATCTTTAAAAATTTTCTACTATATTCTATCTAAAATTTTTTTTAAAAGATCTTGACCATATTTTAAATTTATTTTATTGTTAAGCATCCTATTTTTAAATTGCTTTTAATTCAAAATAAAATTTATATATCTACTTGATACATATTTTGTTAATCATTAATTTTAACTGTTTCTTAAATTTTTTACCTCACTGTATTGACCGTTTGCATGTGAATGCTCCCACGCGACGCACGTGTTGCAGGTTGCACTTGTTCTTCATTTCTTCTTCATCTGCAACTTTGTGTCCGTCAGTTGCTGTTGTTACGGTTCACCATGACCAACGCCAACAATTACTAAGTATAGGCTAAAACCGAACTGAAACGGACCGACCGCCGCAATTCTATTGTCTTCGTTTGTCGATTTCCTGGGCCCTTTTTTTTTTTTTTGGTTTTCTTATTTTTTTTTTTTTTTTTTAAGTTTTTATTGCTCATTTCCCACATGTTGTCGACGCCGGCGACGATGCAATGACACTCCTACTCCCTACTACTTCTTTTCCTTCCATCTCCTCTTTTATCGTCATGCAGCTCATCCACAGCTTGGACACATAAACGTTTCTTCCTTCGTCGCAATGGGCCTCAGCTTCGCGGCGCGCATTCATTTTAATGAGCCCAAATTGCTGTTGCACCAAGTTCAATCATCCACAATGCACATGTCAAATGGTTAAGCGGAAGTAGCCAGTTGGTATCCATCCCACGTTACAAACTAATTAAGGTTGTCAAATGAAATATTTCGTTTTGCCATAAAAGATTATGAATGTTTATACACACGCACACACACACACACACAAACAGTAAATAAAAAAAATGGTTAAATATTTTTGGCTAATGAACCATGGCCTATAGTTATTTTTTTTAACAGTTGTTGGGTCCTGAGAAGGCTCAAACTGCAGCTATGAGAATTTTTTATTTTAAAATACAAAAATCATCACAATTTCAACTTACTGAATACGATTTTCCAAGTGGAAAGTTAAAAAATACTTTGAAAACCTGTAAAATTTTTTATATACTGAGTAGATATTAGATATAGAATAATAAAAGTTATATAAATCTAATCAATATAGGACTCTCAGTTTTCAATCTATCGTGACGATGGAATGGAACCAATCGGATATCGTAACTATACTCTTTTATAGGAACTATCGGTCGGAAACATAATTTGAGGAAAAAAAAAATGGTATATATATAATAAATCTATTATAAATCTAATATAATACTTTTCCATTAGTTTCAGCAAAGTTGGTCATAGGATATCGATCAGGAATAGATTTTCAGATTAATCAATTTATAATTCTTAAGTAATTGTCACAAAATTTGATTAATAGATTTGAATATTGTATGTTTGATTTATACAAAAATATCCCTAAGGAATTTCAGCAGAATCGTTCGACTATAACTGAATAAGAAACAATAAGAGATAAAATAAAACGAAAAACTTTTTTGTTTCTTAAGATATGGCTGCTAAAAAGATGTTATTAGTTTAATGTGCCAAATTTTATAAAAATCGGTGAACTAAAATTTCATGCTATATATATTCACATATGTAAGTTAAAATTATTGAAACAGATTTGGGTTTACAGATAAAAGATCTTATAAAATAAGAACTAGAGATATCATAAAGAAATGTTTAAAATAGATTCGTTAAAGACATTCATGGTTTTCCTTTTAATATTAAATTTTAAGTTAAAAAAAGTTTCTTAGATTTAAAGAAGCATAAAATTTCTTATTAATTAATAAATAAGTTATTGTTTTTTAATGCTTTAATAATAAGATTTAATGTTTCTTGAAAAAGTTTGTTAAAGAAACTTAAAGAAAACTCTTTAAGAAACTTCTTTAAAAGAAAAATGGTACCTAAAAACAAGAAAACTCAAATTTATATTGTTCAGTATTAATTCTTTTCAAAATTTTAGAATTGCATATATACCAATAAATATGTATATTTAAATAATATATATATTATATAAAGGTATATACTTTATTCTAAGCTAAATTAAAAAACTTTGTTCTTGTAAGGTTTTAAAAAAGGTTTATAATTCCAATAAAGGAAAGAATCATTATTGTTATGTCTTAGTTGCAGCTACTAATAGTAAAAATTTTTAGTAGCTATATGTATATGTGTGTTTGTGTATGCAACAAAGTAACGGTATTGCCGTTTTTCCATTTTTTTTTTTCTCCATTGCCGCTTTTCATGTGGGCGCCATATAGAAGAAAAGAGACTTTGATGTTTGTTCTATAAGTTTTACGATGGCACAGTAGAGCGGACATATGGACAAACGGAGAGACGAATGATGAGACAATTTCGCACATTATGCATATCTGGTTGTTGATCTCTATATACTTTTGTTTCTTTGGCTTCATCCTTCATCTCATATATCTGTGGAAGGTAAACAGAATGGAAGCATCAATAGATTCATCCATTCATCTATATGTATGTATGTATGTATACATCTTTATATATGTATGTAGATGCAACCATTTGTCTGACATAATAAACTGCAACAAAGATCTCGTTTGATTCGCATCTACGTTAATGTACTTAGAACGGTTTGGGTGTGGGTCCATGTAAATGTAATTCAAGTAGCCGACTTTGCTTGCCCTTCCTCTCCATTTCTTTTTCACTATATCAATGTTTTTATCGCATCTTTGGTTATCTGTGCGGCACAATCAGTGGCATTAATATGCATTGCACTTCCTGCTCTGTTCTCTCCTGTTCCGCATTTTGTTTGTTTCGTGTTACGTTGTAAGGAATCGGTTACCTGCTTTCTGTGTCCTGTGTTCTTTGAGTTCGTTCGGGGAGTTACATCACCCAACATCGTGAACAGCATTAACATCCTCAGATGAGGACTCCCAAAGGAAGTTCCAATTTACTATGTCAATGATCCATGCGCCCTGATTTGCTCATCAAGTGGTCCTCCATTTGGGTTCAACTGAGCCAAAAGGTTGGCTGTTACTGGTACTGGTTCTGGCTCTGACTCTCGTCCTGCAAGTTTTTGGCCCAACCCCCCAATCCTGTAAATTTCTCGTACAGCCAAAAATCATGTTTTCATTTCACTCTTGTTGTTGCGAGGGTAGGCACAATAAATAATACATAAATATTATATAAGATATATTAGCAATATATAAATGTATATATATATTTATAAGTATGTTAATATGTTTATATTGGTATATATATTTTTAAAGGTTTCAATTTGAAATGGTATAAATATTTTAATATACATATAAGTTATTACGGAGGTTTTACAATAACCAGTTGGATATTTCATTTCACATTTTTGTATGTTTTACCTTAATTCACATAATAAAAAAATTGAAAAAAACCATGATGAATTAGAATTTATAAATATATTAAAATAAATATTAAAAAAATATATATATTAAAAAAAAATATATAATAATAAAATACTGCTTTAAAAAAATTTCAAAATACTGGTTGAATAAAATTTTTTGTTTCCAGAATTTTGTATTTATTTTTATTACATTTTACCAATAATATATTGTTGGACTAAACATTTTAACTATGGAATTTAAATTCAAAAGGCATTTTGAAAAAAAAAATAATATATAAATAATTGTTTTACTTTGTTTGAAATGCTTCTATCTTACCGAATCGTAATCAAAATTGAAGACCCTTTATTTGTGTAACGAAACTTTGTATTGAATTATCAATTATTTTTATTTAGAGTTAAAAATTAATTTGAATTGATTTATTATTATTTAAAATATATATTTTTAAAATATTTATATAATATTTATAATATTCAATATTTTTGTTTGGAATTTTCTGTCTATGTTCAATGAATAAGCAATTGTTCTTTTTAAATTATAAGTTCAACAAATTTTTATATATTCTTGATATGATAATATCTTGATTACTTATTGGTTAACCCTCGCTGATGTAGGTAAGTTTATGCCTGCTGGTTGGCAACTTGTCTTTCCTTCCCTTGGCCACCCATCATCATCATCATCGACAAACTTCAAGTTCAGAGCTTGATGACTTTGTGCGAGCCAAATTGTCTGTTTACATTAAATGCATAAATTATGCAGCCGAAATTATTTATTTATTTATTTGTTCGGCTTTTTTGTACTCGTTTTCCTTCTGTTTCTGTTTTTTTTCTTCTTTCTTTTTTGTGCGTTTCCTTTGCTTCTCTGATTTTCCTTTTCCTTTTGTTGGCTTTGATGTGAAGTAGCGCCAGGCCAACAAATGCATAAAATATGTCAGTCAGGAGTTTTCCATTTCCATTTTCTTTTTATATATGCAGTGATTTTCCACGATTTTCATGGTTGTCCATTTATGTATGTTCATAATGATGATGTCTCTTCTTTGCTCCCATTGTTTTGGCTCATTTGCCCAAAGTGCCAGCCACCCAACCCCTAGCCAACCAAAAGAAAAGTTGCTTGGAGTAGGAAAATATAAGGAAAACCATCCCTAAAGAATTCGTTGACAGTTATAATTCACCTATAGAAATGCCTTTAGTTATGTTTAAATCAAATTTCAGGCATTGATACTCGATTTTTGAATTGAAAAACTTGGAATTTGGTTTTTCGAATCTAGTAAGCCATGATTTAAAAAATTTTTTACAGGGTGCTGGGAAACCAGTATTATTCTACATTCCTATATAGTTTATAAGTCCGTAAACAGTGCAGTTTGATCAAAAACTCCATTATCTAAATTTTTCCGTTTTGTTTTTTAATATTCAATTCAAATATCTCGGAACTGAAATTTTTTCACGACATACTTAAAATATTTTTTGGAGTTATACTAATTCTGGTAAAAAAATAGCAAAAATGTTGCTAAAATTTTCGTTAACTGGCGCGTGTCTGACGAAAAAGATGTTTTTTTTGCGTCACCTTATACCATTGAGAAGAAGTAAGTATCTGCAAAGATCTTTTGTTGTTTATGGAAATACCAATTGCCGACGGCAAAACTAGTAACCAAACCTAGTAAAAAATTTTCTTTTATATAGGTACTTGCCATATCTTATACAAGAGTTACGGATCCGGACTTCGCTTTGCGCCAAAGTTTCCATTTCCTAGTCCAAGCACAATCAGATATCAGTATGTGGTCAGCCCACGATCCTTAGTTCTGACTCAGATGACCAAGGCTCTAAAGACTGAGCCGTCGTTTTCCGATGTAGGCTGTAATAAGAAGACCCTATCGAAGAAGAAGGATAGTGCTGACGAAGTCAATGTGTTAACCAATGATGAAGCCTCAAAAAAGTACAATGTGGCATTTCTCAAGGATGATGCTGACGAGGATAACGAAGATGATGATAACCCGACTGGTAGTAACTACCATCTAGGACTTTGGAAGAAGGCCCTAAAGGCTAACAAGGAGTGGGAAGAAAAGGAAAAGGATAAGTTAAGCGAATCATCAGAGAGTGGAAATCAAAAGCGCCAACAGGAACAAGAGGTTAATAAACAGCTTAACCACCAGGCAACTACAGATAAACCACAGGACGAACGTACGGAATCCAGAGCTCAGCAGAATGTTCTTAAACAAGTTAAGCTAAAATTGTCGGAAAATAGTGTGCGTGAAAAGCAGCTGGACGAAAGGACCGATAGAAGCTTTGGGGTACGCACAGACCATAAGACGCTCATGCTTAATTTCCAAAAGCAGGAACAGTCTCTGAAGATTCAGGAAAGATTGCAGAAGCTTATGCAGTTGCAAGAGCAGAAGCTCGAAGGCGAAATACTTTCCCAGATTGAGACTGAACTTTGGAAGAAAATTCTACCATCGGATATGGGACGACATCACTTCACAGACTCGCGCTATATGTCAAATAACAGCCAATGTCTGGATGAGATGCCAATTCTAAAGAGAACATCGCATCACAAACGTCGGAATTTCACCTATCCCGAGTATACACCCTTCAACGCAGACTCGGATAATGCCGACTTTAGAGCCCAGTCGCGAAAGAAGAAATTGGTCGAGAAACCGGAACAAGTAAGCGCTACTTGTGCTTATCATCGTGAACGTGCCGTCGAAATGGACAATAAGCGTACCGCCCAAGGTTCCATAAAAGAATCGGCCATTTATCGTCTTTGTAATTCAAAAACCGTCAGGCTACCGTCTAAAGAAAGGTCCCTCAAGTTTAAGGCTTGGGGCAAAAAACAGTTTTAAAAAAGTTAACGACGGTATGGATTAAAAATAGTCTTACATTCAGACCAAACGGAATTAGACACATAATATTTGAGCATTTTAAATCCATCAACGTATCATCCGATTTTTTCATTTTTAAAAAATTAAAATATAAAACACAACTTGCATTTAAATATTTTGAATGGGTGAAGGTACTAATAGTTTTTTATAGTATATTATTTATTAAACTATAGTATTCTATATTTTTATTATTTTATAATCTCTACGGGAAGAGCTTTTGGAAACTTATTTAAAGTGGTTTAATATTGTGTTTCGGAGAATGTCTTTAAAGTTTTTGTAATGTTTACATAGTTTTTCAAAACTACAGTACCGAGTCATACCAAGAATAAATCTCTTTATTTCAATTATGTTAAGATATGACAATCATTTGAGAGATATCCTCCCTTATTATCGATTCATATTTATTGAACATTATATATAGGTGTTAATACTCAAATCTAAAACTTAATACTATATATTATTTAAGGAATAGAAAGCTGTCGAGATTCTCACATTAATGAATGAAAACTTGCAGAAAAGTCTAGCCAAGCTTAACCACATTCACCTCTTTTAACTAAAAGCCTAGAAGCAATTGATAAAAACAGGTTCCAAAAATCATGGAGGCATTCAGAATAAGGCTCTGAGGGCCCAAAATCTGATAATTCAAACTTCCACATAAAGAAAGCTAATCAAAGAATATATAAATCCCTAACCGTCAACTAAAACTTATGCTTCTCAGCACAAAATATCCTTTCGTGAAGAGATAATCTGAATTTTATAAAATGAACTCTTCCGAAAACATTTTCCAAACCCTACTATGCTGAAAATCAATATGCCTACTGACTTTGAGAACACGAAACTATTCTTCAAGGTACCAAACCAAATATCACACGAAAACCCTTTATGTCAAAGACTTCCTTAAAGACTTTCGAGTAGAAGAGGAGAGGTCGCCCATATTAGATTTCAAGTCAATTTAGCTTATCTACTTTAAGATAATTTTAAGATATTGCATTATCTCCAGGCCAAGATATAACATGGCCAAAAGAAAGAGACAAACTAAAAATTATGAATGATTTATTACCACAAACTGAGGTGTAATAGGGTCTAAGATTTTTGTTATATTAGGTAACAGATATTGAAACATGAAAATAACTTAAGATATATATATTTTGATCTTTATTATATAGACAAGCCCTTTATGTTTACATTTGATATGATTTGCAACAACTTGCAGCTGTATAATTATATCGACTTAAATTTGGTTGCCTCTTTTTAAAAATAATACACTGATACATGTACTTGATACACATTCAAGTACGATAGTTAAAAAATGGAAAAAAATCCAAAAAAAGAGCATATATAGATTTGCAGTGACTTTTTGATACTCGTTGAGACTTTTCGAGCATCTTCCTGCTTTTCTCTCTCATCCTCTCTTATTCCTCGTCATCCTTAACATCTTCGTCGTCTTCATCTGGTATGGATCTTGAGACATCAGAAGCTTTATAGATTGGCTCTGGTTCGGTCAGAAATAGTTTTGAGAGACGTTTAGAAAGTTTAGAGAGTTTTCGTTTATCTTGAGCATGTCCTTTTGGTCTGCCATCATCATAACGAGATGCACTGCCAAAATATGACGATGATATATCATGTGGAAGATTTGGAATAGAAACTTTTTCCGATTTCCAATTTCCTTGCACCGAGACCGTTGGCTTTAATTTGGCATTCTTATATAATTGACGGGCCGACTCCTCTAAGGTATTCATACTTTTGGAATATTCAACGGTCGCCATTTGACATTCGTTGCGCGGTTTCAAAGAATTTTTATTTTTTCCAATTAAGTAGCTTACAGCAGTTGGTGTACGTGCCCCAGTTTGCAATTTATTCATATAGTGGCATCTATTTGGTGGCACGATTATCCCATTATCCCGGTCAGACCGTTGTGTTTTCTTGAATGCCTCCTTTGACATTTTTGAACGCCAATTCCTTAATGTGGCATAACCACATACTCGCCCTGATTGTGGAAAAGAAACTATTTCTTTCTTATCATAAATTGCCCAACTCGCCAATATTATTTTACTTACTCTTTTGAAGTTGATGTGTAAGCTGCAAGATAGTCCTTCTCATCTCCCAATGACGCTGCATATTGATCCTTTAACTGAATCACGATGCTTTCTGTCAGAAAGGATCAAGAAACTTTCTAGAACTGTGTTTACACAAAATTATACTTTGAATTTCAGACAGTTTGTTCAAAACCAATTTGGATTTTTGAAACCCTTCTGCTAAACGCACTCTTTTTATCATGAAAGTAAAAATTTAACGAAAATTTGTATACTGTGTCGCTTTACGGATGAGAGCCTAAAATTGAATGAGAAACTAGAAATCTATGCAACTATTTGAATAAAAAACGGAAACGAATGGTTGACTTTTTAGACTAGATTGCTATGTTAAAAAGAAATATATTTAACAAGAAACTATAAATATAATACAACCTACTTGGTTCATTTGTTTTTCTAAATAACTGTACAACTAAATCAGTACAGGAAACTTTTTGATCCTGTAATTTTGGAAACAAAGAAAACTAGATTGTATAAATTTTGGAATAAGTCAAATATTTAGTTTTGTTATAAAATATTTAGTTTTTACCTGTTTTGTTTATCGAAATTAAATAGATATTTTGATATATTAAATATATATATATCCGATCCGACTAATTTTTATACTTTATCTACATATATATCTAAAAAGTTTATCTACCAAGTAATAACCATATAGCTTAAAATTTGAGGTCTAAAAATGGCAAAGAAACACACAGACGGCTATATATTTTACCCTCTGTAAGGGTATAAACGTGTTTACTACTTTTTTAATCAGGAAATAATTGTTGAAAATCTGATTTTTAACTATTATATTAATTAAACTGTTAAACATTCAGTCAAAATGTCCTATAATGAACTCTGACGGAATCAGGAAAAATAGTATAGGTTTTGGTTTGGAATAAGGTTTTCGATCAATAACTTGTTTGTATTAAAAGCGATTTTCTTGAAATTCAATATAGTCAAGTTTTGTATATTAAGGGTTATGTCTACTAAGTTTCAGCAAAATCGGTTAACTATATGCTATGGCTGCCATAGAAACAATCGTGTCACAAACAAAGTTTGGTATGACAAAAACCTTTTCTTAACAATTCTGATTAATTTACATAAACAAGTAAGACAAAGCAAGGGTATACCCACTTCGGTATGTCTGAAGTTAAACAAATCTTTTAGTTTCATTGTTGTTATTGGCATTTCGCTGTATTTCAAAGTGTCAAAAATTCTCATTAGGAGCGTTAATTATATAGCCAAAATAGACTCTCTGTAGGTCTTTATACATTTCCTTTTTTTATATTTTTGCCGTCAAAGAGATTTTCCACATAAATGCCATGATAAGGCATAAATATTAGTAGAAAATGAAAGAAACGATGGAAATGATACAAGTGATATGACGGCTCCGTGTGGTCTGGCATCACCATTTGCCACTTAGCCAGAATGGCTAATTATGAAATTTATGCTTATCATCGTCTTTGGCTTGTCATACAATTAGTAGAAACGAGACGGATAATAGGAAGTAAATGTTGCTTGTTGTAATTTCTAACGGATTTTACTACAATTTCTCTCCCTTTCTCTCTCTTGCTATCTATTTATGCTAGTCCTCTGTATGTGTGCGTGTATGTGTGCCGGCACAATGACAGCAACTGCAAAAGATTCAATTTACGAGAACAGAACAGAAGTTGGCACTGAAATTAAAACGAAAATTTTTTCGCCATCCACCCTGTCATTAGATGCCCGATCCATTGATGCCGTTTCAATTGTTTGCCAAAATAGTAAACGAAAAAGAAAAAAAAAAATAAAATAAAGTGAAAAGGGTCCGGGTATTTCCCCTTGTGCATTGTCGGGGAGTTGCCCAGTATTCTACAGTAGACAAGGGGATGGGGGATATAAATGTTGTGATTTCTTAATTTTTGTTTGCATTTTTCTCAAATTTAGTAGGCTGTTGAGGTAATTACACTAATTATATGGCTCCGACTTCGATCTCTCTTTCTCTTCCTCTCTCTTTCTTTCTATAAGGGTTGTTTTTGCCACTCACGTTCCAATCGAAATTGAAGTTCTTAACAAGGTCAGATGGCGCGCATTTTGGGATTACTATATTTGACATGTCAAAGGGAACAGTAGCTCGAGGCTCAATCGTTAGATCGTCAAGTAGAAATACATTGTGTGCGTGTCTTCAGCTAAAGCGGGTGTGATGATATAGTGATATACATATATACCTATATATATTGTACTTGACATTGATATCATGGATTTGGATCAAGATTATGTCAAAGTGGCACTGATATTTTATAAAATTATAGAAAATTAGGGAGAAATGCACGTTCATTATTTGACTCATAGGAACAGTGCGTCAAGAAAAAACATATCCTAAAGCTAGTTGACTTATAAAACACAGCTTAACTTATAATTCTTTTATATAGCTGTAGAATCTTTGTTAAAAAACCATATATGTATAAACTAAAGCTATATTTTTGAAAAGAATAATTTACTAAAACTCAGTTCAAATTAAAATAAATTTGTAAAGTCTGGAAAACTGTTGAATTCCTATATATGAAATGATAACTAAATTGTTTTTTAGCAAATTTCCAAGAGGAGACCAATTTCCTTTTCCACAAACATAATTTCAAAGATTTTCCAAGTAAACAAGATAATTTTTTAAGTTAAATGAGTAAAATGTTTTTTATTGGTGAAATTCTCATGTTCTTTTTTTTTTGCAATTTTGATTTTTATGATTTGAGATTGCTTTGTTCATCATGGGTTACATCAACTGGTCCGAGACGATCGTAAAAACTTTTCTTAAAAATGCAACGAAAACCTAAAAAACTGCACTCCAAGGCTAACCGTAACCGTTTCATTGGTTTTTTGTTAGGTTTACGATTTGATTTACAAGCATCCGATTGCATTTTGCGTAATGTTCCGCGAATTTATGTTAGTTTGTTCGTTTTTTGTTTGTTTGTTTTTTTAGCGAAACATTTTTTTAATGCAATGACATCTTTTTTTATTTTTATGACGCGTGGGCGATGTTTTTTGTTCGATATGTTTTCTAGTTTTTTAGACCGACACGCGAAGGATGCGTGCGGACGCGACTTGTAACGGTTTCGTTTGGTTTCGTTTTGGTTTGACATGGTTTGGTTTGGTTCGTGGAAAGGTAGAAAAAACTATCGTTTTAGGACCAGCAAATTTTTATGGCTTACGCAATTTGAGATTGTAGTGGAAAAATGTAGGCAGCTGCCTGACCATTTGCCCGTTTGTCTGCCTGCCTGCCAGCCTGGCTGCCTGTTTGATGAAAAATTCGCATTGATTTCTCTTCCTTTTTTTTTTTTTTTATTTTTCGGCAACACTCCAGTTGGCTTCCGGGGTGGCCGCTGCCGGCTGCTGCTGCTGCTGCTGTTGCTGATGCTGCTCCTGCTCATCCATTGACTTTTTGTGTCAAATTGAGTTATTCAAATGTCAAACGGAGCTGCCTCACTCACACATGGGCACATTTTGGTATCCTCAATTCGTCGATTTGTCAATTGATATCCTGTTGCGTTTGTTTCTACCAAAATATTTACCTTATTCATAACTGAAGTGTCTGCAACAGAGTGAGCAAAAATGCGTTTTCATTGACTGAGTGACGGAGCAAGCGACCGAGTAAGTGACTGAATCTGAGTGAGTGAGTCTTCACGCTTCACCGCCTGCCGGGGGTTAGTAAGTAACCCGCAGCGGATGCGAATGCGGATGCACTGCACCCCACGTGGCCACTGCTGATTATGTTCTTGACTTGCACTTGCTCATTCTCATTCTCTGGCTCTGCCTTTGCCTTTGCCATCTCCCTTACACTCATAAAGAAAGGAAAAACAACAAAATTTTTGCACTAATTGTTGTCATCAGGCGGCAATCTGCGTGGGTCCTTAAGCATCAAGTCAACAGAAATGATTTTCCATTTGGCTTTGTTACTCATTTTGTTTGTTCCATTCTGGTTTTACTGAAGGACTGCCACCTGGGTGGATATTGTTGTTTGAATCGACAGTTCATTTTAACCAATTCTATTTGGGTGGCATTCGTTAAAAGGACTTGCAAATAATGATGTCAACCTAATGCATTCACAGTATACAAAAAAGAAGAAAAAAGGAAGAAGAACAATTCAAATGGCCAAGTGGCAATTTTTAACCAACGTTCACGCTCTATCATTATGATATAGTTGTCAGATTCTAGACCAAGTAAAAAATACACACACACAGAGACAATACTAATGATTGTCTCCATGGACTGGTAACTAAGGTACTTCTTCTGAGAATCAGGTTTCTCAATGATCTATTGTCTAAATCGCCATTTAAATCAATGGTAATGAAACGGATATTACTAATGTAAACAATCTCTTTTATTTTTTAAATCTTGATGAATAAATCATAAATTAATAAGTTCAAAAGTTTTAGCTATATTATTTATCTACACTTTTTTAGAAAGAAAATAGTTTTTAATAGAAAATTTGTGAAAAGACAAAGTTATTCATGTTCCAATTCCATCATTGCAATTTGAAGGAAACCTTCGTTAAAGTTTATACGACAACCCCGTGCTTTTCATTTACCTAGCAACTCTCTTTTTTTTGTTTTTGTTGGAAAAAGGTTTGCTGCTTGACAATTTTTAATTAATTTCAATATGGTTGATAATTTGGCACTAAAGTTTAAAGATCTTAAAATAAATGTAGAGAATGAGAATGATTTAGCTTTTATACAGGAAATGTTGGATGAGGAAGCAAATGGTTTGGCAATCGATGATGATGTCTGTGGCATGGTATTAGATTTATGTTACAGTGAGTACTAAAAGTTAACGTATATCATATAAATTATGAATGTATTTTAATTTCTGTTTTACTGCTTAGCCAAGGCTCGCGACATACTTGTGGAAGCAAAAACCTATGCCCATTTTGGTGATAGAGATAAAATCGAAGTGGAGGATTTGGATGTATGTAAAGTAATGCATTCGGTTGATCCAATCAATGAATCTTTACATGTTAGAAGGTCCATGGTCTTAGTAAATAGATATCCCATACTGTTGCCAAAAAGTGATTGTAACATGATGTTGCCATCGTGGCGTAATTGCCAGTTTGGTGCCGATGCCTACATAAAGGGCGCATTATTAAATCCTTCAGAATGCAAGGAGAATATATTAAATGAAAATGATATATATGGTGACGATGCTGATAATGAAAACCATATGATAGATTCCGAAAGAGAAATGATGACTTCATCATCAATATCTACAATAACGGATAGTGAATACACTTCCGATGATAATGAAGCACTAAAAAGTATTCGACTTGCTCGCAGAATGCCAACATCACCAAAGAGGCCAAAACTGGATGATGTAGCCACACCGATGCCAGTTGAACAATTGAAACCAAAACCAGTTGTTGTTGTTGAAGAAGTCCCTATACCACCACCACCACCCATTAAACAACGATCACCGCCAGCAATTTCAGAGAATACAGCTTTTGCTCTGAAATATGCCTTGATGCGTAAGCTGCCAAAACCGCCGATTCATGAAATGTCGCCTACTAAGCCAAAAAAACGCAAATTGGATCCACAATTAACAAAGGGCAAGGGATCCACTGGTGGTGGTAAGAGTGGTGGTGGTGGTTCATCTTCGAAATCTAAATCAAAGGGTAAATCAAAATCATCATCAAAATCAAATGTCGATGGCGAAGATACCAAAGAACAAGGAGACACGGCAAACACGACAGACACAAAAGAAACCAACATGAAAAACGATGTGTCCAAGAGTTCCTCAACTAATAAAACTGTTAATAAGGACAAATCCAAGGCCACAGAACCACTTAAGAAAACTACAGTCCAAACAGTAACTCCAAGTTCAATTAGTTCAAGTAGCAAAAAAGTGAATCCAATATTATTGACTACAACAACACCAGCAAACAGTTATGGTTTAGATAATCCGTCTTATTTAGACGATACTGGAACTTCATATGGTGGATTTCGTATGCCAAAAATTAATATTATACAGAATTTCAAACGTGATCCAAGAGGTCCCAGATCCCGTAGAAGGCGGCTAAAGAAACAGACAGCCTCTTAATTTTTTTTTATATGGATTTCATATGTGATTTTTTGCAAATAAAGAAATCCATTTACAACTTGGATATATGTATATATATATATATATATATATATTTGACTAATGTCACTAAGTATATCTTAAAATCAAATAGATAAATTGCTGGCATTTGCTGCAGGACACGTGTAACCCGTAGATCAAGAAGAGAAACAAAATTCACATGACTCCTTTTACAACCCTTTCTTTTTGTGTTTTTTTTGTCGAGCATGGAAAATAAATTGGCATTATTAAACGGCAAGCGAAGCGGCTCAACGAAAATTGATTATTGACAGAGGGCCAGGCCAATGCGAGCGGCGTTTTATGAGCAGTTTTTTTTTTTTTTTGGCATTAAGGTTCTTAATGTGGTTGCGCCTTGTGCCCTTGAAATCCTTTCGCCACAATTCAACGCAAAAAAAAAAAAATAAAGTTAGCTAGCCAAAGAAGAAGGAGAAGGCAACAGGGTTAGGGGGAGGAGAGTTTCCAACAAACGAGACATTGGAATCGCTTTAATTTCCTTTTCTTTTTTTTTTTTTTTTTGGCTTGCATTAATGATGAGAATTTGTCGCCGGGATGACGACTGAAAATTCACACAACCGCCCTCGCCAGGATCTAACCAGGCTGAAATCCTTGCGCCTGTGCCTGTCTGTCTTGCATAATTTAACAAAGTTTCAAAGTTTTCTTACTTAACGCCCCGCATAATTAATTTCAATTTGTGACAACACTCACGATTTCTGTGTGAATAAAAGGTGCTTGCACAGTGGTTGAAAAGTTCACTCAATTAAAAAGGATACCCATTAAAAGGATAAGAAATGTAAAAGTATTAATAGAAAATTTCTTGAATTTAATGTAAGAATTAAAGAGACTAAAAAACCCATATGAATTCATTTGGCTTAAAAAACAAACTTTAATTTCTAATGAAATATTCCAAATAATCCTTTTGCCATTGTAAATTCTTTAAAAAAAAAGGAGATGAAGAGTGAACGAAAACCGTTCATTAAATATTCTTAAAATAATGTTGAAAGGCTCGTACCATATACAAAACCATGATTTATTATAGGATATATGCAGTGTATACCTGCCTTGGTATGGTTAGGCCTTGTTTTGTTTTTGCAAGAGTTCTCTCTCTCTCTCTCTTCTAATTTCGTTTTAATCCTTTCACAGCCAAAAATTTCATGCCCACTAATCCGGCCGAGTTTTACGGGTGCGGGCAGCGGCGGCTTTACTTTCTGGGCTAAACGAAAACAATGGCATCATCTATAAAATGACAATTGCAAACAACAATGACGACAATCGCGGCAAGGACAAACAGTAGTGCCGCACTATAGACTATAGGGAATGCGCTTTATTTGCCTGAGGTATGTCCGTCCAGTAAGCGGCAGCCCTTTCACTCCTTTTATCACAGTCACTGCACTGTGCACTCCTTTCGGTTCTCTATTTATAATTAGTTGCAGGCAATTAAGGCAGCTCCCGCGGTTGCTGGCAAGGACACTGTAAAACCAAACCCGAACACGAATGCGAATGCAAACACGAAGACGAAGACCATTCTATGTCCATGTCGTCGCTGTTGTCGTAGGCGTCAACGCCCTTTTTGCGCATACACATCCGTGTGCATTTGCAATTTGTTTATTTTGAAAACAAGCGACACCCCTTTCACTCGATCGCCCTAATCTGATCTCGTTCCGTATCTGTTTAGCCCTGTTTGCCCTAATCCTTTGACTTTTGGGTTGTGACTTCGCGAAAAATGTTTGCTGACCATAGATATGGTATAGTATCGACTTTCCGGAAAGTGTGGCTTACTTTGGTTCCGCTCTCCAAAGTTGGTAATTAACATTTGCGCCTAAGGCCTTGGACCAAGATCAGATCAAGTCCTAGTGCTTATGTGGGCGTTCTCAATATCTTTCCATTGAAACCGGGGCAAAACACTAGTGGGCGAGACTAGGGCGAAAGGGTTTAGTTTTAATTAGCTGACTTTGGACGCGCCTTGAGCTCACAACATTTAAACACTTTTCAACAAATGATGCAAAAACAAAAAAATATATTGGGAAAATTTTTGTATTCAAAAAAAAAAAAGTGAAACCAATTGAAATGACTTTAAGAGGTATCTTAAGGAGCATTGTTACTAATTGTTAGTATTACTAAATAAAGGAATAATCATTATTAAAACTATTGCGTTATTCCACTACAATATCTTATTTCTTACCCTTCTTAGGGGATATACTTCCTTATACTTATTCCACTACAATATCTTATTTCTTACCCTTCTTAGGGGATATACTTCCTTATACTTTATTAATGAATACTAAACACTCGAAGGATCAGCATTTGTTTTACATCTTAGGGAATATACTTTCTTATACTTTATTAATGAATACTAAACATTCGAAGGATCTGCAGATATAAATGTAAAATATCTACCAACTGATCAAAATTATCCTTCTGCTTGACTCTCTGTCTGTTTCTATGCAACTTATAGATATTAATTTTCAAGTTAATTGGATGAAACTTGGTAGACAAGCTTCTTAAATATTTACGAGTGGCATATTCTGATGTTTATCGGATAGGACTATTATAAGGCTTAGTTACTATAGGTTACTTTAGTGGTCGTAGCAATTCAAGAATAATAAATTCTATCGAGCTTTTGTTTAACTAATTATCAATATCAATTTCGAATTTTTGTATAGTTTTATAAAAAATATCTTTAACAAAAATTTTAAATTTTAACCACGAACCATTTTGTGTTTTGTTTTTTTTTTTATTGTAGAACTTCCGACCAGAGTATGATGCTATGGGAAAGCCGCTGCACAGATTTAATCAATTTCATTGCTCAATTTGATTTTCGCTCTTTAGATTGGTTTATGGTGGTTTTTTGCCATTTAATTTTGTGATTAAGTTTTATTAAATGTTGCCACTCTGTTTCTCTAGCTCACACTGATTGCCCCCCAGGAAAATCCTCGTAATACCCAACGAAACCCAAAAACGTGCGGACGACTGTCAAATTAATTAAAATGTCAGCAAAATATGTTCAATTGTTGTTGTTCTTGTTGTTGTTACTGATGTTGATGTTGTTTGGATGGTCATGGAGATGGATGGATGGTCGGTTGAATGGTTTGAACGGATAAATGTGCCACCTCATTGCCAGAGCCTGTCAAACTTCATTGACAATATTGGCAGGCAGACAGAGTGGACTACACCGGACAGGGTAGGCCAGGCCAGGCCAGTTCAAGCTAGGACATGGACAGAACACGGACATGGACATGGATAGGAAGAGCGCCCTAAGCAATCGGACAAAAGGACACACCAATTCGACCCCTGTCCGAGTCGAGAGGAGACCCGTTTGATTTGTCATATTTTCAATTTTGCAATTCGCACGGTTGCCTCTGTCTGTCCATTTGTCTCTTTGCCTGCTGCTGGTATCCGCATCCTCTGTCATCCCCCGTCAATAGTTTCCACTCCCCCCCCATCCTCCTACCTATTTCATCATGTTTGTGTTTGCCGTTAATGTGCATTTGACGTTTGCGAAATGAGAATCTGGGCAAATGATTTGGATTTATGGCAAATTTGTCGAGCGATTTGTGCAGATTTACATGAAGTGCCAAAGCCAAGTGGCCACTTGAGAATGCCTACAAGCATGGAGACGATGATTATGATGATGATGCTTATGTGGATGATGATGATGATGATGGTGATTATGGCTTGCAAAGGCGTTGATAAGTCTCTTAATAATGCCATCCAAAGTTGTCAGATAGTCTAAACCGATTGTTAATGAGAACTGAAAATATATTTGTTTAGGCTTTTTTAAGACAAAGCAGTTCCAATTAGTTTTATAAGTATTTGAAAGGACCCTACCTATCTAGGAGTTTTTTTTAGGGAGACCAAAGTCAAAATATTCTAATTTATAAACTTTTAACCAGTTTTTTTGAGTAGCTTGAATATTTATCTGAATTTATTTTTTAATACCAAATTCTTTTTAATTGGCTTATCTGGAAGAAGAAAATAGAAACAGGATAAGTATAAGTTAGAAGAAAATATATGGAATATAAATTTGATTCTGATTTTGTGCCTATTTTGGCATTATTTAGTCCTTTTTATAAGTGCATATTATTTGAATTCTAATTCTAGGTAAAGTTTTTATTGAAATTGTAATATTTAAAAAATTTTCAAAAATAATTTTTGATATTTTTGTTATCAAATATTATGTATAATATTTTTTTTTATAGATTGTAAAATTTTCTGATATTTTTTATTATCATTAAATTCAATTTATATTATATTTTAATGTAATAAAAATAAAATTTTGTAATAACATAATTTTTGAATATTATTTAAAATATTAATAAGCAAATAAAGCATTTTAAAATTATATTATATTATTATAAATTATTTTAAATTAATTTTCAATAAACCAAATTATATATAGTATATAAATTAAGTTATTATTAAAATATTAAAATATTAAATATATTTTTAATTTTAATAAATCAACGTTAAATCATTAAGTAAAGCTCTTGCTTAAAATACTTTTATTTTTAATTATTAAAATAAATTTAATTTAAAAAAACATCTATTTTTTTTAATCAAAATTTATATATAAAACAAAATGTTTTTATTTTTTTTAGATAGATTTTCTTTTGAATAACTCTCCAATTGAATGTCAAGGCTATTAAATCTCTCAAGTCAAGGTCACAGCAATATTTTTCACATTCTTCCAGGAAAACTAAAACCAAAAACCAAAAAAAAAAACAAAATAACTAAAAGGATAAAAGTAAAGGCAACTCTTCTATCATTTGACTTTTTGCCAGGGTTTTTTTTTTTATTTATATATTTTTTTTTACTATTTTGTATGTGTTTTTTTCTCTCTGTCAAGCGTTTCCTCCTTGTTTGCTTATATAACGTTGCGTTTTGTTAAACAAACCATAAAAATTTGCAAAAATACAAAAAGAAATATCGAAAAGAAAGGTAAAGAAGACGCGGGTGTTGTAGCTTGTCATGCTTGAGCGAATCCTTTCTTCCTTGCTGCCGTTGTTCGCTGTCCTTTTATTCGCTGTCTGTCTGAGTGTGAGTGTTGTTTTTTGTTGTTATTTTGTGTGTGTTCTTTTTTTTTTTTTTGCCTTGAAGTTTCGAGTTTGAGAAATGCATGGGAAAAGGGCTAGGCGAGTGTTAACCCTTGTTTAGCCAAAAGGGCTTCCTTCTCATTGTGTATCTGTATATGTGTGTGTCTATCTATGTATGTGTGTGTGTGTTGACGTTAACGTTTTACACTGAATGCGCCATAAAAACGTCAACGGAATTCGCAATCGCAATCGCAATCACCTTTTGTGGAAATGCAAACAAATGACAGCAGCAAGGACATTGCTGACAAAGCCAAACGCGAAAATGTCAGCAAACAAAAAACAACAGCAACAGCAACAACAACAACAAGAAAAATAAAAACCATGTTCAAGTTGAGCACTTGCAGCCGGAAAGGATTATTTTTCCACTAGGCAAAGAATGAATGAAGGAAGCCAGTAAGGATACAACAGAAAAGGGTGGTAAAAAGAAAACAAACAAAATAAATAACACGAAACATGTTCTTACAATATGAAAGCACCTTTTCCCCCACATAATCATCCTTAGACATGGCAAAATATTTGGTTCAACTTTGTCTGAGGTTGGAGTTGAATGCAATTTGAGCCTAACATATTATAACCCCCCCCGCCATCCCTTTTACACTGCTCCCCCTACAACCCACATCCTTTGTCAGAACACGAACAAATTTGTGTGATTATGCGATGTGCAAATGAATTGCAATCAATTTTCCTTATAAAAAATTAAAATAAATGTTAGAAAAGAAGAAGGAACAATGAGTCCTGGTTTTGTGTGAAAACTGTATTCTATATTTATTTTCTAATACCAAATGGAAAATGTTTTTTTCAAGAGATCCTTGGGATATTCAGTATAATCTAAAGACCTCTCAACTATATTATATTATATTGCAAAAGAATATTTGATATTAAAAACTTTTCTACTTCCGAAACTATTTTCTATGATCCTAACCCAATTTTACGAGAAACAGACGACTATTTTATAAACTATTATTGAAACATGTCTTGGAACTATATTTTAAAACTGTCTAAGAAAACAGTTAAAAACAGAAAATTTTGAAAGAGTTATCTAGGGTAAAACATATATATAAAGGGAATAATAATTATAATATAATATAAATCAGATTCATAAAAATCTACTAAAACTATCTATAAAAAGTCCAAAAATATAATAAAATTGTTCAACTTCCTTTCGTATTAACAAACTATAAAGTTCATTTCCTCTTTTTTTACAATAAGGCCAAATGCCAGATAAACTATAGAAAAGGGTAAGAGTTAAAAAGTAGTTAGTAAAAAATTGTTAACATATTGGAAATAAACAGCAGGTGGCATAAAGAACTCAGGTTAAAAATATTCAACAAATATTCACCAGCTCCAGTTGGCTGAACAATATTCAGTTTAGGAAAATCTTAAGATTTGGCCACTCCATTGAAAACCATAAACCACCCGCCTAAATTAGGATGAAATCTTGAAATTTTTGTTGATCTTTTGCTCTCTTTTTAGAGAATTTCGACAAATTGCCTCGTTTTGTATTTTTATTAGGCCACAAAAGGAAAAAAGAAGAAAGAAAAAAGGAAGAAAAAAAAACAGAAGAGGCGCAGCAGAAAATACAAAAATATTTAAAGTCAATTCCAGTTTCCTCCTAGTATCCTGGGACGATCCTGTGTGCATTACATAAGCATCCTCATTTGTGTGTGCTATTTTTACAATCTCTTAGGTAATTTTTAGGGCAATTTTTTGTTTGTTTCGCGCCTTGAATGAAAAAAAAAAAACAAATACGAGGCAATACGAGAAGAAAACGAAAAAAAATGCAAATTATTATGCAAGTCCTTGTCACAGTTTACAGTGTTCCAGGAATTTCTGCAATGTATGTGTATGTTTTTTTTCTATGTAGGTCAAAAGATTTATGACTTACGGCCTCTGATCTAGATCTAAATTATTTTTATGATTTTTTTTACAACAGATTTTCTGCTATTTTTTTCCTGTCGTTTTCTCTCTAAAAATTTCCATAGACTTCTTGCTCATTTATAAGGAAATTTGCTTTTGTTAAACATTTTTGCTCTAAAAAAGGCAAAGAAAAAACGAATTCATGACAAAAAGAAGAAAACGAAAGAAAAAACTGCACTAAAAATTGGTCAAAAAACTGGAGCAACATTTTTATTGGTCCGTGTCCGTTGCGGGTTCCAGATATTCTTTGTGTCTCTCTTTTGCGGTTAAGGTGAAGAAAAAATAACACAGCACAAGAAAAAAAAGAAGAACAAATTAAAAAATAGAAAAATAGAATAAAGAAATATATATATATATATATACATTTTATGATCCAAGGGATATAGAAGAAGAAGGGCTGAAAAAATGCTTAAAAAAAGATTTTATAAAAAATTCGAATTTCTTCTTATAGAAGAAAATATTCCAAAATAAATATGCTTAGAAAAACTTAAAAAATTGAAATAAGAAGAACTGTAAAAAAGGCAATAAATGTGCAAAATATTTAATATATATTTTAAGTAATAATTAGATATTAGAAATAATTTTTTAAATCATTTTTTGATTCAGATTTTAAGAAGAAATTCCTTTTTCTTATTCATATTTTATATAAAATAAATTATAAAATCTGAATATTAAAAACAACTTCTGGAGATTTCAAGTATATGAATATGGGAACCAAAATTACAATTTTTCTATAGTCTTATCCCTTTCGATTATAGCGATTCTTGAAGCGATTCTTTGCATTGATTTCCTGATATTTTGAATGCAAATGTTTTAGTTTTTGGCTATTTATATCTTTGAATATTTATAAAAAATAAAGATAAAATAAAGTTTAACTAAAGAAAAAGTTAATAATATTGTTTAATTATAACTTATGAAAATAAAGTCCTTTTGAGAAATGATTAAAGGGAATATTTTTAATTTATAGAAAATTTATATTCATGAAAACTAAATAAAAAACGTATCAAATAGAGGAAAAGGAAATTGTTAAAGATTAATAAATATATTGGTCTATAAATCGTTACATTTTTTTGTTATTTTTAGACTTGAGAAAACTTAATTTTCTTTAATTTTAATTTTAATTAATTTTCTTTAATTTATTAAACTAAGAAAATCTTTATTAAACCATTCAAAAAGAATTTCTGGTTTCTGCAATCGATATTATATTATTATATTTCCCTTTTATTCCAACAGACTTCTTTTAAATAATCTTTCTCCCTTTCTTACTTATCGTAGAGTAATGCTTGACACTTTGTTTATATAGAGGCTTTTGAAAGGACATGTAGGCTCTCCTAATTGTAGCATGTAGACTAAGTAGAAATTATGTTTATCTAACACTATCTTCTTGATATACTTTAAATATGCCTGTTCCTTGTTCCGATGAAAGTCATCTTTATCCTGCAATTGGATCAGATTACTCTAGTCCTTTACATTTATTGTGAACTATCTAGCTTGTCCACATGATTACATTTTTGCCAGGCATTGTCCTGGTGTGTTTTGGTCCACTTAAGTAAACACTTCAACATCCACAAGATAAGATAGTAAACAATCAATTCGATATCTTTTCCTTTATTATATGTAAGTATTGTGTGCCAATAAATCGCATACAAAAGGACTATAAGGACTATCAAAATATGCTTAAGAGTAAACAAATTAATTATGTTTTATAAATAATAATTAGGTGGTTGATGAATTAGCTTTTTACCTTTTATTTAAGTCATTTAAGAAAAGAAACAAATAAACAATTAATTTAATCATTTTTTTTTTTTTTACATACTGATTATATTGGCTTTATTTAAATTGGCTGAAAGAGAGTTAAGCATTTGGCTTGGGTCAAGTCAATATTTTTTTAGCGGTTGACAACGTTGACAAACTTTAACGAGTGTATGTGTGTATATGTGTGTATATGTGTGTGTGTGTGCGTGTGTGTATGTGTTGGCCTCCGTGTTGACCAATAACCAACCACGGTTAACCAGACAAAAGGCCACAAAAATGCCACGAAAATCTCAAACTAAAATGAACACAAACAACAACACAGACTAACCGACCGACCGACCGAACGACAGACAGACGAACGGACGGACAGACATCCGGACGGATACTCCGACCTACCAAGCGAACGAATCTCCCCATCCGCGCAACAGTCGCCCACAAAAACCCCAACAAAAACAATAAAAAACACAGAAAGGAGAAAGCTAACCAGAGCAAGAGAGAGACAGAGTTAGAGAGAGATAGAACGAGAGAGTGAGAGAGAAAGTGCTAGGCAATTATGCATATGAGTTGACAACTTCCAGGCAATATGGAGCTGTGTGAAAAGAAGGAGGGCAACGGGGTGGGGGCTTAGAGATGCCAAGTGTCAATAATGGCGCTGAAAAACTCTTCAAAGAGGCCCCAGCTCCTCCCTTTCTCTCTCTTTCTTTTATAAATGCTCTCTCTTTCTCTCGCTCACCCTTTCTTTGCTACTCTCTCGCTCTCTCTTTCTCTCTCTCTCTTGCTTGCTGTGGTTAGCTTTCCCTGTTTAACTCATTCATTGATATATTCGTTCTCTTTCTTTGGCCAAAAATACAAACCGACAAACCGAGTTTTGATTTGCAACCCTTAACACAAAAAAAAAAAAAAAAAACCAAAAATAAAACCAAAAAAAAAAAAAAAAAAACCGAAACACAAAATATACTGGTGTTGCCTTCTTAGAAACTTAACCAGCAAAAAGTGGGTGGAAATTTGGTCTGTTTCGCGGCAACAGTCACAAAATCTCAAACCCAACCCTCTCAAATGCCCATCTCAAGCGCCCGCTCACAAAATGCTCCGTCTATATATAACCCTCCAAACCAACCAACCAACCATCCACATACCAAAGCCAAAACTAGTTTTGTGGCAGCGTCGTGTGGCCGCAGCTGCCGCAACCCTCTAACAACACTGTGTGTCCAACCCATTCCATTGCCACCCCACCAGCACTAGAACCATTGCCACCACTACCACACTTTACCATTCACTTGAACGGGGTGGTTCCATTCAACGACAACAACAACAACAAAATGTATAAAAATTACACTTTTCCCATTTCCAAGACGCGCTCTCATTTCCAGGCCATTGCGAGGTGAGCGTAAAAAATGAACTGACTTTTTTTTTTCCTTTTTTCTCAAAAGCAAAAACACAAAAAATAAAAAAAAAAAAAAAAGAAGAGTTGTTATGGAGCTGGCAAAAGGGGTAACAGTGGCATCACCAATAAAAGGGGAGAGGGGTTTAAAAAATATATTTCTATATAAATATTAAATAACCAATTAAAAAACAACTTTTTATTGTTAATAATAATTAATATTATAATTTATATATTTTTCTACATTTTATTCTTGCTAAGTAATAAATTGAGTTTTAAAAAATCTAAAAAAAAGGTAACAAGTTCCATTCAATGTAATTTTATAATTAAGCTTGTTAATATTTGAAAAATAATTAGATTTAAATAATATAATAATAATTATGATAATAAATATGGAAATTATATTATAACTAAAAAATATAAATTTTAGTTTAAATTCTTAAAATTATATTAATATAGATTAAAAAAGTTCTTTTTAACATTTCAACAAGCAAAATTATTAAATTTTTAAGCACTTTTAAATGTTAAGAAACAATTTTTTAAAAAATGTAAGATTAAATTAAGAAGTTTTTTAAGTTATTGAAAACCTGAAAGAAAGAGAAATTTTATAAGTTTAATTTAATTACTCAACATATTTCTAGTAAATTTTCTCACTTTTAAAAATTAAAAATGTTTTTTCAAAAATTTATATTTAACTTTGAAATTTCTATAAATTATTGACAAACTCAAAAAAAGGGTATCTACTTCTCTTCGTTATAAAATAAATTTATCTATCTGGATCCCAAAAGTTGCTGTTGAAAATTTAACAATCTAAGTTTCTAAGATATTTTCCCACTTTTAATCCTTGAGCTGTGGACGCCACTGGCTCGTGTTGGCCTACTCCAACAGCAAATGGCAAAAGGACAAAAATAAAGATAGACAAAAAAAAAGAAAGAAAGAAAGAAAGGTAAGCGAAAATAAAAAGTAGAAAAACGTTGCAAATATCGGCTTTCCATCAAAAATGCATTCCATATGCCACCCATTTGTTTTCCACATTTGTTTCTTGTCGTTTTTTCTTTTTGCATTTTTCCCCTCCAAGCTCCCCTACACACATACATGCAGAGACTGAAAATTGAGGCATATTCATTTTGCCAACGTATTGCAATTATTTAACAAATTTTCGTTTCCATTTTGAATTGCATTTCAAAAATGGCGTATAAATTATATGAAATTTGATATTTAGTAGTGACACACGCACACACACACAGACACACACAGACAAACTGGTTCTTGGTTCCTGTTTCCTGATTCTGTCAGTTTATCAATTTTTAGATTCTGTTTATTGTTGTTGCTCTTGTCGAAGGGCAATCGCATTAAGGGCGCATTGCCAGGGCGGGCTTAACGGATTTTCAGCTTTAATCTCTTTCCACATTATCTTTTGTTTGATTCAAGAGGTATATATATATATATATGCATGTATGTGTGTGTGTGTGTAGATACATTCAGTATCTTATATCTAATGGGAATATATTATATTGCGCAACTTGAATTAAAATAATATTATAGTCCTTTCTGTATAAAAAACATAAATCTTACCTTAAAACTATTATAAAAAACAAACTTAGAAAAGTATTTATTTAAAGTTTAATAGTTTTAAATAAAGTTTTCTTCATTTTAAATATTCTGTAAATAAATAATTTCATTAATTAAACGATATTTGGATTAATTTTTTGGAATTTCATGAATAAAAGTTCTTAGTAATTAATTAAATAAAATAAGATGATCTTGAAATATTTTTTCAACATATATTTGAAATTTTTTGAATTAATTTTAAACAATATTAAACGATATTTTTGGAAACAAGAACTATTATACTTTCTTGATTTCAAATGGTAAAAAAATGTTAAGATACATTTTTATTTACAACTTCTTTTTTTTCAAAAAATCTTCCAAGTTTTCTAAAAAAATAAAAATACTTTACCTTTTATACGATATTTTTTAAATCCGATTGTTTGGATACTAAAAGATCCTTGTCAATGAAGTGAGAAAATATTGAAAAATTGCCATAAATCAAAAATGAACGATGGAAAATAATTTGTTATTGTTATCAGTTTTTTTTATTTTTTTTTTTTTTACAAGCTACATACCAAAAATAGAAAGGCAAACATTAGTTGCATTGGTTCTAAACAATCATTAAGGATTTCAGCAGCTGCTCTCCTCCCTTTCTCCATCTCTTTTTTTCCCCCACCATCAAAAATAGGCAATTGTCACTGTTTCTTCAAAGAATGGCTCTTGTCTCGATCGTAAAACACCTGAGAAACACTCTATAAACAACATTAGAAATATAAAAGAAAGAGAGAAAGAAGAAGAAGAAGAAGAGTATAAAAAATGGCACGAGCATAAATATAATAAAAAAAAAAATTGACATACTCCAAAAAGCCGAGTGTAGGGGAGAGACAACAGAGAGCGAACCATCTGCTTATGAAGGAGTGAGCCCGAGCGAACAACAACAGTAGGCAAGCAGCCAATAGACGGGAGTGGGGGGGTCATCAACAGTCTCACGCAAACACACACACACACACACAAACACATATACAGGCACACAATATTGTGGGAGTGTCACCAGCGTGGAAAAAAAATTTAAAACTCACCACACCAACCCCCAATAATAAAAACCAACGCAACAACAAAAAAAAAAAAGAAGACGAAGGAAAAAAGCAAAAGGCAGAAAGGAAAAAAAAAAGAACTCAAACAATATTCCATTGGAAGTGGTGAGCATATTTTTTCACTCACTCAGTATGACATGTAAGAGTATTGAAGGGGAGAGTAGATCCTGCTGCTGACGCAACGTTGACGCAGCTGCCACAGTCGACGCAACTGGCATCAGCAGCAGCGCCAACCAAAACAACAAACCACAATTCACTTACTCAAAGGTCTTCTTCGTGGCAGTTGCCTGTGGTTGCATTTCCCCTGAGCGCATTATTATTTCCCGTTTTTCAAACTGGAATTTTCATTGTTTTTTTTTCTTCCAAATGAAAAACGCCAAAAAAAAAAAAAATAAATAAAAAAAGAAGAAGAAAACGAAAGGTCTTCGTCTTCTCTCTCTCCCTTTCTCTCTGTATTTCTTCGTGGAGCGTAGTGAAGAAGGCGGAGCTACACACACAGAAAGAGAGAGAGAGAGAGAGAGTGTGAGAGAGAGATATAAGATGATCAGTGCACGCTTGGCTAACCACAAATTCTATTTATATGTACTACCACAAATACAACAACATTTCAACCCCCATAATTGCCCTTCCGTTCGATCGATCGATCCGTCTCACCGTCTAACTGTTGGATATTCTTCGTTCATTGGTTCGTGCGTTTTGTGGTTGGGCATCTGCACTTGCTGATCACCGGTTGGCTAATCAATTCCTCCGCCCCACTCCCCCGTATCATATAAAAATAATCAAAGGTGATCGTCTGGATACCAGATCAATGATCTTTCTTACTATATACGAAATTAATGATCTTTGTTACTATATATGAACATATCAATGTTTTATATGCGGAATGAATGATATATAAATTGAAATATATTTTGTAGATCAGCTAGAAAATCATGTCAAGTGAAGGGATCACAATTAAGAATGCCATTTGTATTGGATTTCAAATAAATAAATATATGGGATTAGAGTCCCTGTATTATGTATATTTTGAAAACAGAGCAAGACAAGTAAAATAGGAATTTGAAGATCATTTATCTGATCTATAAATCTAATTATATAATTTAAAATAATTCATTATTTAAAGAGATCTTTTAAAGAAACCAGGATCCTAAAGCAATTTTGAACTTCCAACGTTATTTAATAAAATTATTTAAATTTTTTTATGGGATTTTTCGCTTAAATAAAAATCTGTGGGATGAGTTTAAAAACTTTGATCGTTAATTTAAGTATTTTGCTTTTATAATAAAAAAAATATTTATATTTATATCGATGATCTAGAAAATTAATCATAGAAACTGTGTAAACTCAAGATCGGTAGCATTTGTTATATTTTTATTATCGGTAATTAAAGTGCAATCTAAACTTTGTTTTCAACCGATCTGCACAAAAAGCGTAGTCACCCATCATATACATTTTGTGGGTAAAAACAAACAGATCGTCTACCTGTTTTTATGATCGTTTTGCGGGCCAGAGGCGGCTAATCGCCCAAAATATTTGGCGGGGCGTATTGGTTAATCCCCGGGATTGACTTTTATAAGTAAAGGATTAAGTGAAAGTCTGTTAAACTACCTGAAAGCGGGAGTACGATGTGGGGAATGAAAACACGAACACTCACACAAAGGACCAAAAAAAAGAAAATATAAAACGAAAGCCATAAAAAAAGAAGATTCGTAGACGCTACCGCCTGACTGGGTATGTCCTTGGTACAGCTGCATTCCAAACTGTTCCGCGGCTGAACAGGTAAAATGTGCTGTCTGGTTGTGGGTATTCGCGTGCTACGCATAGCTTCTGTACTGGCTGGATCAGCGGGCGTTTGAATGAGCCGAACCGAGCCGCGCAATTGCCGGGAAACGCGACAGGATACGCCGCGCGTACGAGCCGCCGGAGAGCTATTTACTGTTGTTGTATGGAATTCGTTGGAAACCAGCGCTAACCTGTGACAACACCGACAACACAGAGCACCCACAGTCCCAGTCCAGAGTTTGAGTTCAATCCTAGCACCCTCACAGCAAGAGGGCGCGCGCGTTTTGGCTGCTTTTATTGGAAAGTGTGCATGTATTTTCCCATTTCGCAGCTCCCTGCTCCTGCTACAATGGCTTCTGATTTTGATACTGATTCTGCTCTGGCTCCTGCTTTTTCTCCTTGCCCCGCTGTGAGACGCGTTCTCGCGCACGGCCTTTTTTCTGGTTGGCTCTGTCCATGCCCATACGTCGTCTTTACCTTTGTCATCGTTCTCGTGCCCCCTACCTATCTCCCCCCATTCTATGTCCATTGCTAAGCGATTGACACGACGAATTCATCGACGTAGTCGTCGTCGTCGTCGTGGCCGTCGTCATTGTCGTCGTATGCTTCTTCGTCTAGTTCATGTCTGTGGCCAAGTTGTTACCCCTCATTGTGGTTGCCTTGTCAAGCCATTTTTTGCCTCCGCCTATCTGCGGGTTGGCCTCGTTTTAACTTGTTTCTGGTGCTCCGCAAAAAGGAAGCAGAGAAAGGGGAGACGATTGTGCAAGAAATATGGGCAGGACTATTAAATTATCACCCCGATTAGCATAAGGATTTGAAATTTAAACCTTATAAACGATAACAAGATCTTGAGCGTTCAAATTTAACATAAACTTATCATATGAAGTGACATATATATCCAAAGATCGAAACCCTTCGTTATCTCTTTAAATGAAACAAAACCCCAAGGATATTCTTTAAGATTTCATCTCATTTTATTTTCGTTGAGGTGTCCACTAATTGAGTCCTCATAATGTCCTATCGGCAGGACGCCACTGGCCACTGACAGAGGCTTATCCCCACAACAGAGTTCCTTGGACTTTTACCTGATAGAAGAGACACTCGCTCAGTGGATGGGTGACTAACCGCCCGTTGTTCCGCTCCCTAGGAACACGCGCGCACCGTTGGAACTGTTGCGCTTACTATATGAAAACCCAACGAAAAAGAAGAAAAAAAGATGTCCATGTCCATGTCGATGCCCATGCCCATGCCTTTTTGACGTGCGTAAAGAAAGCAAATTTTCCAGAGCTACGACCGCCCGTCGAGGGACCAGTGAGTCAAAGTGAGATAGCTAGATGAAGTGAATTTTTCTTGGTGGTTTGTTTTGTCTTCATTTTTTTTTTCTGCTGCGCTCCTTTCCAATGCGCGCTCCCAGCCAGAGAGAGAGAGAGTGTTAGAGCGAGAGAGGGAGACAATGTGAATGAGAGAAAGAGAGAGAGAGAACGCGGCTGGCTCTCTGGTTGATTTTTTTCTCTGTGTTGCTGTGTATTTTTTTATGTGGCCGCGCGCCCCTTTTGGCCACAAGCAACTTCCCTCACACATACCGCAATGGGAAAAATGGGAAAATTTTTCTGCTGTTGCTGCTGCGGCCGTTGCTGCTGTCGTTGACGTCGCCGCTTGCTCCGGCTATGGCTATGGCTATGGCAATGGCTTTGGTACTGGCTCTGCCTCTGCCTCTGTGGTTGTTGTTGTGGCGGCAATGGTGGTTGCTGCCTGCTACCTGCACCCTTAGGTACGAAAACAAGGGAAATAACAACAACAACAACGGTGAAGTAGAAGAAGAAAAAGAAGGAAGGGAAAAAAAGCATAATAAAATAAAAACCAAAAGAGCCAACCGAACGAAGGCAGGATGTGCGAGTGAGTGAGCGAGCGTCCATAAGCAAGAGCAAGAGAGAAAGAGAGAGAGAGCCAGCGTGAAGAAGAGACCCTGCGACGGCCGCTAGCCTAGCGACGTCGACGACGTTGACGACGTTGGCAATTCTACTTTAAATACTGGCAACGATCGCAGCAGAGAATCAGTTCACTCAGCGACTTTAACGTGTCGAGAACAGCGTACATACACGCACATACACACACACATACACATATATATATATACAGAACATCGAATATCGAACGAGAGAAGAACGACATATGAAAATTTGAAAAATCGAGATTTGCGCGACGTGAAAATTATTAACGAAAAGAAAGAAAAATAATCGTGTAACAGTACACAGAGAAATATATATAATTTTTTGCAAGTGTTGCCACAAGTGTGTGCAAAGCGTTGCACGGCATTGCCAGCTCGCACAATATAACAAAATCAAAAGCAAAACCCCCAAACAAACAAAATAAACAAATTGAGTTAAAGAAAAAAAAAGTTCTATTTCAAGAAAGTGTCTAAATTTAACGGCCGAAGGATTACATTGACAACAACAATTTGGATAACTAACGGTTGCAATAATGCATTTGCCTGCCGGACCCACAATGGTGGTTACCAATAACACAACAACAGCAGCCAATACGCAGGTTTTACAGGCTGCTGCAGCAGCTGCAGCGGCTGTTGCTGCTGCCAATGTATCATCAGCTTCCACAACGGCCAGCAGTACGGGCAGCTCCACACCGGATAATATTAACAACAACAACAATAATAATAATAATAATAATAATAGCAGCAGCAACAATAACAACAACACAAACTCATCGACAACATCCTCCACATCATCATCATCATCATCGACATCGGCAAAAATGCCCAGCTCAATGACCGATATGTTTGCCAGCCTCCATGAAATGCTCCAAGAATATCATGGAGAATTGGCTCAAACTGGATCCCCATCAATACTGTGCAGCGCATTGCCAAATCATTGGCGTTCCAACAAATCCCTGCCGGGTGCCTTCAAAGTGATTGCCCTGGATGATGTACCCGATGGCACATTGGTGTCCATTAAATGTGGCAACGATGAGAACTACTGCGGCGAATTGAGAAATTGTACAACAACCATGAAGAATCAAGTTGCCAAATTTAATGATCTGCGCTTCGTTGGACGCTCAGGACGAGGCAAATCCTTCACACTGACCATCACAATTGCCACATATCCTGTACAAATAGCCAGCTATAGCAAGGCCATCAAAGTAACAGTTGATGGGCCAAGGGAGCCAAGAAGTAAGCAAAGTGAGTTTTTTAGTTTCAAATTATGTTTTGAGTTTTCTCCCAAATCCCCAAATTCCAAAATACATTTCAAAAAACGAATATTCGACTTGCAATGAGTCGTGAAAATTGCAAAATTGTAAAGTTTGGAATTCTTCCTTCTATCCTATCTCCTTTCCGCCTTTCCATTGTCCTGTTTAAAAAAAAAACTGAAATGATTTTTCCTCAATATTGAGTGTAACTAATTTTCTATTTTGTTTTGTTTTTTTGCTTGTGCTCTTCTAGGCTATGGCTATCCACATCCTGGCGCCTTCAATCCCTTCATGCTAAATCCAGCCTGGCTGGATGCTGCCTATATGACTTATGGTTATGCGGATTATTTCCGCCATCAAGCGGCTGCCGCTGCTGTCCATCATCCTGCATTGGCGAAAACATCACCAGGTGGTGCCCCACCAGCAAGTGGGGGAGGTGGTGCAGCACCAACACCAAATGACTATCATCATGGACCGCAAATAACGCCACCACCAGCTGGTGCACCACCAACAGCCGCAACAGCAGTGGGTGCAGCAGCAGTGGCAGCACCTCAACCCCAGCACCATCATCCGTCGGCCACTGGCATGATGCCATCGCCACCGCCTGGTGCTGCTGCTGTTCCTGTACCCGCTAGTGCTGCTGCTGCCGCTGCTGCTGCCATGGCCATGCCACAGTTTCCCTTCAATCATGTGGCTGCCGCCGCTGCTGCAGCAGCAGCTGCCTCTGCGCAACAAAAATCTACTCCACATGCCTTCCATCCATATAATTTTGCCGCCGCTGCCGGTCTGCGAGCGCGAAATGCTGCCGCGGCTGCCCTCCATCAGCATCATCATCATCACCAGCAGCAGACCAGTCCAGTCTCATCGCGTCCTTCATCCTCATCGCCCACGCAACAGCAGCAACATCAGCATCAACACCAACATCATCAGCATCACCAGCATCAACATCATCATGTCCTGCTCAAGCTAAATACATCCATTGAGACGAGTTCGATACACGAGCAATCCGCATCGGATGCCGATTCGGATGATGAACAAATCGATGTGGTCAAATCGGAATATGATCTGGATAAGTCCATCGATTCTACACGCAGTTCCCCCACCCAACAAATCTCAATGCCATTGCGTATGCGTTGCGATTTGAAAGCACCGTCTGCCCTCAAGCCCCTGCTCCATGAATCCACATCCACATCGCCTACAGCCGGCCTCCTCCAAACGTCACCAGAAACCACCAGCCTAACGACGGCGGCCACCAAGCTCAAAAGCGCTGCCGTTCAGCAGAAAACCGTGTGGAGGCCTTACTAAATAACCCACAATTTCAACTTTTTTTTTTTTTTTTTTTTTTTGGAAAAGGAAATTTTTTTTTTTATGTTGTTTGGGCGCAGAGCGAAAAAAAAGAAGTAATATTGTGATATAGTCATATAAGTTTAACTAGAAACGATGCCTCCGGCCGGCAAACGGAGGAGATATCTCTAGGTGCTAAACGGGCTCCCTTGAAGTTTTATGCTCGATTCATAAAATCCTGCGCTGAGTTTCGTCCTTCACCCACACAAACACACACACACACACACACACACACACAGACACATATACATACAAAGAACTATACAAAATGCCACAGAAAGATGATTTCACCTGATCGCCATAGCGATCGATCCTTGCGAAAGCCATCAGTCTGGCTAACATATTTCACTTTTGATTTTCACAAAACATTTTCTCTTATGATTTTCTTCTCCTTTTTCTTTTAATTTTTTTTTTTACACATTTTTATAATTTTTATTTTTATTCTTCTATATATATATATATTTTTTTTTTTTGTAAATCGAATTTAGGTATTGATAATATATAAGTATTTTTTGTCTAGACTTAAGCAAAAGAAGAAATTTTTTTGTCTAGATTTAAGTTTTAGAGCGAAAGAAAAAAAAAAATTAACACAAACGAATTTCAAAAAAAAAACCAAATAATTGACAAAAAAAAAAAACAAACAAAAAACAACAAATACACAAAAGAAAATTTATAGAAAAAAAAATTAAAATTGTGATTTCTGATTTTGGGGAAGGGAAATGGTTAAAATGTATTTTCAATTTGGGGAAAGAAGGATTTACGAAGAGGAAAAACTCTTTTTAAATAAAAGTTTTCTCAAAAAAATTTTCTCAAAAAATGTCTTTTGAAATTCTTTTCACATATATATTTTAAAAAAATTTTTCAACTTTTAGAAATTTCAATTAAAGTTGTCCTTATTAATTGTCCTTATCCTTAAAAATCTTTGGATTCATACAAATTGTAAAACAAAGTAAGTAAAAAAGTAAAAATCTTTTTTGGTTTTCTTTATTTAAATATATAGAACTAAAGTTGAGTGTATCTCTCTAGATCAACTTGAAAGAAATTTGAGATTGAGTTTCTATATCTATATATATTGAATGAATTATCTTTATCAATTGTTGGGTCAGTCTTTCAATTAGCCAAAAAATTACCCACAAATTGAGAAATTCCACAATTTAATTATCATTTTTAAAAGTGGTAAATGACATATTCAGTCGTACTTGATCGCCAGATAACATCGTATATAGAAAAAAGAAAAAAAATTGATCACCCAATGTATTATCTATCAAGTGTCTAGAATTTCTTAAACATACCGATTCCATACAATTTCTTATCTATATTCTATAACTAACTTGTGGTCAGTTCTTTATAAGTGCGGGGGTGGGAAAAACCCAATATCAACAACGGATAATAGAATTATATATTTAAAAACAAAACAAAAAATAAAAATTAAATAAATCAAAAATATTGATTGACGTCTTAAATATATATTAGAATAATTTAAAGAGTTTATACGAGGGTTAATCGAAAACATAGCAAAAAGTAGAAAAATAAACTTTTGATACTTGAAATATGCTTCCTAAGAATTTAAGTGTTTAGCAAAGAGAATAAAAATGAATTAGTAAAAAAAAACATTTCTAAAATAATTAATTTATTTTAATAAATTTAAAAAAAAAAAAATAATTCCAAATTTCAACATTCTGTTTATAACTTTCTTCTTCTCTTCTTTTTTTTTGTAATATTATTTTCTACCATTTTTTGTATAGATTCGGTTCCACTCTTTGGTGGTCTGTGACCAATAAATTGAAGGTCAACCAACAAATATCTACAAATTGCCAACAATTAATATGGCTAACGAGGAGTTAATTCCTGCCGAGTTACAACTCTGTGTCTGATGTCCAATGTCTGACTTTTACTCTGATGTCCAAGTTGTACAATTGTAACATTAATTGGCATGGCTAACTCAATTTTCTTACCCAACCGCAGGACATTTGCCATTAGCCATCAACCGAAATGACAAAAAAAAAGGTCATTAAGACCATTAAGTATTCTGGGCAAGGTGTTGACCAACTTTCAAGGTCACACAGTTGACCACATGACAATTGGTCATGGTCTCATACCCAAAGTATACATTTTTATTTCAATTTTTTATTGAAAGTGACAAAAAAAAAAAGGTTGCTAAAGAATATTTTTTTATCTTTTTTATCTATTACAGGTTAAATTTCATCAAATTTAAATATTATTAGATATATGTATATATATATTTATATTTGTATATAATTTAAATAATTTTAGTCAACTCTTTGTTTTTTTGTATGTTTGATTTAGATTTTTTGACTTACCGACGGTTTTTGAAAAAATTTCAAATATTTGTTCTTAAGTTTTCCTTTTCTCTATTGAAAGATATCAAATGTCTAAGAATTCTAAGGAGAGAAAAATAGAAAGCTACAGTTCAAAATATTTTATTATTTTAGTATTTAAGTAATCAAACAAAATATAATTAATTCAATATTTTAGAATGTTAAAAATCTGTACGAAATTGAAAGGCTCCCTACAACTTTTAAGACTTTAGGAATCCATTTCCCTGATATTGGCATTGAAAATTATTTACTTTAATTAAAGTACTTAAAGTTTTTAACTTTGGACATCAAAACTAAATAATTTTAATATTATGAGATCTTAAGAATATGTTTCAAATTCTTCAAATTACAATTAAAATTTTTCATATTAAAATTAAATTAATTTTCTTAGTTCCAATGAATTAGATTTATTACAAAAGTTTTAGTTAAAAAGCTTGTAACTTTTGCTTATAATAACGAGAAAAAATTATATCTTATAAATATTTTTTTACATCCCATAATATTAATATGGGATCGTAGAAATATTTACTAAATTTAACTATTTAAAACTTTAGAATTGCCATTACAATTTAATAAGTTTGCTTGACTTTCCTAATATATTTTTAGATATTTAACAGAATTTTTATATTTTGGTATATTAGAAATATTTGATAAATTTTTAAGCCTCTAGAAATTTTAATAATATGAAATTTTAATATTTAAAAATTATTGTTCTTATAAAATTCCAATTTTTTACAAATTTTTTTTTTTTTTTTTAGAAATTTCTGTGTTATGGAAAGTTAAACATATTTGTTAATTATAGTTCAATTTTTAAAAAAATTTAAGTTTATTATACTTAAGTATTTTATTAAAGGCAATTACAAGACTTTATTACTTGGAAATATTTCGAAAAATTAAATAAACTAAATAAAAAAAGTAAAATAAATTTCATTTTAAATACCAAATAATTAAAAAAAAAACTTTATAAGTTTTGGTTGCATTCCATTTTGTAATTTTTCGGTTATTCATGTTTTAAATATGTTGCCAGAATTTTGTCACTCTCTTTCTCTCTCTCTGTCTCTTTTGCTCCCTCTCGTTCAATATATGTCTGCCACTTTATACAATTTTTCATTTAATCAATGGAAAATTTACATTTTCACAATGTGTTTTACACTTTTCTGCATGCTTCTTTTTGTTGTAGTTTTTTGTTTTTTTTTTTGTAATTCTTTTTTTTTATTTTATTGCAGTTTTGCAGCTCTTCGAAGTTGTTCAAGTTGTTTTCCCTTATTGTTGGTGTTGTTGGTGTTGTTGCTGATGATGTTTTTCCGTTGTTGCATTCATGCTGGGCGCCTCTGTCTCTCTTTTGTGAAATGCGGCGCGTGGAAAACTATTTGACTATTTGGCATTGGTTGTTGTTGTTGTTGTTGCTGTTGCTGTTGGTGTTGTTGTTCGGCCACCGCCGCGACTGAGGTTGACTATGTGATTGCAGTAGGCCGATGAGGGGGTTAGCGGGGTATTGAACAGGGTCCAGGCGGTGAGAATGCCAAAAAAAAAAAGCAACCTATACGTTGGCACACTCAACCATTCAGTAAGAGGTGGGTGGTTCAAGAGGTAGTGGGGAGGAGGTTATAGAGGGAAAAAAAAAATTCAGACAACAGAAAAGAGAAATGAGCTGAAAATATAAAAATGGCCCTGCCATGGCAAATGGAAAATGGTGAGGCAGAAATTACAAAGAGCTTGTGGGACTGATGACTGAGAGTAGAGGACCCACCCATCACATACCCCTACCGCATTGAATGCCCTCAATACAAATTACAAACGAAATAAGCGAGTTCCCTTTGTTTTTATTTCGTTGCCTTCCCCTCACCTAAACCCTGTTGTTGTTGTTTTTTGATTTCCATACACTTCTATAAAGAGTTTTATCTTTTCTCTAGATCAGCTAATAGATTATAATTTTGATCTAAGATCATTCTATCTTTATCTTATAAGCAATATGCCTACTTTATATCAATTTTAATAATTATCAGTTATATATCGTTATATTATATATATATTAATTTTGTTAAACTGAACTATTAAGCCATTAAATTTATGTAAATGAAATATATTTTGGTTTATTTGGTTTAAGATAATTTTTTCCCTCTTAATCTTTTAAAATATTATTTAGTTAGAGCTTCTAGAAAGTTAGTGTATAGAAATCTCGGCTAAGGCCTAATTACCTAGATTTTTTGATTCTTATTCCTTTTTATTGATGCCAAAATGAATTGCAATCGTTTTTTGTTGTCATCTCCCTAAGAAATACCTCGTAAAGGTACAAAAAAGATGTAAAAGCAAAATTAAAGGGAAGTTGAGGCTAACCAATTACATTATACATACATTATATATATATATATATATATATATATATATATATAAATATGTATATATATGTATATGTATATATATATATACAACACGGCTTTAATAGTTTCTTTTCCACTTGTATACATATATATATATTTATTTCTATATCGATCTCCTTTCCGTTACCTATAAATTATTATTAGCTTCTTCATTCAATCAATGTTCTACTATAAAAATCGGTTGTTGAAGTCATATATATAGTCCTGATTTTAGAGATAAATACCATAAAATTTATTTCGTAAAATTTTGAATATTTTTAAATTATTATATATAAACATATTGTATTAAATTCATATTTTATTTTTAATCTCTTCTCTAATATTTTTATATTCAAAAAATTAATCAATTTAGATGAAAAATAAATATATTTAAATATTAAATATTTAAAATTATTTAACTTACGTTTTAACTCATCTATTTTTTTTAAAGTTTTCCAAATTCCGAAAATGTTATTAAATTATAAATATTTAAATTAAGATTTTGAACTGACTAGAAGAGAACTCTTGAATAGTTTTTTTTTCTAGATTTGTTTTAAAGCTTGTTAATTTTATTTAAAAATTTTTAAAAAAATATACAATATTATTTCGAAAAACATTATTTTAGTTAGTAGTTAAGATTTTTGATGACTAAAATTTTTTTTAAGATTTACAAGGAATGATTTCTGATTCAAGGGTATTATTATATACGAGCTTTGAATTCTCTTTTTTTATATACATTTAGATAAAATTTGGGGATTTTTTTTGTTTTTTTTTTTATTTATTTTTTATTTTGTGAATTAATTTGATGCTAATGAAATGGTGGCTGGTCGACGCTGATTGCATGTGGCCAATATCTACCTACCAATTACTTGATATGGTAAACCCCATTCGACCATAGAACTAAAGTGCATTTGGACATCCATTTGCATTGCATTGTCACGCAAGCAAAGTCAATTGTCTGGGCAAACTTTACTGGGGCCCAGAATTACAATTTAAATGCCAATGTTGTCAATTTGTTTATTGTCGCCCTTCAATAACAAAGAAGTAGATGAAGTTCAATATATATGTATATATATATATATATACTCATAGGTATTCGCCCCCGATCAAAATGTGAGGGTTTCCAACAGTTTCGCGGTTAGCCCAGCATGAATGGGAATGATATACTGAAGCCGATAGCTCCAGTCCTCCTTCAGTTTCCCCCATTCTTTCATTCTATTCCACCCCCTCCCAAACTGAGTCTAATGCGCTTAACAGAGAAAAATACTCGAAAGCTCCAGCCAATTAGTATCTTGTATCTTTGGTGTTAGGTTGATGGATAGGTCGATAGGTAGTCGGCATAATCCCCGATAGCTGCTGAGATTTCCTGAAGGTAGCCAGGGATTTGAGGTAGCTATGGTTAGAGAGATAGAGAGACAGAGAAAACAAGATATCAATAAAGTCTTATCCACTTAATTTGTTAAATTAAAAAATGCTTGGCAAAAATAATTCACGCTAATTAAATGTCATTTAATTTTTTAATCAAAAATTGGAACGGGTTGAGCCATTTCAAAGTGAATGGCAAGGGAAGTTGAGATTGAGTTATCCTCATTTGTTAAGCGACTATTGTTTGCCCTTTCATTAATTAAATTTTAAATTCAAAAAACATTTTAAATCATTTGGAAAATGTTTTAAGAAATATTCATAAACTGTTTTATTTTATTTTAATTACTATATAAATTTTCTATTAATCTAAGTTAATCATTGTTAACTTTTATATAGAATTTCACTTCATTTAAGATTATTTGTTTTTTTTTTTTTGAACCCTTTTTGGGGGTCTTTGTTTATTGTCAGCTTTGAGTTTTTTGTCAAACGCTTGATTGACTCATGAATGGATGGATAAATGGATGGATGGTTGGATGGTTGGTTAAGTGGTGGGAGGCGGTAGGTGGTAGGTGGTGGGAAAGGAAAAGGATATGGATTGTGTTGAACCTCTTCTTGCGGTTGTTGTTGACGCATAACCGCATTTAATTTTATTGAATTTATTAAGTGATTAAAAAGTTGTCAATATCAACGAGTCATTGTTTGAGTTGGATTGCCAGCGGCCAGTGTTTTGTTGTTTGTTTTTGTTAGCCATATTGTTGGGTACTGAATGTCCATGGCTTTAATCCTGCCTGTGGTCGCCGGAGGGGAAAAAAAACTGACAACTCTCTGTATATGTATCTCTGTGTGTGTGTGTGTATGTGTGTGTATAGAGGGAGAGATCCGATTTTCAATATTTTGCAACAAGCAAAAATTTATTAATACGCCAACTTTTATGTCCCTGAGTGAATGAGTTGGTGAATGGTTGTATGTGTGTGTGTGTATATATATGTGTGGCCTTTGTGGTTGCTGTGGATTATGCGGTTACCTCACCTGTTGCTATCTCTTTCTCTCTCTAGCCCTTTTCTCTTTCTCTCTCTTTGGACAGTCATCTATCTAGCCCAAAACAAGCAACGACCTTGACTGAGTGAAAAAACTTAATTGGTTGAACCAATATGTTTAAGCCCACAAAAAATAGATTATATACAGTGTGGTAAGATTAAGTAAGAGCAACTAAACTAAGCCAAAGTTCAAGTTTAAGCTGTTATGTTCATTCCATATTAAATTTTATAGCCAATTCATTCGGTTTATTTAAACCATAACGAGTAGAAGAAATGTTGGTAAAACCAATTCTCCATTTACTCAACTTTCAGTTCTTGTTCGCTGATAAAATTTTGGCCAATTCGTTAAAACCCATGAAGCCATTGTTTAACAAACCAATTAGCAATCAAAATGAACTAACACGTCGAGTGTCTGTCCAAATGTCCGGGACTCCTAGAGTCGTCTGTAAAACAGTTTCCTCTGTTGACATGTCGACGAGGAATTATGGCAGTCATCAGAATGACTGTAAAGTGAGAGAATGAGATAGAAATAGAGAAAGAGAGTGAGTAGCAACGCTCTACCATTCACAGTCAACATCACCACATTGGTCCCCCGCCCAAAAGTTAGCTACGTTAAGAGTTAAATTTTCAGAATTCACAATTCGAAAGATGGCACCAACGGAGAATGGGTAAACGTAGCTTGCTAGCAATAGTAGCAAGTGAGTTGAGTATAAGGGAGTGGGGGGGTTTGGGGGTGCCAGTATGGGTTAAGGTTTATGGGTGTAGGTTGAAGGTTTGCTCCTACGGTAGCCATGTTAACAAGCAGAAATCATGACAACGTTGATGGCACTTGATGGTCGCCGTCTGTCGTTCGTCGTTATCCGTCCAGGCCCTCCTGCTCTACTCTACTCGCCCAGTTCATTAGGAAAACGAACGAATCCAAAAAACAAAAAATACAGCAAAAAAAAAATAACAAAATGAACCAAAAAACAAAAGGGAACTGCAATGGGAGTTGATTGCACTTATTAGTAGCTAGGAACTGGTTGTGGGTGGATAAAACCAACCCCCCCCCACCCTCCGCCACCTTACTACCCCCTCTATGTGGAATGGTGGGTGTCTGTTTAAATGTTGAAGCATTACATTTTTCATTTGATGGATCAACAGAATCAACGAATCGTAAGCGAGGCAACGAGAGAGACAACATAGAGAAGCATTTGAGGTAATTGGGAATTTGCGAATTGAGTCTGGCATTTGGTAAACTGGAGGCATGGCAATGACGATGATGATGAGAATGATGGTGATGGTGATGATGAGGTGAACACAGGATGAGGATAAAGGAAGTTAGAAAGTTCATTACAATATTTGTTGTTAACTATTTTAGTTCCATTGGTTTTTCCAATTCACTTTAAAGACTCAATTTCAAGTGCGGTCATGTAAACCACATTCATTTCACATTGCAATTTTGTTTCAATAAATTCATAGGAAAATATGATAAATTTTTATGTGATATAAGAATTTTCTACATTTCCAAAATATTTTAGAATTTAATGGTGTTTTTTTTTTATATATTTTTGAAAATTTTAATGGCTAGTATAAAGTCTAAAAGTTAGAAAGTAAATAGAGAATTATAAACCAATATAAAATATATAAATACAGAAATCTTAAAAAGATATCACTACAAAATATTTAAGAAAGATTAATGATGTTTTATGATTCAATAAAATATTGCAAAATTATTTGGATTATAGTCCGATACTTGTATATGTATAAACAATGAAATTTTTAAATATTTCAAATTTAAGCTTATTTGTTTAGTTTTCTTGGGGACCTATCTTATCTTATATATTATATCTTTCTTATCTTTTTATAATATTATTGTAATTAGTTTTTGAAATTTACTTATTGTGCTTATAGAAAAGATGGCAAATAAATATATAAATATTTATCAAGTATACGCAGCGTGTGTCAAGTAAATGAAATGAAATTCAGGTTGAACTTATGGATCTTTAACAGATGAATAAAATATAGTTTTAGAGATAAAAATATCCCCAAATAGAAGAACATAATTTAATAAACAACAAACAATTATGTTTTTTGTATTTATATTCCACATTTCATTTTGAGAATATAAAATTCTTGACTTTAGGATCAACTGAATGTATTTATATTATATATGTATATTATATATATATATATATATCTGTATAAACGTACATTAAAGTACATAACATATAAAAGGATTTGATATAGTTCCAAATAAATTCCAACAAACTCTAAATCAAGTTTAATATAAACTTTCTGCAAAGCTAATATCAAAAGGAGCTTATACTATATAAGTAGAAAGGACCCCAAAGAAATTTCAATTTAATATATTAAGAACCAAATCAGAATTACACTTACTCAATTTCAATTAACACCAAAATGAAAAACGAAATCCTATAGATCATATATCCTTGATACTATTGGAATATCAAAAGTCCTCTCAGACGTCTGCTATGATTTCTCTTGTTTTATTTTTGCTTCCTGTTGCGGTTAGTGGAAAAGCAAAAATTCTTTAATTCAACATTTGTATTCAAGGGGCTTTAAATTTGGATTGTTATGCTTTTTTTTTGATTTTTTTTGCTCACTGTCTGGGGTGGATGAGAGGCTGTATACGATTGTTGTTGTTTTTATTGTTGGTTTTTAGCACTCAATTGATTTTGTTGTTATTGTTGTTGCTGCATTATGGCAACGTTTGTTTGACTTGGTCAGAGCCTCGACGGATATTGTAAATTTGTGTTCTTGCTGCTTGCTTTTTGTTCTGGTCCTGTTCCGTTACGGTTAATCATGGTAGTGGTGGAAGGATAATTGAAATAAATAAATGATTATATTATTTTATTTAAATAGTTTTAGATATTTAGTTTTATTTGGTATAGGTTTTTCATTTGTAAGGCAATTTTGTATAGGAAAAAAAGGGATTGGTTGTCTACGCCTCTGAGTTTTGTCTTCACTGTTCTGAATACTCGAAGCATTGCGGTCGCCATATTGCGTTTGCATACACGCCCACATACGCCAAACACACACTTGCACACAAATACACATAAAATCATACACACACACACATACAGTCAGAGACATTGACATGCGAGTGAGCGTGTATTGATGGGGCCATGCTTCATGCGCCGTTTCGTTGTCAGCCAAAATTTAATGCGCGCCGCAAATATGCAACGCCAGCCACGCCTCCATTCCCATCCATACATCCACATATCCACATTCATGTCCATTGTCCAGGTCTATATATATGTATGTACATACCAGCTCTTGGTCCCCTCATCTTGCCACATTTTACTCTAGCCACTCGTCCACCTATCCGCCAATCCACCCATCTTCCTTCCTTCGCTCTTTATTTCTGGCGCGACTTTTCATTTGGTCATTTAATAAAATGGATTTCGGGTGTCCTGCCAAAGGTTGGGCGTGGCTGGGTGAGGTACTCCGATACTATGAATGGAGGGGGGCGTCGTACCAGGCGGTTATTGGGGCGTAATGCAACGCTTGGTCGGCGAAAATTGTTGTTGGATTTATGGCGGCATTACATGACATGATTAATGGGCTTCAATCGCATGTGATGGCCCTCCATGGAACATGGATTGGCGGAGGAGTATTGGGCACAAAGCAAGGAGCTATACGTAAAACAATGGGAGGGAATGTTGACCAGAAGGCGGATTAAAAAAACCAAAAGCAACGTCATCATTATCATCATCGTTGTTGTGATCGTCATCGTCATCGTCATCAAAGCAGCTGAGGACCTCATTCTTTCCATTGCAATTCAATATGAAGTCGAGGTCAAACATTTACCAAAGGGTTGAATAAAACCAAAAGAGAAAACAACAATAACAACAATCTCTACCAAAAAGGGAAAATCTTTAAATTACAATAAAGATTGTCGAAAAGTCATTGGCTTACTAAAAATAGATTGAAAACTCCGTAGTGGATCCAAAATTTCTTTAAGGATATGTGAAATTGTGTTTATAGAGTACACTGATATCCCAATGTTTCAGTCTATCAATGCCCATTCAAAAAACCTTTAAAGCGGTTTCAGCTATAACAAAGAAACAAATTTTTTTATTAAAACTTTTCTAGGGTCCTATCTTCCACTTCTTTCCTTCTTTTTATTATCAATCTCATCACAATTTGATATTTTAAATTTATTATTCTGATGATTTGATTCGAAATATAATAATATATAATAACTATTTATAACGTATACGCAGAGGGTGCCAGGTAAACCAAAGGAATTATCTATTATTTTATTTGATTTTACGTTATTGCAGAGGATTATTTTGAACCGCATGACCGTTGCTGACCCTATAAAATTTATATATTCTTGATCAACATCAAGAGCCAAGTCGATTTAGCAACGTCCGCCTGTCCATCTGTATGGTGGTATCTTGATACATTAGGTTTTAAGATGTATTTTTAGCAAGTTTGAGAAATTAATCGGATCCGACTACTATAAGTTATAATCCCCATTTGGTAAGGCCAAGGATCAACCCAGCCTGGTCACAAACTCAGTGTAGGAGAATTAACCTATATGGTAAGGCAAAAGGGTAAGGATCACAATATTTTTTCTCAAGATGAAATTTTCTTTGAACCTCTTGAGTTGAGAATTTGACCCCTTCACTATCCTGGAGACCTTCCCTAAGGCCGAAAAGGAGTGAACAGCTACAAAACTAAAATCTTTCCATTTCACTATTACCAAACTAAAACCTAATCAAACCTTAATAAAATAATCGAAACCTAGATCTATTTAGATAAGTTTTCTATAATGGGATTTTTGATTAAATATTAAAGTAAAACAACTAAAAACAATATTATGTCGCTATAATAATGTTCATCTATTTGTTGAGTACTTGGTTTAATTATGGAATGCCGCAATTGTAACACAGTTTATCTATTTCCGCTCCAACAATGCTCGGCCATCATCATCATTCAATTTACAATTGGACAGGTTGAGCCTGTCCGACTAATGCACTCTTGCAACCGCAGGCAACGTAGCCAACGTCGCATCGTAGGCAACTTGAAGCCGTCAAACAAATTGCCAAAAAAACAAAAGAAAAAAAAATCTCAAAAAAAAAAGAGACAGAAAATAAAAACGAAGCAGCAAAAAAGTTGTAGGAATTGCAGTATAGAATTGGTAGAAGCGATGGGTTAAGAGGAATGGGGATGAATGTTGGCCGGTTAGTGATCGAAGGTGAAACAATTGCAATGGCCAGACAGCCAAAAAAAAAAAAAAGAAAAAAAGAAAAGCAACAAACTTTTTATGGTCATGCGGATGGAGAGGTGGAGCAGAGGAAGAGAGAAAAAGAGAGGATGGGGCCAAAGAGAGAAAACAAAGCAGCTCGGTGACGGCGAATGAATGTCACTGTGAACACGAAGCGACATGTGCACTTTATGGTGACCCAAAAGGGGTAAAGAGTAAGAGAAACACCGAGAAGAGAGAGATAGAGAGGGTGTCTGTATGGTGGACAGTATAACAGGACGGGGGGGTAAGGGGCAAACATTGGTAGCAGTGCATGAGCCATGAAGCGACAAAATCAAATTGCGTTGCAACTGATTGCGCATTGGAAAGAGGCAGGTTAAAAGTATAGGCAGAAGGGGCAGATGGTGGGGGCTAGGGCTTGGCAGCTGTCACTTGGACAGTTGTACGAGGAGGCATCAGCGAAAATAAAAAAAAAAAAAGAAAGAGTCGACACTGTTAAAACAACAACAAGAACAACGGCAGCAGCAATGGCAGGCAGCAAAAGCAAACGCGTCGCGACAGTGACATACACTGGCCAGAGAGAGAAAGGGAGAGGGAGAGAGAGAGGGATAGGGTTAAGTTGCAACTTTCACGTTTGCCCTAATCCTCAACAAACACACCTCCCATACCCAACAACAACAGCAACAACATTCACCGTTTGTCCATCCACAGCGTTTCAACTGTGAAAAATGCATCAGATTCAGCTAAGAGTGGGCAAATCAAGCCATATTATTGCTCTAGCTAATTGCTAGGTTTAAAAGTTCTCCAAAAATTTTTTGGACAACAAAATGCCACTGTATCACTGTGTGCCTAGGTGAGTTAGTGACGGAATGACGGTATGAGTAAATCTGACCAACATGCCTCGACCACGATCCGTACCAGGACCAGAACCAGTACCAGTACCTGTACCCGGACGCGAACTCGTTTCCGGACGGACAAACAGCCGCTGTCACTTACCGTTTTGAGCCACGAATTTGTGGCTAATTAGGCAAAACTGCAACGTGTCTGTCACTCGCTTCTAACTTATTCTCACATAACGGAACATTGTGACACCGTCTGACCAGAAATTGGCCAATTTTTAATGAGAGGCAAAGAACTTTTCGTGTTCATTTAAGTTAAAATAAGTTTAGAAATATTTAAGCAGACACTTTGATAAATTTTCTCACACGAATGGCGAATATTACGTTGAAATTTCCATACACTTTACATTACCAATTATGTATATTGTGCTGCGAATACACTTAGAGAAAAGTGAATGTACTACAAAATATTTTAAATAATAAATTAATGTAACAAGCCGACTTTAATATACTCTCTATCAACAAGAGTTTCAATTTAAAATTGATAAATCAAATTAAAATTAACAAGAAAGTTTAACTTTACTCATGTCGAAGTTTTTATACCCTTACTATTATTAATATAAATATGTTGCATTTTAAAAATAATTAACATATTATTGAATATAGAATTTTGAATTTAGGTATTGTCTTTTGCTACACAAGGCGCTTGGTGGGGAGAGAGTTCAAAAGGTCAAAGAAAATTAAAAGGTAGCAGAATATCTCTTAAGATAAATGAAGATAAATTTAGTAAATGTTTAAAATATTCTTTAAAATTCATATATTTTGAGAAATATAAATTTAAATATATATAAAATTTTTTCAACATTTTTTTTCAAATATTTCTGTTTTTGTCTTTTCAAAGAATTTCACTTAATTGGTTTAAAATAAATTTAACCGAAACTAAAAACTTTTCATTGTAAGTCCATTTGTAGGCATTAACCAGAATGGACATTTGTATGCGTGTGTATGCGTGTGTATGTATGTATGTGTGTGTGTTAATAAAGTTCCCGTAGGCATATAATAAACAATTCCACCTACTACACCTGCCACATGGAACTTCTCTTTGCTCATGGTTCTGTTTCTGTTTCTGAGTCAGAGTCTGGCTAGCCACAGACAACACTTCACTTGCAGTTGCAGTTTGCACAGACCGCCCACACATACCCCTATTTGGTCCAATGGCTAACCCCTCCTCCCCCACCCCTATTAGAGCATTTGTGTGACAGCTTAGCAGCGCCATTTTGCCATTGTTGTTGGTTGGTTTTCTGTGTTGGATTATTTGCGCGAGTGAATATTAAATTTGAACCGCAACCGAATGAGACGAGCCGCCAGCAACAGCTCCAAAATAGGGGTTGGAGATGTATGTTTGCAATGGAAAGGGGATTGGAGAGAGGGGATACACGCAAGTTAACTTCCGCTCTTGTGGCCAGTGCATGACAGAGACACACACACAGAGAGAGAGAGAGAGAGAGAGAGACGAGGCAACGTTGAGATTTTTTTTTCGCATATTTTGACCCTGCAACAGTGCAAAGTTCAATTATTTGTTATACAGTTGGGGTTAAGTGGGGTTGTGTACCAAGTATAAAAAGGAGCCCGCATATAAAACGAGGGGTTGGGTAAATAAATGGGGATGGGGGGTCATTTTGCAACGGGGTTGCTAATGTAGTGGTATTGTTTGGCGGTTTTAGTCGGCTTACGGTTTCATGATACTCTTTAACACAAGAATACCGATTATGAAAAATGTTCATTATATATATATATATATATATTCTTGTTCTTAATATATAAAATATTCAATTTTTTCTTTACTTTTAAAACTATTTTTAACTATAGAAAAGTTTTTTTGCCGGTATTTACATGAGACTGAAAGATTAAACAAGTGAAACTTTGTTTAACTGCTTAACTATTCCAGATACTTTATCGATATATATATATATATATATATATATATATATATATAAATAAAGTTATATATATCTGTATGTAGCTTAACAAGTTTTCAATTTTTAAGTGTAATCCAACTTTGGTTTTAAGTAAATTTTTTTTCATGTTTTGCTCCACGGTTTCATATGACTCCCCACTGAATTGTGGAGAACAAATGTTTTATTATTACTTTAGTTTGTTTTTTTGTTTTGTTTGTGGGAAAAAAATGCGATAAAAACAAATTTGCAACATCAATGTTTTTAAATGGCTTACAAAAATGTACAATTTGCGAACATTGCCACAATTTATCAATCTAGGTCGATATGAATGAAAATATATAGGTATATATACAAATTATGTTATAAAATAAAATGCTTGGCAAAATCTAAACAAAAAATAATTATTTATATTAAGTATTAAATTTTAGTTTTATTTTTAAAAAGAAATTTAATGCTTAATAATTAAAAATAATTAAAAATATTTTTTATCAATTTGTTAAATTAATTTAATTATGATTATATATTTTTCTTGAAAATGAATTCAAACTTTTTAAAATTAAATTTTAATTATTATTATTTTGTTTACTAAATAATTGGTTAGAATATTAATTCTAATTTTTTATTTTCATTAAAGTTAAATATTTATAATTTTGTAATATTTCAATTAACTGTATTAACATTTTATGTTTAGTCTATTAAATTTGTTTAAATTTCATCAATTAAGTAATTTAAAGGCAAATCTCTAATTTATTTTTTTAACTAAATAAATTTTCAAAATATAAATTTTTAATAATAATTCACTTTTTTTTTTTAATTTACTATTTAAAAATATTTGTAATAATTTTTTATTAATTGTAAAATTAGTTTTATTTTTTAAACATTTTTATTTAGATCTAAAATTATTTCAAATGCCTCAAAATATAAACTTTAAATATTTATATATATTTTTTTTTATTAATTAAATGATTCTTAAGTATATTATTATTTTTATTCATTAGTTTTAAATTTAAAAAAATTTTTGTAATATATTTTTTATAAATTGCAAAATTTTAATGATTTAAATGTTTAATTCAGTAATTAATAATTATTTTAAACTTTATAATATTAAAAAGATTAACCCTTTTTTTATATTTATTTATTAATTGTTAAGTAAAATAATTTGAATTATTATTTTTGCAAAGTTTCACTATTTAAGAAAATGGGAAATATTTTTTGAATGATTTTAAATATTAAAAAATTTATACTATGTCAAAGTTATTCAATAGAAAAATTCTAATAAATATTTTCTTTTATTAACTGAGAGATTTTTCGCGCTGAAAACAAATTGTTTAGATATTTAATTATCAAAATGACATATATATATGGATTATCTTATATAGTATTAAAACAACAATCGGATTGTATATTTTGGATGAAATTCAAAATCAAATTTTCATTTGATATTTTTCATCGACTTTTGTATAATAATAATATTTGGTCTTGGGATGCCGCCCGTTGGCTATTTGCTTGAAAGAACAAAATGCATATAAAATTATAATGGATAATGGATGTTTATGGATAAATGTGGATGATGTACATAGATGTACATATATGTATATGTATGTATGTATGTATATATGAATGTGTTTGGTTCCTCTTTGCAATAATGCGGCAAAGGCAACAAAACTTATAAATATTTATTTACATCCGGAGAGTTTGGGCAGGATGCGATTTAGGGTGAATGCAGATATAATACATACAAACAAACAAACACACATGCACATACACTGATAGAGAAAGAGAGAGAGAGAGATAGAGAGAAAAAGGGAGATATGGAAAAAGAAAAGTGAATGGAGATTCGCGACCAAAATAAATAAAAGTTACGTTCGTCCCGCTACTGTCTGTATCTCTATCTGTGTGTATGAGTGCTTGCCTTTGTGTAAGTGTATGTGTGTGTGTGTGTGTGTGTGTGTTATCTTTTTGGGAAAATCGCGTAACAATAAATAATTTATGTGCAGAGGCAAATGATAATGAAAAAGCAACCCCACAGCCATGGATAATGGCATGGCCAATGGTTCGTCACCCATTCCTGAATTTCAAATATATATATATATATATAGATATATATATATAGAGGGTTGGGCTATACCAAATGGACTTTTTAAGGCGATTTTCCCAGCGGCCAGTTATTGCTGCTTGTTGTTGTTATTGTTGTTGGAGTGGTATTGAAATCAAAATCCAAATCGCACAACCAACCACTTCAAATGCTCTTGGTCGAGGGAGAATGAGTGCGCTTAGGGCTGTTACACATAGGGTAGGGGGTAGGGCGTATTTGCTATATAATATTATCATCCATATGCAGGCACAGAGCAGAACGTAATCATATAGAACATCCGCGACATACAAACATATATATATATATATACATATGATGAATGTATCTTGTATCTTTGTTTTTGCTGTTTTGTTTTGTTTTTTTTTTTTTTTTTGTTTTCAAGCCGACCCCCCGGCGGGTATTAGATAACCAAACAAGGGGCTCAGTCACAATTTAAAAACACTGTTACAAAATGTAAGCCCAAATATGTAAGTATGCGTATGTGTGAGTCCTTTGGAGTGCCATCATTAATATAATACACATATGCCACATAACAAAGCCAAATGCGGCGGCCATTTCGTTAAATATGTATGGCTAAATAATGTGTGTCAAGGACAATAAAGAAAGCAGAGAGAGAAAAAAACAGACAAAACCTTTTCTAAACAATTGAATGATAGATAAAGTTTTAATTTCTTAAATAAAGTAAAATACATATTTATTGTGAATCAAAATTTATATATAAATATAACTCCCATCAAAGAAAGCAAATTTCAAGATCCAGTTGAACAATTTTCATTAAAACTTTACTAAGAAATTGCCACCCACTTTTTTACATATGTTTATTCCTTTTGTAGGTGTATATATATATAAATATATATAGTAAGTATGTATGTGTGTATGTGGGAGTACCATGAACCTGATTTCATTTTCTATTTCAAGTATAAGCTGTGCCAGGCTCTCACATTACCACAAAGTGTCATATTTAAAACTCACATTATACATAGAACAAACATCAACATAAAATTAAATGGCAAAGCTAAAAAATTTTTAATTAGCCGCAACCTAAAATTAACGGTGTAATATGTACTTAAGAATTTTCATTATAAAAGTATTTAAGTAGAATTGTCCTTTGCTTGTGTCTAGAATTCTTAAAGGTTCAACTTTCTCTTGTTTATTCTAATCTGACGAATATTTTTATATACTTTTTTAAATTTATTTATATTATAATATTTATTTTAAAGCTAGATAAAATTTTTAACAAATTTATAATAATAAATTTTAAGGAAATAAATTTAATATATTAATAATAAAATTATGAAAATTATAGTTGCATAAAATAATTAACTATTTAAAATGATTTCTTGGCAATATATTTAATATATAATTTTATTTTTTATAATATATTATGAAATAACAAATATTTTTTTTTTAGTAATAAATAAAGCTTTAAGCCAATAATAAGTTCAGAATCATTTTTCAATATATATATATAATTTTTTCCCATTTCTTTATATTTATTTATAGGCATAAAATAAAAAAAATATTAATTATTTCCTATTAATATTTATTAATTATTTATTAATATTATTAATATTATTATTTTTAATTATATTATTTAGTTAATTAAACTATTAAAGGTATATTAATTTTACTCATTTAAATGTTAGTCTTAAGTAAATGCAGTTTTATATAAAAATTAAATTAGGAAAATTCCAAGTTGCCTAAAGAGTAAATTTTAAAACTTAATAGAATATTTTAAATATTTCAAAAAATATTTTAAAATCCAAAAACTTAAAAAAAAATATTACCCCAAGTAAAGTTTATTTTAAACATTATAATTGTAAAAATGCAATTTGGGTTAAATAACAAATAAAATAAATATAGTTAATTTATTTTTATATTTATATTTAATTTATTGTTATTAAATATTATATTTTGATTATACAGCCAAGAATTTATATGAAAGAAAGAGTCAGTAATTTTAAAATATATTCGAATATATCATATGAAGACCTTTTAAAGCTTTAAAATTTTAATTAATTATTTCAAAAATGTTTAAGTTGAAAAATATTCTACAAAATGTGTTCTAAACGATTATCGACCAGTATATATACATATATTCTATATAAGGAGTATCTTAAAACCTTTTTTGGATCAATTCCTTTTTTTTTTTTTTTTTTGTTTTTCGACAGTTTGATTTATATAGAACAGATATTAGTTTGTTCTTAGATCTGTCTAAATATTATTTATTTAGAAATTTTTTGTTATAATAATTTATTATATAATTTCAAGATAGTTAGATAAAGTACGGCAGTTAATTAGTTGGGTATATTATCCAATAATATTTATAAATATTTTTTTTTTTTTTTTTTTTTAATTTTTTTGTTTTTTATAAATTTTAGCAACAAATTTTTGCTAATCATTCAATACGATAACTTTCAATGTTATTTGTTCTTGTATTTTTATTTTTTTGATTATTTGTATTTTTAATAAATTTTCAATTTCGTTTTTCCTGGCATCTGTTTCTGTTTCCGTTTTCTTTTTGCATACGATTCTGTTTTTTTTTTACTTTGTTTTTCTTTTTTGTTTTTATTTGATTCACATAAAGTTATCGCTTTTGACTCACCTTTCTGCCTGTCAATTTTTCCAATCATCAGGCCTAATGAAAAATCTAGCTCAGGCAATGGCAAATGGTAATGCGAGAGGAAAATTGGTAAAGAGTGAGAGAGAGTGAGAGAGAGAGGGATAGGGGAGGGGAGTGAAAATATGCTGCCTGGATATACAATTTCTGACAATTTGTCTGACAGCAAACATGCCAACACTCAAAAATTGGTAGCCAAAATGTTGGCTTTTGGGAAGAGACGAGTTGCGGTGCGGCATGTTAAATATACGTCAGAGCTAACAACGAACCAAAGGCAAAAGGCACAAACAAAAATGGTAAAGAGAAAAAGCAAAGGCCAAAAGGAGATGGAGGTGAAAGAAGTGGTAACTGCCAGTGGATGAGTAAGAGTATGAGGGGAAATAAAAAAGTTTCAAGGATATATAACAAACGCCACACATAGAGAGAGAGAGAGAGAGAGTGAGAGAGAGAGAGAAAGAGACACATACACAGGTTAAGTTGCTGGTAGCACGAAAAATTAGCCGAGGGAAAAACCAACCGACAAAAAAACTGAACAAAAATCAGACAGAGAGAGATAGGATTTAAACGTAGAATAAAAATTTTGTAGAAGGGTTTCATTGGATGTCTCCTTTGGGTCGCCTCTATATATATATGTGTGTGTGTGTGTGTGCATGTGTGTGTGTGTGTGTGTGTGTCGCTCATATTTCAAACGTTCGACCGACACTTATTGTTATTAGCATCCCTGGCAGGAGTCGCCAGGACTCGTAACGTACTTCATCGTTGCTGATACTGACCAAAAAGGATGACGTCTACGTGTTAACCTTTCAAAAGCCAATTACATGCGCTTTTAAGCGTGTAAAGTTTGCCATTTCTTTCTCTTTTTTGTTTTGTGTAATATGATTTGTTCACTCTCTTCCTTTTAACAAATAAGAACATGTGCCACAAAAGATATATAATAATATTATGTACTTGTAGAAGGATAAGGGTTGGCCAAATTAACGCTAACTGAATAATAAATGAATACTAAATTCTATTATTTCTATGCTACTAAAAGTTAATAGATTAACAATCGATTTTATATAGCAATGCCATCCATATATATATATATCTATATATAGTAAGCATACAAGACCAAATGTATAGATAGATAGAAAGAGAATTGAATTTTCGATGAATCTAGTCATCAATGATTTCTTCCTATTAATCCAATATGTCTATATACCAAAGAGTTGGCTATGCATTTTCAATTGTATTTTAGTATAGTTTCTCATTTATCGTTTTAGTACCTGGCTAACATCTTTGACTAAAAGTAGAAAAACAGTCAACACACAGGCTCGCATCTAAAAACAGGTACGTTAGTTAGTCACGCCCATTAAATTTACAAAAAAAAAAAGAAAGAAAAATTCGCTGTACAAAAACAAAAAAAAGGAACAGAAGTTCAAATTTCGGTTTCAAAATTTGTTCTAAAAAGAAAAAGTGAAGAAACGCTAAAATTCTATTGTTATACAAGGAGAAAAAGGACAATATAGTTTTTGAAAATGGCATCAAATGGTAGCAATGACAACAACTACAACAACAACTTACTAAATAATCAGAATAATAGCATTTGGGATATCATTGAAAATCTTGAGGAGAATCCCAATTTACCCATATTGAATCCGGAACTATTGCATTATATGCAAGATGATGCAGGAGGCGATATGGCCGTACCAGTTAGAGGACCATTTCAAGAAGAAAATGGCAGAGCACAACTATTTGATGACTGGGAATTGGAATTTCTTGGTGAGGAAATTGAAATTGGTGATTTTAATTATGTGGTGGGTACACCCGATGTATCCCAATTACCATCAAGTCAAATTGCCCATTATGGTGGAGGAGATGCTGAATTAATATTCGATCCTCAATTGGCTGTAGAGGAGTTTATTCCGCCGGTAGCGATTGAAAGGAGGAATGTAGATCAACTTATTAATATTGAAACTGATAATGAAACTTTTAATCCTGTTGCTGCTGCTGCTGCTATTCCATTGATGGATGTCAATGATATGGCACCATTTTTGCATAGTAACGCATCTTTGACTGAAAATGAAGAGCGTAGTCTTGAGGAGATACTTCGTCTATGCGATTATATTCAACGTCAATTGTCGATTATTGCAGCTCAAATTGAAAGCTATGAGACCAAATTGATTGAGCATTATGCATCCTTGACGGCATTAACTTTATCCACATCGTCCTTAACATCATTATTTCAGCCACTGGAACCACCAGATGGTGATGCCATTTAACATATCACCTATGGTAGGGTAGGGAAAAAGGATCGCATATAGTAGTATCCTCTTTAAATTTGTTGGCATGTTGTGCAGCTGAGTTTTGCCGGTCCCCCTCCCCCCCACTCACCACCCCTTACCAAATGCCGCCACCATCTCATTTACCATCAACGTCACCCATAACTGGCTACAATCATTCCACCCATTATATATATATATATATGAAATTGCATTCGAGTACCTGTGAAATTATGAAAAAAGGAAAATATCTACCTTGAGCCAATTGTGTTGTTCTCCTCTCCTCTATTTGGAAATCATATTTATTCAAGTTGAATTCGGGCAAATAACTAGCGAGGCGAGCTTGAAGTGTTCTTTCATAATGTATGGATAAAAGTTCCAGTTCAAAATTATAATCAAGTATATATCATTTAGATACCCAATTTATATATAATGAGTATCAAATATTGTATAACCTTTTTGAATACAATGTATGACCTATGCGTTTATATGCGCTTACAGGCAAAAGATTGTTAAAAAACAAGAAAATTCTTAATCGTTTTCTTTTGATATATATATATATATATATATATATATATATAGATATCTAATCTATATAGTTAGGAGAATGTGTTTCAATTCTGGAATCACCCTCGCTGAGTGTGTTGAGTGACGAAATTGGGTAGGGTCATCGCTTAGGTGGGTGGAGTGTGGGGAAACATTTCGTGCATTGCAAAAATTTCAAGAGTGCTAAAGAAATGACATGCAAATTAGTTTTGTTCAAATGACTGACAAGTTGTAAGAAGCCGACAGGCAGACGGCAGGCAGTAGAGAATGGTATACAGCAGGGGAGGGGAGGAAGTACGTCCGGACGTCAGGACAGCACGGTGAAATTTCCAATGAAAAAAAAAAAAAAAACACAAACGAAAACGTACAAAAAAGAAGAAAAAGGAAAAGGGTTGCCGTACCGAAACATAAACCAAATGCAAAGTGCATACACAACAACAACAACAAAATGTAAAACTAAACACTCAGTTGGTGGTGCGGGTGGTTAGTTTGTTTGTGTGTGTGTGTGTGTACAGGATATTTTTAAGGATTCACTCTATCGATTAACATAGCCGACTCGAAAATTGGCTTGAAATTTTTTTTTGTGTGTGTTTCGTGAAAATATCTGGCAATTTAATTAGTCTAATCTGACGCATATGTTGGGCATTAGCAGGCAAGAAGGCACACATACTTACACAGACTCACACACACACACACACACACACACACACACACACATACACACATTCATGTCCTGCCGCTTTTTGTGGTCGCCGCATCAGCGATAGCGTTTAGCTTTTGATCCCTTTTTGCTTAGTTGAAATTTTTAATTAAAATACGCTGCTCTTTGACCCAAACCTTTGTTTATACCCCATTTTGTTGTTGTTGTTGTCGCTTAACCTCCTTCCATCTCCCCACCGCTTTTTTCTTTGGTGTTTATTTTTTTTTTTTTTTTGCTGTGCTTTGTGGCCAAATTTTAATTAGCTTAGCCAAGGCTCTTTGACATGCGAGCTCTCGTTCACAGCATTATTAACAACAACATTTCCAAAATCAAGTTAAAAGTCCCAATAAAAAAAAACAGAACAAATCCGATTTACATGCAAGCATATGTATATATATACTATATATATATACATAGATCAGGCAAGATAACAACAAAATTGATGAGATGCTTTGCTAATATACTTTTAAGGTAATTATATAATTGAAAAGTAATTAAATATAATAATATATATAATTGTTTATATAGTAAACACATTTTTAAGTCTAAATACTTTTAAAAAATTTAGGTAAAAGATATTAGAAATATTAACATATATATCAAATGCATAACTAGAGAACTTAGAGTATTTCAAATAGTTGTTTTATAAACCATTGAACTTATGTTATTATTTATAAATTTTAATTTTAAATGTTATTCTACTTGATTTTTAAATTAAATATTTTCGAGTTCAGTAAACAATTTTCTTTAAAAACAATTTTACAAACACTACTCAAACACGTTCTATTTAAAATATTGAAATACCTTCAAAAATAGTACAATGCCAAGAAACATGTGAACAATAAATAGAAAGTTCTACCACTGTGCACTGTGTCACAATTAATATTTAATTTGAGCACTAAATAATAACATGCTTAATAATGCCCCTGCAAGTATCTTAACATATTTCAACAATTCATTTTTCGCATTATCCTTAATAAATATTTTAAGCATAGAAATTTCTTCAAAACTTTGGTCTTTGAAGTAACGTATTTTTAAATAAAACTATTTCCTGAACCACCAAGTTAATGGAAGATCAGTGAACAGTCAATTCAACGATTTGCAATGCCTTTTCAGCGCTAGAACAGTTTGGGAATCATAACCAAAAGGGAATAAAGCCTGCAAAGCACTAAAGAAGAAACAAAAGTTGATCTATTTTTTCTATTTTATTTGAATTATGTACATATTTAGAAGTAGTTAATTGATTTTACTTAGATCTTTCTTTTGTATATAAATAATCTGATTCTTTCTTTTATTCTTTATAGGTGTTGATTTTATTTAGTTAATTGTTGCAAATATGTTTTATTGTTGAAAGAAATGATTTCTATGAAATGTTTTTTTTTCCAACTAAAAATATATAAAGAAACGAGTTATGGTTATTTATTCAGGGTCTAGATGTGGGTAAGTTTTAGATGTCCAAGATAGAAAGTCTTTTCTGTGTGGGGAAGTCTATTGTTTATGTGTGTTTTGTATCTGACTCCATATAAGGGGACTTTAAACGTTTTATATATACAAATATATATAAAAGTTTGCTTTGTTTAGAGATTACTTACAGTTTAGCAATCAAAACAAAAGGTAGATCCAATTGCAAATGGTTAAATTTGATGTCTGTTACAAGGAACAGTAACATGTTAAAGTGGTAAAGTGGTTTACGTTTACTCTTTAAAAAATACAACAAAAAAAAGGAACAAATTTGTTGAGAATGACAGAGACCGTGCATATGGGAAAAATTTACCCCCTAACTCTGGCCCATATTGCTATAGTGGCGCCCCCTTCCGGTTGTCTTGCGCCTTTGCCAATTGCATTTGGTTGCACGTACATTTTTGCAACGGAAGTGCACGGAATCGAACATCAAACAGCAAACAAACAAACAAACACACAGACAAACAAACAAACAAACAAATTTCAATTCGTTAACACTCGTTGTCCCACTGCTGACGTTTCCCTCCTATCTCTTGTTCGCTCCTCTATAGGAATATTGTTGGAATGCGTCGCAGGAAAACAAAAACACCAAAAAAAAAGAAACAAAAATTAAGAAGACTCTCTCCTGGGAGTGTGGGTGGGGTAAAGGGTTGTTGGTGGAAAACCGGATGACAAGGACAAGCGTTAAGTTTTTTGCATGTTTTCTAAACAACCAACATGCTGCAACCAAATAAAGGAACCCAAACCCAATTCAAGCCAACCCAACCACCCATTTCACCAGCCGCACCACTTTGCACCACTCTGCACGTAGTGCAATCTAAACCGTAATCCAATAAAATCGACTGCAGGAATGTAAAAACAAAACGAAAAAAAATGAAATGAAATCAAAAAAAAAAAAAAAGATTTGACAGTTCATTGTGCGATGTGAAAAGCGGCGAATGAATTGGATTGGAGTAACAACAACAACAACAAGAACGACAAGAAATAACAACAACTACAACAAGTCAAGTCAATAGACGCAAAGAATGTCAAGGAAAGCGGGATGAATGGATCCTTTAGCGGGTTGAGGTGAGGTCCTTGGGAATCTCGGCCTAAAGTGCTGAAAGCTAAAACGAACAAAACACGAACCTTACCATCTTTTTGTTGTTGTTGTTGTGTTTTTCCTATCTTGTTTTGTTTTTGTTGTTTTTACAAAGTCCGAATTGTTGCGAAATTGCTATTTGCACTCAATAACGTTAACTCTTTCCCATGCCACATATTCCGGACAGGGCACGGGCATCCCTTGCATCATGCACCATGCAACCTTGTGGCACTTTTTTTTCTTCTTTTTTTTTGTGTTTTTTTGTTTTTCAAAACCCATTCCTCTATACCGAACAACCAGAACCGTTCTGGCCACAAGCGCTGACCCAACTATATCGGATACCCGCAAAAAAAATGTGTGAAGGCGGATAACGGGGAAGGGGTTGCGGGTGCTTTTTTCGGTAAAGACAATTGCAGCATGTTGCAGAAACAGAAGCCGTTGCATGGGCACAAAAAACAAAAATACAAAATCATCAAAGAATCTGACAGAAACTGAACGAACAACATTTTATCCTGCAAGAGATTATCAACAGTTCAATGAATATCCTTAAACATGGCTATAAGAGTAAGTGGGAACATTGGTAGTTGTCTCTCTTATTATACATTTTTTGATTCGTATTTTGTATAACTCTTAGCCGATAAACCCTAGCATTATAGGGTATGCAACACGGGGACGGAGAATAAAAACGTGTACAACACCAAACCAAACGAACAAAATTTTGCACCATAAAGCAACAAGACAAAGGAAAAAAAAACACACACACACACACAGAGGGAGAAACAGAGAAAAGGGAATAAAAAGAAAGAAGACAAGTTGAATGGCTGACAAAGCGCAACAGCAGAAGGAAAGGGGCATGCAACATCAGCAGCAGCAGCAGCAGCAGCAGCAGCCGTTAACCAAATGGAGAAATATTCAAGAAGGAGTCGGGACTCTGCACTTTGCAATTGAGTCAGAGTCTCATAGCCGTTACCCAAAGGGTATTCCGCTTCCAAAACCCCAAACCCTTAATAATAATGTGCATTACAAATCGAAGGACAACGTTGTGAATGAAGGACTATTGTGGGGAAATGCCATTAATGTAGTCTGTGTGAAATCAAAGAGCATAAAAATATATTTCTAACTTGCCTTTAATTCTTATTCTAAATTATTAATTTCTTTTAATAAAATTTGTATTTGTGATGTGTTTTACGAAAATTTAAATCAAAATATATATAAGAAAGGGTATAATTATTCGTTGATATACAAATTTTTGATACACACTTCTTTTTGTTATACGGAAATATAGGACACTTTTAACTTTGCGATCATTTGGAACAGCTTTAGATGAGACGATTTATATACAATTGCCAAAAGCAGTCTCAAGAAATGTATAATATATACATATATATAGAAATATATATATATACGTATTCCTAATCTGATGAGCAATGAGCTAAGTTGACCCAGTTATATCCTTCCATCTATCTTTCTGGATCAATGCAGCATAGTCCCTCATTTTTAAGGCCTTTGTGAGGAAACTAGTTACGTAGCAAAAGCTGTACTCAGTTTATATGTGACAACTGGCTAGATCGGATATCTATATTATATAGCTTCTCTAGAAACTATATATATTATACTTACAATTTGTGAAATTTGGAGTATTTACTATTAAAACAAATAGCCAAAGATTTTTATTTTGCAATTGGATTTTAGAGTGAGGAAATCAAATGGTTACATGTAAAGGCAAATCAATTGCCCGGCATGGTGTCCACCCAACACCATTTTAGGTGCAATTTGGCATTGCATTAGCGTGTACTGGGTGCTACCTTCAATCCATGCCCTGCTGTCCTGTTTCTTATCCTATGTCCTCATACTGGTCGTGCGCTCAGCACGCATTTCACATTTAACGCTTTTCAAATGCACGCGACAGAGCACAGCGAGTGGGCCGACAAGTTTCCGTAGTTGATTCCAAATCCGATCGAAACGATCCCAATTCACGATACCCGATACCCGATCCTTGGGCATTCCAATGAAGCAATGCATATCGTAAAGCCGCAGGCGCGAGTTGCTTTCTGTTGAAAAATGCAACGAAAAATGGGAAAGGAGAAAAAAAAGATCGCGTGTGCTGCTCAGCGGGCGATGACAGGACTACGCAAAGGACACACAAACACGATGCCGCCATGCTGCGCGACCAAAGTGACACAAAGACTAAGAGCGAGATGGCTATAGGTGGCTTCTGTGCACGCGCAATGCGGCAAAAGGTGCGCATAGTACATACATATATCCCACTCCTCTACGTTCTCTTTGACTCTTGACAATTTACGGCCCGGTATGCATTTGTACATTGGCTCAGCAGTTGGTCGTCGACATCACCATTCTCTCATTAGCATCGCAAAATCCACGCCCAAGGACATCGATGTCTGGCAGCGGGTGGGCGTGGCCCATCAAGCTAAATGGCGCACACGCGTAAATATGCAGCAAATGCAAAGCAATGCAGGCAACAATATGTCGATACATATATATTTCTATATACAAATCTTAACTCATTTTGCTACTATTTGAATCTTTTTCTATATATATAATATATATCTTATTTTAGTTACCTAAAACCCCATTCTTAGAGAGGAAGGCGCAAAAGTAGAAAACTTTCGTGGGTCAAAAGAAAAAGTTTGAAAAGGAAAAAGGTTCAATATCTTCAATGATCTGCGGAACTGAAATGTCTTATTCTGACAGTTTTCAACGTGATTTTCTTGATATAACCTGCTTGAGGATGGAGTGCATCCCTCAAATTTACGAATTCACTAAAGATTGCTTTGAAATAATTGATTAACTTTAACCTCTTATAGCCTATCTGTCTGTTTAAATGCCTCGATTTTAAAGACGGTAAAAGCTAGAGGTACCAAATTTAAATTGTAGATCCGTCTAGTGTTTACGCAGTTCAGGTTTATTTCAAATGTTTGCCAAGCAGATTTTCGCCCTCTCAATATAAAAAGATTAAACTCACTAGTACTGTATTAAATTAATCGCATTCTTATTTGGCACATCTAATAATATGTTCAAAATAAATCAGCTTACCAAATTTGATTAAAATCGAACCATAAATATCGGAAATATTTCCATGTACATATTGGCTAATAAGAGTGAGCGAGATAGCAAGAATTTGTAGTTGGATCTAGTTAGGAGAACTTTATTCTAATTGTAAAGGCCTTGCTTAGGAAATTTTTAGAACTAAGATTTGGATTAATTTGGAACAAGTATTATTTATATTTAAAATTATGTGAGAATTTTTACTTTTTTAATCAATATAAGAAGAAGAAAATATATGAGTGTGTGTTCGAGTATGTGTGTGTCTGTTGACTTTGATTTCCCTTTTTTATACGTTATACAGGCGGCGGAAGTTGAAAAGGATATTAAACACATGTTGCCCAAGTAAAGTTAATTGATTTGGTGACCCCGACGACAACACAAAAATGAGCTAGACGCATTAGCCTGCAGGTCAGATTGTAGAGGGCGGCGGTTGGCATTGATGGGTAGACGGTCAGAAAATTGAGGGCGTGGCAATGACCAGCGGCTATAAAATTGTAAAGCACAAGGGTTGCATTAAACCAAAAGACGCAACAGCAAAACAACACAAAAAAGAAACCAACATATAACATATATTTATAGATACATATATACAGGACACACACACGCACATGTATGTGTGTGTGTGTGTCTGGTCTAAAGAGACAAAAAAAAAATGGAAAGGAACAACATAAAAACTCAATTAGACTCGTTACACGCCCAATTATGTAATATAAAATAAAGCTGAGGTCGAGGACATTCGAAGGCAGAGGATGCCGTAGCTTTAGTTGAACCTGAGTTCCCCAGTAGCATTCACCTCTATATCACCCATCATCACCCCCTCTTAGCCACTGTCGCCGTCTCTGGCATACACACACACACTCGGTTCATGGTCCAGTTGAGCAGCAAAATGCCAACTCGTAAATCGTCAAGCAACCGTGGGGCTACGTTTGGGAGGCACTTCCACCACTTAGGGAGGACGAACACCAAAAATAAAAAAAAAAAGAAAACGAAAAAAAAAAATAGAAAAATAAAAAGGAGAAAATCCTTGACTAGGTGAATCTGCTTCTGTTTTTCTGTTTTCATTGTTTTGCTTTTTGGTTCGTTTGTTCGTTCCTTGGTACGCTTTTTATAGGCTCCCACTAGTCCTTCTCGTTGTCCGCCATCTCCGTTTCCATCTACTTATGGTTCACTCTGAATAAAAGGGAGAGAGAGAGAGAGGGACAGCCAGCATATAACGGTACTCAACTAAATTGCCAAAGCGTTGAACATTTTTCACCCGATGTGGGCCAATAAATATAACGAAACTACCAAAGTAACTAAACAACTGGACACGGACCAGGACATGCAGCAGGACATTGTCCAAAAAGAGAGAAAAAAAAAAAACAACAAAGTACTAGGACACTGAACATTCCCCAGTTCTCTGATAAAACCAAATAGAGAATGTGAATGAGAGATATATGAAAAATATTTATATAACGACTACAAAATACCCTGCAAAAATAGTTTAAAAAGTCACTTAAAAATAATACGAATCATGAATATATAAAGACATATTGGAAAATAATAAATAATTTCAGTAGATTTAAAACTAGTTTTAAATTATGTATCTAAGTGTCTCTATAGTCTTATATACCCAATCCTCGTCCTGGACATTGGCTGGTTCTATGCTTTGCTGTTTTTTTTTTTTTTTTTGGAGTCCCTCTTTCTGGTACTTGATTCCGACTCAGTTACTCAGCCCTTAGTCCACAGCCCACAGCCGCGCCCACACACATTCGGTTAGCCATTTTTTAGTGCGGATTGTGATTGGAGAAGTGTGGGAAAGGGAGCACATGGAGCTCATTGGGGCTGGCCAGAGTAACTGATGGCTGTGATGGGCGATGGTGTGGAAGAGTAAAGTGTGATGCTGGGGGAGGCCATTTTTTTGTTGTTTTTTTTTTTTTTTTTTTTTTGCTACTGCTGCTGCTGCCGTTGTTGTTAGACGTCGGTTGGATGGTTCGTCTCCACTTTTATGGCCACAGGCGGTATTTATATGCAGGCGCAACTATGTGAGACCTATATCACCCCCCCTACCCTCTGTCTCTCTCTCTCTCTATGGCTACACAATTCTCCATCTCCATCACCCCTTTTCAAGTTATGTTGGCAATTGAAAGTGGCAACTGTGTCAAGTGTTGCCCACTTGTCGTACATGTGAACCAGGTCCGTCTCCGTTTCGCCAGTTTTTAAAAACGGAATTTTTTATTTGCCTGCCAATGGTTTTTTCTTTTTCCCTTTTTGTTTTTGTGCCTGCATGGTTTTTTTTTCGGAAATTTTTCTCTTTGGATATGGAAGTGATTTCAATTTATGAACATGCCGCTGTCCACACACACACACACACACACACCTACAACAAATCCAGCTCCTTTTGCCCCACACGGCATTACAGTCATCCATCAGAGAAAAAGAGAGAGAAAGAGAATGGTTGGTGTGTGTGTGTGTGTGTGTGTGAGTGGGTGGATGGGGAAATAATTCTGAGTCCAGCTTCTGTTTCTCTGTCTGGACCTCCTCGGACCTCGGTTTGGTTTTTAAAACGAATTTAAATTTTTCTATAATTGCTTCTATGGGGAAATTGCAGTTCTGAGTTCAACTTCCGTAACTTAATGAATTACCAAAAAGTGTTTTCACTTTGCCCATTGCAAAAGGATCAACCGAATGTCCTGGCCAGCCACACATACATATATATATATATGTGTGAATTTGAAGGAGTCAATTTTTGCCATCAAAGTGAAGTGAAAGAAAGTAAACTTTCAAACATTTTTGGCAATTAACTGAGAAGTCTTTATATAGAAGTTATAGATTTAAGAATTTTAATTACAAGAAATTATATATGAAAACTATAATAATTTTTAACTACACTAAAACTAGCAAAAGAAATTTCACTTAAAACAATATTTTGATAGATTTGCGGATTGAAGAAACTAATCTAAAGGAATGTATTACAATATATTACAGTCCAACTTGTCTAAGGTCAACTTCTTTATTATGAAGTTTTTCGTATAAAAATTGATTTCAAAGATGGAATGAGAAAGTTTTTTCATTTCATTTCTATGTTATAATTTGTTTGTAAGAAAGTTTTTTAAGGAAGAACATCATAATTTCTATTAAAAGAACATTTTATATATGATAAAATAATATTTTTTATTTGACAAGTTTTGGAATCTGATTTAATGTAATCTTTTGACAACTTCAAGGCTAAAACTAGTTGGGAATCATAACCAATATGCAGTAAAGAAATGAGACAAGACTTGCAAGCACAAGACTTCACCGTTATGTGTGTATATTAGTAGATAACTGCTTTTTATACCCTGTACCCATAGGGTAAAAGGGTATATTAAAGTCGCTAAAATGTATGTAACAGGTAGAAGGAAGCATTTCCGACCCCATAAAGTATATATATTCTTGATCAGCATCAATAGCCGAGTCGATTGAGACATGTCCGTCTGTCCGTCTGTCCGTCTGTCCGTCTGTCCGTCTGTCCGTCTGTCCGTCTGTCCGTCCGTCCGTCCGTCCGTCCGTCCGTCCGTCCGTATGAACACGTGGATCTCAGAGACTACAAGAGCTAGAGCAACCAAATTTGGTGTCAGCATTTGTGTAGTGTCTACGCAGATCAAGTTTGTTTCAAATTTTTGCCACGCCCACTTCCGCCCCCGCAATTTAGGAAAAACGAATAACTAGAGTAAAATTAAAGATAGCGTATTCTTATTTGGCGCACCTAATAATATGGCCAATAGGTATCAGCTGACCAAATTTCGTTAAAATCGGACAAGAATTAGCGAAGATATATCAATGTACGATTTGCACTGAAATGCCTAGTACGACACTGCGTAGTAAGTGTGAGCGAGATAGCATGCGTTCGTTGCTGCCGCTTCTGAGGAGAATTTTAGTTTGAACTGATGGCAAATTTTAAGGAGTTTGATTTAATACAGTTACTCTACTTGGTACAGGGTATACTCAAAGTCGGCAGGGACGACTTGCTTGCTTCATTTTCAATAGATAAACATTTAAATCCATTTAATAACTCTAGTGGAATGATTCTTAAATACAGTTTAGAAAGGACTGCACGTTCTAGTGATGATTAGATGATGTTTTTTGATTTAGTATATGTGAGTAGTATATATTATATTCAATTGATTTAAATCAAACTTTACGCCGATTTTGTTTAACCCAGCAGGAAAGAATCTCAGAGAAAACAGAAACAAAGTCGATGTAGTAAACAGAACACAAGTCCTTATAATTATAAAAAATATAATAAAATAATAATAAATATGATTAAAATGAAATGTAAAAAGTATATATAAAACACTAGCACAAGTGTATATTTAAGTAAAATTTACTAAATTATAAGTAGAATCAAGAAATAATCAATAAATTGAACTAAAAACCAAGCGGGAGCTTATATACATATGTGTATTTTGGCTATTTTATAAACTATTATGTAATAACAAAAAGCTAAAAAAACAATTACTTTTTTAAATAATTTTACCTTTAATTTTTCAAAGAATTTTATTTTCATTATGGCTTTAGTTCTAAAACATATAAATGAAAATCTTTAGCCTAACAAAAATTAAACTTACTTATAATTATATAAGCCCTGTCATAATGCCTCCCTTTGGTTATATCTCTTCCTCTCCCTATCTCTCTTTTACATCTTTCTTTATTTTCTAGACAATTAAGTGAAATCAACTTCAAGTGTTTTGTCTTTCAATTCCAAAAATAAGCCCACTAATCAATTGATAGACGACGAGCCTAACTCTTAACCCCCTTCGACATCAACATTTATTTTTTTTTTTCTTTTTGTTTTTGGGGGGTAATCACTTAATGCCACACACAACAAACACGGCGAAAGACAATGACAATGAAGAAGAAGTTCTCCATCAACATTGTCTTCTATATATCCCTTCGTTGGTTCCTCGTTCCCTACGCCTTCTGCCCTTCATTTGTTTTGTTAACAACATTCTTGAAATGCTTTTATGACACGCGCGAGCTCTAGCAAACTCCAAATTGATGAGACTTTGGCGCTATAGTAAATCACATGACCCCATCACACTCTTCACAACCACCTCCCCAATCCCTTTATCATTTTGTCTTCTTGTTATATAGAATATATATACTACTTAAATGTCAGCCTTCTTTAGCCTACCTATCTAGTAATGCGCATGGCTTAATTTCAGTTTGTTGTCACATATTTTTTGAAGGAGTTTAAATATCGCACTCTCACCCTTTCCCCACTTTCTGGTCCACTCTATACGTAGATGCCCCTCCTCATATAAATATTTATAGGCAGTCAGTCAGTCAGTCAGTCAGCCAGACCGACAGACAGATAGACTGTCAGCCCCCCTTTCACAGATTAGAAAACGCTTAAGTGCGACTTTTGGCTCGTGACTTGTCTTAAGTGAACGCATCACCGCCTACTTTTCATCCATCTCTCTCGCTCACTCCTCTCTGTTTTCCTTATTTAGATTTTCCTGAAAACTGATGGCACGCGTGCTATGGCAAGAGGAAAGGCGGTGTGGCAAGGCATGAGGTGGTGGAGAGGACGGGGACAGGGGACGGGGGTGTTTAACACCACCCGCATATGTTTTTATAGTTTTCCCATTCAACGCGTGTAATTTGAGGCACTTTTGGATGCTGTCGCTACTCTGTGATCTGCTGACTTGTTTGATTATGTTGTCGCACGCGCTGTTTAATTTTGTATGAATATGAAAATAAATTCCCTTCCTCCCCTCCTTCACACTGCCATCATACAATCAGTCTCACCCTTACCTTAAACGGGTGCTTGTGTGTGTGCCAACCCATCGGTTAATTGAAAACAAAAAACAAATTTTAAGTGGCAACAGTCGTTGAGGATTAGACATATTTGAAAATTTAATTAACGCCTTTATCCCATCCTTTTGATTCTGACAATCTATGCAAAAAACTATTTCTATAACATGGGCGTGAATCCCCTTAATGAAATTATTCTTAGTAACAACAAAACTTAACAATTTGCATATATACATAAAGTAACTAAATAATAATTAATTCAATAAGACAACATAAACTAACAGAAGATTTTTATATAAAATAGAGTATTAAAGAGTATAAATATGTTATATAAGATTATATTATAAAAATACAAAAACTATTCTAAATAGGCCGACTTAGGTAGGATATATTATAACATTACGAAAAGTATTCTAATTAGGCCATGTTTTTGTTATTTAAGTGGACGTGAGTTTATCGCATTTTATGGCAATAAAACAATGAACTTGACTACCAAGGCAAAACCAAATAAAATTTATTAAAACTACAAAGATTCTTTTAAAAACATTAGGGATATTCTTCCTAAAGATTTCAGTATTAGAATTTATTCGAAGAATGAATAGAGAGCAAAACTATGTAAAAGACTGATATAATAATACCAATGATTGCTATTCGGACATCTAAAAAATGAGTATCTATATTTATCTCATATAATGTATGTTTTTAAGAAACTTTTCATATTTTGAAAAACATAACGTAATTCTTTTTAATATTTAATATTTATTTCTGAAACTTCGCAAAGGAAAATATTTCCTTTTTCTTTAATTTTCTGCAAATAATTCCTAACAATCAAGAAAATGTGGTTGTCCTGGAACAACTGAATTTGATACAAAAAGAATTTCTATTAAATAAATCTGGTAATCCAGTAAATAATAAAATTAATAAATAATAAGATCCGGAATTTTAGAAATTTAAATCGCATTTTTGCCCACTGTAATAAGAGAAAAAAGGAAAGGACTCAAGCACCTGAGAAAGTAGAGTTAGGATATGTAGAATTCTCTTCAGTATATATAATATATTTAACAAAAATTTTATGTTGAAGAATATTTAAGAATTTACGATTTACTTTCGGTATATTGCTTATATAGTTTCTTACAAAAAATGTAAATAAAATTATCTAAAATTGCAATTGTATAATGGAAAAAAAGGCAAGATCTCAATCGTTTGCCTTTAAACGAAACGAAAATCTTATATTTAGCATTAAATTTAGTAAAATTTTTAACTTGATTAATAAAACGAAAATATTGTTTAATGTTTTGTTAATTTTTTTTTTAACGTTGCGTTTTAATTGTTGCTTAAAAAATACAGTTACTTATATAACGAGGAATTTCAAGTTACGATTCTCTCGCTCTACTTAACTCGTCTAAGTTATTTTTTTTTTTTTTTTTTTTTTTGTTTTTGGTATTTAAAACTAAACAATTTTTTGAAAACCTATCCCAAAATTTAGATTTAGATACAAAATGCAACGATTATAAACAACATTAAATTTCTCAAGTTTCATAATTTTCCAATAGACTTTTTACCGAAGGTCCTGCCAATACCAAAAATATCTACAATTTCAGTACAGTATCTGAAATTTAGAAATGTCTACTATATTCCATCTCAACTGTTCCAGTACACATATATGAAATGCCAGTTGCATCGGCCATTTCACAATCTTGGATTGACAACTGTTCCGGGATTAACAATATAATGTTGGGTCTATTACAGCTGCAGCTTCTCAAACATGCGAGACGATTCCTTTCCTTGCGATCGGAGCAGTACCGATAGTTATGGTGAACCGCAAATCCAACTTTCTCGAAACGGCTAAAAATATAATAAATATAAAAAAATATATATTTTTCTTGTTTAGGATAAACTTTTTGTGTTTAAAGTTCAATAAGTACCTATTATATTTGAAATATTCCATGTCGTCGAAAAATTTGATTAGTCCAAAATAGAAAAAAAAAACAGAAAACCACAAAAAATACTTTAGAAAATACTCCGAAATTTTTATAAATTACTTAAATAAACTACAATTTTGGGAGAGAAGTGTTTTCGCTTTGACTGACAAACTTGAAATGAATCTCTCTCGATAATAATGAAAGGTCTTTGATAAAAACCCTTAGCAAGGCCTACTACAAATTTCTAAATTAAAAATAATTTTTAAAACTTATTTTTCTTATGCCAAGGATTTTGCATTCTTAAGTCTTTGTATCTTTGAGCGTATCTCTACTAATAATTAGCCGATTTTTATGAAATTTTCTTAAGTCACATATTTAAGCTTAAAAAATCGGTGTCCCAAATTTCAAAAATGTAAAATATATATTAAGACCGAGAGATAAATATTTGCAAAAGTTCTGTTTGTAATAGGTGCAAATTTGAGGCATACTGGATCTGCATTCGATAGTGTTCCATTTTGACTTGGTTTAATATTAAGAACTCACGTCTAAACTTAGATTCATTCTTTAATAAATATATATGTATATTATATATGTATACTATAATGCTAACACTAAAGTTAGATAATTTCATATTGAGGGATGAGAGAAATTTTTGTTTAAGGTTCTAATTTTTCTAACTTGATTTCGAATACTCTTTGGTATCTTACACAATGGTATAAATTTAATAATATTAAGTAAGTAAGTTGTTGTTACTTTAACTAACATGCTGCCCAACATCGTTCATCATGCCCTTCGTCTGTCTTCTTTGCCGCAGGAGCTTAAATTCGTATCCACAGTCTTTTGGCCACACTTGAACACACAACGAGCACAACGACTAGGACAACATTGGGGACAAACCGGAGTTGCCTGGCCACAGGCACACACACACACATATGAAAGGACCTGGTACACACTCACACACACACACGTAAAGAAATTGCGCTAATTTCACACCTGGAAGCATCATGGAAGGAGTTGATGGTGGCTTGAGGTTCAGTTTAGCCAAGTGGAAAAGCAACGCAAAAGTGCCATAAAATGGCGACACCAAATGGCTGCGATTTAATTTCCAAGTGCCCGCCAGCTGGTGACAACAAAAGGTTGTGAAGGACCTTTCTTTGGGGAGAACATTTACGCCTGTTTAGCTGCACACACACTCACACACACACACACATCCGTACACACGTAGACATTTCTCGGTTGTCGCACGCAAGTGAATCAAAAAGTCATTTTTCTATGGGACCAGTTTGTCCGGTTTGTCGCCTGCCTCATGACAAATGTGCCAAGTGGCACGCCCACCGATGCTATGCTACCCCTTTTTATTCTATCTTACTCCCCCTACCATACAATTCGCCCCTCAACACTCCTTTTGACACAATTGGGCGTGCTGAGATGACATTTTTAGTTTTGTTTTAATGTTTTTTAGTTGGCTCTTTATGTGTTTATTACCTTTAAGGCCAAAATTAAATGGCACAAAAAGGGTTAGAAAATTATCCCAGCATCTGCTAGAGTTGCAAGAAGAGAAGATAAGAGAACAGTAGCGAAGTGGGGAGGGGGCGAAAACCAAACTAAGAGACCGAATAAATTACATAAATATAGACAAAATTTTCTCCATTTAATAAATAAAATTCTGCATACCCTTTAAAAAGCTAGCTAAACAGAAAATATATGACAAAGAATTCTTAAAGATTTTAATTATATAGAATTTCCAAAATTTAGATATATAAATCTTAATTGATAGAGGATTTAGATTATCTTTTAGATTATATCTTTATAAGATATAGAAGGAAAGCATAAGAAGTATATACTCAATATATTCTTTTCTTTTTTTGAACAAGTTTGCTAAACTTCTTGATACTCTTCACAATCTTTGGTTGTCAATATGCCTATATATATACTATATATATCGTGTATAACTTTCAGATAAAGTTAAAGAGAACATTCAGTTTCATATTAAAACATTCGTTTGGGGTGGTTAACCTAAACATCTTTGGTTTACATACAGTAACATATCTATAGACATATATCCATGTCCATAACTTGTCAACCATTTTCAAATCTTGCATATCATCTAATACACACACACACTTAGACATACGCACACACACAAACAAATTTGCAACGCCCAATTTTTAATGGGTCGCTGTAAATGAGTTTTAATTTTATCTTAACCCCTTTCCTACTTACCAACAACACCCTTCTCTTATGCCAGTTTCTTCTTGTTTTTTTTCTTTTTTTTTGGTTACGGCGGAATTGCGTTAATCTCTTAATTTATCAATAGATGCTTTTCCATTTCCATTTGTCGGTTTCAGTTGCAAATTAATTTCCATAAATGCGCGACGAACGACAATGACGAGGCCAAAGAAGGGAACGGGGTAAGCATAAAGGGGAACTGATTCTGGGACCGACAATGATGATGAAAAAAGCCACCGCAAAAAACTGTTGTTTGATGAGAACGAGAATGGGTATGGTGGAAAGGGGTTTGGGGTTGTTTCAAAAAAGGGTTCGACAAAAGTTATGTTTACATAATTAATTAAACAATACAAAAAGCCGAAAGCAGATGATATAAAGGCCGATAAAAAAAATAGAGGGTAGAAATTACAGTTTATGTGTGAAACTAAATTGAATTTCAAAAGATCGAAAGTCACTATAATTCACTACCTGTACAAAAATAATGTGTTTACTAATCAAAAGACTTAATAAATGATACCAAGGACAATGAGAACCAAATTGTTTTATCCTTTACTTAGGTTAACAAATAGAAAGTAGTTTTTCAAAACTTCTGCAGTCAAGTCCTTTTTTATATCCTACTTATCTATTATATCCAACATTTTAATGTTAATTTTTTCATTCCTAACTAACACTTTAAAGTACAATTCCAATCACAAGTTATAAAAAGGAAATACTCTACTGTTATTGAAATATACTTAAAATCTTTAATTTGTATTACTTCCAACTTTAGTAATTAAAAATTGAGTTCAATATTGAAAAATTATAACAATTACTGGGTAAATCGCTTGCTTAGAAACAACCTTTGCTAGTAATTTCCATTGAAAGGACATTTTGGCCATTGAATTATTATGGTTAACATGCCTTATATATTGCCTTGAGGCAACTCTTGGACTATCTATTGATTGTGAGTTACTTAACAATAGGTTGTTCGGCTTGGCCACAAGAAGAGGAAGAAGTTTTATGAGGATGCTCATAAAAAGGACAACCGCGAGGACGAACCAATCTATTCTATATTTGTATAATATTGCGAACAGCCAAAGGATAGAAATGAAGGTCAAATAGAATATTTACATATTGACAAGGGACACATTGGGAAAGGCACTAAGACAATGGGAAGTGAGTAAAGAAAAGGGAGAGAAAGCAAACGTTTCAAAGGCAAATGGAGAGAGTTAGAGAGAGGGAGAGAGAGAGGTATAATAACTGAAAGAGAGTTTAACCCGAAGAAATTCATTGGAAAAATTGTCATTAAAAGTCGCGCTAAAGCAAAACCCGCTCAAAATCGGTGCGTAACTTTATATAATGGTTGAAATTCTAGTGAAAGGCCTTTCTCTGCCATTCCTCTTTCATTGGATTTCATTTCGTTTACAATTCGTTCGTTCACAGCGGGTGAAAGCAATGAACAATTTCGCCTGCTCTCAATACTCTTGGCCCTATTTTTCATTGTTCGATTGCATCATAAACCCAACAGGAAGAAAGAAACACAAAAAAAAAGGATACTAAAATATTTCACAAGAAAAATCCTTTATGCAAATGTTGCTGATGCAAAATTAAATTGAAACAATGATCCATGAACATGGTAAGAAAGGTTTTTCGTTCTGACCTTGCTGTCCAACCAATCTGCACTTGGTTTTGTTACTGGTCTAAACTCGCGCTCCATGTGCATTTGTCCTGTGTCCTGTCATGATGATTATGCAATATGTTGCATGATTTATATCCTTACACAGTATTTTCCACCCTAATAGATATGTGTTTTCGTTTTTTCGGTTGTCTACTTGTGCAGAAATATTATTAACTTTGAAAAAAAAAAAAAGAAAACGAATATATATACCGATATATGAAAAGGGTTGGCTCGTAACCCTAACCTTGGCCAGAGAATACGCATACGAATATGAAACCGAGTCCAAATCTGAATCCTTTTTTTATTTTTATTTTTTTTTTGTCAATTGCACATTGTCATGTTGTTCACATGTTGTCCTACACCCAGAATCCAGGGTGTTGAAGTTCATTTAGTAATGAAAAATTAAGCATTATAAAGAAATCGACAATCGACAAAAAAATAGAAGGAAAACCCCCGACAACAATAGAGGCAACCGGCATCAACAAAAGGGGAGTGAGTGGCGGGATGAAGGGGGAAAAAAAATGAGCTGAAGCATGGCTAACAAGATGACAACAATATGGTTGGTGAGCATTATATTCTGATAACTTGATGAGATGAAAGGTAAGGGCTAAACTGTTTGTTAAATGTGCGCTAATTGGAGCTGCAAATGCTAAACGATGATTGATTATCAATTCAATCTTGGCCCAAGAACTGCAAAATTATTAACTATTAATTGGGAATATTTAATTTTGTGCCAAGAAGGGAAAAAGAGATTCTCCTAAATTACTTAATTTAAGAAAAAAAAAACTTTCAATGAGTAAGAACTATCCTTCAATTAGATTGAAGAATATAATATATATATAAAAATACGTTTTCAACCCCATTAAGTATATAGGTATATTCTGGATCAGCGTCAATAATCAAGTCGATATAGCTATGTCCTTCTGTCGGTCTGTCTGTTTCTTTGCTAGAAGTAGACCTTAAATTTTAAGATATATAATAGAAACTTGGCAGATAATCTTTTAAATTCATCAGAAAGATAAGGTATAAAAATCAGTCGGATCGGATAACAATAAGATATAGTAAATTGACTTTAACCTTCAAATATCAACAGGTGTGGTTGTGAAAGAGACCAACATCATTTAAATTTTGTTTGCTGGATTATTACAGTAAACCTAAGTGCAATCGGTGCCATAAAAGCGGATCCGCGATGAATTAGTTTGGTGGTGTAGTAGATAATGAAACTGTAATTTAAAGTTGTAAACAAAACAATTTCAATAATTAGCAAAAGTTGAGCAGAATGGAAAATTAATCTTAATTTTATAAGTTAACTTAAGCAAGTAATTTGGTAAATTATTCAATAAAACACAAAAAGTATTCGTAATTTGCAGTCTCTGCTTAAAATTGAGTTCATTAATAATGACGAGTGCTTATTTTATCATCATCTATTCAGATATGTATATACATATATATTTATATATATATATATATATCTCTTTAAGATTCTCTTCTATTTAATCATCACATAACTACCAAAACGAATTGCAATCATAGGCGAAAGATCAAGCCTCAAACAATGCGAGAAAAATCTACCCAATATGTGTAAAATAAATATGCATATATATACATATATATATATATCTATTTGTATATATATATATACGATATGAAATAACAGGACAGGCAAATATAGTTTTCTTTTTATCATTTTTCATTTTCCATTTGTTCGTCCTTTTCTGTTTTTCACGGGTTTAGTGATTCAATTATTTTTGTGCGCAATTTAGATTTATTGAGTTTGAAGCCAGTGCTAGTGCTGTGGCATTGGGGAGTTGTCCATTTCTGGGGTTAGGGATGGTCGGAGGTGGTAGAAATTGCAGTGGGGATTTGCTGCAACATCAGCAACATCAGCAACATTGCCAGCAATAACAAACAAACTGCATAATCAATACTAAAAACGCAAAAATGTGAGTGAGTGTGTGTGTGGGTGGAGTAGTAGAATGGAGCTGGCCAGAGGAGTAAATAAAAGTACAATAACAAAACAAAACAGAAAACAAAAAAATATATATATATATATACGGAGTAAAATTTGCAATCGCAGAGCTTTCAGCTTAATGCTCGACATGCGTTCGGTTCGGTTCGTCTGTCACGTGACGCATGCAATTTGCATCCGTTTCCGGTTAAGCACAGTTTAGGCGGCAACAGCAGCAACAACAGCAGGAGCATCATCGATGGGTTTAAGGGGGCGGCACAGGAAACGTGCCCTTTTTTCCACAGGGTTAAAAATCATTTTAAAACCATAAAAATAAACTCTTGTGCCGTTCGACAAAACAAAACAACAGCAACAGTAACAACAACAACAACAATAACAACAACATCATCATCATCAGGCAACATGGCCAAAAAGCATAGTTCAATTTTTTTACAAATCCTTTTTTTTTCGTTCGTTTTTTTTTTTTTTTTTTAGCATTGCTGTTGTTGTTGTAAGCTTCATTTTTGTATTCTAGTTGTTGTTTCAAATCCTTTCACTTAGCACGTGATATAAAACCGAAATAAACCCTGCCAAAAAAAGAAGTAAACCAAAAAAAAAAAAAAAAAAGGAATATCGAAACGAAAATCGAAATTGCAATTTAGAATATTTTGCAATTCCCTTTGGTAAATGGCATACAAAAATAAAATATATATATATACATATATATTTTCTTTTCATTTTTCAACACAGATTGCATGAAATCAGTGTAAAAACAGAAAGAGAGAGGGGAGAGAGGGATAGACAGAGTGTGGATACAAATATATAAAGAGATTTAGATTATAAGCCATCTAAGTGTAAAATAATATGTCCTTTCCATCCAATGAAAACAAAAACAAAATTGAAAAAACCTTTTTGGCAATATTTTTAAAAAAAAAAAGAAAATAAAAACTATGGCAAGATTAGATTTTAGAGAATTAATAATAAAAAATTTAAAGGTTTAATAGTTTAAAAAATTCATTAAAAATTAGTATAAAAATTATGTGAAAATTCTTCAATATTATCTCTCTTAATTGTCTTTGAACTGCAGTAAAGAAGTTCTCTTAAGAAAGAAAAGGAAGAAGTGCAAATTTTCATCATTTTATTATTAAAGTTTTAAACTTGTTAAATAAAAAAATTGAAAATTGGAGAGAAAAAGAAAGAGAGGTTAAACTTTATTTTAACTTAGCTAAGCATTTCAACCAAAAGGAATAACTTTTTAGCTGCCTATTTTTAAATCCTTTTTGACTATTTTTCTTTTCAAAAGAAAACCAAGTGACTAAATTCACTTTTATAATTTCAAATTTCCTTTATCTTTTCATTCATCCTTGAAAACTCTTCAAAATTTTTTCAATATTCTCTCAACTGGAACTTCAAGAGCACTAAAAATAGGTTCAAAGGCTTCTTTAGGTCAATTCATAAAGCATATGGAATCCTTTTTTTGGCTTATTCTAAATTTTTATTTTTTGCCTTAGTCTTAGGGAGAGGGCAAGCATAGAGAGCTTAGTTTTTAAGCCATGTGAGGTAAATTATTTTAAATATGAAATTTTTTATTCTCGTATTTGTTAAAAATCTTAAGCGGCAAATCAAACAACATAATTTGCATCTCGTGCTAAAAATTAAAACCGAAACAAAAAAAAAAAAAAAGGAAAAAATGTAAAACAAATAGAAAGCAAAGAAAAAGGAAAAGAGTAAATAAATAAATAAATCCTACTTAATGTCACAATCAATCCCGGTCGAGAATACAAAAAAAAAGGAGTAAGTTCTGCCAGAGGTATACAATATGTGTGGATAACAAAAAAAAAAAAAAAAAAAGAGAAGCAGAAAGAATGTTGCACAAAAGGATACGGGAGAGGAATACGAAGGGCGAAAGGTTGATGAAATCTGAACCCCTATTAGGGCGCATTTAGCTGTTCATTTGAAAGTTTTATTTTGCGCGCTGATGCGTTAAATCAGGCACAACACACACACACACAGACACACACTGAGAGAGACATTGGACGATGGCTCGTTGGAAGGGCTCATTCAGCTGCCCTTCGAGGCCCAGTGACATGTATAATTTTAATCCAGCTGTAACATAAGTTTTTGATTTGACAAATCCTTAGACCGCTCGTCGTTGTCGTCCTTAATACGAAACTATTTGACAGAAATTGAACTGTTGTTTTGTGGCCATGCCAACGTCAATCGAGGGTGGCGGCAGCCAGTGAATGATCCTGATCCTGCCTCCAGAATCCTGTGCTACCCCTTGTCGTATTATTTAAATTTCAGCCCGTTTTTCAGCCCATACGCAAATATTCTTGCTAACATTTGAAAACACACACACACAAAAAGGGTGGCTAAGGCACTAAAAAATGTGAAATGGGGTTGCATCCCCTCTAGTATAAAGCAACGATGAGACGAGGCGGAGAAGCATCATAAATATCTCAACATTAACATTAATTGCACTCGATGTCCTCTTGTGTGGCCGCACATCCTTCATCCTGAGAAATCCAACGGCTGCTCCCACAGCATTCTCTTCATCTCATTTTGATACCCTTTCCAGTTAGATGGCCATATTCGTTTATAGAACCAAACAAATAAACTAATAAATATAAATTTATAATATAAATTTTTTTCAAATTTCATTTTTAATTATAATTGTCTATCATTTCTGATCGGGAAATATTATAAATGAATTAGAGTATAGCTTCGTCATGTTTATTTTATGCAATTTTCTATACTTTAGTCCAGGTTTTTTTTTTCATTTTTGCATCTCTTGGTGCTGTCCGGGGTGGCCACCACAATGGTTGCTGGTCTGGTTCCATTGCTTTGATGTGTGTGTGTGCGAGAGTGTGTGGATTTCAATAATGAAGCTTCCTCCCATCTTACCAAGATTTTTCAATTTTTGCTCAAAGCACGCGGAATGGCATGGCAAGCAAATTGGCAGAGGGGGCGGGTGAAGGAAGAGAGGGGATTTAAAGGTTGGGGATGTCAATGGTTAAGGTAGTTGGGGTAGGTGGTAGGTGGTATCACACAGCTGCCACTTGCCCTCTGCTTTCTGGGGTTGAACAAAAACTAATAAGTTGGCGCATTAATTGGCTTACACAGGCATTCCATGCATAACTCAAAGCGTTGCCCAGGACTCTAAAACCGGACAAAAGGACAGACAGACGGGCGGAAAAACGTACAGAGATGGAAGTGGATTTGAAGTTAAAGTTAAAGATTTCAATCATCAATTACTCATATATATGGTACATATACAGTGGTGGCCACAAATACAGCACACTATGATGGTTGGCCTGACTTTAAAACGAAACGTCGGGGTCACCAATATATTTATAGAGATTTTATTTATCTATTTAATGTCTTATTAATCACAAAGTAAAAGTTTTTAGAATATAATCAAGTGGCTTCTATGCATTGCGATCAATTGTGAACTTTGAAGTAAGAAAATTTTAGAAGTAAGTGGAGGTCAAAGCCACAGTTCCGCTTACAGATATTGCATTCTGGTTAGTCTATGAGATATATTCTACTTTTTTAGCCATTGGTCATTTTCAATGACTTTATCTGGGTTATTCAATATATTGATAAGTAATAACTACTACAAGAGTTTTATCTGAGATTACTTATAGACTAATATGGATCATTAATGTTGGAGATAAAGTGCTGCAATGAATAAGCAAGTATTAAGTTCTTTTCGAGTCCTTTGACCAATTTGGTTTTGTTATACCAATGGATTAAGCTGCCTTCTTAATTTTCATACTTCTCTTAAAAACTTATTTAATAAGTTTTTGAAATTAATTTAGTGAGAAGAATTTTTCTTCTTTATTTGGTATTTTTTTTAAATTTTTCTTTGTACAAATTTGAATCTTATATTTAAAAAGAAAATTGCTACAAAAATAAGGTAAAAAGACTCTTTCCAAATTCTTTATGTTAATCAGATATATATATATATTTTTTTTTTTTTGTAATATATCGCCTTATCCTATTTGAATTTGTTGCCTTATTCACATTTTGACGAGTGTGTGAAATGAGGACATATCCTTTTTTTGTGGCCAACTGAAAACAATGGAGATTGGATTAGCTACCGCTGTCAAACCAAATTCCAATATTTCGCATTTGTAAATTTTTCTTGCATAAGCAAATATTCAAGATATATGCCATTGTCCTGAATAAGGCTAATGCTCTGCCGCTTTGACTTTGGCCACTAACAAAACAAAAACCATAAGAATGAATGAAAAGAAAATGGAAATATACATTCATATATATATATATATATATAAAAAAAGAAAGATGTCAACGAAATCATAAGACAAATAATAAGTGCAAGTCCTATCTCTCTCTCAGTCTCTCTCTTTGTCTCCTTGCCTTTGTCCCAGAGCCCCTTACAAAGAGAACAGCTAAAATGGAATGTGCAAATTGAATTTAGCCAAGATGCTGGAGTAATTGCATACAGGATATGAGGCAAAAGGACACAATATAATTCAATTGATCTAAGACAGTCGTGATGACGGTTTGCCATAATACTTATATTTTCGTTCCCTTTCTCTCTCTCGATTTACTTTATTTTAGTTCTTGGTGTCAAAACGGAAGCCGGAAGAACACTTACAAGGGCACTTTTTGGCATTTTGATTTCCTGCTTGACTCTCCGTTTTTTTTTTTTTTGTGTAATCATTTATCAAATTCAAATTAAAGTTCCCTATCCTAACAAAGGTCCTGTCGTCAACAATAAGAGACGAGTTACCGACAAGTGAACCACTAGCCTCTTCTTATGCCTCATTTGAGTGACATATGTATGCGTTTTTGTATTCTACACTGTAAAAAAAATATTCAAGTAAATATTATAGATAAAAGTAATCAAAAGGTAGATTCGTATTTTTTTAAAAATTTCAATCAATATCAATCGAAATGAGCTTAGTTGTAGGTTTTATATACTTTCTAACAGATCCATAATGTTTTATCAGAATCAGTTAACTATTTTACAGAAAAGATCGCTCAAATATATAGTTTTTGTGCATAAGTTATAGTTTTTAATAGTTTTATATACTTTTTATCAATTTTCTTATGATTGATCGAATTCAGTTGATTATATTATATAGCTACCATGTATATGATCGGTATGGAATAGAGTTGTAGATCAATAACTTGGTTGTTTAAAAACAGATTGTTAGAAAATTTGTTATATGTTAATTATGTATATATAGAAACATAACGATTGAGTTTCAACAGAATAGGTGAACTTATAGGAACAATATAATATAGAAATAATCGGATTAAAATTATGTTTCTTATAAATAGCTTTTTTTTCTCAAGGTACGAACACTAAATTTAAATTTGATTCGTTTTCTATATTCTTAAAAATTTTCCTACATCATCAAAAGTTATCCGAAAAAGTGTACGAACTTCGGCTTTCCTTTCTAAAAAAATGCTTTAAGAACAATTTAAAGGTAATTAATCGATTGAATTTGCCTAATTAATAATTTCATTAAATTTTTTAACTTATTTAGCAGTAAAGTCTTTGTCATTTCTCCAAGTGTAGTTGGGCTTTGTGTTGAAGGGTTTATTTCCTTTATGCCCTGCCATTCATCTGTGTTGTTGTTTTTTTTTTTCTAGTAATGAGTGTAGTGTATTCATGCTCGCATATTTGAATTGAGCACCCACTGAATATGTGTTGTTGTACCTTATGTGCATTGTTGTTTTGTTTTTGTTTTTTAATATTTGCGGTTGTCGACGCTTGGTGCTTGCGTCATTCGAAAATCCTCGAGAGTTCAAACCATCAACTTGAGTTCAATTAAAATCCACATCAAACAATAAACAGGCACGTAGAAACTACTTGAAATTGAAATTGGCGAACGGAATGGAATTGCTATGGGGTGGATTGAGGACAAACGAGTCTCGTGCCCTGACTTAAGTCGAGACAAACAACAAAAAGGAGAGAGAGAACAAAAAAAAAAAAATAAAATAGAAAGGAAAGAAAGCCAAACACGTGAACACGTGTCCAATATGCGATGCCAAAAACTTGTTGCCCCTTCGTTTGCCTGAATCAAATGACTGCAATTCCAATTTCAAACATTACCATTTGAAAATTCTATCATCCATCCATATGACGCTCTTCGCACGCGAGGACGATGAAGTGTTGCGACTCTTAAGTTCAAAATCATGTCCTTTTTCCACCAATAATTGTGTCCTCCCACAACAACAGCAACACCAACAAGGACAACAAAAAAGCTTTGCGTGCTGATTAACCCAATAACCCATGTGTGGCAGCTGTGTGTATATATATATATATATATATATATATGTGCGTGTGTGTGTGTGTGGTTATTATGGTGGGTGAATTGGTGGTAGATCGGCTTAGACACATACGCAATACCCCCCGTAAGCCAAGACGCAGATAAAGAAATTAAGTCGGAAAAATTTAGAAAAATCCCAAAAGATGACAAAAGTGAAAGAGCAAACAAAATGAGTGGACAAAATATAAACAAAAACAATTAATAATAATGTTAAAAGAAAATAAGAACAAAATGTTAAAAAAGTTACAAAAGAAAATCACAAATAAAACTAGGAGATAAAAATGAGCAATATAAAAAAGAATAAGCAAAAGAAAATATGCAGAAAAAGAAAGTTAAAAGAACTTAGAAAAAAAAGAAAAGTGATCAGCAGAAAAAAGATATATAAAGTAAGAGAAAGAATTAGAAAGTATAAGGAATAAAAGACTTATGAAATATATAAAAGATAGATAAAAGCGAAAAGAGTAGAAAGAAAATGATAAGTGAAAAAATTTTCATTTAAAAAATGCAGAAAACCAAATTCAAAAAATATATAAGTAAAAAAAAACCAAAAAGGACATTTACAAAGAGTTAATTTTAAATATTTTCTGTGATGACAACAAAAAAAAAAAAATAGTGGGGAATAATAAAAGGAAAGACATAGAACAAAATCAAAAAAATGAAATACTAAATACAAAATTAATAAAAATATTAAAAAGCCAGATGAGAATGAAAATTAAATAAACAATTTTAAAAAATTTAATAAAAAAATTAGTGAAATTATCTATACAAAATATAAGAAAATGTATATAAAATAAAAATTTAGAAATATTCAATATTAATATATATATAGAAATAATAAAACTAAATGAAAAATCTCCAATACAAAGTTTAATAACTAGGAAAAGAATCTTAAAAAACTTTGATTAAATTTTGTACTGCTGATCAGGAATATATATTAGATATATATATATATATATATATATATACATACCATCTACTATATACAGGAATATATCTACTATCTATATATCTTATAATATCTGGTTGGTTGCATATGGTTTTCAGATATTGTTTCTTTTTGGTTTTTGGCTGGATCTGAAATTTGAATGGAAGCTGACGCCATTGTTGGTAATGTTGCTGCTGTGTCAACTCCCCAACTAGATAATTAAATGGGCATTGGCTACGCCCCCGCAACCACCGAAAATCAGCATAAGAAAGACCAAAAGAGACAGATAGAGAAACAGTGAAAAAGAGAGAGAGAGAGAGAGAGAGGTAGAGATATATACAGACCTGATGACAATATTATTGTTAAATTGCAAAGCGCGCAAATCAAATTAACAACGCGCTGTGGCACTTGTCATTGCTGTTGTTGCTGTTGTTGTTGTTGTTGTTGTTGTTGCCGTTTGAGTTCCACTTTTTGTTGCCGCTTTCTGTTGCTGTTGTTGTCTTTCGGCCGCAGAAAAATGGTTGGCAATGTCGTTGGCAACCACAGCGGCGGCATTGGCATCGGCATCGGCATCAGCGTTGTCGTTGGCAGTGGCAGTGGCATCAGCGGCAACAACAACAACAACAACAACAACACCAACAGCAAGAACAACGATAATAGCAACGGCAACGACAACAACCCCCAGAAAATAAAGGAATCGTCAGCAAGAGGGGTAGGGGAACCACATGGCGCACCCCAACAACCAGATGAAGGTGGAGAAAAAAAAAAACCCAACAACAAAATTCAACCCACCCACCAGCTGTGACCCGACGGCGGCGTTAATGACGCACAAGTGTGACACTTTTTCGCTTTGCCACTGTCTCCCCTCACCTCACGGTCTAGACCAAGTAGTCCGGCCAGCCACAGTGTCACCAAAGTAAGGAAATTCAAATTGAAAATAATATAATAATTTGATTTAAATTTTTGTTTAAATTTAGGAACTCAATATCTAGGAAGAAAAAATATTAAATATAATTATATAATATATAAGATTTTTAAAACTTTTATTTAACTTTGATCTTAATCCATTTTTTGATAAATTTGTTTTTTTTTATTATTTTATTTCTTGTTTATTGTTTATTTCTTATTATTTCTTGTTTATTTCTCATTATTTCTTGAATGCTTGAAAATTGATAGAAATTTGCTATTATTTTGTTTAACTTAATTTAAAGGATAGATGATATAATATTATAATATTTTTTATAAATTTTTTCAAAAGGTTAAATATTAAATAATTGGTTTTTGATAAGAAATAAAACTTTTAAATAAAAAAAAAAAATATTTCTAAAATATATATGTTAAGCTATAGTTAAAATATATGATCTATATAATTGTTCTCTATAGTAAAAAAAAAAATAAATTGCAATTTAAGCTCTCTTGTACCACTGTGCCAGTCAGCCTGCTGCTGGTTGTGTCTATGGAGTTGAAACACGAAACAAGAGCAAATTGTTACAATTGCTTTTCCTTTTTTTTTTTTTTTTGATCCCTGTGCCAGTGTGTATGTGTGTGTGTGTGTGTGTGTGTGTAGCGATAACAACAACACCATGAGCATGAATAAATGAAAGCAGAAAATCAGTTGATTTTAATATGAAATTTCACGCTGCTCTCCCAGGTTTCATTCATTCATTCTTTTTGCCAAACATTTCTGCTTTTCCCCCCCCACTCCATACTCCGCATAACCGAACCGAACAACGAACAGACAACAACAACAAGAAGAAAAGAAAAAAAAAACGCCGTTTAATTGAAAATTATCGCAACATGGTTGTCACGCAATTATTTCACGTTATCACCAAAAAAACCAAAAAAAAAAATTGGAAAAAAAGAAAGCAACAGAGAAACGACAGGAGCATGGATGAGGGGTTGATAAAATCCTCGGGCATGGCGAATGCGTTTTGAAAACAAGTGCAACAATCGCTCAAAGTTTGAAGTTGTCATAGCGCCTTGATCCAATCAAATAGATATATACTTATATATCGATATAAACGATATGTACATGGCGTGAAAATTATATTGCCTTAACAGCTGAAAGGTGACCAGGTCAAGGGTCAAGCATTCAGGGTTTCAATTGAGTAAATGATTAGTCGTATAAATTGTATGTATATATCTATATAGATTTGATTTCTATGCAGATTTATGTATTGGCTATTAAATTTCACTTAAGTGGAATGCATTTTAGTAATTTTTAAACAAGATTTATACCAAGATTTGTGAGACATAAAGTTTGAAATTTATATGAATATTTCAAGATTTTTTCAAATATAATTTTACCTTAAACCTTCGCGGAGTAATTACACACAAGCCTTAAGAGGGCGTAACACATTTGTTTATATTCCTAAATATTTTATCTTTTATTTAAATTTTTTTTAATTTTAAGCCAAATATCTTGATAAATTTAGAATATTTTTGGTTGAGATCCTTTTAATGCCTTTTTGTAGTAGCGCAAACTTAGTTTGTGAAAATCGGTGGCTATTGTTACTAGAAACTTTTGAAATTTTGTACACTGTTTCTATATATAATAAACAAGTTTTTACTATAGAGTTTTAATTCTTTTCTAAATTTTTAGTATATTTTACAATGACTTAAATGTTGATTTATGATTCCAAAACATTAACTTTTTGGCTTAAATGGACAAAAACAAAACTAATGAAATTTTAACTATATATTGATGTATTGATAAAACAGGTTAATTAAATTTTAATATAAAATAATAATAATTATATTAAGAAATATATCTTCTTTCAATCTCTTATAGTTTGTCTTACCTTATTGTAAGTATATTCAGATTGACTAATGAAATTTACAGACATTTTAATAAGATTACCCACAGAGATCCCTACACATATAAACATACATAAATATATATGGTTAGAGAAGGTCATAGTGATATCTATATCTATACCTATATATATATATCTTATGATGATGGTGGAGATGCTTGTCTTTCTGCTTTCGAAATTCCCTTCTGATCTGCTTACCACGATGGTCAATTAAGCTGTTAATATGTGGGGACGGATCTCTTTAACAATTTTATTTTCATTATTGTTCAAATGTGTCGACCCCCCACTGGAGGGCTAAGAGTATGATATTAAATGGAATTCAATGAGAATAGAAGATTGAAAGAGTATAAAATGAAGCGAGTTCAGTTTTATTGAAACATTTTTCATCATTTTGGAATACAAATCCGTGGCCAGAAGACAGAATAGAAAGGACAATTTCAGGGCTTTGATTTGAGGAGTAAAAAGAAGAAAAAAAAAAAAACCAAAATCTTCAATGCATTTTTAGTTGTTTTTCTTTTTTTTCTCTCGTTTTTGGTTTGTTTGTTGTTGGTGTTCATAAATCATGTCAGAAGTTGCGGTCGGGTCCATTCCATCCTTCGATATATTTCTCGCCTTTTGTGTGGTTTTGAAAACGGGGAGAATGGGGTCGAGACGGCATAAAAGGGGGCGATACAAAAACAAACAAACAAACATCCAAATCATTCATAACACTTGTTCACCCTGACACACACACACACACACACACACAGAGACATACATATATACCAAATCAGACATCCTGAGGATTTCATTTCCCTGCCTTTGTCTGCAGCAATGAAACGAACAACAAAACACACTCACACACACACACAAAAATTGTAAAGAAAAACGTACGTTAAACCAAAAATTTAAAAAAAAAAAAAAAGAAAAAAAAAATAAATAAACCTGTTCACTTTTCATTTCATTGAGAACTTATTGTTTGCTTAGAAATTGGTTTATGAACAACATTTACTTGAGTTCTGTTGAATTTTCTCTATGGTAAAACTATTTGATGGGGACTTGATTAATGCCTCCTGGTTTCTGTTTCGCCCCTCTCTCTCTCTCTCTCTCTCTCACACACTCTCTTTTATCAATTGAAATTTATACAGCAACTCCCTACTTAGCTATAGAAAATAAAATCTATATGGATTTCCTTTGGTTTATTTGTATAGTGCATTTATTGTTCAGTTCTACAGGTTTCAATTTCACATTCAGTTGTGGCACATTTAATGAGCCCATCAATAAGTCAATTAGTTGGCTGCCTGCTTTAAGGATTAGGGTTGCTCCTGGATGACTGTCAAAAAAGAAATATCCAAAAAAATATAAAAAGAAAAGGGAAACAAGCAAAACATTGAGAAAAGCAAGAAAATTGACTTGTTCATTTAGCCATGGGGGGATTAGAATGTTTATGGTCAAAGGGATAATAGTCAATTATGGCAAGTGGCTTGATATCAAACAAGATATACATTTCATTTTCACCATCTGGATCGTTATTAGACAGATTTTTCTCAAAATTTTTAGTCAGGAATTATCTTTGTTAAGTTTTTAGAATCATAATTAGTTTTTTTTCAAGTTCTTTGGCAATGTCATGATGGAAATAAGATCTAAGATCGATTTTAAGTTTAAGACATAGTATATAATTAACATATACCTATATCTTTTTCTATTTTTGTTAAGAAAATTATCTTCTTTCTGGGTCAAACTTCTTTTTTCACAAGTTTTCAATGTGATAAAGCAAAATAATTGTCTAAAAATCTTTCAATTTCACTTCAACTTTATTTTGGTTATATAAAAAAGGAAATTGTTTTCCTAAATAAATTCCAAAAAAAGGGAAATATTTTTTAAAATTTCTATAAAATGGGAAAGTTTTAAAGTTATATTTTCTATACCTAAACAAAATTTATAATAAGATTAGCAAAGTATAAAAATATATGTATAAAAATAACAAAAGGGAAAATATTTTTCAAAGTATTTCCAAAAATTTGTATCCAATTTTAAGAATAAATAAAAATATATTTATATATATTATATAGCTTATATAAACATTTCCTATATATAGTTTGAACTGTTTACAAATCAGTCCATATTTGGTTTTCCACATTTCAACTCTAACTCGGTGTTTGGGTTATAGTCAGCCGTATTGACCAACCAATATTTTCCATGTAAACGATTGTAAAACCGTTGTCTTTTGCCCTTACTCTTCCCTTCTCTTTGTGTGCGTGTGCTTATCTGTGTGTGTGTGTGAGGTTTTTGTGGGTTGCCCATTTTACCTACCAACCAATGGTATTAACAAAAAGAAACAAAGTCCCACAACATTGCATCAGGCACATTGCAAACTTTTATGCAACTGTCTATCGAAAAGTCAAGGACAAGGTAAATGCAATTTACAACAATTTTACAACCTCTACCTGGGCACACACGCGCCAGGTATACCTATCTACAGGTAAATAGAAATAGTTATCTTACCCTACACCTCATACCCCTTGCGTTGGCCCAAAATGTATTTGAGCCTTATTTTATTTTGGCAACGTTTGCCCAAACGTTTACCAAACAATTATAGTTCAATAAATTTTCGCCCAATCACGTAAGCAAACAACGAAAAAAAAAAAAAAAAAAACAGAAAAGAAAATGAAAAGAACAAAAGTTAAATAAATGAAAGAGGAAAAACGAAAAACTCCCCGTTTGGTAGTTTCTTTTTTTCTTTTACATTTTGCTCTTTCTCTTTTCCCCTCTTTTTTTCTCTCTTGTTTTTCCGTTTGCTTGATTGTCTAAGTTTAATGTAATGAAAGATTGTCAAATCGAAATGATAAACGATGTTTGACTAACCGGAAATTAAATTTATTTGCCACAATTCTGTCATAAAGGGGAGATTTTCAAGTCATCAAAAATGGCCAATTATTAAAAATTAACTGTGAATCTTAGTCTAATTAATAATAGTAAATGTTATTATAGTTAGTTTTTAATTAAAAACCGCATTAACTTTGAAAACTAACAATTTTGGAAGTTATTGAATTATTGGGAGAAAAAAACCTTTTCTTGCGAAATTATTTATTAACGTAAAGTTTTTATTGACATTATAAAATATAAAGAGGAATAAACTTTATAATTTTTAAATCAAATAAATCTTGTTAATATGAGTATTAATATTATTATTTAAAATTTTTTATATATTATTTAGATAATTCTTTGAACGTTTATTTTTTAAATCGTTTTTCTCGGTAGCTTTTGATTTCTACAAATATTTTTAAATAATTTATCATTTTTTAATTTTTACTTTCAAAAACTGCTAGTTTAGTTAGAATAAGTAATTTTTCTATTTTCAATTTTAAAAATTTATTAATGATTAATTTATTATTATTTATATATATTTATATAAATTTATTTGTTTATTATTTTTGTTGAAAACCAAGCTTAACTTTTCTACTATTTTTTATATTTATTTACTATAAAAAATATTATAAATAATTCTGTCAAAGGCCACTTTTGTTTTTGGTCTCTCAGCAATGCCTTAAGATTTAAATTTCTTAAATGAAAATTAAGCAAAATGTTGAAATTTAAAATAAATTAAATAATTCTAAGAACAAATTTTAATAAATTACAAAAAAAACTGCTTTTAAAAACTTAATAAATTAATTCTCCTAAATAATTAATTAAGTAATTTAGATTTGCATTTATATTGGTATATCCATTTCCCTTTCAAATTTACTTCATTCTATTAATTAAATATTAAGAGTAAGTAAACTTATTAATTTGTTGCTAAATTTTTTTATTTTTAATAAATTAGAGAATTTTAATTTGAAAGGCGGCAATCTATTTATCAATTGCATAAAACGTGTTCTAGAGAAAAAAAACCAAAAAAAAAAAAAGGAAGAACATTTTCAAATCGGTTTGTGGTGCTACTTTACTTTTGTTGTTGTTGTAGATATTTGAAAATGCTTTAAACCGAGCGACAACAAACGATTTTTATGTGCACATATAAAAAAAGGGGCAAATCAAAAAATCAAAACGATAAAAAACGGTGGAAAAGCGGCAATACGTGGCCTCCATACTCCATTTCCTTTATACAGGCAAAGCCAACCTCATCTTTCATCCCTCACACTAACACATGGTGTGTGTGTGTGTGTTTGTGTGGAGCAGGCAAATTGTCATTAGACATGCCGAATTTATGATTGTTGTTGTGATTTTTTCTTTATTTTTTATTGCAACCACCCACAGAATCCACACCCTAACCCCAACCCCTTAACCCATTGTCCGCTTAAGTATGCTACAAATAATTTTTTTTTATATATTTTTTTTTTCTTTTTGCGTGTGGGTGTTGCGAATTGGTGGGTTAACCCTTGCCCTATCCTGCACCCACATATCCCCCTTTACCATGAACTTTCATCTTCGTTCATCCTGCTACCACCTCCGGCCTCCTCCTCCTGCCGCCTGCTGCTGTCGCACACAAAACTCATAAATTGTATAAATTGTTGGGCTATTATTTCTCGTGGCTGTCAACGCAATATTGCAGGCAAATTGTTCTTGTTGTTGTTGTTGTTGTTGTTGTTGTTGCTGGCTAGTAAAGGAGGGGTGACAACGGGTGACGCGGGCCAGCAAGGGTTAAATGTACTTAAAATCGAATTTCTGATAACCCCCTAGATACTCTCTACTATATATACATATATATACATATCAATCAAATTTTCAAGAAATATTTATCCATAAATCGATATCAACTTTACAACAACAAATTAGTTGGTAAAATTAATTGTTATCTCCTTTTTTTTTAAGCAATTCACATAGCTATAGTTCAATAGATATATATATATATATTTTCTTAGGAAGAATCGGTTTCTATATAGTTAGTTATCGAAAACAGATTGTTTAGTTATACAGAAACTAAAACTCTTAGTCCAAAAATGAATATTTATTCTTTGAAAACAAGGATCGTAAATAAATATAATTTTTAAAAAATATTCAAGATAATAATTTTTATAAAATAATTTAGTTTTATTATTTTTCAATTCATTTTTTTATTTTTAAAAGTAAAAATTATTTTTGTGGTTAATTTTTTTTAACAAAATTTTAAATCTAAATAAAATTTTTATTTTTCTACTTTGAAAATAAATTTTATAGTAAAATTCTTTTTTTAATCAGAAAATTATTAAGCAATTTTATAGACAGCAAAAATACGAAAATATAAGTTATATATTACATTCAGATTTCTATATATTACTATAAATTATATTATGCTATTTTTTATAACTTTTTATAAACTTTAATATAAAAGTCTATTGAAACCTTTTGTTTTGTTCATTGCCTCTGCATTTTGCATTATGTTTGTAAAGTATTTTTGATGCCTTTTTTTAATTTTTTAGATTTCAGAAAACTTTAATGAATTTTAAATTATTATTTATTGATACAAAAACAAGTTTTATTTAGTTTTTTTTTATTGAAAATATAAAAATAAACTTTTTAACTGTAACGTTTTCTTGACTATCAATAAAGATACCAGCTAAGCTAACGATATCTTAAAGTTTTATAATTAATATTAAAGAAAAAAAGTATTCCTTTATCATTTTCGACTTTGTCATTTATATTTTATTAATCAGTTTATTCTAAATCTTCATCAATTAAACAACTGACTGTTAAGTATATTAATTTAAAAACCATATTTTATTTGAATTTAGTAAAGATTATATTTTTTATTTATTTCTTTATCCCTAAGAGTCTTGAAATAGATCGGCTAATGTTTGAAGATATATGTATATAAAGATTATCTACTTTAAGATTAAAAAGAAGATTTAAAGAGATTTTTGAAAAGATGTGAATCTAAGCTAAAAAGCCTGAAAGCCTGACTAAAAAATAAGTAATTTTTTATTTCTATAATTTATTAGATTCAAAGGCAAAGACTTTCTTATGAATTAAAGTAAAACATCTACAAAATTTTATCTAATTAAATCAGTTTATTAAAAAAATTGTTCAAATATTATTAATATAGAAAATATATATTTCTAAACCTATTTCAAAAAATTTCAAACGTAACATTGAATGCAAGTAATTACATTGGCTGTGGCAGCTGCCTTCTTTATCCTTAAACCTCCTTTTTGTTATAAAAAATCATAAAACAAAAATCCAAATCTATATATATATATATACATACATGCATGGGTATATAATTTTATTGCACTTTTTTTTTCTGTTTTGGCAATTTTCTGCAATTGACTTTGCAGCCTTGACTTACGCCAAATGACATAATTAAGGTTAGGTAGTAGCCGCAGCTCTTCTTCTTTTTTCCCATTTTCCCTTTGGCAATCCTAACCCTACTCCTAACCTTTAACCCGGTCATAAAAACTGCAATTTCAGCGAATTCTAACCCTAAAAAAATCCTTTTCTCGCATTAAATTTATGTTTCTTTTGCGCGTTTTTGTTGTGTTTTTCGTTTTATTATTAGTATTTTCTTTTTTTTTTATTTTTGGGTTTTTGTTCATTTTCTACCGAAAAAATTGCCGAATTTTTCCCAACATTAGCAAAGTCAATTGTTTTATGAGAGAGAAAGAGACTACAACAGCAATAAAACGTATGTATAGCTCACCCCAAATCCAAGTAGGCTTAGCCAACTCCCGAAACAACTGTCAAGGGGTTGTACCATGTGATATATAGAAATAAAATCAGTTTGTAGCTTGGCCGCCAGTCAGATTGGATCTCAAAATTACTCAGTAATAAACCAAATACAAAATTATTATTTCAAATTTTTAACCAGAGAAAAAAAGTCTCAAAATTTTAGTCAGTTCTGCGGTTTTTCTTGTTCAAATTTTCAAAAAGTGACTTCCATTTGATCCCCCCATTTTCTTTTTGTACAATGCATCGCAGTTTGAGCAAGACTAGCGGGAGCCTATTTAGGGCTCTCTACAATAAGAACTTTTACTTTAGCCACCGTTTCGTGGGACAATTGATGGGAGAGAAGGGTCAAGGACCACACCTCACTATTCGATTCTTACCATCAACTTTATCACAAGTGATTCTAATGGCTGGCCAGGAAAATCAGTTGTATGAACCCATTGCACAGTCGGCTGTGTCCCACCCATTTATCAAGATGCTGATGGGTAATTCAGTTTGTAATTCGAATGAGATTGGACTAAGTCTTGGCTGGAGGGACAGATTGTTCAATATGGGAAGTGTGCCTATCGATCTGAAAAGTGAGCTTACAGATGGCGTGACAATGGGTAATGATAAAGGCGATGGGCAAAACAAATCACTCCTTCTTTTGGGAAAAGGAAAAGACTTCGACTGGACTCCCAAGGAGAATGATCGTAGTTTTGAGCAGGAAAGTGGTTATACCAATAGCTCGCCCACGAGTTCGTTCGATGATGGCGACAGTGAAGACGGCGATGGTGATGACGAGGATGATGATGATCATGATGATGCAGAACATAGCGAATCTAACCCCGATCAACCTAATGTGCAACAGAACTATGAGGGCGTGTATTGGACTGGTGATGGCCGACGTGTTGATACCCGTCTCGGTGATTCCCAAAGTGGTGGGGCTTATGTCACGGGCGATGGCAGGACTGTTAACAGTCCAATTGAACAACCACAGGATATGCCAAGAGGTACACCACAGGCCCCCAAGTCAAAGAACTAATCAAATGAATATATAATTATATATATCAATACAAGCAATTGCCCAGAGTTTATTTTTAAATATGGTTTGAATTCTTCCATTGGCACACACACACATACAATTTTAAAGCGTATTGTTATTGCTTTAATTGTAACCAACTTTCAGTGGTGACCCCGACGTGGAGGATTCTTCTTTTATACAAGCAGCCAGCTGAAAAAAAAGAAATCCTCGAATTATGAGCACCCCGAGCACCACAAATAATTGTGCTCGCCATATCCGCAGTATAAATCATGACCCATATATATATATATATATCTATAGTTATATACATATATGCAGTTGTGATCCCCATTGTGAGTGGAGGCCCATAACTCATTCAACAAACTAAATAGTTTCGTTAGCTCTTTGGCCTACCACCATGAAAATGAAGCAATCAATGACTGAGAACTGAAAGCGAAACAGAAGCATTGTTGTCTTTGGGTAATTGTTGTCCCCAGAAATTATAATGGGCGATGATGTCACCACACACGGAGATGAAGCAGGCAGCAGCAGCAGCAGCAGCAACATCATCAGTAATCGCAGTTGTTGTCGTTTCCTGTTCCTGTTTTTCTTTTGAGCCGTTTTACGATTGTTTGACTTTGACTTTGACCAAAAAGGCACTTTAGAGGTTTCCCTTGGTAAGCGTGTGGCTATCCCATCTCCATTTGAGAACTCCCCCCCCGTTCCCTCCTATACCAATCTATAGGTCTTTATCTCTTTCTCCATGCTGTCGCAACGCATTTAAGTCGCTGATAAATACGCATTTGATTTGACCCTAAGAAGCGCCCCTAAAACTGAGATAATAGATATTGAAAGACCCAAAAAGCCAACTTATTAAATCAAAGCTCAACCAGGCATGTCCCACACTCACCCATACACACGCACACACACAAAGGTCAAACCCTTTTTCTTGTTTACCCAAACTATTAGCTGTGTCTGATGGGAAGGGGGAGAAGAAGGGAGAGTTGCGTGCTTAGGGATTTTGCGGCCACTGGCTATTGAAATTTTGACCAGCCCATTTACACTGAAAGAAAAAGTACCAGTTTTCTGGATAGATCTTTAAAGTAGGAAATTCCTGGACAGCATTTTGAATATTTAGATAAGAGTTGGAGTAAGAGGACTTAAAAGTAATCTGTAGGCGGTTTTTAGAAATCATGAAAGTACTGTACGTTTTCTTCACTTGGCTGAATTCTTAGTTCATTCTTTGCTTTCTTAGGAATGACTACCCATAAATCTCAAATTTTACACAATCGTCTTAAAAGTTCTCTTGGGTCCAGTTATTTCTATATCTTCTACCAACTTGAAGCAAAAATGTGATCATCTGTCTTTCAAGCTGCCGAAGCTGAGTAGCCACCAAAGCGCTTGTTCAAGGATCCTTTGGAATATTAATGGAATGGCTTTTTGAGCCACGCAGTTGCTTATAATTCAGTTGAAAAAAGGATATAGTGTGATTATATGATATGACGACATGAGAAGAGTATGACATACAATACTTTTACGAATCGGGCAACTATATCATTGGGTTTTCTTTTATAAGCAAATTTTTTTTCTTTTTTATCTAACTAATATGATTACTCTATAGTTATATTTTATTATTTTATATTAATATATTAAATACTGAGCTGATCAATATAAAAAGATATAAACTTAACCATTAAAAAAGAACTTAATTTTTCTTCAAGTGTATCAATTTGAAGCTAGGAAAATTGCGAAATGCAAAAGAAATATATATCGAATGAAATAAAAATAAGCATAAAATTCAATGTGCATATGTGTGTGTGTGTGTGTGTGTGTGAAGCGGACCGGGTTAAGGGTCACTAGCGACGTGAAGCGTTTAAGTTGATTTCATTTTGAATGTTTATTTTATTGCGTGGAAAATGACGCCAACGTGGCCAAAAGAAATGCTTGGCTCCAGCTTCTTGTTTAGCCTCCTTCTGTTTCACTCTTTTCGTGTGTGTTTGTGTGTGTGTGTGTGTTTTTTTTTTCTTTTGGTTTTGTTTGGTCATTTGGCAGGGCCGCCAGTCGCCTTAATGGCCCACTGATTGTATCGAAAATTTCGTACGCAATAAAATTCAAATATACTTTGCGATAAAAATCAAATCTGTTTCTCTTCTCTTATGCCCCCCTACCCACAATTCTCTCAATGTCTCATCGGTTGGTGAATTCCCAGAGTGCCTGTTTTCAGGTATTTTGTTAGTACATTGGTTTTCTTTTATAGATTTTTAAATGGACACCAACGAAATTGGACAATTTTTGAGTTTAAAAATAATGCTAGTTTTGCGTGGTAATTGAAAATGTGGCATATCAAGTTAATAAAAACTTTTAAAGATAATTTAGGCGAGGATAATCCCAAGTAAAGGAGTTTTTTTATAAATTCTTTAACTATCATTCTGTTTTAGAGCAGAAAAAGATATTTTCAAAATGCTCTTCCTGTAGAAATAATAGTATTAAATTTTTTTAAGCTTAGGATTATTTGATCCAACCAGTTCTTAAACTTGTGACGCGGAAAGATCTAAAAATTATATAAACAAAAATTCATCCAGATTCCTTGAAAACTAATGTCTAAAAGGTGCAAAGAAATAGACAGAGAGACACATTAATCTAGATCGACTACGCTAATTGATTAGCAGAAAAAATGTATATAATTTAAAAAATTGGAAACTCTTATTTCTATGATTTAGAAACATCTAACCAATTTCATTATACTCTCTGTAAGAGAATGGAAACATTTAGAAATTTAAATTATCCTTTAAAACATTTGGTTAAGAATTTCGAGCTTTTTCTGTTAATGTTATTTAAAATTTGAAAATATATTTATATAAATTTGGTTATTTTTTTTTAAATCTAAGCATCTAAGATCATCTATATAGTATAGTAATTCGATCTATACAGAAGTATATAGAAACTTATTGAGAAGGTAAGTTAGAAGGTGTTAACTGTGATTATTTGTATATAAATATTCTTATATAAAATCTTTTATACTTTCATTTTCCATATCTTTCACTCTCTATCGCTCCTTCTCTTTCCAACTAACTGTATATGTTTTCTAAATTTACAAATTAATTTTGGGCATTTTCTTGGTTTGTAAATGTCAAAAGTGCCGCCCAATTCTAAGAAAGTGACCAACTGCGGTTAGTGATACCAAAGCAGTCCAGACACTAATGAAGTGCTTGCTTATATTCTAGCACTCCATCTAACTTTATCTCTTTCACTCCATCTCTCTGTCTCTCTCTCCCTTGCTCTCTTTTTCTGCGTCTCCTGCTTATCGAAACCAGGCGACAGCCCAGCATGTTGTCTCTGGGGACAAAGGGAATACAACTGCTGCAACATGCCAACTGCAACTGCAAAAAAAAAAAAAAGGAATCAAAAATATATATATATATATACAGATAGATCTAGTATGTATATGTTTGCCTATAGTAAGTACTAAAACCCAAACAGTAGGAGAGCGAGAGAGGCCCCCAGGTCCTTTGCACTCTGCAGGGCAATTAGAACATTATCAGGCGGCAATAATCGAACTCGTTTGCACCCAAATGTCGTCACACAACAGGATATCTCATCCAGGACGACAAGGATGAAGAAGATATCTATTGTCTTGGCACTGGCCAGACATTGTCACTTTAAAAATTCAAAAAAAAAAAAAAAAAAAAAAAAACAAAAAAAATGCGCAATGTGCTCTGACATCTTTGCCATCGTCGTCGTCAGCGTTTGCGTCTGCGTCGGCATCGTCGGCAATGTCAAAAGTCAAAGTCGATTATCACAAAATTTTTGGGATTTGCCTTAAATCACGCACACGGCACTTTAGGACATCTACCCCCACCTACCAACACTCTCTCAGTCTTTCAAATAGAAAACAACTCAATTAAAATTCTTGGAAGCATTTTTCCCTGTGGTTTTTATACCACAATTTTCTTTTTTTTATTTTTTGTTATGTGCACTCTTTTCTCTGTTTTCCATTTGTTTTGTATCTTTTGCCTCTTCTAATCTGTTAAATTAATGTTAATGCGCGCAACACAAAACTCGACCATATTTTTCCATATAGAAAACAAATTTTGTTTTGCTAATCGCTTTGAAGAAAGTTAAAAAGAAATTTGTTTAGAAATCTCCAACTAAATATAAATATTAAAAATTATATTTTAATTCTAATTGAAAATGTGATTTATTATAGTTTAACATTACCTTATAATAATTTTTATCACATTTATGGAAATCCTTTTGTTTTCACCCTCCAACTCCCCTTGCTAATTGATTTCAAAATTTCATTCGAATCGAAGAAGGCCATGACACGAGTTTTTTTTTCAATATAACTTTCGATACTGTTATAAAAATTCAGTTTAAGTTTCATACACGTAAAGAGTACATCTCTATTAATACATTACACTTTCCTTTCCTAAATTTTATTTAAATAAATTTCCGAGTGTTTTCTACATTCTCTTTTTGGTTTAAAAGAATTTTTCTAAAAATGAGTGACTATAAAGAAGTTTTGATAATGATCATGGTGCTCTGTAAGTCTACTCCCTTTTTATATGGAATCTTTGTGCATTCATCACTTCATCCTTTAGCTTATTTGCAAAGTCTTCTTCCTTCTACGAGGCAAGCCTTTACACAAACTCCTTTTCCCCAAGAAAGGAATGTACATCTTCTGTCATCTGTACCTCCGTTTTTAGTTCATGGTAACGATTATCAACAGTTCTCCATAATGGACCATGTGCCACGCGAACCGGAATCTGAAGATTTCGAAATGACGCTTAACTGGCACTCAATGGACACAGAAAAACTTTTGGAACTGAATTCCCGATATTGTACCTGGAAAGGACTTTCAAATATCTTTTCAATGGAATGGAAAACTCGTTGCCCTTTATAGTCGCTGCATTTTGTATCGGCTTCCAAATTTTTAAATGTATTTTTACTAAATTCTTAGGTTTTAACTGCTAGAAATAGTTGGCTAGTGGTAGAAACAGAATCTTATGTAAATGGACAAAGCAATAATATATTTTGATACTAATAAACTTGTTAAAAGTCCAACGAAATAAAATTCTAATAATTATTCAGATGGAATACCCATCCAATGTCTTGTGGTAGCGGAACTAAGGATATAACACCCTGTCCATAGGAGTGGTTAATACAAAGGGCATGCGCTTTAGTTTGCAAGTTTTTAGTTTTTTTTTTAACCCTCACTAAAAGGAAGGCCATCAACAAAATCTTGGGTAAAAGACAAACCGAAGTTTGGCCCACAATGTATGGTAAATCCTGGCGGCCATATTTAACCAAAACCACCCAAGACCGCCCCCAACTCTTTATGAAGTAATCCCCAACATCCCCCGCATCGTTCATTTTACAGCTGCCTGCTGAATTGTGGTGTTAGAAGGACAAAACCCTTTGTCCTGGTTCTGCTGCTGCTGATGCTGCTTCTGTTGCTGTGTCACATGTTGTCCTTGTTTATCCCAGTGACAATGGCAATTTGCATTTTGAACCGTTCTGTCACCCACAACCCGCACCCCATCACATCCTTTCCATATCCCCTTTTCCCCCTACTCCATTCTAAATGTCAGAAGTTAGCCACTGGGCGACAGGCATTAAATAATTAACTAGCATTTATCATTTATCACACGAGAGCGAGAAAATTTTCCAAAGTAATCCCCTAAAGAAATAAGGGCAAGCAAACAGGCACACACACACACACAATCACACACATTTGGCATATCTAAGTAGCAATTGAATTAAAAACCAATAATATCAGCTAAAAAGAGAAAGCAATCCGATGGCAAGCTAAGGGAAATGGCAAGGCAATGGGAAGAGAAAGAGTGAGAGATGGGGGGAGCTTTATGTTAAACATGTGTAGAGTTGTTTATTTAACAAACATGGTAACAAAAAAGAAGAAAAAAAAAAGGGAGAAGAAAATAACAAGAACGAAACAATTGAGAGCAACAACAACAGGAACAAGGATGCCAAATCAAAGGTGAAAAGATGTGAAAAGCAAACGAAACGTGCACTTGGGGCATTTACCAATCCCCATCAGACTGATGGATGCGGAATGGAGCGAGAAATGGTTTCCCATCACTCTCTCTCTCCCTCTCTCTTTCCTACACTGTCCTTTTTCGATCTCTTCCAATTTTTTTTTTTTTGTATTTTATTCTTTCTTTTTTTTTGTTCTCGTTTTCTGTTGAGGCATACACTACATGACGTATTGGCACACGACTCCTCCTGCTATCGTGTCCGGGCACAGGTCGAGGTCCAGGTCCCCGAGCAGCGCCACTTGAAAGCTCGAGCATATCTTGATTGTTTGCATGTAAATCTGCACAAAATCCCCAAAGTACCCCGGAACGTTGACAACGACGACGACGACGACGTCGACGATGTTGGTGGTATGGCAAAAAAATAAAGAAAGAGAGAAGAGTTCTGTACCTGGGACTCGATGATGATGGTGGCATAGCATCACAATCCCTTGCACAATTGAACTGAGTGCCACACGCGATGAAACTCACCTGCTACTACCATTTCTCTCCCTCTATTATATGGTCACACTTAAAAAAATATTAACTTGAAATAAATATCAACTAAACTTGGGAAATTCCTCAAAAAGAAGTGCAGATACAAACTAAAGTTAGCAAATTTAATAGAGCTCCAATAAAGAGCTCTCTTATAGAGAGGACTTTGATCAGTCTAGACCTGGTCAGTCTAAACCTTTCGAAATTCCCAAAATCCTAAAGCTTTTAAAAAGAAACAAAATGTGTTTTTAAATTAAATATTCTATTCAAAGTTCTGTTAAACGAATTTCGAACTTAAAGTAGATTTGTAGCTTATAGAAATCTTTTGTCTAAAAGTTATTGTCTCTATTTTAAGAGATAAACTTAAAAAACTTAAAATCTTGAGGATTCAAATACACTTCCAAAGATCGAGTCAATCTACCCATTGAGACTTAATATTCGGTGTTAGGATAAGTATATTCATTTTTTATCTGAAAATGGAACCTAAGAACTAGTTCATTTTCTCAGTGTATTGCGAATATCAGTTTTATGCTTGATATTCCTTTATCCCCTTTTAAAGACTTTTACTAGAAACAAGAAGTCATATCCGCATATCTTTACTTTTAAGATTTTTGTAAAAGATCTTTGGGAAAAAATATTTGATATATTTTTTTAAAATTAATTTAGCTATTTTAGTTTAATTTTTCTAAAAATATACAGACATAAGTTAACTTTTTCCTTTCTTAACTTTTTTTCTTCTAACTAAAATTCTCATATTCGTTCTCAAACTTTTTTCTTTATACTTTTGGTAGATCCTTTGACCATTCGTTCTGGCCTAACCTTTTCTGTTTCGTATGCATTTCATCTTGTCGTGAGTGGCCAATTTTCCGATTTTCTGCGATTTTCCCTCTTTTGGTTTTCTGATTTTGTTTTCTGTTTTATCTTACTTCTTTTTTATTTTTTTTTATTTTTTGTCATGTTGTTACAGTTTGGTTTTACCTTTTGCTGCCACGCCCACTGCCATGCATTTATTGGAATTTTACAATAAACTAACGATGCCAAGAGAAGGATGGCGGCAACATCCTTTTACTACCTCCCCACCCCACCCCCCTCGTGTTTTTTTTTGTGATGGTAGGCCAAAGCCAAACCATGGCATTTGTACAAGTTTTTGGTTTGGTTTGGTTAGGTTGTCGTTGCATCCCTTCTCGTGAAGGATGTAATTAAAAAAAAAAAAAAAAAACAGAAAAAGCAAAAGAAAAAGAAAATAAAAGAGAGAAAACGAGGAGCAAATATCGCTATGTAGGAATAGCAAGTGAAGCAGGAGGAGCATGTAAACTGGCACGACCCTTCACTGTGCCACCGAACTAGCTCACACACACGCCTCATAAACCGAATCGATGAGCTTCTCGTTGCTCGACAGACGGCAATCTCTAACGATATCCATAGCTCAAAGCCAAATCTCTGCACAAACAGGATATATGTGTATCAGGGATTGGTAGAAGGGGGCAGGGGGAGGGTTTGGGAATGGTGGGTTTTCGATGCAAAGTCAATCCTTGTCGATGCTGGCATCCGTTCTGACTTGGTTTGTGTAGTCAGCTTTTTGTTTAGATCTCTGCCTCTTACTCGTACTTCTGCTATTTCTCCTTTGCGTTCGTTTTTTGCGGGCATTTGTTTTTTTTTTTTTTCTCTCTTTCTCTCTGTGTTCGATATCGTGCACTCAAAGGAAAGCCATCCAGTATCTGTGCATCCTTGTATAGCTAAGCTACTGCTGCCTCCTTGACGCATTTCGGTTTAGTGTGATTTGTATGCCCCTTCCCCCCAAAAAAAAAAGAAAGGAAAAGAAAGGAAAAAGTAAAGAGAAACAAAAAAAAAAAAAAACGTCAGCTACTTGTGTGCGTATCAAACGGAGTTGAAAGTGAAACGCTTAAACCCAGCGTTCATTTCAATGGATACGAAAACGAGATAAAGACAATGGCAAAGGGGGGCATGGGGAAGGCAAATTGAATCACAGAGCACTAGGCCACACAGTATATGGGGGATATATGCATACCACGTACATGTTCGATACCTACAGGTAAAAACAAAGTATCAACAAAGGCAAATTTGCATCACTGAAGGTAAATGGCAACGATTTGAGATTCATTGTACAAGAAAACGTGGCAGAAGAGAGGGGTAAAAGAAATCGGTAACTACCAATGTGGCAAAATGTAAGAGAGACAAATTCTCAAGATGCTTTATTTCTTTAAAAAAAAAAAAACTGTTATCAACACTATAAAATAGTATGAACAATCGTTTTATATAACCTACTCAACACTTTTTAGAGTTGTCTTTATTTGTAGGAAACTTTAATAATTTTTAAAAGTATGCAAAAGGTTTATTTGTTAATATAAAATATGTAAATTTTCTTTTTATTATTATTTTTTTTAATATTCTTTTTTTATTTTTAAATTTGAAAAATTGAGAATTTTTAAGATTTTTTCAATAGGTCCTTAAGTGTTATTTTATATTGAGAACACACATGGAAATGGTCTGTTTATTAGTACAAAATTTCTTTAAACCTTAGCAAATCAGCTATTTATATATATATACAGTAATATCTACCTATAATGAATACACAAGGAAACAAGAGAACCATCATTATACAGAAATTATGATATATTTTCTATATATATTTTGTAGATTTTATAAATGAAACAAAATTAGAAAATCGGAGTCTTTAAAATGTATTCTTCTTTTCATAAAAGTTGTTTTTTATAGAAGTTCTTCCTGGGGAAGTTCGATCCTATATTATTTGTGTTAAAGGTTAGAAGATGATTTTGGGAATACTTTAAAGAAATATGGGAATATTCAATTAAAAACAAATTGAATTAAGTATTTATCTCTTCTTGGGATGGGAGCACTATAAGTTTCATTATAATTTCACTTTCATAAGTAAAATATTTCTGATAAAATTTCACTAACTACTTAATATTTTAGCTAACTTTAGTGGTCTCAAGTCCTTAGTTCAATAAAATTGTATCTAATCTAACGGGGACTCTATTCTTTCCCAAAATTTATAATTTGAATCTTTGGGTTAGAATCAGAAACTTTTCCAATGAACTGAGTTGCATTTTTTATCCACATAGAGGTAACTATTTTCCCTTTTTTGCCACCCACCTTCTGGGCCAACTGTACCAACTTGCCCCTACATCGTTTTGGTTTTTTTATGTTTCTTGTTTTTTGTGTATTTGGTGCAGTCTCATTCGGAATTGAGTGGCCCTTGGGCAGCTTCCAGTTGCAACAACAGAAACAGCAGAACTCTCAACTGGGACCTCGATGTGTTCTCCTTTTTGTTGTACACACACACACACACACACACACACACACATATACACACACTCTTCTTTTCCTCATAGCCATCATCCATATTCAACTGAATACCCCTTGCCCCTTCTTAGCAGAGCTTCAACACCCTTAGCCCGTTTTTGATTCTCAGGAATACGTTTTTTTTTTTTTTTTTTTTGTTATTCCTCGTTACATGTTGCATGTATTGTGTGTGTGCCCCTTTGGAGAGGTGTGTGTGTGTGTGTGTGTGCAACGTTTGTTGCTTCTGCTGCCTGTTACAGTTGCTGCACATCGCACATCCGTTACATGGCGGCTTATGTGTTGTTGCCGGTTGTCGTTATGATTTTTTTCTCTTCATTTCTTTGTTGCCCTGGCAAACCTGACACCCACCCAATCACCCAACCAAGTTAACCACTCTCTACCCTTTAACCCATTCTTACCAATCTTGCATATATATATATACATATATCTTATATATATCTTTAACTATAGCTTCATCTTTATATTGTAATATAAGTGACCAAAATGGGGTGTGGCACAATTTATTTATACAATTAAAGTCAATCTAAAGTTAGTCTTTTGTATGTAAATATATAACTTGAATTATTAATATATATGTGGACTTCTTATATTCTTCGGATTTGGGAATTAACTAACTTGAAACACATAATATACATATATATATATATATACACACAATAGGCAATTCATCTATATATATATATGTATATATATAATAAAATTCTATGTGTGAAGCAGCTCGGTTAAGTGTGCATATATATATATATCTGATTATATACACATATAGAGCAGGATCTCTCCATTTTAATTGATTTTATCATGGCGTCCCGAATGCAAAGAGCTTCGTGATACAAATTTCTTAATCTTGGGCTTACGCGATTCAACCTCTTCGGCCAATTCCTTGAACATCTCATTGATATATTGAAGACGTGCCCGATCCACGGTATGACGACGACTCAATGGATTATACATGGGACGAGTTGGTGCTATTGGTACCTCTGACGTTACATCGGCTTGTCTAGGTTTATCCTCCATTTGTTTAAATGGTAAATTTTCCTTTTGTCTAACCAAACGAGATAGATTTTCCAGCTCCTCCAGTTGCTCCTGCTGTTGTTTCTTCTGCTGCTCCTTCTGTTGCTGCTCTCGCTGCTGCTTTTGATATTTATTATTGTTATTATGATAGTATTGTTGATTATAGCTATCCATTCTAGAGCTACACTGATAGATTGGCATAGCTTTTTGTATGTGTTCCTTTTTATATTCTGGTATAATTGTATCTGCATGTTTGCACATCACCAGAATCGAGTAGGCCAATGGCGATGCATTCGCTTGAGATAGGCAGCAAGCCAAACTGCCTGATGTTTGATTATTTGGATACATTGACATGGACATTGGCATGGCCATTGGCATAGTTTGTGGCATCTTAAGCGGCTTTCTGGCAACATCTCCAAAAGAACGCGACACAATCGACTGAATGCGCTCTGAGCCTAAACATAATTGAACAAATGAAACAATCCTTTTAATATAGAACTTAACTTTCTTGGTTAAATACTTACTTTTTGCCAAGGAACGTACTAGTTGAACGACTGGCCTAAAGGCATAAAACTCAACTTGACGCAACATTTCACCTGGTAGTGCCGCAAACCTTCACTCACCCACACAAACTTATTTACAGCTATACCGTGTATCTTGTTGAACGGTTTATGGTAATTGCTCGGTTTTGGTTCAAATTTTTACCAAGTTTTGTTTAATTTTTCTATACACACACAACAACACGGGTTACATATGCATATGTATACAATGAATATGTATATATAAATATATGTATATACTTATATAAAACTTTTGTTCACTTGCATACACATATGATGCAGGATATACTTTCGCCTTGTTTTCTCTTTTTTGTGAGTGCGTGCGTGTGAGTGTGTGTGTATGTGTGTGTGTATGCGCCTATGTGGGTGGTTAGGGTCCTTTTGAATATTTTTTTTTTTTTTTTCACTTTTGCCAAGAGTGTAAAAAATGGATATACCAGAACGTAAAAAGTAAAAATGGAAATGAAATATGCGAGAGAGTCGGTACAGTGTGTAGTCTACGTCACTTTGACAATTGGTTTGAATGAAATTTCAAAGCCTTCGTTTTCCACACTGTCTGGTCAAGGGTTGCTACGATGACGATGACGATGATGATGATGGTAAATTTTCCCATTTTCCGTGCATTGCATGCATATTTATAGTTCCGCTTGTTGACAAATATCGCTCTCTCGCATCCCAGCTCTATGTTGACTGACTCACTGACTGACTGGCTAAGTGACGAACGCATAAACGGACGGATAGTCGGATGGTTGGATGGTTGGATTGATGGAGCCGGCAAAAAGCGGAAGCTGCACTGATTAGAAACATAGCCGCTCATCGGTCTCTGGCGAGATTCAAACTAAACACAAATAAAAAACGAAAAAAAAACGAGAAACTAGAAAAAAGAACTCTCGAAAAATCCAAAAACGAAAATGGTTAAAAAACTTTGACATTTTCATACTGTGAGTAGAGTCCCACAGGACGAGATACAACTGAAAGCATCTAAAAAATTCAAGAAATTTTCCATTGAAATGATTTTTGTGTTATAGTTGTTGTTTATTTTTCCCTTCCTCCCTATTTTTCTCGAACTGAATTTGAAATCAATTTACTAATCCGGTTGCACTTAAAGTGAATATTGTAAATGATTCAGATTTTCGAACTGTAAACCATAAATATCTATAACTTTAATGAAGTTTGTTAGAGCTTGTTAATACCTATATATAGATATCTAGATATATAGAGGTGAGATCAGTGGTAATGAAAAATGGGCAAGGGACTCTATAAAAAGGATTTCAGTTTAGTTCAAATGAAATTATGGAATCACTTCTTTAACAAACAGTTAATGGATAGATAAATATATGGATAGATAGATAAATACATAGATAGACAGATAGACACATGGATAGATAGATACATAGATCGATAGATAGATACATAGATACATACATAGATAGATAAATACATAGATAGATGGATACATAGATAGATATATAGATACATAGATAGATAGATAGATAGATTCATAAATAGATAAATACATAGACAGATAGATAGATACATAGATAGATATATAGATACATAGATAGATAAATACATAGATAGATGGATTCATAGATAGATAGATAGATAGATATATAGATACATAGATAGATAGATAGATACATAGATAGATAAATACATAGATAGATAGATAAATGCATAGATAGATATATAGATAGATACATAGATAGATAGATAGATACATAGATAGATAGATAGATACATAGATAGGTAGATAGGTACATAGAAAAATAGATAGCTACATAGATAGATAGATACATAGATAGATAGATGGATACATAGATAGATAGATAGATACATAGATAGATACATAGATACATAAATAGATAGATGCATAGATAGGTAGATAGATAGATACATAGAAAAATAGATAGATACATAAATACATAGATAGATAGATAAATAGATATATAGATAGATAGATATATAGATGGATAGATACATAGATAGATAGATACATAGAGAGATGTATAGAGATCATCCTTTGACCAACTCAATGAAACTTTAATTAACTTTACAATTTGTACAACTTTTCTTAGCCAAACTAGAACAATTTAAGGCTATATTAAAATCTAGAAAACTATTTCCATTATAGCCTTAAATATCTCTAAAATACTTGCTTTATAAGCAGGCTAGAAATAAAATATATTAAATATTTTAAATATCTAACATGAAAAATTCATTATTCAATTTTTATAATTCTGTTTTTCTTAAAGAGTCATTGGCCATGGATCAAAGATTGTTAGTTGATTATGAATTGGAGTATGGAATGTGGCCAACTGTGGCCTTTGTGGAAAGATCTACTATAATGGACAATATGTACTATATATATATATGGATGGATTAGTAGTAGTCGATGAAATGGCAGCGCCGGCGCTATGTTCTTTGCCATTCTTTGCTTTGTTCAACAATTTGCGGGCAACAATGAGCTGAATGGGCTAAAATGGTAAAAGCCTTAAGAAAGACCCTTAAGAATTGAGAGGAAGAAAAAAAACAAAAACATGTGTGTGGGCTCTGATCGGGTATATATAAATGTACATAATGATAAATAAAAGGAAACGGGGCTTTCACATTAGCATTTCGGATAAGCTGCACTTAGGTTCGTTAACAATATAGGATATGGGATATGTGTATCTGATATGGATTCTGGTCGGGAAGGATGCTCGCTAGACTGACTGTCGGCTAGTTAATCCTTTATCGCAGGTGGATGATCGGTGATCTTTTGTATTTCACTCATATCCATTGGCATTGTGTAATGCGCCTGGCCACTTGTCTTAATCCCTTGTCCAGGCACACCCCTCAACAATGGCTAAAACTCTGCATATATATATATGGGTGTGTGTCTGTGTGTGTGATCATTGATCCTGGTTTTCAGTTTCTAGCCTATCTGTTGTGTTTTGTTTTGTTTTGTATTCTTTTTTTTTTCAACCAATTGATCCACTCATGATAAATTAGGCCACAAAATATGTGTAAGCTTAGCTTAGCTCAACCTTAAAGAATCCTTATTTGGTATGCATCTATATATACACAGTGTGTATATATGTATTTACTGCTAGACGGCTTGGCATGTCTTCCGGTTGACCAACAACAATATGAACTTTATTATTAACAACAACAATAACAAAAAGAAGAGCCATCCATGAAAATCAATGGAATGCGAGTAATAAAGAGCAAACATCAGAGAAAAAGCCTGGCAAAATGTTTTGAGATGATGATGATGATGATGATGATGGAGATGAATATGGTGGTGGGGGCGGAGAATGGGCATCTCTTGTTCCTGTTATTGTTGCTGTTGTTGTGCAATTATTAAAATAATGTCCACAGACCATTGAGTTCATAACGCGAATGAGGCCGCAATAAAATAAATAAATGAAGAGGAACTTGTCCTCAAATGAGCCATGCAAATGTTTCATTGAAGGGCAAAGTCAGCCAGCAATGGCAGACAACGGCAGCAAAAATGTCATGACAGTCATCAGACTTCAATGTCCTGTTGCCAGGACTTTGCATTGAAATTTATGAAAATAACAACAAAAAAGCAAAATAACAAATAACCAAATATCAAGCAAGTAGGGGAATTTATATATATAAACATATACATACATATATATATATATGTATGTATATATTGAACTATATTATGGCGAATGGCATCAACTTGATTTTTGGCCATTGAAAGCAGCTGTTCAATTTTTTGATTAAAGCTAAAAAAAAACCAAAAGAATTTTTCTTAAAGACCAACAATGAAATTTCTTAACAAAAATTTATTGAAATTTTTTAAATAAAAATACTGAGAATAAATATAAAATACTTAAATATTTATTTTAAATTTTATATAATTTTTTTTTTTTTTAATTTTTTAAGCAATATTCAAAGTTGACAATAATTCTCAGACAATTCATTGCCATGAAGGACAATTAAAAAATATTAAATTTAAGCTCTGCATTTGCTGTCACTTAATTAATATAAATTTTAAAATTAGACAGTTCAAGAGATTATATAATATTTTGAGTATCTGAAAAGCTTAAGCAAATGGAATGAATCAAAGCCAGCATAAAGGACAATAGAAAATTAAAGAGGTCAGAGAAATATTCATTTGTTATCTTTGAATTTGTTTCTAATTTATATATACATATTTTCTTATTATTTATTAAATATTATTTGTATTGTTATTTTTATTTAATTTAAGTTTCTTTATTAAGTTTCCTTAAGAAATGCGGCCACATGACAGAGTTTCAAGTTTTCCCTATATATATATATATATTTATAATGAATTCTTTACTGCAAAGTAACCCCAAACTGAACTTAATACCATTAATATTATTTTTGCATCATTTCTTTATATTTTTATACCTTTGCAAAAAAGGTATATTAATTTTGGTCAGAAGTTTGCAACGCATAGAAGGAAGCATCTCCGACTATATAAAGTATATATATTCTTGATCAGCACGATGAGCTGAGTTGATATAGCCATGTCCGTCTGTCCGTCTGTCTGTCTGTCCGTCTGTCCGTCTGTCTGGATCAACGCAATCTCCTCCGAGACCCTTAAAGCTACAGAGCTGAAATTTTGCACCTAGGCTTCTTTTTGCTGCAGGCATTGTATATCTCGGAATCATTCCGATCGGATGCCTATATCATATAGCTCCCATAGGAACGATCGGTCGTGAATAAGCTTTAACCTCAATAACTTTGTTGTTTTCCAACGAAATATTACGGTATTTGTGAGTTTTATATACTTCTCAACATATCCACCAAGTTTCATCAAAATCGGTTGACTATATCATATAGCTCCCATAGGAACGATCGGTCATGAATATGGATTTCGAGCAATAACTTGGTTGTTTTTAAGGCGATTATCACTAAATTTGGTATTTATGAGTTTTATATACTTTCTAACATATCTGGAAAGTTTTATCAGAATCGGTGCACTATATCATATAGCTCCCATAGGAGCGATCGGCCAAATAATTGGTTTTAAATGAAAATCTTGGTTATTTTAATAGCGATTCACTCGAAATTTGGTATATGTAAGTTTGGTATACATAAAAATGTGTCTGTTGAGTTTTAACAGAATCGGCCGACTATATGATATAGCACCTATAGGAAAAATCGGACCAAAAAAAAAAAATTTTTTTTTACTTTTAATTGTTTTTTTTAGGGGCCACGGGCATGATAAGCTTTATATACTTTCTTATAATTCTGGTAATTTTTATGTAATTGAAAAGAACAGTTTGCAAAGGTATCCGAACTTCGGCGTGGCCGAAGTTAGCCCAGCCTTCTAGTTTTTTAATAATCTCAAGGCAAATTATTGCCATGAAATCGATAACAAATGACTTTTCGATATCTTCCCTCACTGCAAGTGCTCAGAAAACAAAAAAAAAAAGAGAGAAATATAACATTTCGAATTGTACTAAAACCCCGATCCTGAACCATACCAATCCAATCCTCCCCCCTCTCTCCACCAACAGGTCAAGTTCAAGTGTTAAAAATTGAAAAAAGAATTCACAGTTTTAGTGCTTCGCCGGAACTGAATGCATAGAGAGTTGACTTTTATTTTTATTATGTATTATTTTTATTTTTATTTTTTTTTTTTGTTGTTTTGTGTACGATATTTTGGTGGTTGGTGTCGAAGGTCGGAGGACACGTCTTAAATGCGGTTTCATGTTACACATGTGCGGCGGCGGCGGCGTCTCCAATTAGCGACTGTTTAACGACAATGTAAGCGGAGGGGGTAATGCGGATGACTGGTGTAACTAATACGGGCAAAGGGCACAGGACATGTCCAGGACTCGCCCTGTTAACGAGCATGAAATTATTATCGAAATGCAATTAATAAGTGCGACAAGCGACACAAACACACACACATACACACATACACACATGTATATATGTGCAGGATGTTCTCGCACTTGTTCTGTTATCCTGGAAGTTGACACTGAAAGAACAACGGGACTTTTCACACGAATTCCTTTTTTCCCAACTTCCGTTGCAAGAGATAAACCTCAGAGACTAACAGCTGGCCATCATTTGCATGTGTGTGTGTGTGTGTGTGTGTGTATGTGTGTATGTGTGTATGGGTTGGGGAGAGGTCCAGAGGTGGAGTCCACAAATCGGATTTGCTGCTTTAGGCGTAAATAATTTCGGACCCGCTAGATAAGTGAAAGCCTTCCTCCCCATTGTCCATTGTGATCCGCAAAAGTAGTCGGTGGCAAAATGAAAGAAGAGACGACCCTTTTTTTTTTTTTGTTACCCTAACCAGGGTAAAGGATAAAGGACTAGAAGGCATCCATATAGCAGGATTTAACTATATTTCTAAGCCGTAATGTTTTATATTTAAGGGAAAAAGTTAAGAAACTTCCTTTTGTTAAGAGAAACCTAAGGTAAAAATTATCTAAATAATGTTACGGTTATTTGGGTTCTTCGATGTGATTAACCGATTGTTAAACTTTCATATTATCTTATCCTTGATTAACTTTATTTAGAGCATTTAATATTCTACTTAAAATTTTCAAATGTTTTTTTCCTTTCTTTACTTTTGCCCCCTAGCCTGCTATTTTCTTCTCCCTTTTTTTTTCATCAAATTGAGTCAACCCCCCCACAGGAAGGGGGTGGAATGGTGGATAAGGGGGGATCCAGGGATGTTTTTTTTTTGGAGGTCTTGAATTCGGGGTTCTATACATTGATGCCCACTTTGTTTTAATGCTTGCTGATATGTGAGCCGTAGGGCTTAGTCCGACACACACACATACACACACAATCATACCCTTTTACACATATGTGTATATGTATATATATCCTTATATATCCTTGACTGGCTGGCCTTTTGGTGTTGATTTTGGTTGATTTTTTTCATATGTATATATATATATATATTTCTTTTTTTTTTTAACTGAATTGAGAAAATTTGTTGGCTCAGATTCGTTGAAGCGTTGAGACCATAATCAACTTCAGTGGCCAGCAACTCAATTTATATAAATTTCTCACTCCCTCCCCCCACTCCTACTCCCTTTGCCATGCTGTCTGTCTATTGCTGTCTCTTTTGAAAATTGAAAAAGGATTTCCGTTCGGTTCGGTCTTGGTCTTAGTTTTTTGGTCTAAGGTGTAAATTTTATTTGAATTATTCGCAAAAGGTCAACACATCGACATGGCCATGGTCCAGGCAATATTTGTATTTAGTTTTAGTTTGTTACGTGACCGGCATGGACATTTTGGCACTAGGACTTGACTTTCTGTGGTCCTGTGCAATTTGATGGAATATTTTTTGGTAAATTTTTAGTTGCTTCTTCTTTATTTCCCTTTCTTCCTTGTTGCATGTTTTCTGCTCCTTTATCAATTTAAAGTTGACTTGATTTAGCTTCCGGTCATTTCATTTCCTTTCGTTTCAACAAAAAAAATAAAATAAAATGAAATAAAATAAAATAACCAACTAGCTGCTCATTTGATGGAATCCAAAAATCTTTGGCATTGATTGATTGCTTCCATATTCTCAAAACTAAATTTCAAATAATTCTATATCGAAGTAGGCCTTGACACGAGTTTTTTTTTTTTTTCTAATATACCTTTCGATACTGTTAAAAAAAATTCAGTTTAAGTTTCATACACGTATAGAGTAGATCTCTATTAATATATAACACTTTCCTTTCCTAAATTTTATTTAAATAAACTTTCGAGTGTTTTCTACATTCTCTTTTTGGTTTAAAAGGATTTTTCTAAAAATGGGTGACTATGAAAAAGTTTTGATAATGATCATGATGCTCTGTAAGTCCACTCCCTTTTTATATGGAATCTTTGCGCAGTAATTAAACTATCCTTTAGCTTATTTGGAGAGCCTTCTTGCTTCTACGAGGCAAGCCTTTACACAAACTCCTTTTCCCCAAGAAAGAAATGTATCCGAGATTCTGGTACACGGTAACGATTACCAACAGTTCTCCATAATGGACCATGTGTCACGCGAACCGGAATCTGAAGATTGTGGACTGGACACGGAAAAACTTTTGGAGCTGGATTCCCGATATTGTACCTGGAAAGGACTTTCAAATATCTTTTCAATGGCATGGGAAAACTTGTTGTCCTTTTTTATAGTCGTTGCATTTTGTATCGGCTTCCAAATTTTTAATGTATTTTTACTAAATTATTAGGTTTTGACTGCCAGAAATAGTTGGCTAGTGGTAGAAACAGAATCTTATGTAGCTTATTATAAATGGACAAAGCAATAATATATTTTCATACTAATAAACTTGTTACAAGTCCAATGAAAGAATTCTAGTGGATAAATCAGAACTTTATGCAACTCCTTAAAACACTTTGTAGGAATTAAAAGGCAACTTAATTGCAGAAGGATAATTTTGTTCTAGTTACTGAGAAGAGGAAATAGTTTAAATATGATTAAAATAACCTTTAAGGGGTAATCAGTTTTTCATATACTGGAAATAAAAGTTTTTGGAAAACGTGTTGAATCTTCAGTCAAGAATTTGGGTTATTTTTTATAACCTGTTTATATAAGTTCTTTAAATTTTAATATGCTCTTGATTTTCTCAACATTTTCATATCCTTGCAAGAAAAAGAATAACTTTCAAGTGTTTTAACTAGTAAAGGAAGCCATCTTTATATCAATAATATTATATATAAGTTTATTTTTGATCAGCATGACAAACAGTCTTTATATAGACTGTCTGACTGACTTCCATGGAGGGTATTCAAGCTTCATTTCTTCCTCACAGGTTTCCTTTTAGGTTTCGTTCTGATTTAACTTTATTATATATAGTTCACATAGAAACGAATGAATTAGCAAGGATATAAAAAATTCGAGCATTATTATTTATCTTTTGATATAATTACTAGCTATTACTTTCCCTTTTAAAGATCATTTAACTATTCCTCTAATTTTTAAACAGTTTTCTTTAGACACTTATAAATTTATAAGTTTTGCATATTCTTTCAAGACTGCTAAGAGTTTTCTCTCATTGGTTTCAATTATATTAAATCGTTAAGAAGTTCTGCTAGGAGAACATGTTGCAGAGTATCTGATGGAGGGGCTATCAAATTTTATTATGTTTCCACCCGTTCTTTCCACAAATAATGTGTTTCCGGGACTTAAATACCGCTGAGTTTTTATTTGTATACAGAAATGTTGATTTGCATGGCCAAAGTTGAGGTTGGAAGTGAGTTTGTTATATAGGGGAAACCTTATGCGTGCCTCGTCACTAATGCTTCGACTCAGTCAAAGATAAAGCAAGGTAGTTGAGGTAGCCAGGGGGTAATATCCATGGGTACAATCAAAGTAATATTTAATATAATAATAAAGCAAAGTTGCCAGTGGAACAATAGAGATGAAGTGAAATGAAGGTTAGGGTGCGGAATATGTAACAGCTTCATTCCAGGCGGTCGTGATGTGGACAATGCCCCCCAAAACCAACTTTCCTGTTACCCTTCCTTCCTCTTTCTGTATGTCTTGTTTGAATCAATCCCTTGACGCATGCGCCCATGAATGGCATTTTGAGCTAGTTTCGAGGTTGCCTTTTGGTCACTTCCGTGGTCAAGCCAATTGAGAGGCACAGAGCACCCAGTGGTCAAGGCAGGAGTAGAGCTGGCTGCTTATCGAAGACCTCATGTTGAGTGTCGAGAATTAGCCTCAAGGAATAAAAAAAAAAATAATAATAAAATGGAACAACATATGACGACAGTTGCAAAATCTTCTCCTCCTCTCCTCTCTTAATCATCATCAGCAGCAGCTGCTGCTGCTGTTGCTCCCTGAAAATAGTTTTTCAGCAAAAGTATCATCATCCTGATCAGGTAGATAAGCATCCTTACGAAATTGAGAGCGTTAAAAACGGCACCCAAAAAAAAGGAAAACAATAATGAAAACGAAAAAATTAGAGAAACGCCAGTTCCAATTACCACTCCTTCATTTTCATCTCAATTTCGGCGTGTCCTTTTTCAAGGGGTGTTGAGTATTGTTGTTATCCTAGTGTCAAAACATCTTCCACTACTTCCAGTTAAACAAAAAAAAAGAAAACCAGCAAAACACAAAAACAAATGAGCATATATTGATTAAGTAATAAGTCTGGCATTACTTTACTCGGCTTCGTATTACAAATTACCAAACAGGACAAAGGACAAGTGTTTCAAACAAATTTCCATTTCATTCAGTTACGTCAGGCCAACTGCTGCACATAAAACTACATAAATCAGCATCGGCATCCGAATCTGAATCCATATCCCAATCCAAATCAGCATAAGAATGAGAGCACAGACATCCGTCTGTCCGCAAGTGGCGCCACAAGATAAGGGTTTTTCCTCCTAAAAAAAGAAATCCAACTGCCTGCATCGGGGTCACCAATTTGTTAAAAACCATAAACAAATTGACTGAACTGGCAGTTCCAAGTAGTCAAAGTGCCTACCGAAGAATTGTTCTCCATAAATTGATTCATTGACTTAATATTGATTTAAAATCGTCCTAGACAACTAAGTAAAATGTCCTTTTTTCGAAAATTTGCAATATGTTTGGTCTTGGTTAACTTGGGGGAAGTCTTCTTTAAACTTCTAAAACCGTTATAACATCTAGTTTTAACAGCAACAGTTGATTAAATTATTTATTCAAATTAAACCTTTAGTTATATGTGAATATGAATGATTCCTTTTATTTTTTGGGATTCCTGAAAAGAGTCGAGTGTAAGAGAGACCATTAGCAAAATCAACAGTCATATTTCTGCACTCAAATTCACTCGGTCGCTATGCAACAATTTACAATGCACAGTCGTGGTATATTCACACTTATTCATACACAATCATACTCACACACAGTGACAAACTGGCATATGAATACGCGAAACATGCAGAGAAGTCTCTTAACAAAGCGGCCAGCAGGAGTCGCTAGTTCTCGGTCTCATTCTCTCTGTGTCTCTTGCCCTGTTGTCAACGATGTGGAAAATGTTACGCTACAATTTAATTGAAAGGATAATCAGGAGCAGTGGGCATAAGAAGCAGAGGCAAGGAGGCAAGCAAAATAAAAAAGGATACACAAAAGCTGATGCCAGCGGTGCTAAAAGCTGCGCGCAATGAATGACTGAATGACTGACTGACTGAATGAATGAATGAGTGAATGAATGGGAAGGCAAATAGAAATATAAAATACAGCGCAACAACGGCTTTTGTTGTACCCGTCAAGTGTCCTTTTTGATGATGATGATGATGATGACGACAAGGATGAGGATGACGTGAACATAGAACGTTACGGGGGTTGCTTTTGGTAGACCTCGCTTGTGGCCGGGTACGTGAGCCCACAACGTGGCCGGCTTTGCTTCCGTCGATCTTCCGTGGCTGGAGGGGCGGGCGAGACAGAGAGAACGAGAGAGAGGGAGACAGAGATAGAAAGCGAGATCCTGTGGCGTGCTACAGGGACCAAGACCAGGGGTTGTCCTTTGTCCACAATTGGCAAATGAAACTCTAAAAAAGCGTAAAGTAAAATTAAATGAGTTGCACACACACACACACACACGTTCACACACACCAAATTGCAAATTGTGCGAGCGCGCAACAATCAGACAAGGCATAAGAAGAGGAAAAAAAAAGGATTCCCGCAGCGTGTTGTCCTGTTTGTAGGACTCCACTCCTTGCTGTGGACTGAAATGTAAAAAATGTAATTTTAATCGAATTCATTTGCCCCTTACCCACGATTGCCTTTGGGTTAACTCTCGTAGTTTTTCGATTTCCATTCAAAGTTCTAACCTTATTAGTGTTCGCACCTCTTTTTTTTTTTTTTTTGTCCTAGTGCTCGTTGGCTTGATTTGTGTTGTGCCAACGGTCGCAGCGGGGGTTATGGAGAGGAGTGAAGTGGAGTGGCCGAGGGCGCTAACTCGCTCAGCGAAAGGCATTCTTCTGCAAAGAAATGCAATTAACTTGGTCAAACCCGCTACCCTCCGCCTCTAAATCATCTCCTGCCTAGAATTACACAGAAGCAACATAGCAACCTCGCCATCTCGTCTCACCCCTTCCAAGTGATACGCGGCTGGCTCCAGGACAAATCAGGAAACTCGCATACACAATTTAAACAAAAGGCATTCCTCACTAATTAACTTTGTTAGCATTAGCGCGAAACTCTCACAAAAACCAACAACCAGCAATACCAATGGAAAAACAACAACTTTTTTTATTTGTTTTTTGCTTTCTTTTTATTTTATTTTTTTTTTTTTTGGTTTTGTTTAAAAGATACTATTTGTTGTGCGATCGAGTCGAAGCATTGAGGCTCTAACATTGATTGATAATTCTAAATAAATATTAAATCTTCTTTTAAAAGAGAGAATTGGCAAGTAAAAATGTTTTAAATTAATAAAAAAAAAAACAAAATATTAGAGAAAAATATAGAATTAACATTATGAATAAAAAATAAAGAAAAATATATTAATATCCTTTTGATTATATATCTTATAGTTATTCGAAAAAGTATCTTAAAGATTGTCTCATTTTGCTGTCACTTAAACGTTTTAAAACCGCAATAAAATAGACATAAAAATATATTTTAAATTTGAATTTAGAAAATGATTAAAATATTTAAATGTTTTAGCTTAAAACTAAATTTTTTTTAATATTTAAAAATTATATAATCAGATTTTTAGAGAGTCTACAGTGTGTCTCTTACGGCGAATATTATTAGAGATTTTTCTTTGCAAACTTTTTTTTTTTTACTTAATTTTTGCTTCTCCCCATCCCCATGTCCTTCTCTGTCAATCTCTGTTTATCAAAGCTACACATGTAAAATTAAATATTGTTTATTGTCAGACCTTTGGCCCTGCATTAATCAACCTTCTGTGTATCTGTCCCTTTGCTCCTTTCTACCAACTTTTCTTTATTTATTGACTTGCGAACCATTTTTTTTTTTACCCTTTCCCTATTTTTTCGTTTGTATAACACATACACACCCGCACGCGAGGTTGTGGGAGGGGGGTAACAACATTTATAGCTAATTTTCTTGTCATTGTTTTGACTTTTTACACCTTTACCTTTGCCCCCGTTTACCACCGTTTGCCCCGTTTGCCCCGTTGCTTGTTTACCTGGTGGCTCTCGTGACGCGTGTAATTTTCTGCAAAGTTTTCAGGAGTTCATTTCGAGTGGCGTCGCATTGTTTGGCCATGTAAAATAATATTGAAAGAGTAAAGCAAAAACCATGAGGTGTAAGAGGGGGAGGGGAGAGGAGTAAGAGAAAAAAAAAGGGTTTTGTATATCCATGGGAAGCCATAGAAGTAGATCATGATGATAGATGGACATTGAGTAGGGCAACATAAAGCAAAATCCTTTTCATTTTCATTTTGTTTTTGTCTTTCTTTTTTTCCCGTTAATGTTTAATAGATTAGCAACAAAAATTATTATTTAGACAAGAGATGAAAAATTTCATTTATTATTTATCAACACATTTAACCATATTGTTGTTGTAATTTTTCTATTGCTAACACTTTGAAATGAACTAAATGAACTTAAGAATTTATTTGAATTTTTTAAATTTATTTTACTCATTTTTTAAATTTTCCTTTTAATAAAGTCAAAAGAAAATAAAAACATTGTAGGGAAAATTTAAAATTTTTTCTAAATTTTTATTGAAGTAGAAAAAAGGTTTTGAAATATTCAACAAAAAAGCAAATATTTTTTATTATAAGATTATCTATTTTATTAATTAATTAAAAATTGTAGATGGAATTTTTTATAACTAGAAAAGTTTTCTATAAATTTCAAAGAATATTTTTAGAAATTGTAGCCAATTAATTTAACCTTTTCACCCCTGAATACCCTTTTGACCCTCTTTTATTATTATTTAAAATTTAACTGGATTGAAAATATTTTAAAATTATATTAGTTAACTATAACATGAACAGAACTTAACTAGTAAATTGTTAAGAAAATTGTTAAAATTCCATAAGAAAATTTAAGTTAAATTATTTTTTTTTTTCTGTCTAACAATTGAAAACCAGCTGCATGAGTCCTTCCTTACTTCCTTTTATCACACATTATCTGTGTCCCAGCTGTGTGTTACTTGAACAAGAGCAAATTGGTCACACGCGACCACTTAACACTTGAAAATGAATACATCAATCCTAGGACAAGTCAGGGAAAAATAATCAGAAATAAAATTGCGGCAAAATGTGCAAAATTGCCCCATAAACTGGACGTGCCGTGACAAATGCCTATATATCAAGGATAGAATGAACAATTTTGTATAGTTATTTAGGCACGCTCATCACACATCATTATTATAATGGGGCAGGAGCAAAGGCAGAGGCAGAGGCAGGAGGCAGGAGGCGATCGACCAATCAAACAATCGAACGATCGAAGGACCGTCACGGACTGGCTTACCCGCTGTGGCCAAACGACTGCGGTCGACCCCATAACAAGACGAAAAAGAACTACAAAAAAAAAAAAAAAAAAGAAGATAAAAATGGCAAGGAAAAGGTATAACAAAAAGGACATGATGATGGCGCAACGAATCAGTTTTGCAATTGTCGAACAAGAGAAATTCAGCAACATTGTTGCAAATTGAAATTATCAGGCGAAAAATTGAAATTTTCATGCTTAGAACACATGTCAAGCGAAAGGACAAAGGACACAACTTGCCTTATTCTCTCTCTCTCCTGCTCTCTTTTTATCTATGGGTAAGTGTGTGCATTTTGGCGTAATAATGTCATCAAATTGGCCATGTGATACAATATATTTTGTCCTGTGCTAGCATATGGAAATCCTTTTACCTTTGTTATTGTAGTTCGACCATTTCAAGGATGATCAGCAAAACACAGCATCTTTTCTTCATACTTGAAACAGCTAAGGTAGAAAAACGTTTCATTAGTTATCATTATGTTTTCTATAGTGTTTTCAATTACTGACACAAAAGAAGTATTAACAGTCAAAGTATGGTTCCATAACATACTTTTGGGAGTTTTATAGATAGTTAAAGTCTTTTCTTTAAAAGAAATAAAAACGTTTTTATTCTATATAAACATTTTTTAATTTTCTTCAAAGTTTTTGCACAAAGGTTCGTTCAATAATGCTGTAAAAGGGCTGAGCTATTGAATATTTTCTGGTTTTTGTGTTTAATGATTATTCAATTTATTGTTGCATATCTTTAGGGATCTTTGGTATGAGTGTAGTCATTAGGATCCTGTTACCGTTTATCATATCCTATTTGACTATTAGAGCTTAAAAAGCAAAGCAAATCATTTTCTTTATAGTACAATTATTTCTTAAGTAAAAAAGTTTTTCAAATAATTATAAATTAATTATAAAATAAAAACAAAAACATAAAAATTATATAAAATCTGCATCTTTTCTAATTTAAAAACTAATTTAAAAACTTTGTTTGTTTATTGAGATAACAAATTTTAAATAAAAAATCTAAGAAAAAAATGTTTGATTGGTTTTTATGTCAATTTTAGAATTTCATTGAATTAACGATAAAAAAAATTGCTTGGAATTTGAACGAATAAATATTTAAACATATTTAGTTCTATAAGAAAATTTGAGTTTTAAGAATAAGAAATTTAAAAACACAAAACATTTTAATGACAATTGCTAGAAAATTATTTTAAATTATTGATTTAGTCAATCATAAGAAGGTTTATTCCTTTTTAGCTTGGCCAATCGAATACTATAGCTAGATAAGTAAGAAGTTGAGTATTTTTACATATATTTCATATTGTTGCACGTGCTACAATGTGGCAACAACTAAATGGGATTTTGAATTATGTTTTACAGACTGGCAAATGTATTGCATAATAGATGCCATCATAATATGATTTGCCAGTAACACAAAACAAAAATCAACACTTGATCCTAAATAGAGGCACACGACAATCAACTTATTCATAATAGATGAGTTTAGGCAACAGCGACAAAATATATATATATATTTATAGATATATATAGAGAATATGGAAGCGGGGCAAAGGGACTTGGCAATCAGTCAAATGTAATAATAAATAAATAAATAAATCAGAAATCTGTTTTTGGTGTTAATGCCAGAGTGCCTAAGAGAGATATATAGAGAAAGAATGAGAGAGAGAGAGAGAGAGGGCAGATAGGTAAAGCATGAGGATTAGAAAATTGGCATGAAAAAAAGAGGGAGACATTTTGATTGTATTCACTTTGCTTATCCAACAACTCTTTTTTTATGACAGCTTAAAAAATTTATACATATATTTGTATGTACATTCATTTGTTTTCCTTTCATTTTCCTTTTTTTATTTTTTCATAATTTTTTTTTTTGGTTACTAGCCAGACAATATGATTGACTTGGCTATGAATAGGCAAAGTTAGTCTGCTAGTCCAGATCCAACGAACTGTTGTCCTTGTTCAAGAGATAATTCAACACTTTCATTTTTTTGGCTAAATAGGCTTCAGTTTGGTAAATATGAAGGCAAACAACTAATGACAAAAAGCCAAAGCATTTACACGAATACAGTGAAACTTGACTAAAGTGACCAGTAAACTAAAAATCAAAAGAAGAAAAAGTCACAAAAACTTAAACCAATTTAGGAATTTAATATATAAAAAAGAAAGCCTTTCGAAATGCCTTACCTAAATACTAAATAAAAAACTTAAGCATTTTTTTAAATTTAATTTAATTTTTTTTTATATTTCCTTTCATTTAAATTTTTCAAAACAAATTCATATTATTGGAAAACTTTTTGAAATTCTTAAAACTATTTGTAAAATTTTCAAGATAACTGAAAATTTTTAATTAAATTAATTAGCTTAAATTTGTTTAACGAGTAGTTCGAATATCAATTTAATAATTGAACATTTGAGACTTTATGTGTACGCTTTACTGTAATTTAATTTGTCGCTTATTTTGATTTTGATTTACATTTTTATTTCATTTGTTCAGTAGCACGTAGAAACAGGCAAACAACCGGCAAACATTCAGTCGAGAGTGTAAATCAACAGTCATTCACACACACGCACACACACACACAAGCACACACTCTGTATTTTTTCCCTGTTGCAGTGTGCATTTCCGTTTAGCCAAAAAACGAAAAACAAAAAACCAAACAAAAAAAAAAAAAGGAAAGCGAAATGTAAGTGTGTGTGTGTATTAGTTAAGAGAGTCTTTCTCTCTTTCTGCGTTTGGCTTATCTCAGTGGCATCTGTTTCGGTACTTTTGCTTTTTGACATACGATACGAATGAGGCGATGCATCTCACCTTTGTGACACAACCTTCAATTCAATCAACGGCAATTATGTCGCATGTAAATCATATCACCTTTAGATCTCTCCACTCTCCCTCTGTTCCAGCAAGGATTATGCACAATAGATATACTAGATGAAGAATGTCCATTATATACCATTGGATAGATATTTATCAGAGAAACACTCTCTCTCGTTTACTTAAATTTATTTGGTTGTCTTATTTGTTATTCAATATGATATGAGCCGGAAGTTTTTCAAGTGATTTCAATCGTTGATGAAATTGTTTTAAACGGATTGGACACCTGAGTAAGGGTACAAAAAAAAAACACATAGCACAACAACAACAAATAACATTTAAAAAGATCTCTTTTTCCCCCTTATACGCTCCAATATTTTACTATTTCAATGGAAAATTTTGTGAGTTTTTTCTATTTTCTTGATGAAACGATAAATCAAAAAAGAAAGTCTTATTAATCGAATATTCAACGCTATATTTTTGATTTTTAATTATTAATAAATTTTTTTTTTGTAGAAGTAAACTTAACTTTTGTTCTCAGATGAGATTGATGAATGTTTTTTGTTTTAAAGTTTTCTTAGGGTTTATTTGATGGTTTTTTTTTCATCTTTGGTTATTTTTTTTATGAAATTTTGCTGAAATACTAATCAATATAAATGAATTGATTTAAATGAGGTATTACACAATGTTATTTTATGTTCAAAAAGCTAATGCTTACAGAAGAAAACCGATTTAGTTTATCTGCGGGAATTTTTATTTAAATTTAGCCGAGACACACTTCAAGTTTCAAACCCTAACATTTGGTTAGACAGCTGATGCTTAGTCAAGTTTCTTACCTTCTTAGCCGTAACACAAACCGAGGCGATTTAAGGCTTTTCTTCGCAGGCAAATTTAAGTTTCACACCTTTTTTTTGTTGGTTGGGCTTGAATTTGCCACCTATTGTGGATCATGTTGCAAAGACAACATTATTGCATGCCACCTAGCTGTAATAAAGTGCAACTTAATTTCCTCTGCTTAGGAGCGCCCATAAGCTGGCAATGATATATATATTTAGGTATCCTTTTGACGAAAAAAAGACATTTTGTTTCACTAACACACTCTTATTATATAGTTAGGAATTGTTTGTGCGACTAACCTGAGATTTACTTTAACACACTATAGCTATGACTGTCTGTTATGGTACATCCTTTGCTTGGTACGAATGGTATGAAACTGATTACTAAAGCGCATCCTGGCAATGATCCTTCTTATAACTGAGAATATCCTATATGTGGCCTTTAATTTTTGTTTGTTATCTGAACAACTACAGTGACTTCTCCCATGGAATGTCCTTGAGTATATCTTCTATCTATTGGGGTAACCCAAAACCGTAAAGAAAACACACATATTTATATTTATGTATATTTCGTAACAAATCGAAAATGTGTTTTTTTTTTTGTTTTGTTTTTTTTTTTTGTTTTGTTTTGTTTTATTATTATTACTTTTACTTTTTCTGATCAAAATCATACAACGTTTTGTCAATTCGTTTTTTGTTTTGTTTGGTTGATTACTCAATTGTATCGCATTATAATAATAATGTTGTTGTTCTTGTTGTTGTTGTGTTTCGTTTCATAATCTTTAATAATAATTTTTTTTTTAATTATAATAATTAATATATAATTAATATTTGTTTTTGCTTTTGTTTTGTTTCGTTTTTTTTTTTTCATTTCTTTATAATATTACTTGGTAATTTATTAATTTGTTTTCCCATCAACACACACATGCCTCAGCCTCCTCCTCCCCTACTCGAACTACTACATTTTTTTCTCATTTTCGATTCGCCATTTGCCATAATGCAATTTCGATTCATTTCGTTTCATTTCGTTTCGTAACGGTAATTCATCCTCACTCTCGTCTCTGACATTTTGCGTTGTGTTCTCTTGTTGCCATTTTATCAATATATATATACATATATATATATATATATATATATGTATATATATATGTATATGTTTTGTTATAGACTGTACTTTTGTTCTTTAATATAATGCATGCGATGTTTCGTTATTTTATTTTGTTTTTTTATATACTTTTTTGTTTGTTTTATGTTTGCTGTCATATTTTTTGTTTTAGTTTAAATGTAAAATTAACTAATTGTAAAATATGTGTGTATATATCTGTGTGTGTGTATGTGTGTGTTTATGTGTATGTTAGTAAATGTTATTTACAAGGGAGAGGGAGGGGATTTATCTTCTGTTTTGTTGCTGTTGTCGTGTGTCTTTGTGTTGCCATAGTTGAATTTGCCTTTCCATTTCCTTTATGTTTTTTTTGTTTTCTTATATTTTGTATAATATTATTAATATTATTTATTTATAATTGTTTTGCCCTTTATATGTATGGGTATTTGTGTGTGTCTCTGTGTGTGTGTGTTTATGTCTGTCTGTTGATTTTATACTGCATATGTCATATGATCCTGAAAATCAGTTTCTATTTATATAATCTTAGACTGCTAAAAATTCACGTTTATGTCCTCAATATTCATATTCTATATGTACTGTATGTATGTATTATGTATTGTGATTGGAGCACCCAAATCTGATCTGAGAATAATCAGAAATATCCATAAATATATATATATATATATATATATATATAATAAACTATTGAATATATTCTAAAAAACTTGATTGATTCTTAATAAAGGGAATCTCTTCTATTAACTATAGATACCAGACTAATACTTCATTCGATTCGATTCGTTTCGATTCCTATTCCAATGACTTAAAATAATTAATGATCTTTTTTTTTTTGTTTTGTTTAATCGATTGATAAATGAACATTATAAGCTTTGATATCGAGTAATTATCTATATACTGTTATTTTAGTTCTTAAAAGTGAATTATTTTCATCAAAAATAGCAACGATAGTTCAATTATCGTGACTATAGTATATAGATGGAATATACATACACACATACATATATATACATATATATATGTATGTATGTAACGATGTATGTATGTATAATGTTTATGGTACATTAGAAGTACATCAGTTTTTCTTTCCTTTTGTTTTTTCTTATTTCTTTTTGTTTCCTATAGCTTTTTCGTTCTTGAAAACTATCGAATGATCGGCAGAGTTTGTGATAATATCGATTACAATTGATGGAAAACTGAATTACTAGTTCCTCTCTCACAGATCGGGTGCCTAATGGAACGACTTAATGTATTTTGTATGCATATTTGATCTATAATGGATTTTTTTTCTCTCTTGATCTTTTTTTACTTAAAAAGTTCTCAAGTCTCATACATAGGTATATATATATATATATATATATATATATATATATATATGCTTGATTTATCCTTTACCTCTCGTATGTATATGCTATATATTAGAATATATATATATATATATAATTGGGGAGGGATGACAGGGGAATGATGGGGGGAATCTTACGTTTAATGTATTGCTATTCGCATTGTGTCACTCATTTGAAAATTTATAAACTGAGGACGTTTTTTTTTTTATTTCATATTTTTTCTTCCATTGCACATCATGATTTCTATATATACGTGTCAATATATATATATATATACATATATATATATATATATATATATATATGTGCACATATGTATATATAGATATATGTATGTATATACTTATATAGCTTCAAATTAAAGCTTTATTAACCATGCTCGCGTTTTTCATTTCGTTTTGTTTAAAAACAAAAATTAAACGACTCATAATCGAAAAATTTAAGAATTTATTTTGTTTATAACTAGTTAAAAATGAATAATACTTTAAAAAAAAAAAATACATTCTTTCTAATTATCGTTTCGTTTTAACCAGTTGTTGCTTTTCCTATATATATATATATATATTTATACGTTAAATGTAATTTTAATTTTATTTGTTAATTTCTTTTTTTTGTTTTGTTTTTGTATATATGTATAATTAGGCTATATAAGATTCTTGCTTTGGTTTCCTATATTCTTCTTCTTTCCTTTGGTTTTTTTTTTATTATTGTTTAATACAAATTAGTTGCTTAAATTTACCTAATTCTTAATTATTTATGTAATTTCTTGTTGCTTAATATTTTTGCTTTCATTTTTTGTTTTTCTTATTTTGTGGTTTGCTGAATTTCATTTATGTCGGGCCTTATTGTGTGAGAAAGAGAAGAGATAGATAGAGAGACAGAGACAGAGACAGAGAGAGAGACAGAGTGGGAAATAGAGGATAAAATTTGGAAATCAAGTTTCTGAAACCGAAACATTCAAACGAAATTTATATACAAAAGAAATGTGTTTCCATCAAAAGGTTGAAAAAAAATTTATTTATTAAATGTTTTTAGGCACAATCGATAAACTTTTAACGGTTATTCGGTTATTTCGGTTATTCAGGCAATGGGTAACAAATTTTTAAATTGAAATCTCCATTTTATAACAATATTTTCGGCATATGAATAAATATTGAAAATTGTTATTTAAAGCAAAGACAAAACATTGAAACATTCAAACTTTCTGTCTATCGATAGTTATATAGAAATTTATCGAACAAAGTGTAATCCTTAAAACAATGTAAAGTAAATTGAAGCTAAATAGTTATCGATATACAAAAGGACACTATTAACCAAAATCCTACAAGTGCTTTAACCGTTATGCGTTTCGATTGTACTGGAAATGTTTTCTTTTTTGGTTCACTTTTAGGAAAATGCCTTGAAAATCTGCTTGGTAAGTTTGGAAAATTTGAACATTTCATATTTTTGTTTTTTTTTTTATAGATTTTGTTTTTTTTTTTTTTTTTTTTGTTTTGTTTTGTTTTGTTGGATATGTGTGTGTGTGTTTTTTTTTAATATTTTTTTTGTTTCTTTATTTATATATGAGAGTGGGAAAGGGTGAGGAATAGGATTAGACATTTAGATTTTGACTCTTTTGTCTCTTTCTCTAGAACGTGTGACAGAAGTTTAGCTTGGATTTTTACCTTATCATATTTCTTTTTTTTGTTTTGTTTTTGGATTTGGGTTTTTCTTTGTGTGTGTGTGTGTGTGTGTGTTAAAAGACGTGCAAACATTTTCTTTTTTTTGATAAATTTTTGTTTGATGTTTTTTTGGTTTCCTTTTTTTTATTTATTTTATTTTTAACATTATGCGTGTATAATTGCGAATGGGTTTTCTTTTTGTTGTGGTTTTTTTTTTTGTTTATTTGTTAATGTTTTATTTGTTGTTTTGTTTTGTTATTTTGTTGCTGCGTTTTGTTTAAAATCTTTGTTTTTACTTTTTCAGTTCTTTTTGAATTTCTTTGTGTAGATTTGTTCTTGTTTTTGTCGTTTTTGTTGTTGTTGTTCTGCTTGGTTTTTTGTGTTTCTTGTTCTTTTAATTTGTATAAATAGTTTTTTTTTTTTTTTGTTTTATTAAATTAATTGCATTAATTATAATTATTTGTTTTTTTTTTCTTGTTATTATTAATTATTTGTTTATCATTATTTTTTTTTTTTTTTTTGTTTTTATTAATTATTCAATTAATCAGTATTTAGTTTTAATCAAAATTCCTCTAGTTGAAGGCAATCGGCGAATATATTTGAAATTATTTATGCAATTATTTTACAATCTTTTTCTTATCCCTTTTTGTTTTCTTTTCTTTTTTATTCTCTTATTTTTCTCTTATTCTTGTTGTTGTTGTTACTAAACTTAGAACTGGGTTTTTTTTGGTTGTTGTTGTTGTTATTGTTGTTGGAAAACAATTAAATTTTTATGTCTTACAAAAAAAGTGTTTTTTTGTTTCTTTCTTTCTATTTTTTTTTTTTCATTTTTTTTTATATTTTCTTTGCTCTCTTCAAAAAGTCATCTGAATTTCTGGAAAACTTAGATGTAATTTTTTTCTCCTAAATTTTTTTATTTTTATTTATTTTTTTAAAATTTATTTATTATATTATTCTAGCAACTAAATTGTTTACTTTTTTTCTTGTTTAAATTGTTGTAATTTTTATATAATTTATTGTAATGTTTGTTGTATAATTCAAAATTCATTGTTTTTGTTTTTTCTATGTACAAATTCTCTATTTAATGTTAAAAGTTATTTTGTTTTCTTCAATTGTTGAATAAAACAAAATTAAAAAAAAAACCAACAAATGAAATTTTTTAGGTTTTCTTTTTTTTATAAATATATATATACATATATATTTAAATATTTTTATATATATATATATATATATATATATATATATATATATATATATATATATATATATATATATATATATATATATATATATATATATATATATATATATATGGTAGCAGATGAAAAATGGTAACAGTAGATTTTTTGATTTAAGAAATTTAATCATCTCACTGAGACTCTAAGGAGAGAGACTAAAAATTTACTTTTTAGTGGATAGAAAAATATTGAAATTCATTTTAATTTGAATATCAAGTAAAGTGAACAAAACTTTCAAATTAATTGTCCAATGTTTTTTTGAAATAATGTTTAGATAAAGGTCTAAAGACTTAAGAAAACTAATTAATCAATTTGGCTATAAAAACTTTCTTTTCTTTTTTTTTTTTTGAAAAGAAAGAAATTTTAGGAAATTGAAAATTGCAGCAATAATTGTCCTTTTATTGGAATTTTATTAATAAAGTAATAAGGTAAGCAAATTGAACAAGAAATCAAAGATTTGCTAAGCCTTTCACTTTTGTATAAGGTCCTTTGTTAAGGTTAAGAACTCAAGTTATTTTTCTGGAATTGGATTTTAATTAAGATGGTCCTAGATACATTTTGCTAGCTATTTTATAAACTTTCATAAATTTGGGCTTAATCTTCATGTTGCAGATTTTGATTTGAATGATTTTGAATAGGAAGTGTCTATATATTCATATTCTGTACAGCATTACATTTGTTTTCAGTGTTTTGCTTTCGTAATTGCTGTCCTTTACAACACTAGAAAGGATGTAGAGTCAAAAAAAAAGGATTTATATACTTTATACAAATTTTTCAGAATTTTTAACATGTTTCATATTTCCCTTTAAGCATTAAATTAAATGAATTTGCATAATAATATATGCCAAAAATTAGTAAATTGATTCAAGGACATCAAGGACATTAATATAAAGTCTTTAAATTTATAATAAATATATGTTTCATATAACTTTATTTTTAAAAATTTAAACTGATTTTAAAACGTAGCCAAACTCATTCAAAATTGATTGGAAATTTCATTTAATTATCCACTGTTACCTTGCTATTGATATATATATATATATATATATACATATACATATATGTATGGATATATATTTATTTAAATTTAATTAATAATAATTTGAAAATCACTTTAAGGCAGTTTTTTCATTTGTTTCTTATGCATGCAAAGGAAAACTAAATTAGGAAATAAAAGAAAATTCCATTCGAAAGGAGAGAGAGAGAGAGAGAAAGAGCTAAATGCTCGTTTTTCTTTTTTAATTTTTAATTTATTTTATTTTGTTCTTTGTTTATATTATATTTTAGGAACTACTTTTAAGTCTGGCTAAAACCAATAATTAACAGCTGATAAGTTATAAACAAATTCGCTTAAATGCTGGCCTTAATAATGTTTGCTTTTTCCAATTTTCTAATTACTGGAAGACAACGCAAAACTTGTGCAACTCAAACAAATCAAAATGAAATCAAATGGAAGAATAAACAATATAATAAAGAACAAGAAAGAGAGAGAGAGAGCAAGATAGAAGATAAATAAAGTTAATTAATCAATTAATTTGAATGCCTTGTATGTATGCACCATAGTACAAATAGTACAAAGTACTCAGTACTCAATTCAAAGATACAATACGATTCGATTCGATTTGATTCGATTCAAGTTCTTCTTCATTTCTTTCCCCTATTCCATTTCACTTTTTATGTTTTGCTTGCCTTCATTTTTAAGTGTCTTTTTTTTGGTTTTTTTTTCGTTTTTTTTTTTAGTTTTTTGTTTTTGCTAATTATTGTCAGCTATTTGTTCACACACACACACATACATTTCTTTTAATGCTAGTCAACAAAAAGGAAAACCATAAAATTGGCAAACAAAATGCAATAAGAAGTCGGAAATGAAATCGTTATTGAAATGCGGAAACGGAAATGGTAAATGGAGTTTTGTTTTTTTATTAAGCAGAGTTGCCTAGTTCATTTTTATACATACATATATATATATATATATATATATGTATATATATATATATGGAGTACTTGTTCTAAATATTCAGCAATTTTCATATACATACATACACACATTGGTATAGATATAGTTATATATAAATATTGTATATATATAAACATTTATGTATTTATTTGTTTAAGTTTCTTGTCAAGTTTTTTTGTTTTTTTTAATTTTAAACATTGTTTTTTGTGTTCCTTATCTGAGAATGTGAATTGGCAGTTTCAGTTTGGTTTGTTTCCGTTTTTTGTTTGTTTTCCTTTTGAGTTTTCGTCATCATTTTTTTTCTTTTATTCACAACAAACTTGAGGCCAATTTGCTTGGTTATCGATAAATCGATTAATTTATACTTAAAACGATCTGCAGTAGCGAAAACTATACATTATATTTCAAATTTGTATTTTATAATTGAATTTTAAAGTAAATTATTTAATCAGTAACCCATCTAAGCTGTTCTGTAGTTCCTTCTCTTTTCTATGAATCAACAATCTATCGATTTTTTTACTTTGATCTTTAACGATTTCGATTAAATGTATTAAAAGAAATACATTTTTTCAAATTGATTTTCAATTTATAAGAATTGTTATGTAAATTCATAATTAAAGAACAATTTATTTATCATTGATGTCGGACATTTGCATGCTAGAACAATTATCGATAAATCGATTTAAGGATTATATCGGAACACTGATCTCTGCATCAATTATTCTTCTATCGCTTCTATCGATAACCAAAACAATTAAGAAATTTATTTTCTTACTTTGGCTCAAATCTTGTTTCGATATTATCTTGTTTCAATCAACCAATGCCATATACTATATAGTATATATATATATACATATATATGTATATATATTTAATAAATTTAATGATTGGTTGCTTTCTTTACAAATTCTTTAGGATTTCTTTTTCATTTGTTTTTTCTTTAGTAATATTTGTTGTTTGACTAAGTTATTTTCACCAATTATTTAATCTGTTATGTATATATATATATGTATGTGTATATATGTACATATATGTATATATATTTTAGTGATTTGCTCTTTATTGATTTTCTTGAGCATAAATTGACCTGTTGTTGATCGGAATTTTGCTAGATGATGAGAGGGGGAGAAGTCAGAATTGTGATGAGGAATAAAATCGTTAACCCAAAATATAAAAAATAAAAACAAATTTAAAAAATAATGATATGTATATAAAGAGATTGTTTTTTTTTTAATGTTTTTAATCATATTTATTGCCAAAAGGATTAAACAAAAACAATTTAAGAACAGAAAAAAATAAAATAATAGAATTTGTTTGCTTCTGGCTGAGATTCTTCATATATATTTATATATATATATATATAGAGTATAAATGGAGTTGTATATTGGATATTTTTTTTATATATATAATTTACATATATCAAAAAGTTTCGTTGTTAAATTTATTGCTCCTGTTCTGTGTCTCTTGAAAAAAAAAACAATTAATTAAATTAAAAATAAAATCTAAAAAAGAATTTATATATAAATAAATGGAGAAGAAAATATGAAGAAAAGTTCAAGTTAAAGAAAAGTTAAAAAAAAAGTATTTTGTCGCCTGCTGCATTGCGCTTATTGCTTCTAGGATTTCTAATGAAATGTTCTATATATATAAACATATATATATATATATATATATATATATATATATATGGTTTTTAAATTTAATAATTCAATTTAGTAATTTTTGGTAAATGTTGGTTTCTTTTTTTTTTTGGTTTTTCTTCATCTTCTTTTCTTTTCTTTTTTTTTATTCTTTATCGCTGCAAACACTTTGAAAAATAAAGTTTTGCGCCTTGCTTCTCATTTTCTTTTGTAACATATTTTCCTTCTCTTTAGTTTTTCTCATTTCCTTTTTTTTTATACGATATTTTACAATTGCTTTTAGATTTTCGTTTCCAGTTCGAGAGAGTTAGAGTTAGACTTTGTTAGATAGTTTCATAGTTAGATAGATAGATAGATGGAGAGAGAGAGAGAGAGAGAGAGAGAGAGTGTGGGAGCTATACTAAATTTTTTCATTTTCATTTTGTTTCGTTTCGTTACCTTTCTTATCATTTTCATTAACTTATTGCTTGATGGATAATTCATTTCTCTTATTTCTTTTCTATTTTTCTTTTTTTGTTTATATTTTATTTATAATTATTATTATTATTATTTTTAAATTTATTCACTAATAACTAATGGCAATTCTTCTTTGCTTAGTTCATTTTCTTTATTATTATTAATTTTAATTATTTTTCTTTTCTTACAATGTAAGATCAAAAAAAAAAATGACCGCTAAAATTACTTTTGCTTTTGTATTGTTTATTGATTTATTGTTTTAATTATCTTTAGTATTATTATTGTTATTTTTTTTTATTTATTAGAGCTATAAATAATTGTATTTTATTTTATTTTATTTTTTTTTTTTTCTTTCGTTTATTCTCTTTTTTTTTTTGGCTAAAATCTAATGCGTCTTTGAGTATGCTGTGGAACGGGAAGGGAAAAAGGTGTTGATGGTTATGGGCTGACATAAATGGGTGTTGTAGGGGCATGGTGGTGGGCAGGGTGGAACCAACTTTTTATTTTAAGTTTATGGAAGTATATATATATATATATATATATATATATATATTTCTATTCCTCATCTCATTGCAGGATATTTCGTTTTTGGTTATAGCAAGCGACTGATGGACTGATGAATATATTCATTTCTTTTGGCCTGACAGCTGGCTAATACGACTCTCTGTATACCCTTGTTGTGTTATTATAAAATACAGACCACACCCTCAGACCACCGATAAGTTAAGAAGCAAAGGATATAGCTAAATCTCTTGAGAAGGATAACGAATTACGATCGGTTTTAAGACAGAAAGAACAGAATGTAATGAAAACTTTATTTCATATTCCATTTGACTTCGATCGAAGAGACTATATATCATATAGTTTTGCTCTCGTATCCTATTCCATTATGTATTCTATATACTCACAAATCGGTTTAGCTATAATATAACATGTCTGTTGATATCTTTCCATTCAAGGGTATATCCAATTTCGGTTTACTACCGAAAATTTATTATCATTATCATTTGGTATGAATTCTTTTCGGAACTATATAAGATTTTTGGTTTTTATTTCTATTTTCTGTTTTTATTTTCTTGGTTTTTGTTTTTTTTTTCCTTTTTTTTTCTTTTTATTGTTACGTGTTATTTCCCTTTTGTTTGGCAGTGTTAAATGTTAAATTCTGGCTGTGATTTTTGTGCTTAGATAAAAGAGAGGAGATCTGATACAAACCCAGCAAATGAAAGAGAAAAACGAAAATTATTTCTATACGTCTGGGTTTTTGGTCCATTATTCCTTTATAAAAATACAGAGTGACAGAGAGAGAGAGAGTGAGAGACAGAGAGAGACAGAGAGAGAGAGAGAGAGAGTGAGAGAGAAAGTATTTAAGAAAATAAATGAAAAATATTGCGCTTCAAAAAGTTTTCTGGACGGATATTACAATTTGTAGCACAGTAAAACACCAATAAGAAGATCATTGCCACAGTGAAACTGGTCATATAATTACGGTTATTGTTGATGGGTGGTGGGTGTGTGTGTGTATGGAGGGTAGGTAGGGGAAAAGGAGGGTTCTGGGCTTTGAGTAATGCAGCATCAGCTGTTGGGCCAACAATGCAATTAAATAATTTGAAAAAAAAAAATAAAAAAATTAAACCAAAAAAAAAAAAAAAAATTATAATAAAAAAAATTGGCTAATTAAATTATTGATTTTCGGTTTTTTTTTTTTTTTTTGGTTGTAAGTAGCTTTTGAGATTTTTTTTGTTTTTATTTTCATTTTTTATTTCATTTCATTTGGGTTAAATTGTGAATGTTTTTTATGCTTCTTTATGAATCTTTATGAATATATTCATTTTCAATTCTCAATTATAATGCTTGTGTGTTTGTTGTTCGGTAATTTTCTTGTTGTTTTTTTTTATTTTATATGTTTTTTTTTTTTTGGTTTTTTTTAGTATTTTTGCGGTACTGATATTTACTGATATTTTTTTTTCGTTTTTTTCTCTTCTCTTTGTTGTTGTTGTTGTTGCTGTTACAAAAATGTCTTATATATATAAGTTTGTTCTTCTTCTTTCTTTTTTTTTCTTTTGTTTAGTTTAGGTATTTTTTTTATTCTTGTTTTTGGTATTTTTGTAGCGGTTAATACAAATGCTTAAAGTTAGAAAAAAAAAATTGTTTTCTTTTATGTATATATACTATATATGTATATATATATATATATATATGTATATATATATTTCTATATATATGTATATACCTATATATATATATATATATATATATATATATATATATATATGTATGTGTGTATTTGATCTTAGTTTAACCTACATTTCGAATACATGAACACTTCGAGATATCATTTCATTTATATCCTATATATATATATATATATATATATATATATATACGCACATTTATGTATGTATATATCGTATGTATTTACACATATATATATAAATATATGCATATGTATATGTATATATAATTATCATATTATTAATTGAATTTGAATTAAAGTTTTCCATAGTTTTTTTTTTTTGTTTCCTTATTATTTGCTTTTATTTTTTTTGTTTTTGCTGCTGCCATTCGAAGAGAGAGCGAGGGGGAAAGTCAGCTATCTCTCTCTCTGTGCTGTTTATAGATCCTTATGGCTTCCATCCTTTCCATTGTATCTTCACTTTACTTTTCGATGTTGTTTGCTTTTGATGTTGATGTGGTTGTTGCTGCTGTTGTTTTTGCAATCGTTACATTGAGATGTTTTTTTGTATCTTCCACTCCATATAGGGTTTTTTAATTGTTTTTTTTTTTTTTTTTGTTTAATACAGAAATGCAATTTTCCGCTGATGTCGTCTCAGACTTTGTGGTTGGCATTGAAGATTTTCCTTCATTTTCTTTTCTCTAGCTGCAAGCATTTAGTGCATTTTGGGCGGCGCGTCTACGTGATTTGATGTGAAAATGCGTGTTATAAATGTATCTCAATGTGTGTCTGTGTGATGTTTCTATGTCTGTGTATGTGTGTGTATGTATTAGAGATAGAGTAAGTAACAGAAAGAGAGAGTGTGACAGAGCTTAAGTTTGCTTTATTGCTGCTCTTTTTGTCTTAAGTGCACACTTTTTAATTTTGTTGTTGTTTCTCTCTGGATTTATCCTTTTTATCTGTTTTTGTATTCACTTGCTTAGCCAGCTTTTCGACTATTATTTTCCAATTGCTTTGTGTAACCATGTGACAGATTACTTCAAACAGTTGCCAATTGCCCGAAGTTCTCTTGTCCAGTGACAACATTTGAGTTTTTTGGTTATTTCAAATGTGTCACTCTCCTTGCCCCTAACTGACGTTCCTTATATATGATTGGTAATTCCATCTTTCGTTAATTGTTGTTTCGTTGTTGGTTGTCTCGTTACTCGTAACTTGTTACACATTATCCTTGTCACTCGTTACTCGTTGATTATATATATATGCTATATATATATTCTGTTATACAGTTGAGTCCGCTTGCATTCCATTCATTTCATCTTTCATATTTAACTTTAAACTCGATCTCGTTGTTCATTGACATATTTTCGTTTCCGGTTTCCGTTTCCGGTTTCAGTTTCGTTGTGTGCTAATTGCCTATGGTTATGAGATGATGTTGCTAATGTGTTTTTTGTTTGCTTCTTGATTTGCTGTGTATTTGATTTGATTAACTTTTTTGTTGCTGCTTGTTTGATGCATTGACGATTTGCTTTTTTTGGTTGTATTTGTAGAATACGATTTTTTTTATCATTTTGTTGGTTTTTTTTCATTTTTGGGGGTTTTTTTTTTCATTTATGAAGATTTTTTTTTATGAAATGAAGCGGCTGCTGCAGTGGCATTTTATTTTTATTCTGTTTTCAAATTCATTTTGTTGTTGTTGTTGTTGTGTTTCAATTGGAGACGACAAATTGCATTTTGTATTGCTTCTTAATACTCCCAATATCATGCATCCTGTATTTCACCTTTCAATCCAGGCACCCTATGGTGTTGGTTATGTCCTAAACGATTTGCTAAATCCTGTACAACATCACGAAATATAACCGTATCTATGTTTTCACCTAATAAATACAACAAAAACCAATCGCCCATCTTTGAACGACGAACGATTATTTCAATAGCGTCACGACGCACTAACCTAAATATCGATAAAAAATCGATCGATAAGAAATGGGAAGACAGAGAGAGAGAGAAGATATATAAGCATTGATTGTATAGAGAGACAAATCAATCACACTTACCTAAATCGCATACGAAATAAGTAAACCCTCATACGAGGTGAGAATATAATAACCACCCTGTATATTAGCGTTAATAATGTGAGAAACGTTAATAATATGAACCAAAACCAAAGGAAAATGTAAATTTTCTCATTAACAACATTTAATGGTAAAATGCAAATGGCGTCGTGTTTCTCCACCTAAAAATATAATAGAAATAAGTAAAAGTAAAAATTTAATTAATCAATTATTTCAATTTTGTTTTAAATTATTAAATTTTAAAATTAAAAAGTTAAAATTAAAGTAAATTTGGTTTACTTTTGGGTTTTGAGTTCATTGATTCTTTCTTTCTTTCTATTCTTATAAGGACTACTTATTAGGACTACAAGTATTCATTCACTCGGCTAATCGTATACCCTTAGAATAAGAGCATATTGCTATTTCTCAACAGTTGGTAATGCAAAGAAGAAATTATCTCTGGCTCTGATCTCAAAGTATATATAGATATAGCTATGTAAATCTTTCTATGCAATCTCTTCTGAGAGTATTAAAGCTACAGAAATTGTGCTGCTTATGAAGGATCTCAAAATCATTCTGTTAGAACGACTACATTTTAAGGCTCCCAGAAGAACAATCGATTATTAACTATCGAAAACTCAATAGTTTCTCTAGCGATTGCTACGAAATTTTATCATATTAAGTTTGGTATTTATATAAATGCTTATCCCAAGTTTAAACAGAATCGATTACATATAGATAGACATAGCTGCCAATGGATCAATAGGCCCAATAAGCTGTTTGGTAAGACAAGTTTTTTGTATCTTCAGAGTTGAAGTTAGTTTTTATATAGTTTATATATTTATTTTTTAAAGATTCTGCTTCAGATCATGAAATGGCCTCCAGGAATCATATCTTTGAAATTTTATAAAATGAACTTTTATTCTGATATTTGCACTTTCCAATGATAGTAGGCACCATTGAAGTTTTTGAGAATCTGATGAAAATATGGTTGAACTTATTTTTGATATAAAAATAAGAATTGTTTCTTGGCAACTTTTAGATTTAAGTTTTTGTAAAGAATACCCAAATGAGGTAGTAGTGTATACAAAATTGTCATGGTCAAGACATTAAGTCTTATTTTGAAATAAAATGATTATTTTATTGAAAAAATTTATCGAAATTCTGTATAAATATATAGATTTAATTTACTTTCAATTGATTAAAACATTATTTAAAGAAGATTTTCAAGTAATTTTTTGTTTAAATTTAAATTAAACAATAAAATTGCTTAGAATAACAATAAATTTAAATTAGATTCTAAATATTTAAGATTCAGTTAAATTGTTTCTTAGTAAATGTTTACTCACCTCCCCACTTGAACCATATTTAAAAAATGTACATTTGGTCATTCTGGGAAATATGTAAATCATTGGATCCATACGATCTTCCTGATCGGTCTCCATATAATCTATCACATCTAAGCCAAATGTCATAAATTCGCCATCGAAAAATCGATTCATAAGAAACATTTGACCTGTGAAAATAGAAAAGAAAGGCAAAGAAAACAAAAGAAAATAAATCAATTAAAAGTTAATAATTATAATATTCGCTTCTTCTTCTTCTTCTTTATCCATTGTATTATATTGTATATATTAACAATATACAAATTTCTTGTTATTATAATCTTGCACACTTTTCATTCAGTGTTTATACCAACACACTCAGAATTAACAAACCCTTCTTCTTCTTACCTCTCTCTTCCTCTTCCTCTTTATCGTTTGCCTTGCGTGAAATTGACATGGCTAATTAATGGGTTCGTTGGTATTTCTTCCTCACTCTTTCCCACTGTGTGGCGTGTGTGTGTGTGTGTGTATGTGTTTATAGAGGTGTATGTTCTAGTATGATTGTGTGGGTGTCTAGGGGTGTTGGTGGGGTGGGGGGGTTTTAGGAAAAATTGTGTTAACAATATGTAAATGATGTCGACTGACGATGACGCTGCTACGCGTTACGATTGAATGACCGTGGGCGTAGGCGTGGGAGTGGGCATGGGCATAGGCATGGACATTGCTACGATTGATCAATCAAAATCTGAATTATCACTTTCCGAACAAAAAAATGTATTTGAAAATGAATTTATTTCCTCTTGATGTGTGTGTAATTGAGCATGAAAGATCAACTTAAGTGCAAAAGGTGTGTTAAACGATTAAAAATTTCAATTTCATTTTATGTTTTCTCTATTATATTAATTTTATATTTACAAAATTAATGTAAAAATATTTAAAACAGTTTATTTTGCAGTAGTAGAACAAGTTTAATTTATGAAAATAAATTATGCATTTAATTGAAATTTCATTTTCGATTTTCAAAAGTGCTTTTGCTGATTGATGAAAAGAATTCAATGGCTACTGGTTCAATGAACTAGTTCAAGTTAATGCAATAGTAAAAACTAGTTCACTGGCAATAACATAACTCATCATTAATTAGATAACCATACCAAATGCCTCCTGCAGATCGCTCATCATTCATTTCTATAGATTTTGTATTTGTGTATTGGTTACGGACAGGCCAATTAGAGTCAGAAAAACCAGATTTTTGACCCATTTCGATTATTTGATGGATGAGGCATTAAAATGCCTCCTTCCATTTTCAATCTCAAAACACACACACGCACACACACACACCACACCTTGCACCTTGCTTTTGCAGCCAATTAGGGATGTTGGCCATTTTCTCTATGATTATTGTTTATTTATCATGTTTTCTGACTGTTCATTATTTTGTCAGATTTTCATAGATTTCAGCGTGCGCCAAAGCAAGAGAGATAGAGAGAGAGAGAGAGCGAAAGAGAGAACTGGATGGTGAGTGTTATTTTTTGATGCGGCAAACGGTATGGAAAGGGGGAAAGATCGGTAATTCGGTTAACCAAAACTGCGGTCAGTCTATAAAAATTCATCATTGATTTTCCCAAGAATGTTGTTAATGAATAACGTGTGTATGTGTTAGTGAGTGTCTGTGTGTATTGTTAACCCCGAAATTTGTTTATTGATCAGTTCAGTTTATATCTAGAAACCGGCATCGGGCAACGGCCATCGACATGTGCATTTGCAATTTATTAACCTATTTGAGTTTACATATATACATACATATATATATACATATATTTTCATATTCATATTCATATTATATATATATATATATATATAGTGATATAGTATATATTTAGTTCCGATTTTACTTACCTATCACATTTATAAGGGCGAGCAGCTCACACACGTAATATCTGTACGCCCACCAATTGTGATATCTGTAAAGATTAAATAGATTATATATATATAAAAGAGATATAAAGGTATAAAATAAAAGTTAATAGAATGATATATAAAAACTATAAAATATAAGTAAATACTTATATTAAGTAATCTTTTTCTAGCAGAAAAAAAAGATTACTTAAGTTTAGGGTTTATAATATAAATAATAAAATTTTGGCTTTTCTTAAAGTATTCTAAATATATTGTCTAATAATTGAAATACTTTAAATATATAAATATTAAATTATAAATTATATATATTAAAAATATAGTTTAATTTCAGATAGACAAAGTTTGAGCTAGACAATCTTCTTTATGAGTTCTAAACTTTTTGTCAAACTAAGAAAAAACTTCTTATCAGATTTCAAAGAGAGCTACAGCTAATAACTTTTAAAAAACTTAAAATCTTAGCGTTTGATTAAATGATTTATATTGTTTTTTAATATTGATTTTCTATAAATAAATAAACATTGTGTTTTCCCCTAAAATCTAGAAAAATTATTGCTGAAACTCATTTTGTAAATTTAAAAAAAAAATAAAAGAATTTTTTTACTATCAAATAATTAAAATGCTTCTTTTGACCAATTGAACAACTGATTGAAAAATTAGCCTTAGCATTTGATTAATTTAAATTGTAACTAGCAAATAATTAAACTATTTCTTTTATCCAATTGATTTTGAATGAATTTTCAAGGGTTTTCAAACTACTTCTTTTGGGACTGGCAAAATGGGCACAAAAGTTCTATCTATAACTTTTGAATTTGATATATGCTTTTTTTTTTTTTTAAAGTCGGCTTTATTTTTAAAGTTAAAATATTAAATAATGATGCTACGTTGTTACTTTTAAAAAAATATTTAAAATTATAATTCTTTTAGGTCCCTGACTAACCTAAATTCTTTAGGAATTTGCTTGCAATAAATAATCAGGATATAGATAGCTAAACCACTTGGATACTATATATAAATATATATAAATGATTTTGGTTTTTAAGAGTAAAGTTTTTCATTTAGTAACAAACTATTTCTTTCCTTGTTTTTTTTTTTTTTAATTAAAACTGTTAACTGTTATTTAAATGTATAAAAAATAACTTAGGAAAATATAAATTACAATAAAGATAAAAAAAATTTTCTTTTGTTGCTTATTTTACAATTTCTTGTTTTGTAAATATTTTAATTTTATATGTTTTGTTGTTTTTACTTTGTTTTTGTTTGATATTGTACTTACCTTAAATTTTCCCACAAATAATCTAAAAGTAATTTCTTTTTTTGTTTTTTCTCGGCTTCGGAACAAATGCCTATGTCTAAGTCCATGATGAGCGCATGAATTTTGCCACCCTCCCAAGATTTCCACAGCCATCTTGGTGTATAAAATAAGATTGCCTGCAAAAGTCAAATATAGAAACAATATTATAATACAATACTATATAGATATATATATATATAGAAAGAGAGAAATATATATATATATGTATGTATATAACTATATTAAAGGTAAGCTATTGTGAATGTTTCTTCATTTTTGTCGTAAAAATGTATTCCCGCCTTTCCCTTCACCCCCCTATCCATTGTGACAAGTGACATATGCCAGCTGTTTGAATTCAAAAAAGAAACAAAAACAGAAAAAAAAAAAATTTTCTAATTCCAGTTAATACAATGCCAAAGGCATTAAGTAAACTTAAATAAGATCGGAATCGGTATGACCTTCTCTATTTCTAATACATTTAGAATCTTGTTTGCTAATGTCATCAAAAATGAAATTAACGTTAAATAAAATAAACACAATATAAAGGAAGGGTATCTTATTCTTTGTCTTTTTTTTTTGTTTTTGTTGTGTGTGTGTTTCGGTTTAAAAAACATTTGTATTTCTTTCCGTCATACATTCTGATAAAAGATGACTAAAAAAAAATAAGCAAAAGATGGAGATAGAGATGAAAGAGGAAAGACAGAGGGAGAGAGGAGTATCAGTCAGTGGTCGGTGGGCGGTGGTCGATGGGCTTAACAAATGTCTGGGAATTTTCGATGACAAATTAATACTTAATAACTTGTATCGTAAATTTCCTAGCAGACAAATGCCAGACTAAAGCCTTTTTCCAAGGTGCAGCTTAAGTTTTTCACAATTTTCTTTTTGTGTGTTCTTTAGGTGAGAGTTCACTTTGTTAAGAGGCGACACAGTGGCGTCTATTAAATTGGCAAAATAAGCAAAAGGAAACAAAAATATAAACACTCACATTTCATTTGCAAAAATTTATAAAATTTTTAAACAAATATCATTAAATTTTAGTAGCAAGTTTAGCAAGAATTTGAAATTTACAAATTGAATATGAAGATTACACATGTTATCTAATGGTTAAAGGATATTGAGTCACTATCCCAAATATTTGTAAATATTGTACTGTAATAATTCGATACTGATACAGAATGTTTCCATACTAAAATAGAAGCAACAATCTATCTTAAGTCGTCTCAAAAATTACAATATAAGGTTATATAGTTTTTTATAAAGTAATTCATTTGATTTCGATTAACGATTATAATTTTCGATAAGGATTCTTAAATTAAGTTTTATAATATAAATAAAGGATTTACTATAGCTTCCTATTCCTATTTTTACTCTTATTCTTGTTTCTTTTCTATTTACTATAGATTCCTTTTTATATTTTTACTCTTATTCTTGTTCCTATTCTTATTCCTATTCCTGTGTCTATTACTATTCTTATTTCTCATTCATTCAATTTATATTTATATTGAATAAAGCACTTTGAATTAAACAAAGTACCAAGTAAGGTTATATCTTTAGGAAGAATTGTTTGTCAATTTTTAACATTTTAAACATTGTACAATTGAGCGATTCTTTTCTTTTCTGTAAAAGTATTACAATCTTTTGTCCCACTGTAAGCTGTTGCTATGAGCAACTTGTGAAAACTTGCTATCGCTTCTCTCTCATATTTCATACCCTTTGAAAGATCATAATAGAATTGGTTAGATATTTGCAAGGCTAAAAAACGTATGTTTATTTCAAAACATCTTTCTGATTCTTTGCATATGTTACTCAATGATCTTTGAGCTATGTATATTAAACTGATTCTGCAATAAGTCAGATCGGGCCACAATTATATATATAACTCCAGTAGGAACAAATGTTTTAAGACCAGTTACTTGTACACTTTTACAACTTTTCAACTAATCTTTTTCTGATAGAAATATATATACTTGCCGATCTATATAGCTACAGTTGTAAGGGTATACAGACTTGGTTAAATTTGAAGTTAGCTTTCGAGATATTTTATTTTTTTTTTTTTTTTTTTTTTTGAGTTTGTTGCTTTGATTGTAGTTGCATTTATGCGATGAGATGCTTTTGTGGCAATTTGAACGTTTGCCAAATTGCTTTCCACACATACACGCACACAAGCACACTCGCACACACATACAGTTATACATAGATACAATACGGGGCACCCTTTTTAAATAATTTTCTTCCCCCACAATATTCTTCTTGTTGTTGTTTTTGTAGTTGTTATTCGGCATTTTGCCTGTCGTCGAACGAATGCAATTTGCATTTGTATACAAAAAACGAAAGAAAGAAGAAAACTGATGAAGAAACGTGACCCTAAAAAAAAACCAAAATGATCTAGAAATGCAGATGCATATGCAAATGGTGATGATGCAGATGGGCATAAGGGAGACGGCCATAGCAAATCAAACGCATCATTTGATTTCCGGCAAGGCGTTTAAGGCTACTGGACCCTGGTCCGACTGCAACAATTGGCGTCATTCAATGTGCCACAGATGTTGCTCGACGGCAACAGTCACAGACGAAAGCAAGAAGAATAAAAAGAAGACTAAAACTATTGTGGCCAATTGTTGCACTAGGCGGAAATGAATTCAAATAATAAAAGCCAAAAGGCACGAACCCTCTTTACAATACTATAGAATATATGCACAGTGGGTAAATGTTATGTTAAATATATAAACAAACTTTAAAACTTAAAAATGAAATTAAAAAATTGAAAACAATCTTTGGGTTCATTTGTCATCTCTAAGGCTTCTGTATATAAGTTTTCTTTAGTTGGTAAATATAACTTAAGGCCATTTAGGTAAATATTGGACTAAATTAGGCTTTAAATTTTTGAAAAAGAATCAAAACATAATTCTATATAAATTTAGTTTTCATTTTTAAATTTATTCTTGAAACAAATTACTTTTGATTATTAAAAAGAACTAAATTATTATTTTCCAGAATCTAAAATGTATATAGTAGAAATATGTTCAAGTTTATAGAAATTTTAAGCTCTAAAACGAATTATTCAAATATATTATTTATTAAAGATATTTTTAACAATAATTTTTTTAATAAAATTAAAATAAATTAAAAGTTTGTCTAAACTTTAATTAGTATCTAAATATTTCTAAAGATTCTGGCTTAAGGCAATATAGAATTAAATCAATCTTATTATAATATAAATATTGTTTTACAATATCTTCCGGACACTGTGCATCAGTGGAACAATTTGTTAAACAGTTTGCAATGTTTTCTTATTCGAAGGCATTGCAAATTGAGAAGTCTGTGGGGAAAGTTGCTTAGGCTCCAAATGATCCGTTGTCACTCCTACAAAAACTCCCTTTCAAAAATATCCGCGTACATAAGTCAAATATAAACACATGCCCATGTTTTTTACCCCACCCCCTCTCTTTTTTTTTTTTTTGGTTTTTTTGGTTTCAACAATTCTTTTGGCATGAAGCCAGAAATTATTATTTCACTTTTATGTTTGTCTGCGCCAACTAACAGAAAAAAGAAAAAAAAAACGCAAAGATTGTTTCTTTTTTTTTGACATATCGGAGAAAAGAAGGAATAGATGTGGACTAGGAGAAGAAGTGGGGTAAATGGGGTGGGTACAAAGAATCGATCGGGATCAATTCGGGATACCATTCATTCATTCATGATGGATATGCTTTTAGAGACGTTTTATGGCTAGAGCCATTAGTGATCGATCGATGACCAACAGATGCCAATCCCAATACCCACTGCCTGCCACCCTCCACCCTCCATCAACAATATATCCCCTCAATTTATCATGTGGGGATAATTGGGCCAGGTGTATTAGGTTGTTGTATTTTTTGTTTTATTATTTTATGACTCTGTAGCTGCTTGTGTTCTCTTGTTGCCTTTTTATTATCTCTCAGTCTATATATATGTAGATACATATAGATCTTATTTATATATATATATATTATATCTTTTTCCTCTATAGTTGTAGGTAGATAGACTTCTTCATATATATATCAGATAGGTATTTCCTTTATTAATAAATTATAGCCACCAAAAAGGGAAAGTATTCAATAAACTGGGAGAAATACCCCAAATAATAAGTGTATTTATAGGTATTTGGAACGAGTGATGTGTCTGCCCCTATATAAATCGGGTCTTTGTCACACTAACCGAGAAATGAAATGAAACAACAACAACAAACAAAAAAAAAAAAAAAGAAAGACAACAGAAAACTGAACGACAACGAACAAGCAAACAAGCAAAGAAAAATATAGTGTGATAAAAATATACATTTAATATTTGTACATTGTTAGCGGGAAGATATATTATTGTGTAATACTTTGAGAGAACTATATTTTGGAACGACGTCATTATTGTTGCTGGGAACCAATGAAGCAGATGTAATGGCCAATGGGGTAAGGGAATTGGTTTACAGCACTGTTCACAAATTTAGTTACACCCAAAAGAAAGTGCAAATATAAATTCATTTTAAAGCCAACACTCGACTTACAAATAGTTAAAAAATTGAATTTGTTTCTTTAATTTTTTTTTGTTAATTGTTTATTAATTATTAATTTAAATGTTTAAAACTATGTTTGAATTTCTTTTTTAGAAGTTTTTTTTTTGTTCGTGTACTTCATTGAAAGTTAATTATAATATTTAAATTTTAAATACACAGCAAACTAATGCACAAAGTTAAGGTACTCAAGTGCTAAAAAATCAATTTGATTGTAGGTGTCGTTAAACTTTTAACAAGCACTGTGGCACATAATATGTATACTAGGCGATGGCGATCCATGACAAAATCAATCTCCTCTAAGCGGACCAAGCAATTAGCGCTGACAGTTTTGGCATAAAGAAAATGGAAAATCTAAGCATAAGGTAAGAATGATGGCCCAAAAGCCAACAAGAGAAAGAGAAGGGGAGAGGTAGAAGGGTCTTATAGGATAGTTCTAACAATTGTGACGTATGATATAGACAAACAAATATATATATAAATATATTTAAATTGAATTTTTAGCCCTAATATATAAGTCAAAATATTTGTCAATTTATTTGCTCTATCAAAAGCGGGTATATACATTCTAATCAATAGTTTATCTATGCTGTTCAGTAAAGGTTATCATTATGATATATAAATTGTCATTGATCTGATCTGATCTGATCTTTGATTGTATTTGACTTTTTGTTTGTTTGTTTTTACCTTTATGAATCAGCGATGAGTTGGAAAGTAAAAATACAGTTTTTTTTTTGTTTTTTTTAGATAAATATACTACTTAATACACTATTTTTGGTTATTTACATTTGAGTGAGTGAAACATCTGTCTGCACTTCTCTCTCTCTCTTTCTCTTTCTCCCTGTATTAACTTGTTCTTTATTTTTTTTTGGTATGCTCTGTCTTTATTGCTCATATCTTTGTATTGTATTCCAGTCAAGTAAATTTTTGGTAAAATGTTTAAATATTTTTCATTTGCTTACGCGCGCAAAAAAAGAGAGAAGAAGAAGAAAAAAGTAGAACAAAATATTTGGAAATTGAATATTTCGTATTTAATAGAGGAATGAATATCTCTTTCCCTCTCTCTCTCTCTCTCTCTCTGTCTGTCTGTGTATATGTTTAACTCAATGAGTATCGTTATGTGTGTCCATGTGTGTGTGTGTGTGTGTGTGTCTGTGTATGACTTAATTGCCCAATCCATCAAATCATTCATCGCCGTGCATAACCATAAACTGATCTATGCGTAAGTAATTGGTAAGAAACCGAAATAAAGTCAAGGCGAAATGAAATTTTCATTAACAGCAGTCAGCAGAGAGAAAAGGAGGGGTAAGAATATAAAGTATAAATAAATAATTAAATATTAAGGGTATTCAAATTATTGAACTCAGCATTTGTATAAGAGAACAAGCAGCATGAAAATGAAAAAAAAAAATAATAATTTATATATCAAAAGATAAGTCTAAAAATGTTTAAAAAGATCATTCAATCTAGAATATATTGAGGAATCAAATGGGAATTTAAAATGAGTTTCCTTAAAATTAAAAAAAATATATGGAAAATCCTTTAAAGTTAATGAATAGAACTAAAATTCCTTACAGTAAAGCAGACTAAAACCAATGATATATATTTTTTTGATAGATCTTTGAACACAAGTTTATATATGGCTTAAAATTTTATATAGTATCAACATCTCCTTTAATTGTTTCCCTGTAATTTAACTCCCTTAAGTAGGCTATAAAAAACCAGTTACTGATATATTTCAAGGCATGCTCTTCCTAACGCCACATAATCGATATCAATAAAAGTATATAGACTGCCCGATAAGCGATTAAAATACCTTTCGTAGAATATTTTTTAATTGAAAATAATTTAAGGAATTAATTTTAATATTAATAATATTAATATTTTAAGAGAAGGTTACCTTTTTTTTTAAATAAGGAATATTTCCAAATGCATACAACTTTTTACCTGCCATCAAAGGACTCTGACATTGACAGAATCAATGTCTACCTTATAGGTGTACAGTTATACTACCTATACAACCTTATGTAGTTATAAAATTCTTTTATTTAATCGTAAAGATAAAACTTGTCTCAATCTATGCAGTTAAAGCAATATTTTGTATCCTTTCCCCTTTTCTAAGTTTATTGCAATATTATTTAAGGCAAGCGCACTTTAAGTACTTTGTTTTTAGGAAATGTGTGGATGATAAGTTTTTTTTTTAGGTTTTTGTTTAGCTTTGAAAACATGCTAAAAATGTTTTTAAAATTTGCTAAAGAAGCAGATTTTTTTATTTTTTTTTTATCCATTTTAAGTTAGGCTACGAAATTTTGCTATTATTCTTAGGTGATAGAACGCTATAAACATTTCATTTTTAATTTTTTTTAATGTGTTAATATATTTTACTAAATTAATAAAAATATATTCAAATTTTTTCTTTTGTGCTTTGATTTTAAGTAAATTTATTAACTTTTTTTAATTTTTTTGGTCTTAAAAACAGTTTTTAAGTTTCCATTTTTTTTTTTTTTTTTATTTTAAACACAAAAACTAATAGCTTAAAATTTGTTTAACGTATTTAAAGTCTTAATAGTTAAAAGTAGCGACTAAATATGTTGATTGACCTAATCTAAAGTATAAGTAAATTTTAAGCTTCATTTACAGAAAATAATTATTTAAAATTATCTATTTAAAATATTTTTTTTTTTTTTTTTTGATTATCTTGTATTAAAAAGCTTAAATTTTCTGCCAAAATTAATTTCAAATCAATTCCTTAACTGATTTCAAAAATATTTCAATTTAAAAACAGAAACTACAAAAGCTCTCGTTCATTGCTTTTTAATTTATTATTTATAATTTTTTTTTGTTTTTTGATGTTTTTGGTTAGTTAATTTTTTATTTGATTCCCATAGGATTGTGGATTAGTTCTGTGATTGATGATAACCGATGCTCTCTCACCTGAAAGAATAGGCAAAAACACACCCATTGATAGTATTTGTAGTGTTTTTTATCAGCTGGATCGCCATCGGAGTTACCAATGCCTGGATATGGCACGGAAATGCCTTGTTTTTTTAAAAATAAACTCTTTAGCGTATACGTTGATTGGATCCAACAATATGTATTGAGCACATCCTCTGGAATATCTTTTGTGTGTACACAATCAATCGGATTGCCCACGTATTGGCGTGTGGTTATTATCAGTGAGAAGGACATTAGAATCATCACAGTTATTGAGTAGTGCAGTCGGAATACTATCGAATCGGTTTTAACGTGACTGACCTTTACAAGGTTTTTCAATCCACGGAATATATCTAACATGGTTTTTATGCAAAACCAAGACGCGGATTCAATTTGTGTTTATTTTTGCATATATTTATAGATTTATGTATAGATGTATATGTATAGGGTGTGTGTGTGTGTGTGTGCGGGTGTGTATATATATATATGTAATTGTATAATTATATCGTTGTTAACGTTTTGCTGCTTTCGTTCGATTGATGCTGCTCCGCTTGTCCGTTGATATTCTTTCTCTTGCGTGGCAAGGCCATCATAATTGTTGATAAGGATAATTTCGTCTCAGCTCCATTTAACCGGAACCGGTAGCAATGGAACTGGAACTGGAACTGTTTATATACGAACTGGTATGGGTTCACCTTGGTTTGACTCTTTCTATTTGTTATGATTTTTGCTTCTATTGATATTATTGTTGTTGTTGCTGTTGATATTATTGGTGTTGGTGTTGTTGTTGTTGTTGATGTCTGTGTCACAGAATTGCGCATTTTTTTTGCTTCAATTGTGGCTTTTATTTTTTAAGCTTCAATTAAATTCATTTTTATATTTCACATTTCGATTCCGAGGATCCTTTTTGTTTTCTCCTACAACGTTGCGATGTTCCTTACACAGGCAACTAGTTCAGCATACAATTTGTGGAATTTATATTATTATTTTTTTATATTAAATTTATAATTTAAATACTTTTTTTCTTCTTGTTTTCATCTTTGTGTTAGGGGAAATATTCCAAATTAAAATAAAATTGGATATAATTTTGAAACTAATTTAAAAATACAAAAACTTTATTCAAGAGTTTCTTTTCCTAAAGAAGAAAAATATTTAATAACTTTGTCAAGTTTCTTATTAAATATTTTATTAAGAAAATTTGATGAAATTTTGATTTAAAGATTTCAAAAAATAAATATTTAGCTAGTTGGACACAAACTTTAAAATATTGCTTGCCCATACTTTTGTTGTTTATTGAGTAGCTATTGAAAAACAGTTTCGATATATTTGCTTAATTTTTCTTAAATTCTTTTTTTTTTTTTTGGTATGAAAGGGAAATATTTATTTTATCGAGCTGAAAAAGCATTGAAAATTTCGTAAAGAAACAAAACAAATAAAAAACGCTTCTAGCATATAAATAAAATGTGGCATTAAATGATCTTCATCTCTCTATCTCTTTCTCTCTCTCTCTCTTTGCCACCTGCCCCCTGGCCGCAACCTTTTTGAAAATCATTTAGTTGGTCTCTCTACCCACTCCCGCAGCATCCCAATCCATATGTTTAATAAACTTATGCTGACTGACGCAGCTGGTTGGCTGGCTGGTCGGTTGGTCGGTTGGTTTCCAACACCAAATGAACTGTAAATTTTAAAATTGCAATGTTTATAAACAAATTTCGAGGCCTGCCAAGATAATAAAGGCACCGAAAAGGCAAAAATTGCGTATACGCAGCAGCACACGTGGCCCAAAGTACACGGAGCAAAGCGAAGCAGATTATTGTATAAAAAAAAAAAAAAAAACAAAGTCTAAAGATTTCAAATGATCGAAATCAAATTGTAGCGTATTAACAAAAGTCAAAGGCGAAGGCTACCACTGAATACACTATACTATATAATTGTATATATATATATATATTTCGTAATGGCATACCTACTCCCCTCACCATCTCTCTCTCGTTCTTTTGGCTATAGCTTCATCACGTTCATCAGCACCGGAATTTGTTTTGTTGTTGTTTATAAAATACTTTTTCGAACCCCAATCTGACCCCCCACCACCGTCCTGCACTTGACATTTCAACAAAAAGATATAGATAGAGGAATTGTTAGTGGCAGAGAGATGGGTAGGGGGGTGCACATTGTGAAATATTTAAAAAATGCTTTTTTAGAAAATCTTTGTTTGTTTTTACAAATTAAGTTACAGAGCCTTTATCCCGTAACAAAAGATCTAAATTTAACAAGAAATATATATATCTATATAGTATATATATATCATTGGCATTCATTTCTCATCATTATCATTAGCATTATCATATTCATTATCATTCTTTTTGTATATGACTAATTGGGTTTTCCTCGTCGCCCGACAAATAATGCGTCGCTCATTCCCTTCCCGCTCCTTTGCCACCCTATCACGCCCGCAGCAACACCTCCCCAATGAGTAATGAGAATTTTTTCGGTGGAAAAACTGAAAGAAACAAAAAGAAAAACCAAATTCCACAGAACAAAACCAAAAAAAAAAAAAAAAAAAAAAACAGAAAACAAAATTTAAAAAAAAAATAGGAAAAAAACAAAGCAAAACGAACACGAAAATAACAGAAAAGTTTTTCCAATAAAACTTAACAACCATTTTGCATTACTTGCACTTTTCTTTATACTTGATCAAATCAATTTATAGACGCTTTATGGTATATGATATAGCTTTAACATTTCGATTTGCTTCAATTCAAATCACTTTCGAATGCAACCTAAACAAAAACACATTTACAACGCATCAAAAGGCACTTCAAAGTGGAAGTCAAAGAAAATCAAATGAAAAACCGCAACCAAACAAAAAAAAAAAAAAAACAACAGAAACACAAAGCAAAAACAAAAAACACAATTGTAATTTGTTCATGGAAAATTAATCTTGTGGCCAATTTATAATGTGGACTTAGTTAGTTAGCCTGTTGACAGGCAGACAGAATAGCAAATAAGACAAAATATTATAACATATTGAATATGAAATATATATATATATATATATAGATATATTTGAAGAGGCGGAAAAACCAACCACAAACCAAATCAACAAAAAGACAGTTTGAGGTTGATACGATTAAAGTCTTATAGATAGCAAGTGAGTTGGCGTTTATATTTTGATCATATGGAAATCAAGCAAAGAACAAGCATTAATTTTCATTTAAAGATTTGACAATTTGATCGAGAAAATCTATAACTAAATTGAAAGGAGTAAAATCTATAACAGCAAACAACAAAAACTAATAATTCTAATTAAATTTAAACATTAAATATATAAAAATGTTTAAGTAATCTAAGTGTATTTTGAGTAAGTGGAATAATTAAATATTTATATGGAATAAATCAATTTTTAATTTTTTAATTTGCCTAAAGAATTTTAAGTAATTATTTGAGCTAAATATTGACAATTGATGATTAAAAAGCCTTTTTTTTTAATTATCAATTCTTGTTTTATACATTTTTATAAATTTAATTTTCTTCAATAAAAATGCAATTAAATTTGGATTTAATTAAATGTTTTAATAAATTAAATATAAAACAAAATATTGATAATTTTGGCTAAATGAAAATTTAAAAAAAATTTATAAAATTATATAAAAAAAAAAAATTGCTTACTTTCTTATAAAAATAATAAAAGTTAAAAGTTTATTCTTTTGTTAATTATTAATAAATGTTGAAATTTAAACCCAGATGGAATAAATATACAAAATATATATATTTTTCGATTTATAAATTGAATTTTTAAACCAGTCAAAATTATTTATATAAAATATATATATTTTCGATATTTTTCTTTTTTTTTTTTTGCATTTTTAAAGTAGATTTAAAAACCGTAAATAAACTGTATTAATTTAAATGAATATTTGAAAAATCTTTTACAAATAAATTTTTAATATTAATAAGAATAAAATATATAAAAAAAATATTCTTGAAATTCTTTTGTTTATTCTTATATTATTAATAGTAAATAATTTTCTATTTAAAGTATATTTGAAAATGAAATTTTGATTTACATCATTCAATTGAGAATGTGGCTAGCTATTTTGGCTAATTAACCCATATAAAAGTTATCGCTCAATAAATTAGGCAAGTCTTCCCCATGACTTCACAAACAAGAGTATTCCATTAAAAATCCATCATTCTCATCTATGTGTGAATGATATGGAACCGATATTCAAAATAAGCAGAAAAAAAAAAAAAAAAAAAAAAAAAAAACGATGGGGCGACGCTCTGTTGACGTTGCCTGCCGCTGCCTTTTATAAAATATATAAAAATAAAATGAAAAGTTTAAACAAAAAAATAAGAATACAAATAAATAGAAAAATCAAGCAACAACTATTTATTTTTTTGTTGCCAAAGAGAGAGATAGAGAGAGAGAAAGAGAGACAGAGAGAGAGTGAGTGAGTGGGAGAGTAAGTAAAAACGGCGGGTGATTGAAAAACCGTGGGGTTTTGGCCTATTCGTGTTTGCCAAATGTTTTCTTCAATTGTGCAAACACATGGCCCAGTCATTTTGTAAAGTTAATTATGATGGAATATTTCCCCTACACTCCCCCCCTCCACACCATTTAAAAAAATAAAGAGAAGGGGGAAGAAAATGTGATCGATGAAAAACAAGGGAAGAAAATTTCATATAAAAATTTTGAGATCGCGCACAATTTATAATCTTACAATCGATAGTATCGGTATTTGTTTTATCGGCGCCTTGTAAGCGCAACATCACAAAAAAGGATAATTCACATCTTTCGATCACACACTACGAAAAAAAAAAAAAGACGAGGCACAACAAAATTTTCTTTATTTTTCTTTTTTGGCGTCTCGACGTGTTTCCGTTATTTTGCTTAATTTTTATAATAATTTCATTTGCCGTTTTTATTTTCTTTCTTTTTTTTACGTGTACGTGTACGTGTGTGTGTGTGTGTGTTTTTCTTTTTGTTGTTGAAAATTTTTATTATTTTTCGTGAGATCGAAACGAGCGAACCGCGCGTTCACTTGGCCAACACATAACAGACACTGACACAGAGGAGGCATCGGCATCGGCATCAGCTTCAGCGACAGCCTCAGCCTCTGTCTCAGTCTCAGCTAACAGCAAACAGTCAGCAAACAGCAAAACGGGAAGCAACAACCAAAATTTTGTAGAGAGCCATAAGAGCATGGAACATACGGAGCACGGAGCACGGAGCACAGAGATCTCTGCCAACATTTCTCTCATTCGATAGCCAGGCCAGTCTAGGCTAGCATGATGGCTCGCTTGTCTTACTGGTTCGCTTTTCGCTGGTTCGTTTGCCACACACACTTCCGGTTTGTGTGTTGGCTGCTGCATTTGCCGGCCATTCCGTAAACACAACAATGCGACGCGAACGCGACATGAAGTTCGAAGACGTTATGTTTGTTTCTGTGTGTGTGTGTGTGTGTTTGGGTTTGGTAGTTGCAACAATCTGTGGCATATAACAATGGCCCATATCGACTCATGCCTCTTTTTTAACCACACAATCACCCACCCGATGCCATATTCCGTTTATTCTCTTCATACCGCATCATACTAGCCACTCGGAATGTTGGGATTTCTCGTCTCGTGGCTGTCGACATCTTATTTCATGCACAGTGGTACAAATGTAATGAAAACAAAATTATAAAATGTTTTGTTCTCCATCTCTTAGATGAGCTATATATAATGGTATATATATAATAATAATTGGAATATAGAAAGCCAATCAATGAGCTCTTCACTTAAGAAAATATTAAAAATTGTTGGAAAATTTTGAAAATATTTCTAAAACTTTAACTAAGATAAGTTATATCTTATAATTCCGAATATTCCGAAAATATTATTTTTCTTTTTGTTTAACTTTAACGAACAGAACCAGTTTAATATTATATTTATATATAACTTTTATAAAATAAAAATTTTAATATAATTTGGAATAAAAGTTACATGAAAATTTGCTTGTTTTTCTTTCAATAATTTCTGCTTTTTCAACTTTTTCTTTATTAAATTTTGAATAATCTTTAAAATTTAATAAATTTATTTTTTATTACTTTTTAATAGATTGTGGTTCCACTGTGCATTCATTTCTCGCACGCTCTCGCGAGTGGTCGCCCAGCAACCATGAGCAAAGGGAATGAAGACTAAACGCAGGAGAAAGATGGGGGGGGAGACAAACATATGATGTTAACCAAGAAGCTACAACAACAATAACAACAGCATGCAAAATAGAAAACTAACAAAGTCTTTGTCACTTGGCATATCCTTTTGTTGCCTGTTGTCCTGCTGCTGCTGCTGTTGTTGTTATTGTGTCTCCTACTCCTTTTTTTTTATTTTTTTAAGCCAAAGTGATGTCCTCTGCTCATTATTGCTGCAATCAGAGAGCTTCCCTCCATCCCCCCAACCAACCAACCATTTCCTGACAGAATTTATATGCGTGTAGATGTTTTGATTTTAACGCCTAGACGCGCATATCAATTGAAGGCAATGGAATGGCATATATGGAAACTGTGGGGGACAGATGCAAGACAGTGCCAGGGATAGACAATCATTGTCACAGCTGGGATTTATGGAAATAAAAAACTTGTCTGGCATTTTCTAAGATTTTTTGATTAAGTTGTCGTTTTGTCGCCATGATGTGTGGCAAATGGATAGATGGTTAAATGGATGGATGGATGAATGGTTGGATGGACGAATGGTTGGATGGACAACCCATCTGCTAGACGCCATCAAAATTCAATTGGTTTGGGGCAATAACAACAACAACTACTGCTACTACAACTACGTGAGCCGCCTGTCTGCCAGGCTTCAAAAACAAAAGAAATGCCCTGCATAATTTGGCCATTAGGCAGAGGATGTTGTCATGCTTCTCTTGTTTCTTTCTGTCGCGTCTTGGCCATGTCTATGCTTTTGGGCCCTGCCTTGTCATTAATTCACAAAACAAAACATTAGCCGGAAATGCAAAAAAAAAAAAAAGAAACTAGATATATATATATATATATATATACAAGGAACATAATAATAAAACTCAACTAAAATGCATTGAAGAGCCACTTTAGTGCTATATGGGCCCAGAGCCAAATCTTGCATTAGAATAGTCCCAATACCAAAAAAAAAAAAAAAATCTATATACAACAAATTAGAAGGAAAAGGGCAAGGTGGATGAATGAGACACCTTGGCGCTAATTGATGAAGGCTAGAAAAAAAAAAGAAAAAGAAAAGGGGAGAAAAAAAAACAATGAAAGAAATTTTCAAATGCAAATTGAAACTGATTTGTCAAGAATTTGCTTGCTATGGCCAAAATTGTTATAAAATCTAAGGATTAAAAAATAAATCTACAAATATTTAATAAAAGTTTTTTCCTGAAGATCTTTTAAAGGACATTTTACTGATGACCTTGTCATTGGAACTTATCTATATAAATTCCAAAAATATATGAAAAAATTTCTAAAATTTATTTTCATTTTTAATAAATATAATAAAATGAAATGTTTTCTAGGCGTGTGCTTTGATCAATAGACAATAGGGTATAGTGTGGCCCCGTTTACCCCCCCTTCAATCTTCAAAACACTTGTCGGTAACGCCTTTTGCTTTCCTTTGAACTCCTCTCGAATTTTGATTGTCAGCGTGTTCAAATTTTAATGATCTTCGAATAAGCAAACCGCACATGCTGATTTTTTACGGCATTTTCAATCTCATTCTCATTCAAATACCCTATAAATCCATTCAAAAGTAGAGTATATAGCTTTCAAATGAAACTAAGATAAAAGAGAATAACAACTAAGACTCAATCTTTTTCAATGTAAAAAGAAATGATCCACTGCTTGTATAGAGTATCTATTAGTCGCTTACTTTAATGGCGTTTTATCTCTTTTTTTTTTTGTCTTTTTTCTAATTCTTTTTGATTTTAATGTCAAATGGTTGCGTCAGATCTTGTTGCGATCCAAATGAAATATGATTTATAAAATTGAATATCAAAAAGATGATTTTTACGACATGCTTTTGGGTATTCCCCCGAGGGAGAAAAAAAAAAAAAAACAGAAAAAAGGAAGCAAAACTATTTAGTGAGAGTGAGAAAAAGTAGCTAAATATGCACCCCCTCTCTCTCTCTCTCTCTCTCTGTGGTGCTCTCTCGTTTTTTTTGATTCTGGGCCACACACAAAACATAAATTATAATTTTCTCAACACCTTCATCTCCCCCTTCCTCATACTAGCATGTTGTCTGCGTAAATAAATAAAATTTAATGGATATATCAAGCAAAAAAAAAAAAAAAGAGAGAGAGAGAGAGAGAGAGAGAGGGAGAGAGAAAGTCCAGAGAGAGAGAAAAAAAAAGAGAACAAATGGAAAGTGAAAAAAAAGAGAAAATTATAAAGTTCAAAACGGGGTCAAACGATCTCCTTTTTTTTCCACTCCAATCAACCCATTCCCTTTTCCTCTCCCTCTCTCTTTCTCTCCCATAGTTTGCCACGTTGATTATTTTTAGAATTGGAACTGGAGAGAATTGGGGAAAAGCATGGAATAGAAACTCAAATTGCTTCCAAAAATAATTTCAGTCTTCGTTTTCCGGTTGCTGCACACACACACACTTGCACACACAAGATACATATGTGGGCATTGGAGTGGGGGTAGAGGTGTGGACTATGGGGCATGCTGCCACTGCAACGTCTGTGCCGCATTAATGGATCATCATCATTATATGATTGTGCCTTTTTAGTCAAAACTAAACAAAGCGCGCAAACAAAAGGCCCGACAACGCCTCAAACTGTGCGAAAGGTCATTGTTGACAATTCGATGACTCCCAAGCGAGTTTCTGGCTAGACGGGGAGAGAATCCACCTCATTCAATGCAGCTCTATCCGAATGTTAGCTAACACCATAGAAGCAAGTAGGGAGGGGATAATGTGGAACACAAATATCAAGGATGGAGAACTACGTCACATATAGAACATTTCTTTTTTGACATGTTCATGTCTGGTAATTAGTAAATTAAACAGAAATATTTCAAAATGATATCGGTATCAATATAATTAGTATTATTTTTTATGGCATTATGTATTTGTTATATTTAGAAAAGTGATATAATTACTTTATCATTTAGACATATAAATTAATTGTAGTTTGGCAGGATATCATTGCAAATTCTTTGAAAGAACACTTAACATAACTTTCAGTCCAAATTTGTCAGATTTACTTTTATTTTCTTGGCTTCACATCTTTTAATTAGCATAAGAATGTCGAAATCCAATTTTCAAGTCAATTTATGCAAATTTTAAACGATTTAATCAATATTAAAATTTACAATATTTTTTTTAACTTTAGAAAGTTTTAATATAGCTTTTTTTTACTAGCAATGACATTAATAGCAAACCAAGAGTCTCAGACAAGAACTATAAAGGAATCTCAAGATGCCAGACTTTACGTTAGTTTTGATCTATTTTGACCAACTGTATCTTCATTTGATTCTTTAAATTTGCTTTTTTTAACTGCTGCTTAAATATGTAAGTCGAATTTTAAAGCAATTTATAAAAATTTAAAAATTTTAAATTTATTTATCCAAATTTAACAAACTTTAACGTAGGATTTTTTTAATGTAATTACCAAAGAATTAAAACACAATAAGAAAATATTTTTCAAATAACAAGTAAAATTTTAAAACTTTAACACAAATTAGCTAAATTTGTTTTAATATAAACAAATTTGGAAAGCTAAAAAATCAAAGGCTTAAGTACAGTCAGTTAGTTAAAGCGTTTGTTAGAGAGTTGGGAACTTTCAAATGTTTGATTTAGATATAAAGCTAACAATGCTATAAGGATCATTATAAGTACGTTTCTATATAATCTAATTTGAACTGGGTTTGATCTGGCACTTTTTAATTCACCCTCCTTCGAATGGTTCTCTTTTAAAGCTGTTGAATAACAATAAAAGCTTTTTTCCCAAAAAAGGATTCCTTTAGGTGTTGTTCTTGGAAAAGCTTTGGTAGTGAAATAAGCTTTTTACTGGCAAGCAGTGGCTAGTTTTTATAACGGTATTTGTATAAATTAAAATTTAAATATTTGAAAAGGAGATTTAATAATGTATTCCCCTTAAAGCTAAATAAATCCTTGTTTGATAAGGATGATTAAGTACTTCTCTATAACAATATTTATCCGTTGATATAATAACAATTTATCTTAAGCTTTATTCCACAAGCAGTTGAAAGCTTTTGTGTAAAGCTTTTACACATATTTAGTTTAGTCACTTTGAAAGTTCAAAAGTTGTGCTTTTACTGTTAGAAATAGTAAGGATCTAAACTTACCTGAAAAAATAGTGTGAACGCTACCCATTGATAATATTTGGTGTGCTTTATTGTTAACGGGCCGCGACCCTGTGAATTGTGAACGCCGGGAAAAGGCACCTCGGAACCTTGCTTTTTCATAAACGCATCGACCACCGTATATGTGGAGTGTATCCAACAATATGTATTGAGAACATCTTCAGGAATGTCTCTGTAAGATAAAAGAATTTTTTAAAATGAATTAAACAAATGGTTAAAGGATATTTCAGGATACGCACCTTGTGTGTACACAGTCTATGGGATTTCCTACGTACTGCCGCGTCGTTACAGCAATTGAGAATGTGATCAGTAGTATAACCGTTGCGTTGGTGTGCAGGCGAAAAACAGGTGAATCGATTTTGACATGAGACACCTATTGTATCGGCCGCCGGTCGATGATATAGAAAATAGGCATTATTATTAAGCGAATTGGCAATTGGTTGTAATTTTATCAAGAAGAAGGATAATGATGAACGGTTTAAAAAAAAAAAAAAAAAAAAAAATAAGTAACAAGTAAATATATATGAACATAAATATATATATATATAATAATTGAATCATATATATATATATATAGATAGGTATATAAATTTTGGTCTCGGGTGCTTTATATATATATTTATATATGTATAGATATAAATAGATATATGTAATTATATGGGGAGTATAACAGTAATTCTTCTGTTATTCCTTTCGATATCTTAAAATTAGACTTACAAATTAAATGTAATTGAAAAACTTGCGTACAGTTAAAGTTTTGTATTTTCTTTTTTAAGTTTCTATATATTTTTTGTCAGTTAGGGTTCAATTTTTGTTCTTTTTTTCTGTGTTTTTTTTTTTTTTTAAATTTAAATACAATTTGCGTTTAATTTTTTTTTTTCTTCTTTTAAGTATAGTAAGGTGTCACAGCAATTGGATTCTATATAGATTCTTTAGCCCTTTTATTTAATTAAAGAAATAAATAAAATAGAACATAATGATATGCTAAGTGAAAGAGAGAGACAGAGAGAGTAATAGAGCGAGTGAGTGAGAGAGAGAGAGAGATAGATAGAACTATGATGAGCCGCCATTTTGACTTTTATTTTAATTTTTCCATTTTTCGTTTTATTTTCTTTTGGTTTTGAAAATTTCTAACGATGACCACTTAATCGATATTTTATGTTTCTATTATTAAACAAAAACGAAAGCAAAAACAAAATCAAGAGTCCTATGAAATTTCGATAATGATATTATCAATTTTCGGGTACTCGAATGTTTCATTTAATGCATTATTTCGGTTTATCTTGTGGTGGTGGTTTGAGGTGGTTTAAGGTGGTTTCAGTGAGGGGAATTTTATAATTTTCTTGAATTTTTTTGTTTTTTTTTTTTTTTGTGATTTGGCTTAGTTGAATATAGTTGAATGAAGAGAAAAATTGCGATTGAGACAAATAGAGAGAGAGAGAGAGAGAGAGTGAGCGAAATAGAGGTAGCGAGAGAGAGAGCTTTTGTTGTGAGTGCGACAGTGAAAAAAAAAACAGAAGAGAAAAAAAAAATGGAGAATAAGTGAAGTGAAGAAAGTTTGTCTAATTTTTCTCTTATTTGAGTGGTGAGTTGTGGTGAGAGTTTCAGTGAGTCAGTTAGTGAGTGAATGGTGAAAAATATATATATATATATTTATAATATATAAGAAAAATTAATTCAAATACTTATATAGATAGAAGAGTTTCAAAACTAGTTATGAAATTTTCTTAAGTTTTTTATTTTTTGATTTTAAATTGAATTTTATTTTTGCTTTAATAGATATGTAAAATTAATTATTATTTTTTTTTGGAATTTCAATTGAAAGAGTTGTGAAAATTGTTAACAAAATAAATTCATTATTATAATTTATAATGACGTTTGTAAATCTAATAAATACAATACACATAAATATAAAGGAGACAGAGAGATAGAGAGAGAGTGACAGAGATAAAGAGAGAGAGAGAGAGAGAGAGAGAGAGACAGAGCAATACATATATGTATGTATATATATATATATTTGAAGAGTTAGACGGACTTCTTTTCACGGCACTCGTCAAAGTGTTATGCATACTTATTCTTGTTCTGTTTAGATCATGGATTTTACTTTGGGTTTAACTAATCAATTTTAATCAGGGCTCTTAAAAGGTCATTTGGCGGTCGTTAGCAAAATAACAAAAACAAAAAAAAAACATAAAATATATATATACTGAATAATGATATTATAATTACTCCTAAGTAAAACTTTAATTTAAGCTTAAATAGAAAATTCGAAATAAAAAAAATTAACAAAAAAAAAAATAAGAGTATGCCCAAATCTTAGAGTATTTTTTATTTAAATTTTTGTCTTACATTTTATAGTCTTAAGTTTGTTAAATTTAAAATAAAATAGTTTTAAAATTTTGTCACTTTTTTTTGTTCAAAATTGTTTCAAAATCAATTGTTAGATATTGGGCATATCTTTCATATTATATTTTGTAAATGAAAACTATTTAAATGTAATCTTCGACCTTTTTTGTTAAAGGATATTAATATTATATAAAGTATATATGTATATTATATATATATATATACATATCTATATATATTCTTATTAAGCAGATAATCTAGGCATGATTTGTATACTTTTTTGTTTCTTTTTTTTTAAGATATAGGGAAATAGTTTATATAAATTCTTTATAACAATTTATGACATCGACTGTCTTTCGATTTTAAGAATATATATAAATATATGTTTATATACATATATCAGCTCTGATAAATCAAAGTTAATATTTGGGTACTGCTTACGAATACAACTTGATTTGATTTTTATTTTATTTTTTTATGGTATATTTTTTGTATGCTTGTTTTTATAATAAAATATTTATATATTCTTGTGTTAAAATTTAAAGAAAAAAAAACCGAAACATTTTTCATTTATACAAATTGCAGTGTATTTTTTTTTTTTTTTTTTTTGCTTTTTAAGATTGAAATTGAGACAGAGTGAGCGAGAGAATAGTTTAGTTCAGTTTAGTTTAGTTTAGTTTTGGTTGTTTGATAGGTTTTCTATTTTCTTTTTTTTTTTTTTTGTTTGGTTGGTTGGTTTCTTTCTGGTTTGGAACTGCTGTGTGTAGATAGTGATCGTGATCGTGATCGCTGGTTGGCTTTAAGGGGGGAGCTTGATTGTTAGCTTCGGGTCTTCTCTTATTTATTGTTATATATTTAAAGTATTTAAAGTAGCTCATAGGAATACTTCTAGGCATATATGTATGTATATAGGTATAATAGAGTTAGTAGTATAGATATATATTATGTGTATTTATTTTGGCTTTAATTGATTCTTAAGGATTCATTTTGTTCAGCTTTTAATAACGGTAATATTCTTGCTTTTCGCTTATTCATCTTGGTGGGGTGATTGGCGTGAGAATTGTGAAATTTGCGTGGTGATCAAAGAGAGCCAAGAGACAAGGTAATTGTGATTCGAGTGATACTTGAGTGTGAGTGATAATTATTTATTAGGTACGAGTAATTCATTTCATTTGATTCGTTATGTGAGTGAATCGGATGGGTGGGGTGGTTGAGTGTTGGTAAATAGCGATAAATCGCGCTTTATGTTGATCATTTTTGTCAATACGCTTTACGTAGTGGTAAAGTAGTAGCTGTAGCCGTCGAGCGTGAGCGAGAGCCATTCCAAGTGAGTGGTGAGGTGAGAATCGGTGAGTGTGACTTGTGACGTGTGCCGTGACGTGTTGTGATTGAGTTACAGAGATAGAGAGAGAGAGAGAGTGAGACAGACAGAGACATAGAAGGAGAGAGTTTGAGAGCAGCGGCGTAACATGTGAGAGAGTGTAGCGTAACGCAACGTAACAACTCTTGTGGTGGATTCGGTGGGGCGAATTTAGTGATAGTGACAGTGAAAGTGACAGTAGTGGCAGTGACCGTGAGAGTGACAGTGAGAGTGTGTGGTGAAATCATAAGAGTGAAGTGAAGTAAGCTTTCGTTAAAAACGGTGTGTTTGTAGTTGTATCTGGTGAGGAAGATTGTCTGGCTTTTGGCAAACTAATTTGATTCGTGATTTGTGATTCGTGGTTCGTGACTCGTGACGTGACATTTGTTGGTGTTTGTTGGTGGTGAGGTTTGTTCTGCATAATTGTTGTTGTAGTTGTTTGTTCTTTCTTTTTTTTTTTTTTTGCATTTCGATTAGTTTATGTTTCATTTTCTGTGTTTTTTCCCCTTTTATTTTGTTTCTCTTATATCTTTTGTTTTGTTTTAGTCTTTTGATGTGGAGTTTGGTTTTTATTTGAAATCACAATTAGCACAATATAGAAAAGTTTTGTTTTTTCTTCTATTTTTTTTTGTTTTTGTATTTGTTGTTAGTTCTGTTTTTTTTTTTTCTTTTTGGTTATTTGCTTTTAAAGGGTGGGTTAAAATTTAGCTTTAAGATTTTGCGATTTAAATTGGTTTTTGTTTTGTTTTTTTGTCCAAATTTTTGTGAGAAGCGTTTTTTATTGTTTTTCTAGTTTTTCTTTGGTTTTTTTTTTGTATGTCTTTTTTTGATTGGTTTGTTGTTTGGTTTGTTGTTGAAAGCACATTTTTATGTTTTTGTTGTTATAGATAGGTTGGGGTCGGGGCGTGGCACACACTATAATTAATTGTAAATTGGAAATTTTTAAAGAGACAGATTGATGGGTAAATAGGAAGAGAGATAGACAGTTAGATAGATAGATAGATGGAGAGAGTGATAGATAGATAGATAGACAGATAAACAGCAACTGAAAAATAAATTAACTACCAAAAGCAAAAATTAAAAATATAAGCAACAAGCAACAATTCTGTTACATATATAATATATATACATCAACTGAACAATTCTGAAACGAATATATTTTTTAAAACATATTTCAAATGGCCATTTTCTATAAAAGGATATAAAATTTCTCAACTTTCTAAGAATTTCTTGCTCTTTCCATATATAAAACTGTTATCCATAGATGTTTGTAAACTATAACAAATTTTCTTTTGGTCCTGTAAAAAGGATACTTGTTTGTTATGTATTGAATGAAAGGAAATTCACTTTTGCGCTTTCATATTTAATTGACAGAAAATGTTGCCATATTTTTTCCACTATGCTGGAACATTATTTCTTCTAACTACTCTAACCTCAATCACTTGGCCCCTATGGCTATACCTATGTATGTGTTTGTGAATGTCTGTCTGTCTGTGTGTGTGTGTGTGTGTGTGTGTGTATAGGAGTTACTCCCCCTAGGGTTATAACTATTTCTTCTTTTTCTGCCTTTTCTCTTTGGCTTGGTTTGGTTTGGTTTTGTTCTGGTTTTTGTGTTGTAATAAGTATCATATCATGTGCATTGGCATTGGGACTGGCTTACAGGAGCTGATTAACAAAATGACTCTAGACTGTGCGAGTGACTGACTTATGCCCAAGTAACCATAACAATGAATTTTATGCTTTTGTCTTCCAACTCCACCTACTACTTTCGTTACTTACCCCCTCCCCTCCCCCCATCTACACCATCCTCAATCACTTGTACTTGTCTTTATACTATGACTTGGCCAGAAGCGTCTAGCTAGAAATTGAAAATGGGGGACAGAATTGAAAGAACCTCTATATGAATTGACTCTGATTCAATAAATCTAAGCTATCTATCTATAAGATTTTAAATATTTTTCTTAATAAAAAATAAAATCTTCTTTTAAAAAGCATAAACATTAAAAATATATATCCCTATCCCTCTCCTACTTCTTCCTTCTTAGCGAAACTAACTTTAAGAACCAAGTAAAGTATCTCAAGGGTTATAAACAATTCCTAAAATAATAATCGAAATTTTAAAAGATTTATTTCTTAAATATTTGTAAAGTATTTAAAGCTCTTTCTCTTAGTAAATTTCATTGCCTTACGAGAGGGTTTAGATTTTCATATAATAATCCCTTAGCTACGCCTATGAAATTGCTGTTAGGCAATGAGACAGACACTCTTCGCCTACTTGTGTGTGTGTGCGAGTGTACGTGTGTGTGTGTGTGTGTGTATAGCTTAGCTCGTTTCTGCTATTAGAACAACATTGGCAATATATTTCGTGGCAATAAAAATAAGCTTTTGTGACTACAACGATGGCAATGGCAAACGACAAGGACGAGAAATACAAGAGGAATAAGAAGGATGAGGATGCCTGCCTGCCATGGTTGGGTTATGAAGGAGAATTCCTGGTTTTCTGTTTTTGGTTGGTTGTTGTTATTGTTATGGCCCTTGCCACTTGCCACTTACGCTTCATTAGGATGCGTTGGTCCTAAAGGAACTCTTTCCTTCTCTTTTCCTTGGATTTTTGGTACCCAACCCAACCCAACCCCACCCCACCCCCTCATCTTTAACATCATCTCCATTTTCTTGCAACTGAAGAAAAAGTCAATAATAAATTGAAGCCAAGTGCCAAGTGCCAAGTACTTGTGGCCCATAAACCAAAAGGCAAACACAGTAACAACAACAACAACAAACGGCCATATATGTACACAAATTTATATATATATAAAAAAGAAAAGAACGCAAAAAAAAAAAAACAATCCAAAAAGTAAGAAAAATATTTCACTTTAAACAATAGAAAACACGTTAAGAAAACAAAAAGGGAAGGGTGGGGAAAATACACACATTTTAGGTAAATGGTAGTAGAAAATTTTCTCATTTTGTTCAATGAAAATCAAAATAGATATATAAACAAAAAGTGTAACTAAAAAGCTGAAGAGAAAAATGAAAACAAAAAGAAAATGCCAGCAACTGCAAAAAATGTAGAAATTTTCTTTTTTTGCCTTTTTTATATATATTTAAATGAATTTGTTGTGAAATCAATTAAATTGATGGCAAAACAAATGTTTGATCTAATATGGCAGGATTATTTTAATTTTTCTTTCTTATTTTCTTTTCTCGTTTTTTCTTTTCTTTTCTTTTTTTTTTTTTGCAGTTGTTGGTTTTGACTTAAACAATTTGTTTGTATTTTTGGTTTTCCTTTTCTATTCTTTTTTTTGTGTTTTGTAAAGGGATTTTGGGGGGTAAGGGCACAAACCTTTTGCATTTTTGAAGTTTACGTGTGTGTGTGCGTGTATTAGTGTGTGTGTGTGTTTTGTGAGAGACAGGCAGAGGAGACTTGCAACTTGTATGCAGTACATAGGTAATGTTACAATTTATATATTTATATATATTAGATTTATATTATATTATACGATTTATATACACGCTTGGCACTTAACAATCGATTTATACATAAGTAGATATGCATATATATTGTATATGCACTGTTATAGAGATATATAAGTTGTTGGTTTTGCTGTGTGTGTGTGTTTTTGTGTGTTAGTTATTGTCATTATTTTCTAATACTTTTTACTGCATTCAAGCCGTATACGCAATGCATTTGCCTGCTAACAAAAGCAATTTCTCTAAACAAAATCAAAAAGTTTTGGCAAATGAAAAACTTTTGCCTTAAGATGTGATAAAAACAAACAAACAAACAAACAGACAAAGAAACAGAAAAATAAACCAGAAGAAGAAGAACAAGAAGAGGAAAAGATACAACTTTAAATGTGATTAACAGTCTACGAGTAGAGGTGGAATTAATTGTTCATTTTTGTGTGTATATATGTGTGTATAAGTGTGTGTGTGTGTGTGTGACGTGCATTAGTGTGTAAACAAAGATAGAGAAAGAGAGATAGAGAATGGGATAGACAGAGAGAGACAGACAGAGAGTGGGACGAGCGAGCAAAAGCAAAAGCATGTTGCCTACTTTTAGGAGTCAAGGGGAGAGCTGCCAAAATGCAAACTCAAAAAAACTGTACAGCTTACCGATTATTTAAATTAATTATATATATATATATATAATGTGTATAATATGCATGTATATATCTATACATACATAGTGTGAGTGAGTTATAGATAATTAGTTAGTTAGATTTGGGTTAGGCATATAGGTATGTATATAGTAAGTACAAGTATATATATATATAGAGAGAGAGAGAGAGAGTGAGTTAGTTTTGGGTTACGTTTGCTTGCTTTGTATTTTTACGTTCATTGGGTGTGATTATGTATATTGATAGGTATATATATATATTAAGTATATAGATTAGTAGATATTTTGTAAAAATTTGTTTTGATTTTTGTTAGTTTTTTCTTGTTTTGTACTTTAAAGGTTTGCATTTGTGTGTGTGTTTTATATTTCATAGGCGGTTTTTGTTTTTGGTTGTTTTTCTTTTTAGTTTTACTTTTTTTGCTGTTTTTTTTTTTTTTTGTGGGCACCTGTTTCGATTTTTTTTTTTGTCGTTTATTATTTTTTTTTTTTTTTTTTTTTTTTTGGTTAAACATTTTGCTCGTTTATCGAAATTTCAACTGAAAATTAAAATTGAAATAAAAAACTTAAAAAAAAAGAGAAAAAAAATCAACAACTTAATATCTAAATTCTTTATTTATTTTATAAATATTATTTATTATATACATGTATATATATGTATAAAGATATATATATATATGTATATAGACTTGTTTTTCCTTTTTTTTTTTTTGTTTTTTTGCTGATACTAACAAAAATTGCTCGATTGCCAACATATATGCTGCCCGTATGTAAGATTAAGTATTTTGTTTTTTAATTTGTTATTTTTTAACCAAATTTAATACAAATACACATACACAACCACACATACACACACACACAACCACCCTCTTGCACACACACACGCACACAGAGAAAGAGAGACAGAGAAAAGGAGAGAGAGAGAGAGAGAGAGAGAGAGCGAAAGAGCTAGAGAGTAAGTCAGAGATATTGAGGAGATTTTATGAATTCCTTTCTTTTGCTTAGAAACTTAATTCTTTTTTAGTGAATATTCTTGGCTTTCGTGGTGTGGCGGTGGTTATGCTGATTATAGTGGTGGTTATGGTTATGGTGGTTGTGGTTAATGGTGGTTATGGTGGTGGTTATGCTTGGTTTGGTTGTGATGGTGGCGGTGGTGATGGTAACTGGTTAGTGGTGTGTCTTTTTTGTGTCTGTGTGTGTGTGTGTGTGAGTGTGTAGTATATATAGAAAAATATCTTATTGATTCAGCTTCAGTTTCACATTTTTATCATTATATTTTTTGTTTGTTTGTTTCGATCGATAAAAATTGCACATTTTCAACAACATCAACAACGACAACTACTTTTTGTTTGGCATTTTTTTTTTTTTTGTTTTTTGTTTTTGTATAATAGTTATTATTATTATTTATTGTTATTTTAATAGATATATATATATAAAGATATATATATTAGGATATGAATATATTTATATATGTATATATTTAGTATAGAGATATGGTATAAGTTTTCGATTTTGATTAATATATATTTTTTCTTTCTTATTTTGTTTTGTTTTTTTTTGTTTATTGGTTATACATTTGGTTCATTTGTTTTTTTTTTTCATTGCTTAAACAACATTTACGTAAAGAAAAAAAAAAAAAAAATAAGAGAAAGAATTGATAAAAAATAAAGGAAGATAAAAGATAAAAACCAAATATTTAGAATTGAAATAATAATGTCATATATATACGACTACACCGATTAATTAGTTAATAAACAATACATACATACATACACAATTGCTTACACATACACAGACACAAGCATACACATACATAAACACAAAATGCGCGATTATTTTACTTTGATACATACCATTTTACAGTTATTATTGAAGCTTTTAATGCTAAGCATGGAATGGTTAGAGAAGAGAATAGCAAAGTGCAACAATAATGCGACAGGGAAAGAGAGAAAGAGAGAGAGAGAGAGAGAGGGATATACAGAATCTATGGAATTTGAAGCTAGTAGAGAACTAGTTCTATTGGAGCAAAAAAGTTAAGAGACAAACTGTTGCCTTAATTGAACTTTGTTAGAAACCGAAAACTATTTAGTTTTTCCTCCCTTTGTTCTACTATTGAAAGTAGCTTAGTTCTTGTAGAACTTTTTTAAAAGCGAATAAGTTCTCTTAATAGAAACTAACTGCTAAGGTTAACTAATTATAAAAGGGACACTCACTAGCTAATATCATCTAAAACCTTAGTTTTAATTGAAAGTTTTAGTTTTTTAACTTCAAGAGCCCTAAAAGTTATCTAAGGTAAACTTAATTCCTCTATGGACAACAATCTGTAAGGACATTCGATTCCTAGCACTACATTTAGAAGCTGTGCTGACGTGTTGATCTTTCAAATAAGTGCTTTAGGATCTTTTTAAAACACTTTCAAAGAGGAAATTTTATATATTATATTTTATTAACTAAATTTAGTGCCAGTGAGCTGTGTTGTGCATTTTTCATATGAACAAAAGTTGATTCTTGTATCATAGAATAAAAAAAAATAATTCTATATAATTATTGAAATAAAACTATATCCTTTTATGATCTAAAATTAATAAAACTTTGAGAAAATCTAGGAAAGATACAAGAAAACAATCCTTACTAATGTTCAACGATAACTACAAGTTCCTTTTCCTTGAATAAATGCTTCAATTTGTATATATATATACATATTATATATATATACCCTTTCCCCTGCCATTCCATGCTTTTCATGCGCTTCATCCATAAATACATACATACATACATACAATCATATATATAGTTACTTTAATATATTTTATCTGTGTGATAAAAATTGAAATAAAATAACTAATACTAATCAAAAAACAAAAGAAAGTTGAGTACATTTTGCATCTTATCAAATATATGTATAAATATATATGTATATATGATATTTGTATGTATGTACTTGTATATAAGTATTGTATATATATATTTATTACGAACACATACTATATATATATAGTATGCCGATACGATACGATTACGTATTATTATTTATATAGTTCCGTGTGGTTGGCTACTACAAGACAACAAATCATTTATATATGTATATGTATGTAGAGATATTTTAGATATATATTATAGTATATATATATATCTATATATATATAGATATATATATATATATGTAGTTAGATAGGATAACGAGATTATGCATATTGATTTGAGATATTTACTGAATACAGTACGGATACGTTTAGATACGGCTTCAAAGACACGTGCAGTTTATTTTAAATTATATATATATATATATATATATATATATGAATATGATATATATATATATATATAATATTAATTTTTTGTTTGTTTGTTTGTTTGTCGGAGGACAAAACAATGTGAATTATGGGTGAAGGAAACTGGCGAGGGGTGGGTGGGCTTGTAGGATTCGGGTAAAAGGTAAATTGGTGGATTAAACGCAAAAGCCAAAACAATTTTCAGGGTTTTCGATTCAATTTTCTTTGCTTTTATGTTTTCTTTTTTTTTTTGCATATTTTTTGTTGGTTTTTTTTTTTAAATAATTTTTCTCTCAACTGTAGAAAATATTTCTTAATTTATTTTTTTTTTTTGGTAGGGACGGGACATTAAAGGACATAAAGTTTGTAACAGAGTAAGACAGACAGAAAGACAGAGAGAGAGAGAGTTACAGAGCGAACGAGAGAGATTGAGTCACAGAGAGAAAGAGAGGGGGAGAGGCATAATCCATTTGCTCAAATTCAGGTTGGTTTTATGTGTATTTTTCTTTTTTTTTTGTTTTTCGTTTCTTTTTTTGGCGATTTCTCAGTTAGTTGTTGTGTTTTTTTTTATCTTTTTTGTTTTCTTTCTCCACAGAACATCATATACGCGGCAATAGAGCTATTTTAGATCTAAATTATTGGGTACAGCTTTTCATTTGATACTTTTGATTCAGGGTTTTTCTTTTGTTCTTAAGGCATACATATGTATATACATGTATGTATATATATATAGGCATATATATATATATATATATATATGCATATATAAAAGGATATATGTAAAATAGTCATCGTTATTGATAGATGTGAAAAATTATAATTGAAAATTCGAAAATGAAGAGAGTTTATCGTTTTTTTTTTTTTCTTTCTTTTTGCTTGGTTATCGATTTTTTTTAATCGCTTTCATTTTGCAATTTATCGTTGGCACTCGCAACACTTTACTATACTTTTACAAAGTGGAGAGAGTGTTAAGTATGCGTATGTGTGTGTGTGTGTGTATATGTGTGTGTGTGTGTTTATATATATATATAGAGCGAGAGCGAACGATCGAGCGAGCAAGAGAGAGAGAGATAGATATAGATATATATGTATATAGATCGAAATGAAGTTGAAACAATTTGCCACAAAGTTCATCAATTTGTGTGCAGACATTTTCCATAATTTTCTCTTCTCTTTTTTTTCGGTTTTTGTATTAAATTTGATTAATTGTTTTTTTTTTTTTCATTTCTTTTTCTTTGGTTTAGTCAACATTTGTTTGGTTTTGTTTTGTGTTATTTTTCTTAGCATATTCGAGCAATTATTTGTTATTATCCTTGTTATCGTTAGATTACGCGGTTTCGCTTGTTTTCCTTTTGTTTTTCATTTTCCTTTTTTTTATATAAAATATCGATTATTTTTCTTTGTTTTGTATTTGCGTTCCCCTTTCGCGCTGGGATAGAATGGGAAAGTGAAAACTTAATCTAAACCAGGAAAAGTCTCATAACCAACAAAATCAACTAAAACGAAATTCTAGTGCATAGCTAACAGAAAAGGATATAAGGAAAACAATAAAAGTACAATCGATTTGGAGAAAATTAGTAATAATCGATAAGTCGATAAATCGATAAAAAATTAATAGTTATCAATTGTTTTTTTTTCATCTAATCTACAATAATTTGATTATGCAATATTTATAAGGCAAAAAACAGAAAGTTATGTAGACAGAGAGAAAGAGACAGACGTGGAGAGAGACAGAGAGAGAGAGATAGATAGAGATTATATATATTTATATTTTGGGAATAGGGGTTAGGAAACAGGGTAATGCATATAGGATAGGTATTGGGAATTGACGTAATTGGATCGAACGGTTTAAAAAGACATGAACTAGAATTGGATTTTTGATTTGAAAATTATTTGTTCAACTTGGTTCTAGTTTTTGGTTCTTCATTTGCTTGGTAGTTTCTTTTTTTTTTAATGTTTTTATTTGTTTTGTTTTGTAATTACCATTTTCTATCACTTTGTGGTTAACACACAGCGGGGGGAGCGGGGGTAGTGGGGGATGTGGGACACCCCGCGCGAGGGGTACACACACACACACACCACACCGACCCTTTATGCTGCTTCTTCTTCGGTAATTGGTCGACAACACGACGGGCCACAAAATTCTCCGCTTAAATAATCAATCAATTTATCGAATGCATCGATAACAGCAGGCAAGAAATTGCAGTTGTGTAATCGATCGATCGAGATGTATCAGTGCGTTTTTTATTTGTGTTTTTAATTATTTTATTTATTTTATCGTTTGTGCTTGCCAAAAGCTAGCTAAATTCTTTATGGTTTAAAAGGTCTTTATTGAATTAGAAAATATCGATTGATAATTGTTAATCGAATAGATTTACTCTTTGATTTATTTGCTGACGTATTATTGCATTCACATTTTCAATCGTTAAATTGTTATGTATGTTTATATTTGATTTACGTTATCGTTTTGATTTCATTTATTATTTATCTCGTTGAGCGATTATTGCTTAAAGGTGTTTATCGATCGATTAATCGATAACTCATTTGGGTTTTACGTTGTTGTTTTAAATTCTCAGTCACACAAATTAAGGCCACTCATGTTTCTCATTTTTTCTCATTTTGTTTTTGGTTTTCTGTTTATTTGCTTTACATTTTATCGAGTTTCCATTTTTGCTTTACCTTCTTGTTTTGTCAATTCATTTACTTGTATGATTCTGGGATGGGGGTCGGGGAGAGGTAGGCAAAAAAAAAGAATATACGAGACGAGATATTTCACGCGACGCGATAGTTTTCGCTTCAGTTTAATATATATATGTATGCAAATAACTGTTAGTTACTATATATACATACGATTTATCACATTTACTTGATACATTGTTCAAATTTTGATGCATTGCTCGCGATCTTCATGCGATTCGACGATAAGTCATTCATTTATCTACACACTCTCAACTGTCTGTATTATCGATTTGCTTGGGTGTCATCTTTTGCATGGCAAAAGGATATGCTGAATTATTCTCATTCTTTATAATGAGATTGCTGTTGTTGCAGTTGTTGCTGCTACTGTTGCTGTTGCTGCTGCTACTGCAGTTAGTGCTGCTGCTGTTGCTGTTGTTGCTGCTGTTGTTGCAGTTGCTGCCACTAGCTAGTAAACTTCTATATGCTGACGCTGGCGGCTGCAAGTCATCATCCTGTTTTGTTATTGTCCTAGGATTTATCGATGCGTTTGACATCGATCTGGGACTGGGCTCAAAAATTTTATCATTAGCCACACTCTGGCTGGTTGAATCGCCACTGCCATTGTTGCTGTTGTTGCCATTGTTGTAGTCGACCTTCATTTGGTTTTTAGATTTAATTTTGGGGGTTCAGATTTGATTAATATATAAAAGTAGTTTTCGGTTTTCGTTCATTTACTAATTCATCAAGAGAATGGGAATGGGTTAAACTAAAAAGAAAGCCTAAAAACAGTTTGTTTCACACTCTCTCACACACACACGCACACAGATAGACAGACACACATACACACTTATACACACAAATTTAAATTAAAAAATATATTTTTTAGTTTTTTTTTTAATTTCGTTTTGTTCTCCTTTTTGGTTTTTTCTTTTAGCATTAACATTATCAACATCAATCAAAAAAAACCAACAAGTTAAAGTTAGCTAAGCTTATCAAATTACAGCCAATTAACATTTAATAAATAAAATCAAAATGAAAAGATGTTATATTTCGTTATATATATATATATATAAAATCATAAGAGACAGTTAGACAGACACATATATACATACATATAACTATATAGAAAATTACAGACAGAAAAACATAGATTCAATAGAGAGGTAGAGATTCAGATTAACAGAGAGACAGAGACAGTAATATACAGAGAGACAAAGAGAGAGAGAGAGAGAGAGAGAGAGGCAGAGAGAGATACAGAGAGGTGGTGGGGTCAGATATGGGGTCCTTGTGTTGGTGTACTTGTGTATTGTTGTATGTGTGTGTAGTAAAATAAGAATATATATGTATGTATGTCTTGTGGGGAGTTTTTTGTATGGGAATGGCGGATGGTTAATGGTAAGACGACAATGGGCAGAGTGTTACGAAAATAAACCATGGGGGAATACGAGATAACTTCGAGATATTGTAATGTTAAATGGATATTAAAATGAGATCCTGAATATCAAGTTGAAGAAAATGGTTTATCAATGCGATGCGTTGATTTCTTTTCATTATCATCATCATCATCGTACATTTTTTCATCGTTCTCGTTATGTGATTTGATTAATGTTTAATGAGCCTCTTTTTTTGTTTCTTTATTTTAGTTTATGATTTTTTTTTTTTTTTTTTTTTGATTAATTGTTCCATCGTTTTGATCAGCCTAAAGCGCATTTGTCTTGTTGTTTCGGTTATTATTTTGACTTTGATTTGTGTGGTTTTCTTTTCTTTTGATCTCTCACATAATTGCTCGACGTTTTCGTTTATCGTTTTACATAAAAATTTTTTTTGTGGTACAAGAATAAATATATAGTGTAAATTTTATTTTTGTTTATTTACAAAAATTATCATAAATTTTGTTTTGTTTTGTTTTTTTTTTTTGTTGATTTTAGTTTGATATATATATATTTTTTTTTATATATGTATTGGTTTTTTTTTTTGATTTGATTTTTTTTGTTTTAGTAGTTAGGTAGATAGTTTAGGAGGTAGTAGTAGTAAAACATATTTTGATTTGTTCGGTATGTATGTATCGCAAAATAAAATAGACGAAATTTGATAGATATGGATTAGTACATTTGTTAAATTGGATATAATTGACACTCACCGATGATCTACTCACTTGCATAAACGCATAAACGCCGCGTAAAAACTCCATGTTATTTTGTTGCTCTTGTGAATTGCCCTTTTTGTTGTTGCTGCCGCTGCTGCCGCCGCCGCTAGTTGCTGTTGTTGTGCGTTGGGCCCGACTTATATATTGCTTAACGGTGTCGGCAACTAAATGTGGCTTTAGTTTACGTGATAGAACCCTATACAAAAGACAAGAAAAGAGACAAAGAAAGATAACTATAGTAGTTGAGGCAACAGAAACAGTAGAAGAATCATCTCTTTGTATATCTATGTCTATGTGTGTGTGTGTGTGTGTGTGTGTGTGTGTGTGGTCTCTTAAGCGAAGGTCGTCCAACGACAACGATGCCGGCGACTACGTTGACAACGTTGAGAAGGACTTGACCCTCAGCTTGACGCATTCTAAATTTAAACCTCAAGTATCATCATCTCATACCACTCTCATCATCCACTTTAGCTGCTGTTAAACGGAAACAGTTTTTCTTTTTTACTTTGCCCTACCTCCCCTCACCCCATACACATTCCTACCGCTGCCGTTTGTGCTAATTGGCCGCACTCAGTAGAACAGCTACAGGGGCAAAGAGATACAATGAATGATATGAGGACTTCTAATTGAAATCCTCCAACGGCTTTACGCATTTTTGTGTGTAAATGCGAATGGCATTTACGCCCTCAGATTACGCTTATCGTTTAATTGTGCTTTAAGCAACAGGAACCCTCAATCCTCCCACCCTGCACCTCATCTTCTTTAACGTCTTGCACACACACACTCTTACGCATAATTTTGGTTTTATTAGCTAAGCTTTTAAGCTGTGACTACCCAGGCGTTGGAAATGAAGATGCTGTTGGAATAGAAGAAAATGTCGGAAAAATTATATACACGTCTATGTTATTTAGATTAGAATATCAAGTTTACATAGTGTATGATTATAATCCGTTGAAATTTTGGAAAGCAAGAGATAGAGAGAGTAAAACTATTCCCTTTAAGGAAATATTACTCATACGACATGTTGTACATATCGAATGATAAATCAAGTCATTCTTTGTAAGACGCTTAAATAACTAACTGAGAAGGAGAGAGAGAGAGAGAGAGAGAGAGAGAGCAATAATGTTGCTTCTTTGATACGACTTTAAAATAATATTACTCATACGACGTGTTAGATGCAATTGCAATCATCAACTGATAGATCAAGTCACTTTTCCACTCAATGAATTAATAAAATGCCGAGATTGACAGGAATAAGAGAACTATTTCTTGAATAAGAATATCACTCATACGGCATGTTGTATGAAAAATGCCTCTTAAATGTAGATTTTGATTTATAGTTTAAGTCATTCTCTTTTAGAAATGGATAAATAACTCACCAATAGAGAAAGAAAGAGATAGAAGAAAGAGAAAGCAATAAAACTTATACCTTAATATGACTTTAAAATAATATCTCGCATACGACATGTTGTCTGAAATAAGTTTCTTAATAGTAGATTTTGAATGTAATCAAGTAATGCTCCGATATATATAGTCTTAACCATTTTCCAAACATAGCTTATAATCATTTTAATTAAATAAAATTCTTCTTTAGACTAATTAGTCTACGAATGACCTCGGACTATTTGTGGTAGAGAATTGACAGATGACTCTCTATGCATGTTACATGTCCAATACTCAACCAATATACCCATTTGCCAAGGACAACAATATATAGCATCCCCGTTGAGTTGGCGTGGTGTCCATTTGTCTGTTTTGATTGGGCGCCGGTGGGCGTGACTTAGTTTTGTACTTATTTATTTTTCTTTTCTTTCTTTCTTCTTTTTTTTATTGATAGTATTTGACCTTTTCCACACGGACGCAAGCTTTTTAATTTATGATTATTTTCTTAACCGCATTCACCTTCTTATTTTTCTCTCACTTTGCTGTTTTTCTTCTTTTTTTTTATCGTTTTCACTTTTTTTTTTCCATTTCTTTTCTTTTCTTTCGTTCGTTTTTTTTTTTTTTAATTTTCGTGAGTTTTGTTTTTGGGTGTTATTCCATATGGAAGGGGGATTGGTGATGGGATGCTCGCGAATGTGACGGGTGTTTCGACGTCAAAAGGGGCAAGGGGGGTTTCGGAGGCTGGGGAAATGTTAAATTGCAAAAAAATAAATCTTGAAATTGACTTTTTGTAGGCGGGACAAGACGACATTGTCGCGGTTTTTTTTTTCTCTTCCATTTTCCTTGTTGTTGCCGTTGCTACCTTTTTTCGTATTTCTTTTTTCTTTTTCCTTATTTTTTTTTGTTGTTTTTTTCTTCTTTTTTTTAACAAACTGTCGCCTTTTTGAGTTGTTGCTGACAGCGCGTGAAAATCGAGATAAATGTGTTTTTATTTTCCTTTTTCTTTTTTGCGTTTTGGTCTTTGGGTGGTTAAAAAACAAACAAAAACAAACGAGAGACCAGTTTATTTAATTTGAAAAAAAAAAAGAAAACCGTCAGTAAACAGAGTGGCAAGCAGGGTGATGATAAAGACAAGAAAAGCAAACAAAACAGAAATGGGAATGGGCATGAAAAAGGTAGAAAAAAAAGGCGTCGTAGCGGAAATTTTATTTTAAAGATATTGGCGCACTCAAATTTTATAGGACAAATGCGGAAAACCACAAAAGAAATATGAATAAAATTAATTTAAATAATTTTATATAAATTATTGTATTCAATTCTTTTTCTCTCTTTATTGATTTGCTGGAAAATGCTTACAAAATAATAGACGAAACTAGAAAGGATTCCTATAACATTTAACAAAAACTTTAATAAATTGGAAAGGCAATTTCATTTCCTACAAGGACAATTCATTTGGAAATATTTTTATTTTATTTACCACCAATTTGATTCAAAACATCAAAGTGTTTTCAGTTGAAAGAAATGTAAACTAATATCAATAGAAGCAATTAGCCGAAGGACTTCAGTTGAGTTTATGTATACAAACAATTGTAGAAATAATTCATTAAGTGCAGAAACCTTAAGAATTCATCATAACATTTTCCTTGCAAAGATGAAATAATCAATTAGAGTTAAGGAAAATTGTTTTTTTGGTTTTTTATTACAACGAAAAGTTGTCATTTTCCACAATATATTTTCTCTATTGAAGAATCTTTTGTATTAACCTTACCCCGATTCAGCATTATGTAATTGCTTTAGAAAGTTTTGGCTAATTTTGAGATTTTCATGCATCTTATGAAATTTACTGAGCTACATTTAAATTGCTTTTAATTTGCTTTCCTCTACTTACGCACACACATGCACACACACACACCCACACACACACACACATACCTAAACATTAAACTGGAAAACTAATTTGCTTGTTAACCATCTTGCGTAACCCCCTTCTCCTAATACCACACCCTCGTATTTTAACTTCTTCTCACCTGATCATATTTCAGGCGGCAATTAGCCAGCTTAACCCTTTACGCATTACAAAAAACAGAAAGAGGGTGGGCATTAAATTAACCCATGCTCGCGCAAACTGCCAACATAGTTGGCAAAACTCCATTTTCATCCCCAATTTTAGACCACCTGAAACCGCCCCTCTCCCTACTAACTCTCGTTAAACCCCCCTCCCCCAACTCCCTGCACATCATCTGTAATGCTCATGGTGAAGCTGTCAGTTGGCAAAAGTCAAATTGGCTGTGGCTATAAAATAACCAAGGCAATCTCAAACTTTCCTCCAACAACCCCTTCACCCCCTAGCCATTCAACACTACACCGCTCGCTCCCCAACGAATTCCAATTCAGGGAAAATTTGATTACAACTTTATGGACTGCAACTGCTGCAACTCTGCATTATATTGTGAGTGGGCGTGGTGGCCCCATTATGGCGATGCAAATTGTATGATACAGCAAAAATTTAATTTGGTATATTCCTTTACGACAAATAAATTAAATATGAATAAAGTCGAGACCAAATGATATTAACGAATATTAAATACACTTACAGAATCAAGCACTTAATAAAAATTAAATAGATGGGAAACAAAATGGTTTAGTAAACCAAAAAAAATATATATATATTACTTAAATTTTTGATAGCTCAAAGTTGCTCCTCAAGGATAAATACTTTCTCCGTACATAACTGTTGTTAAAAAAAAAACTTTCTTTTAATTCAAAGCTTTACAGATCGATCACAAATAGAAGAAACTTTATTAGGTTTAATATGCAGGATCCAAGAATATAAACTTAAATTTAAATAAAAAACAAACTATGAAAGAAATAGATAAATTGGAATATATCAAAGATAAGTCAAAGATCGTAACATTATATTTTGTATATAATTATGATCAAAAAGTAAAAAACAATTTATAAGTTTTAAGTAATAAAAAATTGTGTTGAGAACAAGATTTAAATAGAATTGTAATGTAAGTATATACATCTTTGCCACACTGTGGCAAGGTATTGTTGTTCTATATGTATATATATATATTTGATACTCCAATGAGTCGCAAGTCCATCTGTTCGATGAAGATGTACTTAAACACATACACTTGAGATATTGTATATATTATATATATATATTTTCATTTGAACAAGTTGTCTGTCTATTCTCAAAGAAAAGAGGTAGAAAACAGTGGGAAATAGCTAACTATTAAAACTTGTTTTTTTTCACTTCTATCAGACTGTACTTTTTTTTTTTTGAATACTTTGATTGTTGCACTGGTTAAACGACCAATCGGATCCGTGTAACCAATCTCCTGCGGCTATGTAAGAACAACAACTGTTGTGCGTGTGCTCTGGCTACAGTTATGGTAACTGATAATTGGCCAAATGGTCGCGAAAGTGAGATAGCCACAGTGACAGTGCCAGCAAGAGAAGAAGAGACACCGAGAGAAACAATGAGAGAGGGAGAGGAGGTTTATAAATGCACTTAATAAATAGCCAGATAGAATGAGCAAAAGGAATGGGTAAACGAAAGTCCAACAGTATATAGAGGAAAAGGGGAAACCCAGGGCAAAGACGAAGAAATTGCAATAAAATTGTTATTTTATATTTTATGACAATTATGAGAATTTTAGCGTCATTTTCTGCCATAATAACGGCAATTATAAATGGCAAAATTGCAAGAAGTAAAAGAATAGCAAGTAGACGAATAGAATGACAATGCCAAGAAAGGCTAGTTAGACAAGATAAAGAGAGAGAGAGAGAGAGAGAGAGAGAGAGAGAGAGAGAGAGAGAGAGAGAGAGAGAGAGAGAGAGAGAGAGAGAGAGAGAGAGAGAGAGAGAGAGAGACAGAGAGAGAGAGAGAGAGGGATAGAGAAAAGCGCGAGTATAGAAAAGGATATGCATACACTTACATAAAAAATGTGCTAAAACAACTTTAAAAACTAAACTGGCGATTAAGAAAGTTTCAAATCGATTTCAGATTTCATTAGGTAATTAAATTTTAGTTGCTATACTTTTTGCACTCAATGTCTGCAGAGATATATATTACTATATTGTATATATATATATATAATAAATATATATATATAGAATAATTTGCGCTAGAATGAAAGCTTTTTCTCTGACCTACAAAACAATGAGTTAGAGAACCGAGAAACCAATTGACAATTGTTTTGTTGTAGTTATTTCTATTTGCTTTTCACATTGACAAGAGAACTTGTTGTTGTTGCTTTTGTTGTTTAATGTGATTGTTAACCAAGGATAATGATGATTATTATTTGGTTTTTCGTATTGTTGTTTTTGTTGTTGTTATTGCAGTTGGTTGTCTTTTTGTTGGCCATTATTATGGGAAAATGCAATTTGCGGTCGTTTCTACCGTTGTTACTTCTTCCATTGCCCCACCGTTGCCGGTTCTGATCCTGCTACCGTTTGTTTATAGTAAAATTGGAATTATGCACAATTATTTTGGCATTGGCTTGGCTCTATTCTTCTCCTATCTAACCCAAGCAATTAAGCCGGCTCAGTGGGGCAATTATAAGACAACAAGAACAAGCCACAAGCCACACAACAATCCACAATCTGAAGGACATATTGCCAACAATAGAGCAACAAATTGTATAGGGCCAAAAGGGCTAAAGGGAGGTCGCTCTTGTTAAATTTAGCCCAAAAGGATTATGTTTATCACATTTTGGATTTCGGTTTGTTTTCCGTGACCGTGTCTATGCATATAGAGGGTATTCGAATATTATTCATTTTGTGTTTTTTTTTTTTTTCTGTTTTGTTCGTGTTTAAAATTTTTTGTTTCGTTTTTTCTGCCTTTGGGTTTTGTCTACTGTGTGTGTCCTGATATTGCTGGTTGCTTCTGTTTGCTATTCTTTGTGGACTGTTAATTAGACCATACAACCTGTCATCTACCACTTTTCATTCCACCTCACCTTACCCCACTTCATCATACCACAACACACGCCAATTTGACCATTTTTGCATGCATATTCTGCCCTAGTTGTAACTATTTCCCATTTTCAATTCACTCAACCAATTGTTTTTCTTTTGTTTTGCCATTTCATTCTCTCTCTTTCTTTCAAGTTATCTGTCTTTCTCTTACTTTTTGGTTTTTGGGTATTTCCTTAGCCTTGTGCTGGTTTTTAAATGCTTTAAGTGAAGACAACTCCCAACTAGAAACATGCATACATACACACACACACATACACATATAACCACACTAACAGTTTGATTGTCTTATGCGGAGATTTGTGAGCCAAAAGCAGTTAAATGAGGACAACGCACTACTCCGCACTCAATTCCATTTAAGTGCTTAACACACACAGACACACACACATACATACATATAAAGTCACACAAACACTAACACAAGGCAAATGGTTAGCAAAGGGGTCGGGGGGAATGATAAAGAGAAGAATGTAACAGCCATCAGCGAGGGTTAGTATTAACTATAGAAACTATACTTTTATATGCAAGTGCAAATTGCCTACTTTTCAGCGACATGAATTTGAATTTAAAAAAGTGTTGCCTACTTTTTTGGGCAAATGGGTTTAATAACTTTTTTGGAAACTCTTTTAAAGTAGTCCATTATTAGGTTAAGGTATTAGTTTAATACCAGAATATTATGCAACATTCTGAACTAGTTTAAAACGCGGGTAGTAATAGCTAATAAGTAGGTTAAGGGCAATTCGCGTTTGCCTTATAATTATGGTAAAAATCAATAAATTAACAATTAATTTACAATTTTCTAGTTGTAGAAAAAGTTTCTTTTTAAAAAATTTAACTAACTAACTAAACAATATAAATGGGATTGCTAGTAATACAATATTATTTATTTAAATGGTAGCAAAACTCTTTTTTCTGCTATGTTTTCCCTTTTTCTTTATTTTTTGCATTTGTTCTTAAAGAAACCAAAATTCCTCTATATACCCTCTTTATATAGGTATATGCCTAACTTTTTAGGTACACACACACACACATACACGAAACACTCATATATACATACGCATAGCTAGCTTCTTTACTTTAGCAGGCGACATATGAAAGTTATTACACTTATTATTATATGAAGAAAATAATTTTATGTGTGAAAAAAGAAAGTATAAAAAATTAAGAGAGAAGACTTCATTTTGCTGTTGCGGCTTGCAGCATGTTGATAAGGGCGAAAGGGAAGGAGAGATAGAAAGTGAGTGTGAAAGAGAGGTAACACAAATAAGGCAAGTGATATGAAGGGATAAGTGACACGTGTTGTATATGTGTACATGTGTGTGTGTGTGTGTGCTTGTGTGTGCTTAATAAGGCGTACATACGAAAAAAGGAGCAGAAGCCAAGAACACAATTTCCTTCCTTTGTTTTATATTGATTTTTAACCTAAAACTAGTTTTCCTCGGTTTTATTTTTTTGTAGTGCAAAATTTTAAAATTCAAAGCCCGCGCTTTATGCATAAATAATTTACACAGAAAGAAAAGACTAAAGAAAAAGAAAGAATGAGAGATAGAAGAGACTTAAAGAGAGACAGAGACTGAAAATGAGGCAAGAGGTTGAGGTAGGAAGAGATTGAGAGACAAGCAGAAGAAAAGGCGAATGGCAAATATATTTTTTAATGTGCGCTTTATCATCATCATGTCAGGCTAAGGACGAGCAAAACCAACAAAAACAAAACACACAAATGACATTTATATAGACAAGCCCGCTTTCCTTACCCCCTCCGCTTTACCCCCCAAGCTCTTCACTTTCTTTTGTTGGTATATTGTGCAAATGCTGTCCCATTTGTCAGCTGGCACAAATTTGCATAAGCGCAAGCGGTCGGATGACTTATGGTCCTTGTTTCCCACCTACACCTCATCTGCCCCTCCATCTACCCCCTACCCCTGCCGTGCAACCTCCCTCATCCTTAGTCGTAGCCCTTGCTGTTCGTTTGGTGCCTTCAGCGCCTACCAGTCAGGCAGTCAACCAGCCAGCCTGTCCCTAATCTCACGATCCAAACATTTTCCCTCACTCTCTCTTTCTCTCTCTTGTTGAAATTAGCTGTGAAATGCCAAGTAAAAAATGAAAAAAAAAATCCAAGCGCAAAGGAAATGACATAGAAATGAAACAGGGGAGAATGGAACAAACAATGGACAAAGTTTTGTACGAGATGGTTGAAGAAATATACGAAAAGGATATATATACTATATATATATACAAACATATATTGTTTATATGGCAGCCATTAACTCTGTCTCAGCTCACCGCAAAAGGTTCCAAAAAAGGAAAAAGAAATTGGGGACAGGTCAGGCGATGACAGTGGCCCCCAAATAAAACTGTGCTATCAAAAATGAAAACGAAATTTATATATAAAAAAAATAGTATTTAAATAAAAATAATAATAAAAATAATCATTAAATGGTCAAGAAAGCAAAAGAGATATCAATTTACTTTAACTGATTCTTTCTACTTAGTTTCAAGTACTAAGATTTTGGGAACTAGATTTTTAACAAACCAAATAATTATTATTTCTTGATCTGTTGTTATATTCCACTTTAATTTCATCAGTTTTCATTTTCTTTGTAACTAAAGTCTCCTTTTTTTTTATACTGCTTTTAGACTTAGAGTTAAATATGTAAAGTCCTTTTTTTTGTGTTGGATTTTCCAACTCTTTACTATACGCTAACATTTATACACACATACACACACTTTGAAGTGGGTATAGTAAAAAGTGCTCCAACACACAAATCACGTCACACTCTTCACGTCTTCACATTGTCGAAACAAAACTTTGCGCCTTCAAAAGGAACACGTCCGGGATGGGATGATAAAGGACAACGGCAACGGCAACAGCAATAGCAACAATAACAACACCAGCCAGTCTTTAATGGTCTACAAAAACAACAACGCAAAGCAAACGAAAGGCGCTAAAAGAAAGAACGAGAGATGAAATACAATAAAAAGAAAAGAAAAATAGCAGCATCATCATCAACTAGCGCAAGAGCTTGGTCAAATGATAGAAGAGAGGAAAAATAAAAGAGAGGGGGGTATGTATATGGTGGCCCTTTACATACTCTCAGGCTAGTGATGGGCGGGAGAGAGGTGCGGTGCATTCTGCTGCTTGTCGTCATTGTCGTCGTCATTATAAGCATAATCTTTAATAAACGAGTCAACGCCATGAGAGTTCTTTTCGTGTCGTCCGTTTACCATTTCTTTCTTTCATTCCTCTTCTTTGCCTCCACCTTTCATTCGCTTCCCTTCCCTTCATCACCCAGCAATTATTTTCATTTCTTTTTCTCTTATTTTTTTTTTTTCGAGTTTTCTTTTTATGCCGCTGGCGCGTCTCAAGCATTGGCGGCCACAGAATTTTTTCAAGTGAACGAACTTTTAAATTAATTTAGACATAAGCAGCAGCTCTTTAAACTTCTGGCCAACTTTTCTTAAGGGTTTCTACTTTTTTCGCCTGCCCTGCCTTGCCTTTGCCTCACTCAAAGTTATGCCGCACAAAAAAACGAAAGAGCAAAAGCAACAAAAACAACAAAAAATGTATAAAACTGAAGAACACACACACACACACACACACCCAGCAGGAAGAGTGACTGAGAGTAAAGGAGCGAGTAAGGTAAAGGAAAATGTAATGTATACTAAATGGATATTTAATTATACTTTGGTCAAGTGGAAGATGAGCCCTGAAGTTCGCCAGACGATGATGTAGATGAATAGGTGAAGTTGCACCTGAGTATCAAGCACTTGAATGGTTACCTTAGTAACCAAAAGTGTGGATCTGCATTAAAAATAAACTAACAAATGAATTGATTGCATCGTTTAAATAGTTTATTTTTAAAATTAATTTAATATAAGTGAGAAGAATAACTTTAAAATTGACAAAAACAAATTGAATGAATTGTTAAAATCTAAAATATAGTTAGCATGGGAGAACTAATTAACTGTAAGAATATATCTAGAAGTTATTAGGTCACTTAGTTAGTTAAATACTTTAGTGGAGACTTTAATAAAGAATATATCTACATTTTGGACAGCTCTCTTTGATACTTAATCTCTCGGTGACCTTCATTTATTTGTATTCTTCGAAACGATTCTTCTCTTTTGGATAGATATTTCTCTTTCTATTTTTTTATTCCATTTGAAATGTATGCCCAAAAGGATAATATAGTATACGAAAACACAAAAATAGTTGTGTATTCTCATATTTTGAAATTTGCACATGTTTCGATGGAAGTCCTGTTTATTTAAAATAGTAATATCGATTATGATTTATCGGTTTTGGCAGAATCACTTTCTCTGTTATTGGGCATTATGTTAGGTTCTAAAATTCTGTTAAGAGCAAAGTGTATGTTAAGTGCCAGTGTTAGTTAACGTTCATAGACTTAATGATTATTGAATGTTCTTGTGTCATCCTGTTATCATTTTCAATGCTTTCTTTTAATTCTCTTTAAATATTATACCGTGTCTTTAAAACTCTCCGATTTTGATTTTTTATGAAGATTTGTTAGAAAGTCAAAGTAAATCCACTTTTTTATATTAATTCTTCGTTTTACCTTGCCAATATAACAACATTCTTTTTTGGCTAAGACTATTTTAGTTATTTTATTATAATAGTAATTCAATGCCTTAAATTTTCATAGATCATCTCTGTTTGGTTTGATTTAGACAAAAATACAATTCTAGCAAATAAAAGTAAACACAATATATATATATATATATATATATATATATATATATATATCAATAATAATCAATATGATTGCCTTGAGGCATAATTTGGCAAAAGGTAAACTCATTTTATTTGCATTATGCAATTTGGCCCGTTCTGCCCCTTTGCAATTGCAATTGCAATTGATGATGAATTTATTAAATAGTCACTTAGGTGCATAATTAATGTCATGTGTATTCATGTGTATTGATATAAGGATATCTTAATAAATCTGTATTGCTATCTTACTTCATCTCTCTCTTTCTGTCTGTGTATTGCAATATTTTCATATGTTTAATTTTCAAGTAAAGTATATATAAATTACCAAAAACTCAACTGCATTCACTCTGCAACGGATAAAATACATACATAAATCAAATTGAAAGATACACAAACAAAGAGTGAGAGAAAGAGAGATTGAGAAAACGATACAAATACAGAAACAGAGCCAGGGGTGGGGGTGGGGGTGAGAGAAATGAAATTTGCATAACGTGGTAAATACAAGTGAAAGCCATTTGCTGATATTAAAAGCCCAGCAGGATATTATGAAATGGCCAAGCATCGATCGATCGACCACAGCCACGCCCAGAATCATGACCCAACTCGATGTTGATGCATACACGCCCACAGTCAGGCCGAGACCGACCCCAAAAAAACAGAAAATAAAAAAAAATAAAAAAGAAAAAACCGCAAAATGTTGAGCATATTGTCCTGGCTATAAATTGACAACCGACAAGCATAAAACAAATGTTATTTAAAACTTAATTTTCATCAACAAAAAAAGGATATATATAAAGATAAATATTATAATCAATAATCGTAGAAAAATTGTTATAATATTATCATTAAATTAAATTGTATTCAATTAAATATACAAATATTTTAAACTCATTTTTTCCAGCTGCTACTCCTTGTCATTCCATCAGTACAAAAATGATTTTCTGAATTTCAGTTGCCCATTCTCTACCCTACCCTTCCCACATTACCCTTCTTCCTTTGGCAGCTACTTTCCCCTACGTATATATATATATATATATATATATATGTATATACATTTTCATATATATATGAACGACAAACAGAGGCAGCAATTTTCATATTTGTTTGCAAATACAATATACCAGAACAAGAATACATTTTCCAACCAGAAGGAAAGGACGAAAAACTGTTTGTAGGAGTGAGAGAAGCATGAGAGAGGGGAGCTTCATTGAAAGTTTAAATTTCATTGTTATTAATATTTTACAAACAAAATCAAAAAAAAAAAAAAAGGAGAAAACAACAAGAACACATCAAACGAGGGCTAGTTTTACATATTTATAGAAGGAATATTTATAATTAAAAACTTTTAAATGAAATTATAAATAATATTTAAATAAAATACCTTATCATTAACGTGTAAAAAAGTAACTTTTATTTGTTTATAAATATTGTTAAAAAATATAATAATTCTTATTTTAATAATTTTCTTTTATTTTATAAAAACTTTATCATTGTTAAAAAACTATATAAATTATAATATATATAATATAAATATAATTTTTTATTATCAATTGATTTATTATTATTCAAAATCCTATAGATACAAAAACTATAATAAAAAACATGAAATACTTTTAAAATGTTTTAAATTATTCCTTTTTTTTTGACATTTTAATTTAAGTTTGAAATAAAAAATTAATATTAAAGTCTTTAAATAAATGATAGTAAACAGAATACTAGAAAAAAAAGGAAAGTTTAAGTGAAATTTACAATTCAAAAATTTTTAAATCTTCCCTCGCCCAGAATCTCAGCTCAGCTCGACTTCACTCAACTCGACTTTTCCCATAACTGCAATGTATTGTGTGGGTGTATAACTTTATATGTGTGTGTGCACGTGTGTGTGGGGGGGTATGCATGTATGAGTGCGTATTTAAATACATGCTAACATACATCTCATACAAGCATAAGAAAATATTTGCAGTTATATTTTTTCCTACCATGAGTCTGTGTACTTTTGTTTAGTTTTCATTCTTTACTTCGTTTTTTTCGCTTACTTTTCAAAGTAATATTCTTAATTTGCATAGCGAAACAAAAAAAAAAGATGGAAAGGGTAAAAAGAAACAAAGTGAAACACAGAAGAGAGAGAGAGAGAGAGAGAGAGGGAAAGGCATCTTAAAGACCTTTCAACTTAGTTGAGCGTCAAAGTTAATTAAGAGAAACAATGCTGCTGGGTTTTGCTTTTACTAGAAACATATACATATAGGAATATATACATAAGTAAGGATATATGTATATACATATACTCGTATATCGATAACAATAAATTTTATTACATGTAGATAAAAAAACAAAAAAATAAGTAAAGGGAAGAGGGGAAAAAAAAAACACTTTGCTAGCATAGCCCAAGGAAAAATGGCAGCCATTTTGCTTCATTTTCTTTTTGTTCTTTTGTTCTCTCTTGGTTTCCGTTTATACCAAAATGTCCAAAGGCCGTTGAGCAAATCAAAAAGTGTCGTTTCATATGTATTTACAATATATATTTATATACTTTTATATATATATATATATGCATATTTGAATTGATATTCATTTTTGTTTCAATTTCACTTACATTTCCCCAAACTAAACAAAAAAAAGGATAACTCCATTGGCTTCATGATATTCTATTTGCATTTGGGGACCGAATGCCAACTCTACACACAAAGCTAATCAAATTTGCAAAATGCATTTCATATTGCATATACAATTAACAAATTGCTCAGCAAATAAAAAAAAAACAAAAAAAAAAGAGAACAGGAGAGAAAAACAAATGTTTTCTATTACAATTCAAATGGCATTTTAGTTAAGGAGAATTCAAATACTCAGATACTCTATACAATCAACAAAATAAATTATCATTAAGAATATCAAAGCAAAAGATTTGAAACAATTTTTCAAGAACTAAACCAAGGTTGATTATATTGTCAGCTCATCAACAGGATACAATATAATAGAGATTTTTTTTTTTAACAAATTTTCCTTGAACTGACCAACTTAAAGATAGTAATAGAAACTAACTATATATATGCACATTGGTTAAGGGGAGAACCTTTAATGATTTTCAAGCATTATTCTCTATAAAGACTTATAGCATGACAGCCTAACAAGGGCAGATGGGCCATGGACTGCCATGATGTCTGTCCATGTGCATTGTCCAAGCCGTTCGTTATAGTCCGACCGTTTGGCTTTTTGGACGTTTTCAAAATTTATTACATTGCAACCGACAAGTTTCGCGTGTTTCGTTCTGCGCCTACACTTCACTTAACAGCAACCACCATACAATAGCTCATGCCCCAGCAAAAACCACCAAGCACCACCCACTACTCACCCTCACCCATCAACATTCAATGCGACGTGCAACTTTTTGCACCTAAGAAAATATTTTTCCCAAAATTCTTTCCATTTTCAGTTTCCTTTTTTTTTTTTTTTCATATTTACAGGCGGTAAAAACTCAAGAAAAAAAATAAAGAAAATAAATATGATGAATATATATATATATATATATATATATATATATATATATATATGAAATAAAGCAAAAGAAAAATTTTTAATTGGAGCGACTGAAAACATCGAGAACCATCTCTCTCTGTGTGCATCTGCAGCTTTGCCGCTTCAATCTGAGTGCCGTTGCCTTTGCTGTTGCTGTTGCTGTTCCCGTGGCTCTTGTTGCCGCAAAAGTGCAGTGACCCCAAAACGACCAACGAACATTGCGCAATAAATACGTGTATAGGTGGCATGTACAAAATCACATGGCGTTAAAAAGTCAAAATAAAAAAAAAAAAAAAAAAACAAGAAGCTGTCCAACGATACTTAAGAGAACTATATAGGTTTATGGCATAGGTCCCGGTAATGCTCTATATAGTTGTAGCCCTTCCCTTTCCTCTCTATATTTGCCATTTGGCTTTATGAGGCTTAAAGAGAATATTGTCAGCAGAATATATATACATATATTCTAGTCGGTCAATATATATACAAAAATATTTATTAGATATTTAACTTTTCATTTAATCTTTCATTTCTAGGCGAATCAATAAATCGATGTTTCTTTTGCAAATCGATAACAGTTTGTTGATCTTTTGTCACAGACTGTACTAATATTACAACGCATATATAAAAATGAAAACGTGACTTTAAGCTCTTCTTCATTATATATCTAATTATTTTTTAACAGATTTAATCTTTTCTTGTTTTTTTCTCTTAGATTAAAATAAATTCAATATTCTAGTAGATTTAAGTTACCTTCATTAGTAAAAGATACGCAAAATGTGATGACTTTCCTTCTTTACAATGGCAGGGAATATTTTCTCCCCCACACACACACACACACACACACACAACCACCACAATTTGCCCCGTTGCTCGACAAATTCAGCTTCTGTCTAGTTTTACAGTTTATAGAAGCGTTTTTGGTTCGTTTTACCCAAAACGGCTTTTCATGTGCGTTCAGACGCAAAAGTCAAAACAGAGGATTCGGTTCAACGAACGTTGTTGAACTTTAATGTTCGCTGTGTTTTAAGAGTTTTGCCGCACTCAGTTGAGATACTGTGATACTGAAATGGTTAAAAGTGATAAATCTTTATCACTTATTTAACGAAGGCTAAATTGATTAATTGCTCACAATAAACGGCCACCGTTTGGGGAATAAGTAAAGTTGAGTAAGGGGAAAAGGAAAGGCACTACGGACACATACATAAACAAGAGTATCAAATCTCAAAGGGAAGTTCTCGGTTCTCGTTACTTCCTTTCGTTTGGGCCTCAATGATTGGTTGGTCGACTGACAACTTTCGTCACGTAACGTCCATCAAACGGAAATAATTTATCAAAGTTGCCTATATACAAACATACTATATATAATATATATTAAATAATGACTTGATGACACCAATAATAATGAGAATCGAAATTTGAATCCCATCATCTTTCCCCACATAATTAGCTGCTAAATTTTTCCCACGGAATCAAAGAACCAGTCGAACCAAAAAGAGACAGAGATAAGGTATTAATTGATGCGAGTGCGGGTATAGAGGAACAGGGTAATAGGGGATACGGGGTGGTATGATGTGGCTAATTAAAAATACTCCAAAGAGCAAAAATAAATTACATTTCTTGTTCTTGCAATTGCCCCTCACCTCTGTCCATGTCTTTTGCTCTCTCTCTCTCTCTACTCGACATTATGTAAATGTTGGCTATAAGCAAACATACATACAAACAGACAGACAGATAAACAAGGCCTACGTTCTGGCCTAGTCAGAATCAGAATCAGAGGCAAAGTCTCAGCCTCTGTCTCAGTACCAATCCCAATCCGAATCCCAAGTAAATGGCATAAACCAATTACGGACCATCAGAGAGGGAACCCATCGAGTGTCAAAGGGATTTATGTTTTTAAGACCCCCCAGATCGTCATCGTCGTCGTTGTGGACAGAGGTCGGCCACCAGGCATTAACATTAGGTAAAGGGGACAAGAGAGAGAGAGAGTGAGAGAGCGGAAGAGTCGGCGGCAGTAAGTTGGGGAAATATCCTTGCTTTCCTCCGTCTGCGGGTCGTCATCATCATCTTCATCATCATCATGGTATGGCAACACTTTTTTTAATTAACTTTGCTTAAATTAAGGTACCTAAGTGTTTTGATGGCAAGGGGAAATCAGCATTTAAGACATGGCCAAGAGGCATTCAAATAAGGGCTAAATGGGCTTGCGTCTTTAGACTTTCATTACCATTCCATTCCCAAACGTTCCATATTCTTAAGTATGTATGCATGTACATTGAAAGTTTCATTTACTCCTTGTTCTATTCCATTTCGTTTCATTTGATTTTGTACATTTTTCTATTGTATAGAAGGATTAAGTAATTCATATAAAAATTAAGAAAACTAGTTTATATGTTTCTGAAAAACAATAATAAAGAATATTAATTAGAAATATATTTTAATTAAGATTAAAAACTTTCTAAGTCTTGACAGTTGCTGAAGGAACTTTCCGAACAAGATATAATTAATAAGAGTCAACAAACAATCAAAAAAAAAACATGGAACAAAATTTTACTCCAAATAAGTTTGTAGGCAACAAGAGGAAAAAATAAATAATTAAGAAAAAATCAAATAAGAGACCTTACAGTTGATCAACTGAAAGGTAACTGATAACTGAGCGCATTTTTCTCGTCTTATATAGCTGCCCAGCTGCCATCAAATCAATTTTCAGTATAAGCAGTAGGCCAAGCATTAGATATGGCAAACGGTCGATATATTTTTTTGTAACCTATCGAAATTTATACATCATTTTGATATAATGATATCAACAAATGTTAAACCAGCGAATGCAAGCTTTCTGGTTACGTTTTTATCATTAAATGAGTGAAAGTTTGTTATCGTTAATTTGCCAGCTCATTTATAAATGCAATAGAGTTGCCAACACAAATATGTAGTTTGTAAAAAAAACTTCGTTGAAAGGAAGTACTAGTTGCATAGTTAAATGGTTTTCTATTGCTTCAGAAACTATTACTTGTTTAGTTACATTTAAGTGAATATCTGCTCTTGATAGTCTAACAACTTACTTTCAGGATTGTCCTTATGCTACAATTATCCTTGTCCCACGCTTAACCATTAGGTTAAGATTTTCCTTAGAAAAAATTAATGCATTTGGCATTATCGATTAGCATAATTTCAAATAATTTCCATTTTGTACTCTTTAACTGTAGGAATAAGTCGAATTTTTGTTGAAATCCTTCTGAGACTTTTAACACAATCGAGGCAAGCTACACCTCAAATCACATAAGCACATATACAGAGTTGCCATATATACATATATACAAAAAAAAAAAAAAAAGAAGAAAACGTCAAAGTCAATAAACGAAAATTTCTTTAAGCTCGCTTTTTATATTATTTATTTTTCTACCTTCTTTTCGTCGTCTTCGAGACTATAATACAATCAGTCGGATCACAGTGAGGACTGAAGAACAGCGTCAACGACAGCGACATCGAAACGTGGCCACATAAACCAGGTGAGTGAGTGTACCGAGAGTGTACCTACGCAGACATACACCCAATCCAACACACACACACAAACAACACACAGACAGACAGACACACCCACAATGCGACGCGCATTACACGCAAGGTATTTTTTTTTTTTTTTGTACAAAAGTCAGGCAGAAAAATGTTTTTTAAACGCTAAATTACTTTTGAATGGCAGGTAGGTAAAATGGTGAGACGGGGGGAGAAGCAGGGGTTTGTTGGTCGGTCGGTTGGTCGTGCAGGTTGACTTGGGGGCGTGTCAGACAGCCAGCCAGCCAGCCAGCCAGCGTCACAATTTCACTTTGTGCTTCCTCATTTGCCTACCGGGACACCCCTTAACCTCTCTTTCCCATACCCATACCATTACTCAGGTGTATTTGTATGTGCGCGTGTGTGTGTGTGTGTATGAGTATTTTTTTCGTGTTACGTCTGAAGAGCGGAAATGCTTATCCCAAAAACACTTGAGCATCACGTGCTGCTGCTGCTGCTGCCTCCGTCGACGCGACAACGCGACGCAATATTAATGTCGAGAAATGTGAAAAGCAAACACCGATCGAGCATATACACTTACAAACAGTAAAATGCGTGCCATCATTGATCAAATAACCATTTTCTTTGCTTTTATAAAAAAAGAAAAAAAAGGCTTTAAATCAAAAATAAATCCAAATAGTTTAAAAAATATTAAATTAACTAGATAAACTTTTCTAAAAGGTGTTTCCGATGTATAAATATGAAAGAAATATAAGCTTAAAATACAAATATATCCTTTTTATCTGCCTGTTAATACATTGTTATATTTTGAAGTTCTTAGTCTGATCTTTAGTCCAGATAAAGTCGATAGAATGATCTTTGACCGAGAGATCTTATATAGTTGCTAAGAAATAGTCAATATTTTCAAACAGTTTCAGCATATAGCTTAACAGTTATCTTAGCGATCTAAGCTATTAACCATTTAATCTTAAAATTTAACAGTTATTTCTTCCCCATAGAAAGTCAAAATCTACTTCTTTTTTTTTGGAGTTAGGGTAAATAAACTTCGATATGTTTATGTCAAGTTCCGGAATGACTTTTTTTTTTTTTTTTTTTTTCGTTTTTTTTTTTTTTTTTTTTTGTAAATCTGTCCGACCTCAGCCTTGCCTAACTGTGCCACAATCCGCAGTTCTCGTTGCCATCTCCGCCGCCATCTTCTCAGGCCGCAGCAAGAGTCGCCGCCTAAGGTCGTTGGCGTTGGATGAGTGTGCTGACAGAAGGATGGCAAGATACAGGAGCAGGGATTTGGGGTGCCGGGGAGAGTGGCTTTGGTAGGTTATGTAGGTGTTTTGAATGTTTAGCTCAAGTGGCTTTTTAAAACACATTGTATGCTAATTAAGGGCCCAGGCCTGAGACCTAAATGAGTTGTCGTTGTTTGCATTTGATAAGCAAATGATTTTTCTTCTCTTCTCTTCTCTTTTTTTTTTTAGCTTTTTCTTCTCGCATTTTTCTTTTATTTTTTGACTCTCTCACTCTTTAAATCAATGGCTTTGAGTTGGATGGGTCGGGTGGGTTGGTGGTTGGTGGTCGGTGGGGTTTTTTGTGTTGGGTTGGTCGAAATTGCGTAATCCTTAAAGTTGAATTCCTGTTTACAAGCTGTCATCGGGAATCGTCCCAATTTAATTAACGAATTAACAAAGCCAGAAGTTTTTGTGGTTTTTAAGTGAATTTTGGCTGGGTCGTCCAAGGAAAGAGAGAAAAAGGACAAATGGAGAGGAAGAGTCATCCCTGCGGCAAACATTTTGCGGCCTTGTTATGCATAATTGAATTATTGCCATATGAAAAAAAAGACGAAAGAATTTACCACCACCACCACCAACAACAACAGTGACATACAAAATGGGATAAATCCCTCTTTTAAAAGAAAAAGGCAAGATGACGACAAACTTTCTGCTCCCTTTTTTTCCCTCTCTCATTTGCCTTTTGCTTGTAAAAATAAATCAAAAGACAGAGCCAAAAAAGAAAACCCCATATAAGCAAAAAAAAACGAAAAATGGAAGGCAAAAAGCCAAAAAGGCGGCGCCAAATTGAATTAGTACTTTAATTGCGGAAATTTTTTCTGTAGGGGCACATTTTTCTTTTCCTCTTCTTTTCATTTTTGGTTTTCATTTTTTTTTATTTTCTTTTAATAATTAGTTTAAGGGTCTTAACCACATAAAGTGATTGCCAACTCAAATGGGATGCGAACATTTTTTTTTAGATTTAATGGAGTTTAATAGACATAAATCAAATTTCATTGCCAATATTTTTGAGCACACATTGTAGAAAGGAAGAAAATGATGATTCTTTCATATTTACGATATTTATCCATTCGTTTTACTTTTCTTAGGTATTCAAACGATGCAACATGATGTGGTGGCTTCATACAATCACTCTTGCCATAGGCATAAGCTTAGCAATTTGCATGTTTCTAACCCTAATGCAAAGCTACTTTTTGGAATCGCTAGAATCACTATTTACATATAGTTCGGAGGAATTGCAAGTGACGCGACGCACACGAGCAATGGAGGAACGTGAAAAAGATTGTATGCCGAAACGATTGGAACAGGAACACTGCACACGGAAACAACAGCAATTGAGGAAACGAAAATCGGAATGTCGTAAATCTGGTCTAAGATCTCCGCCCATTAAGAATCGTTTAAATCACCGCATAGAACAATGTTGCGATGTAATTGCCGCTGGTCTACGTCTGGTCCTTGAGGATGAGGTAACACCCAGATTTGCTGCCGCTCAGCCACCGGCCGGTGAATGGAATTTACTAACACGAAATCTAAGGGAAAAGAAGCGACGTTTGAACATCCGTTTACGTCTCATTTGGCTAGTTGGATGGATTTTGCGTTACATAATTCTATTCCCGCTACGGGGCATCAGTTGTTGTGCTTGTGTGGTCATCATTACATTGGTCACTGCCATTTTGGGCCAGTTGCCCAATTGGTCTTTAAAGCGTCCTGTGGTTGAGTTTGTATTGCGTCAATGCTTTCGTATGACTGCCGCTTGTATACCAGTAATCATGCGTTTTCATAATCTCAAACATCGACCCAAAGTGGGAATTTGTGTATGCAATCATACGAGTCCTTTGGATGTCCTAGTACTCATGTGTGATGTACACTATTCACTAACAGGTGAGCAGTGCCATATAAAACTCAATAGAAATTTGAAATTACTTCACCCCTTTTGTACTTCACAGGACAACGGCATAATGGAATTTTGGGTTTGTTGCAGCGTGCCTTAGTTCGTGCCTCGCCACACATGTGGTTCGAACGTCGTACCTTGGATGGACGTGAAGCATTGGCTCTACTTTTAAGATTACATGTGGGTGCTAAAGATCGTCCACCTATACTCATCTTTCCGGAGGGCACTTGCATTAATAATACAGCCGTAATGCAATTCAAAAAGGGAAGTTTTGCCGTCAGCAATGTCATATTTCCTGTTGCTGTGCGCTATGATCGTCGGTTTGGTGAAGCCTTTTGGGATAGCACCAGATTCTCGATGCTTCGCTATATGTTAATGGTGCTAAGTTCATGGTGTATCAAATGTGATGTATGGTATTTGCCACTGGTGCGAAAGCTTTCCAATGAATCGGCTATTGATTTCTCAAATCGTGTTAAGGCAGCTATTGCTGCTCAGGCTGGTATTGATGATCTGCCATGGGATGGCAATTTGAAGCGTTGGAGTCCCGTTAGGGATTGGCAATAGACCAGAGGCAATTGAACGTTTTCTTTTTTGTTTTTTATTATTTTTCTTAGAGATAAAAAAAAAAATTAGCAAGAAATTAATATGAATTGAATTGAAGAACAAACTGTAAAGACAACATGAACATGATCGCTTGGTCATATAGTTCAGATGCAATGCCATTATATATATATATATATATATGTTTATATATTTGAACTAGACTAACAGACCTACCGTTTCGGTTGTACTATCTTTCGTTCGTTGTGCCTTATTGAGGCATTTGGCCCATATCGTCCAAGGAGATGTGCACTTTGAGATTGGGAAGAGATGCCACCGCCAGCTGCACTGGCGCTAGCCGCTGTTATTGCCGCGATTCCACTGCGCAACGAAGTACCTAATTCACGATGATGCTGCAAGGCTCCCCCCAATGCCGATTGTGATTGATAGGCATAATCGAGGCCCGGTAATTCCAATGAGGCTATCGGATGGATACGTGTCAACGAGAGGGTACTCTCTAATACAGTGCTAAGTAGCGGGGCGCTACGCAGGGATCTCAGACTGCCGCGTCGCGTTAATGTATCCGGTTTATACATCTAGATGCTTAGGCATTTAGTATACCCTTCCAGTTCACGCAACTCAATTTCCCAATTAGTCTGGGTGACACCTTGCGTTTTTCTTGATAATTGATTTCACTCACTCACTTACACACGCTTCTTATGTTGTTTCTCTTTCTGTTTTTTTTTTTTTTGTTTGTTTTAATGTTTTGTTACATTTTTGTTTCTGCCTTTTTTTTTTTTAAGTTTCGTTTTTTAGTTTGTCGTGTAGCAATTAAGTTGTTGTTGTTGTTGATTTAACTGGTCACGCAAACGAGAAGGACCTTTGCCTGACCGTTGGCGTTTTGTTTCATCGCATTTGAAACGATTTTAGTGTTCATACAAATTGCTTGTCGCTTCTAAATTGCATATGCAAGAGATTTGTATTTGAATCAGCTAAATTAACTAAACTATATAAATATATATATATGTATATATATTTTATTTTTGTTTGTGAGTGAGTGAGTGAAAGTGCGTTTATAGCTAGAGCTAAGATAATGATTTGATATCTAATTTGCAGCTAATTTGTATTGACATGACATTATATATATAGAGAGAGAGAGAGAAAGATAGAGAGAGAGAGAGAGAGAGATAATGGCTGTCTGCTGGTTTTACTTTTAAACAAATTGTATAATTAAATATACAGTTTTTATGTATCTGATTGTGACCTGTCAGAAACTAGTAAAAGTGCATACAGTTTATAATCAAATTATACATTTTCTTATGGGTCAAATCAAAGTAGATATAAATATGACATAAGTCTCTTTTCCAGAAGCCATATATATCTATATATATATGTTAATTTATAAGACAGTTCTATATGTCATTTGTATTGGAACTTTATTGGATCAAATTAGCATTTGTTTTTACTCTTCACTAGCTCCCTTTTTATTTCTATATTCAGCATTTGCATCCAATTATACACCAATTATTGCTTGATTTGAAAAATTCAAAGAAAAATTAATTAATTTTCTTCTATGTGTATTTTCTTATCCTTCAAAAAACACTTTTTATTATACATTATAAATTTGTAATCAATAATATTTGTAAATAAGAGAAATGATGTCAACTGTTTTCTGACTCATATTGAAACATTAAATTGAAGAGCTGTTTATATGCTGTATTATTGTCTTATTGTCTACCTATATGCAATTGCCAAGTAAGGACAAATCATAGAACATTATTTGGCCTACAGTGGTCAAATGATGGCGAAGAAGTTAACCAATTAATTGACCATCTAACAACAACTATCACAAACTATTACCACTAGCCATAATCGAAAGCAACAAATGTGATTAAACAGGCGTAAAAATATCTCATATTTTTTAATTTTAAACTAGATAATGAAAAAAATAAGGCATTTCTATATTTCCATTTTCAACCTAAACAAAAAAATTTAATAAAAAAATGTACAAAAAATAATATAAAAATAAAAAACTTAATTCTTTTCAATAAATCTCCAAATAAAAAACCAAACCAAGGCTGATAAATCTTAGAGATTTTCCAAATGTATCCTTATGTCCTTAAATGTTTTAATAGCAATTTGTTAAATTTTTAACAAATTTATTTAAATTTTGTTTTATGTTTAAAAGTCTCTCCATTTAACTTTGAACTAAATTGTTTTGATTAGTAGAAATATATTATTTATATATTTCTGCTTTCGACCAAAAACAATCATTTATTTGTATTGTAAAAAAAATGTCTTATTAAATCAACATTTACCAGTTACAATCTTAAAGGGATATAAGATATATAGAATAGTTTTTTTTTAAAACTCTTCCTTTACCCAAAAGAAATAGGGCTGAACCAAAACTGATGATTCCAAAACCAAATTATTACAATCTTTCATCAAAGATAACTATTTCACATAATATTAGAAAGAAAATCCATGGTTATATAACTTAATTGATCGAGAAAATATTGTTTATATAGATAACTTTCTGACCGCAAGAAAAGATAATGCAATTTGTTATGATGTCCTGAAAATGGCATTTACTAAATTAATGTCTAAATATAGGTAATATGATTATTAATAAGAATCATGTAGATATAGTATATATATATATACAAATATATGTATATACATTGCAATGTGCTGGTGATAGGATACTTAAGGATAATTGTATAGTTTTTGTTTTTTTAATGATTGTCGATTTTGACTAAACTCACTTGTTGCGAATCTAAACGAACAATGATGTATCTGTTGTTGTTTCTGGTGCAGTTGATAATGGCAATGTCATTGGGCAGTGTTGAGGCGCCGTTGTTATTGTTGTTGTTGTTGTTGCTGCTGGTTGGTTGTTGCTCCACGGTTTTAAGTTGTTGTTGCTGGCCACGTTGTTGTTGATGCTGCAATGGCTCTGCTGCAATGGCACTTCCCCGTTCGTTGGGCCAACAGAACCGGCAGCATACGCCACACTTTCTCCTTCTTCTTTTTCTTCTATATATCTGTCTTCTTCTTTTATTTTGTTGTCTCTTTCAATGAATTTATATAAATTTTATTATATTTTTTCCTTGTTTTAAGTAAATAGGAGTTTCTTGGTTTTTTTTTTTCACTGCACTTTTATTTGGTTTATATTTTTTGGATGTTTTTTATTTTATGTTTTATTTTTACTTTGGTTTTGTTGTGTGTATTTGTTTTGTTTTTGGTTTTTTGAATTATTATAAATTTAAAATGATTTCTAAAGTTACTGCATTTTGGTTGTATTTACAGTTAAGAGAGATGTGTTTGCAATTTGTTTACACTACGAAGAATATTTGGTATGAACAGGGACAACAACGGCGATTGACTGACTGACTGACTGACTGACTGATTGAGTGGGTGACTGACTGACTGACTGATTGACTGATTGATTCTGATTCTGATTTTGATTTGAATTGAACCTACTGGGAATCAAATGGGCAATCGCTTCATAGTTGTTTGTTGATTCATCCGCAAATTGCTGCCAGCTCTGTCTCTGGCCCGGGCGTCTTGCCACCGTGTCCAATCCATATTTAAGCCCCACCAGTGATCGTATCCTGCTCAGGTCAATGTTTGGCCTTTTCACTCTACTCCACACCACTCCACGCCACTGTACTCCACTCCCCCCACACTACTTACAGTGGGCAGTAGGGGATTGAAAAAAAAATGTAAAAAAAAAAAAATAAAACAAGTTTACTTTTTGAGAGAGCACACAAAACACCACACGAACACTTTGAGGCGATCTGTGAAATATATAAAAAGGAAATCAAACAAACGATTAATAAGAATCGAAACTTATTTAGAGAGTCTCAAATATGTCAAATATGGTCAAATATGTATATATATTAGATCTGAAATATATATATATTTCATTCTTTTTTATTTAGATCGTTTTATTTTATTAGAATAATAAAACGTTAAAATGATAATTTCAATTAAACTAATCAAATCTTCTTTCTATTGCCTGAATAAGCCATTTACAGGCATGCATTTGAGCAATTCTATTGCCTACTTTTGGGCCATTTATGATGATTTTGTTGGTTTTATTCATTCTGTTTTGGTCACATCATAAACTGATTTCACACGAACGCACACAGGTGTCTTTCGTCTTTATGCCTACTTCTACACACCTCCCCACATCCCCTTGCCCTTGCCAGTTTTGTTTTATATGTGACAAGACAAGATTTGTGCAAATAAACTAAAGTTTTGTGGCTATAATCTCAGGAATAATTACACACGTAAAATGAAATTTGATTAATTCAATATTTACACTGTACCCCAAATACAAACGCACCCCGTTTCCCCCGTCTCTCTGTCACTCCCTGGCGTATCTGGCTTGTCATGTGTGTATGTGAAACGTGCCTGAATCAAGAAACAAAAAAAAAAAAAAAAACAAAAAGTTCCTTTACTTGTTTGTTTAGCTAATAAATTTTTGGAGAATGCCAAAAGTAATCAAATAATTGCAGACTATACGAAAGCCAAAAAGTAGCAGAATATCAATTGAGTCGCTGTTTCTATACCCTTTCCAATAAATATTTAAATGATTAATAACATTTAATTTTCCAAGATTAGATATTACAAAAATAAAAATCTTACTCCAAAAAACGATAATAATTTTTCTTACATAACCGATAGAAACTGTATAAAAATCTTTATAGTTCTGTTAACATTTTGACCACAATTGATATGCTCACATGGCAAGAGTATAATAACATTAGAGTTAGACAGAGTGGGCGAAACAAAAAAAAAAAAAAAAAAGAGAGTAAGAATGAAGGAAAAAAAAGAAGCAAAAGAAATACAAGAATATGGCTTATTTTATTGCTATTTTATTTCATAAAATTTACGAGCGGCAAAAAGTTTCCGTTTCGTTTCTTTTTCAAACATGAAGAACAACAACAACCATACCAAAAAGAAGAGAAAAAAAAAAAAGAAGTCAAGCAATAACTTTCAACATAATAAAGTAGTAACAAAAGCAGCAAAGCGGAAATCATGTATGTTGAATGTGAAGCTTATATTGATGACGATGTTCCGTCTAATAAGCACCCAGCACCCAGCACCCAGTATCCCATATCCCGTATCCAGTATACAGCCAGCAAGCACTTTGAGTTGATAAATCGCGGTTAAACAAAATGCCTCAGTCAGAGCGGAAAAGATGGTAGCCAATTAGCTAGAGGGGAGACCGGAAATGTGGCCAGTGGAGTAAGTAAATATTCATTGTAGTTATTCATTGGTTTGCCTAGCTTTCTTTATAGCAAATAAAACAAAATTTCGTCCAGGTTGGCTAATTCGAACAAATAAAACGGACATCATTGAGATGGAAATGTGTTAATTGATCAGAGAATTGGGAAAAATGTTTAATTTATATTATAAATGAAAGAATAAATCTTGTTAAAGCCAGCTGAGTAGTGATTAACACAATTGAATTCTATCAAAGAATAAAAAACTCAAAAGAACTTTTTCAGAATCGAAAAGATTTCTTTATTGGCTTATGCTCATTCGAACTGTCTGATCTGATTCACACTTGCTTGCTTTTCTTTTATTAATCCTATACTGGCTATACCTTATCGTAGTCCAATCCGATCAATTTTGAAACTTGAAACGCGTAAACATCTAAAAAGCTTATATACCAAATTTCATTCAAATTGTTTAAAAACTAATGTTTAAAAGTTGCTAAGAAATAGACAGACTGAAGGAACTATTGAGATTTACTTTAACTGATCGCAATGCTAATTCAGTTGTTCTGTAGTTTGTGTAGGCTAGTGTAATTGTTTGGTTATAAACTTGGTATATAAACAAGAAATTGTATAGAAATCGTTTGCATATTAAAGTTTTTTTTTGTTTCGTTAGACGGTTTCTGTTTTTTTTTTTTTTACTTAACACAAAGTGCCTCAAGAGGTTTGACACGTTTAAGAACTACGAACAATGTTAACCCTTTTATTTGGTGGCTAAGGGTGGGGGGGAATGGTAGATGAAGGAGATTTGGAATGGGCCTTCTCCCCAATTGTTGGCTGATGTCTGAAATTTCATTTCTTTGTCGTACGAAGCATGCATATCGAATTTGGTTTTTTCTCGTTTGCTGGATTTTTTTTTGTACTCTCTTTTGTTGTTGTTGTTGTTGCGGTTTCCTTTTTTCAAAGGATTTCCCCTCGCTCCACTTTGTCACTTTTGTGTGCCGGTTGATTGATGGATTCGCTTGTTTACCCGTCAAGCCACAACAAGAACCAAACACACACACATACACCCACACGCACACACATCTCATACTTGAAAAGAGACAGAGAGAGTGAGAGTGAAAGAAAGAGAGAGGAAGAGATGGCGAAGGTTTTTGAAATAAGCAATAGTCAGCAGTAATCGTGATATACCATATGATATGGGTATTTTTTGATTTTCCGTTTCTTCCTTTTTTTTTTCATTCCATTTTTTTTCACTTCGTTTTTGTTAGCTTGAATTCCTTTTTGATTTGGCAGCCACAAAAAAAAAAAAATAAAAAAAATTATCATGATGAAAAGTTTCAGCTGTTATGTAAAAGAGTCTACAGGGAGATTGGATTGGTGAAGCAAAATATGTGATAAAGGAGGGAATGACATACATAAGTCGGCAGGGGGAACAAATTTAATTCTGCGGGTGTATAAATCATAGCCAATTTTTGTTGGCCAATTAAAGTAGGTCAAACTCTTTGAAGTCACATTAGCTATAAGGTAAAGGTTAAATATATACTCATGCAAAAGTATTTAAGTAATAATCTTTGAAATTTAAGATGGGTAAAAACCATAGCATACTTTTTGAGGCACATTCTATTATGAGCAAAATGATCTATTAAAACATTAAAAGTTTGTGGAATTTAATATTTTTAAATGCCAATTTACAAATAAAACATTAGAGCACAAAAGTTTTCAAGACAATGTTATATATTTTTTACAAATGTTGAGAAAAACGTTTTTTAACACTGGTACTATCTACCATTACAAACTGTTTGGTTCTATTAAACATTTTTAAAACGGGTTTATTTAGGCCAAGCTTTTAGTACTAAATAGATAACTCTATTATTTAAATATCAACTGGGAGTAACATGCACCCAAAATCATATACCCTAACGACTTTGACCTGCTTTTTCCTGATAATTTTCATAATTGTGATGCACTTCTTTGTAGAAGTTTCTATTGTAACGATGCGACAGTTCATGTTCCATGTTTCTTCCAAGAATGTGACTCAAATCTGATATTTACAGAGTAGAATATCAAATCCTCTATATATATTAAGCAGAGAAATAAATTCACTATAAGGTATATAATTTATTGATTCATAGATGATATATAAGTCAACTGTTATACATTTTGTAAACTTTGCACAATTGTAGGACAATTGAAAGAGTGTTGAGTTAACTCGTTGAAAGTGGAAAAACCAAAGCAAAGAGCACGTTCTCGGCAGTCATTCTATATGTATGTATATAAATGACTGTACATAAGTCTTCAAGTTGAGCACACGCACTTTATTTATCCTTCTCCCCGTCTACCCGCTTAATACCCACCATCTCTTTAGCTCTGTCTCGCTCAAACAAAAGTTAATTACAACTGGCTCAGTCTCTGCCACAAAATAAGAAAAAGGAAGACAAAAAAAAAACGCAAAAAAAGAAAAAATCAGAAGAAATGAAGTTCAAGCAGTCGGCAAGTAAGCTAAAGCTGCCACTGCCGCTGCCCCAGCCGCTGCTGCTGTTTCTGTTGCTTTTGCTGCATATAAATATTAAAAAGAAAATCTGCTATATGGCTACGTGCAACGCATTGCAAAACTCCCAAGGATGAATGAAGTGGAAGGGGCATATGGAGATGGGGGCAAAAAGGATGGGATATACAGTGGCAAAAACGGGGGCCAACCAAGTGAAGTGAAATTTACTTTGACATATTTTTGTGCTTAGCAAAGCAAATACTTTCATTATTTTTGCTGCTGGCATAAAATTTTTGCCTCTTCTTTGTCTTCTTGGTTGTTGTTGCTGCTGCATTTGAGTGGCTGTTAGACTGTCACGCCCACAAAACCCACAACCCACAGCCACCGCCACCGCTTCCACTCATTCAAACACACACACACACATACACACACGTTGGACATAGATAGCCCAAAACGTGGACAGCAACAGAAGCTATGGTGGAATTTTGCGTAATTCTTTTTTTTGTTTTTTCCTTTTTCTCTCTGTGGCTGGGAATAGAAAGGGGGTGGTATGTAGGGGGTGTGGCAACTTGGAACTGATTGTAGATAGGGCACGCTTCACATTTGCCGCAACTGAGAGAGACAACAAAAAAAAAAAAAAAAAAAAAAACAACCAACTACTAACTGACTAAACGACTGACTGATGAACCAAGTGTGTCTGCTTGGGTTCATGACACAATTCTTGGCCTTAGTTAATATTCATGCATATAAAAATCCAGTGAAAGAAATTTTTCTTCTAAATATACCAAATCAGACTACTATATATATGTACTTAAATTATATTTAAGGTTATATATAAGAAAAATTATTTTAACTCTAAATGTTTATAAAATATGCATAAAGAAATATATATGTAAAAAGGATTCGTCACAATTATAAGTTATATCTGGATCCATACGATCCATTAGAAACATTAACAAAATCAGAATCAAAATAATTGTTATTTCGAATATTTCAAGAATTTCTTATAATTAACTTTTATAGTAAATTCTTTTTTCTCATTTTTGTATATAAAAAAGTTGAATCATAAAGTTTATTTCGAGGAAATACTATGAATACTTTCTTTATTCAATAAAAATGATTATATCAAGAATTTCAGTATTGAAATTATATTTATTATTTCACTATTTTTGTTAATTATATGATTAAGTATATTTTAGAAATACATTATTTAGTTTTTTTTAACTTACTAAAGTCGAAAGTTTTTTTTATTCAAGACAAAAATTGAAAGCATTAATTTTATAATTTTTTTCTATTTTTTTTTATACATAACATATAAATTTTAATAATATTAATTACTTTCGTACGGATTGTTCCTTTTTTTTAATATTCTTAGATAATAAACAACAATAACAAAAGGCAAATCATATTAAGGACATTTTTAAAAGCTTTAAGAGTTAAACTTAAATCTGATTTGCATATTATAAACTACAGATTGTTAAAAAAGTTAACTAACTACTTATATATCTGCTTATATAGTACTCAATATACTGTCTATTTCATTCTAAGAGTAAAGAAAAAAGAGAATTTCTTAAGCCAATCTTTTGGGTAGGGGAATTGCTTTTTAAAAATCCGTTTTGCCATTGCCCTCGTGTCAGCGAATTTACACTAATTCGCTTTGCCTTCACCTTGCCTGATATGCTTTTGGTAAACGTGATATTTTGTCCATTATAGCCATTGTGGTCCTTTGGGTACCCTAATCCAGACCCACGAAAAACAGGCCCAAACACTTTATGCCATTAAATATTGAGCAATACTTAAAGTGCACAAGTGACTAGACTGAGAGAGCTTTACTCCCATTTCCAGAAACGAAAAAAAAAGAGGAAAGGAAAGCAAAGGAAAGGAAAGAATTTGTTACTCTTAAGAGAAATGCTGCTCATAATCGGTTTTAGCCAAGAACGTTTTATGGCTTTAAGCTGTTTCGACCCGAAAAATTTTACCTAAATTGATTATTACCGACAGCCTGCCAGACAAAAAAAAAAAAAAGAAAGAACTTTGTAAATTTCCAACACGTACACAAAAATCCCCATAACAAAGCCTTTTAATGGCCAGAACCGACAAAACTAACAAACCACATTAGCGTGCCGGCAATACCAAGAAATGGGCGGAGAAGATGATGAGAACAGAAGAGGGGGTGAAAAGGGGAGGGATAAAATTGAATGGGATGGGAGCTACGCATATTTGTTGAGATTTGCTACCAAGAACAACAACAACAACAACAACAGGAAGACATAACACACATCCTTTCAAACAGACACACACGCACATCGAGAGAATGCGATAGGCATAGAGTAAGAGAAAAAGAGAAAGCATGAGAGACAAATCTAATAATAAATCCAAGACACTTAACGCCTTGGCCTCAAACTCAGCCAAACTAGCTGAGGGATTGCCCAACAGGATGGGCTTATAGATGGAAGGGGGTGAAAATGCCGGGCGAGGATGATGCAAATCGCCAAAAACCCAACGAAGCGTTAAGGCGTGCAAACGAGTTGTGCGGGAGGGAAGTTGGTGGGATTCCCTTTAGCTTCATCTTCTTCATTCAACTCGTGATGTTGTTGTTCAACAACAAGAAGAACAAGAGCAACTTCTTCACTAATGTGCCACAAATCCTTTGCACCCATTTGGGAGGATTTCTTCTATGTTTTTTTTCGCCCCCCCTCATCCTTTATTTTTCTTCTTTTTTCTAGCAAATTTCATTTATCCCTTCTTGTATATAGATTTCTTCCTACTTTATATATAAATTTATTCTATATACTCTTTCCAAGAGAAAAAAAAAATATATATATATATATAGATTTATCTGAAACAAATAGATATATGAATAAAGAACTCCAACTAAAGGATAAATATAATTTTATTATAGAATTGATCTAAGTGTAAAGAATTAAAAGAGTATCTAATGGTCGCCTTTGGTTTGGTAGTTTTTTTTCTTTTTTTTTTTTGTTTTCTTTTCTTTTTATTGGTTTTAGCCACCCCATTTCTGGCTTATTCGTTCATTCTCTCGTGATAGCCAACAATTTTGGCTCAGTGTCGTTTTCGTTTTTGGTTTGGTTTCGGTTTTTGGTAATTTAATTGAGCTTGCGGTCAAACGTTGAGAATCATGGCAAATTACTTGATTCTGATTTGATTTGCCTAGATAACAATTCTGAAGTTAAGATTTTTTCTCTCTCTCTCTCTCTCTCGCTCGCTTTCTGTCTCTTACTGCCTTTGACTGGTTTTGGTAAATATTCAAGTTCTTTTGTTTCCCACTCAAGTGGCTTGGGCAAAAGTTCCTGTTATGGATAAATGATTGAATGGCCTGATGACTGCACACTCTACATTGGATCCTTCCCCTAATTCCTTGTATTGCTTTTGGCTTAAGTCTTCCTGGTTGTCGTCTTGGACCACATCTAACACAATGATTGCCCGAAACTAATTTGAATTTTATTGATTCAATTCTCAGGCCATTCTGCATATTTTCAAGCCTTAGCTCATCCTTTCATCCTTTCGTTGTAACTGATAGCAGGCAAAAGGATTGACAATGCGTTTGCTATTGGTTTTCCTTGAATTTGCCTTTAACATTTTAACCAAAAAAAAAATAAGAAAAAGGGGCCAAATTGTATTTTAATATGATAAACGCATATGCTCATTGAAATCACATTATCGCCGCATCAGTTGTGAGCCCTTCACAACCTCACATTTCTTTCTTTTCCACCCTCCACCCTCCTCTCTTTTGCTTATTCTCTTTATATTCTTGCCAGGATTCGATGTCGCGTTCACTTCCTTAAGTAGCTTAGACCTATTTTCGGTTACGACCATCCTATATATAATTTTGTTGTATTTTTTTTCTTTTCTTCGCTCCTGTCATTTTTGAGGGGATAACTAACTTGATTGTTGTTGTTGTTGTTGCTGGTATACAGCCGTGAGGATTTCAATTTGGTCTAGTTTGGGCAAGAGGCTTAACGTTGTAAACTTGCCTAAAGGCGAAACAGGTTGATTTTGATTCTCCTGTTGTTCTTTTCGCTTTACGGTCCTGGATTTGCACATTTAGAAAATGTGGCCAAGAGAAAACAACAATAACAAAATGAGAAAAAAAAAAAAAAAACAAATTGGCAAAGCAACTTTAAGCCAAAACCGATAGCCAACTTAAGTTCTATCTGAATAAATTCAGGTGATTTCTGTCAATTGAAGTAATTTGAATTCCACAAGAATAAAACTCTTGCTGTCTCTCTTTCACTTTTTCGTTAAGTATCATTAACTGCAAGTGAAGGGGAATGAGGAAAGGGGAAATTGTTGACATATATCAATAGATTAAGCAAGTTAGTTGCCTGGCATATTGATGACATATAAGAAAATAAAAGTGTATTAAAATATTTACTTAATTATGTTTAACATATTTCCTTTTATTATAGAAATGCCTTTTCAATTGATTATATAATAAAAATAATCTTTGAATATTAAAATTCAAATTATTTAAAACAAATAAATATTGATTTTGCTTTCATATAAGTAATAAGTTGCTGATATTCCTTGCAAAGTTCAAGGAACTTAATTTGTACAATGAAAGAAATGTCAAATGTTGTTCCAATTAATTAAAAATATATTTTATATATAAATTAAATCCGATTATTTGGATTTGAATTGTAAGTTAAACTTAAATCAATTGTTTGTAAGGAAGTTGGTTCGTTTTTTTTTTTCTTCTCATTTTACATACATTCCCTATAAATTTCAATCCGATTTGCTTAAGTCGATTTTGCATTTGAAAGCTGCTGCATTGAATTGAGTTGGAGCTGGAGGCATCTATGTCGATTGATTGCTCAACAATAGTAACAACAACAACAACTGGCAACAGGAATGACAACACGAAGACCAATAACATTTCTTCATCTCCTTTTGTAGGTCCTTTTTTTCCATTTGCTGCAGCTTTTTATGGATAATCGATGCTTAAAGTCGAGACGCACTCGATATGGAAGAGATGGTGAAGAAGGAAGGGAAGGTTTGGCTGGTGGACACCACAGAAGGCGGGCCGAACAAAACCTAACGATAGCTTAATCCTTTTAAAACTGAGAGACCACATAAAAGCAGACAGACACAAATACAAATACAAATACACACACACACACAGACACACACACACAGACACAACACTACTGAAATAAAAACCGCAAAAGAAGAACAAGAAGAAAAAAAGAAAAACGAAAGAAATCGACGACGACGATGATGACGAGGAGAACAATAACGGTGCTTGAGAAAGACGATGGAAGGGAACACCAGAAACAACAACAACAACAGCAGTAGCAGCAGAAACATCAGGCGAAGGACCACAAAGATGGAGGAGAATGAATGAAGGAGAAACAGACGTGGCAAGAGTTGAAGCGACAGCGTGACACAATAAAGACAACCCACAACGAACAACACAACACAAAGGCACCGCCGAGTGTAATAACTATAAAAAAAACAGCAAAAAAAAATACAAAAAAAAAAAAAATAAAAAATAAACCGTTGCCCCAAAATATAAAAAAAAAGAAAGGAAAGAAAAAAGAAAGAGTGTGCAAGGGGGTGGAGGAAGGGCAAACGCCGGGAGGTCGTCTTGTCGCCTTGCCTCAAAAGCCATTTTGTCATAACAAATCTGGTAAATGCCTTCGTCTAAGCATTTTTTTGGTAGATTTAGCTGAGCTGCTGAGCTTAAGCCTTTAGCTTTCGTTTTAGAATTTGTTGTAAATTTGTTGTAAATGTGTAATAAAAAGCAAAACAAAATAACGCACACAGAATACTTTAGCAGAAGTTCGCGTTCTGGCATACGCGAAATATATACACACAAAGAAAAAAAAATAAAGAATTGCATACTTCTCGGCGTCTTCACAAATTGCCAGCAACAAAGCCAACAACAACTATTTCAAATGATCCAGCGAACATTTGAATTAATTTAAGATGGTCATAAAGACATATACATACACTCTATGAAACAACCAAATACTCACTCACCCCCATACACACACACACACACACATACACATACATATCTATATACTGTATGTTGTTTTCAAGTATAGAATGTGTTAATCGCTAAGTTAGCAGAATGAGAAAATGCATTCTACTTGACTTTAAAATAGTTTATCTTAATAATAATAGACTTAAACAGTTTTACATAGATTGCTGATGGAATGTATTTTGGAAATGGAATCTATGGAAATAAAATGTAATGAACTTTGGTAAAGAAACAAGATGAAAAGAACTTTGCAAATGTAAAGAATAAAATAAACTATGAAAACGAATGGAAATTAAGTTAATAAATTAAATGAAATAAACTTTAAAAATAGATTAAAAATGAACTTTGCAAATGGAAGGAAAAGTAAAATGAAAATAGTTTGAGAAATCAAAATCAAATGAACTCTCAAAATAAAATGAAGTTTATTTAAAATTAAAATAAATTGAACAATGAAAAATAAATAAAATCAATTTTAATATTCAAATCAAACGATGAAACCTACAAAGATGGAATGCAATTATATTAACATCCAAAAAGGATATATGATCAAAAAACATTAATCTCCAACCATTTAAAACAAATTGTGCCTTAATAAACATTTTGGTCATGTAAAGTCACCAGGTTGATTGGATCAATTATCTTTTGAAAATAGAAAGAGGATAAAAACAGCCAAAATCAATTACTTAATGACATTACTTCTTCTACTTCACTTCCCTTTTCTTGTTCAACAACCTTTATGTTAAAATATTTTAAGACAATTTTTTGAATAAGGATAATGTTTCTATATATAATTTATGGTTACTAATTAAAAGTTTAATTTACAAAACCAATTTCAAGTACATTTTCCTGTTAACACAAATCAAGTGTTGATCCATTGAAACTTTTTGATTAGAAGTCAACTAATTAGATAAAGACTTGAACAATGTAATTTTCTTAAACTTGCCAAAGGAAAATTTAAGAGATGAAAATTGTCATCTCAACCCTCCCTCTTATCCCCTTCTCCCAATCATCAACGGAAAAGTGTGCAACCAGAAATGTCACGAAACGAAAAAGGTGAACAAAGCAAAAGACAATAAACCTGCGTTACAGTGCGGACAAAGGGCAGAGGACAGATGACGGAGGTGTGGTATCTGTTAAGGCGAAGGATTTGTGGTATGAGACGGGTCGAAAAAGCATATTTTGCTGTTTTCTGGTCTAAGGTTCAGAGCAAAGGGTCGCGGGGTCAGAGCGTCCAGCCAAGCGAAAGGCGAAAGGGTTAGATGTATAAAAAAAAACACAAAAAAAACTCTTTGTATGTATACGGACGTGTGTGAGTGTTTGTGTGGGCCAAGCGATAAAAAATAATAAAATTTAAAATGTAAAGGCCAGTGAAGAAGGTTGGCATGATGGCAACAGCAGCAGCAGCAGGAGGGTTTGCTGGAGAGGGGAGGAAAAGGTGTCTCAGCATATTGTGTCGCTGCTCGTTTCGTGGCTTGTATTTTGTGGGTTATTGTTTTGTTTTTCTTTGGCTTTTTGTTTTTTTTTTTTTTTTTTTTGAAAAGGTGTTTTATGATCGAGTCCGAGAAAAAAAAATGTTTATATCTGTGTGTGGGTAGCAAATTAAATGCGGTCCGGAAACAAAAAAAAGAAAAAGAAACACTACAGAAAAATAAGGAAACAGTTGAAGCGAGTGACATGGGACAGCTGGCTGATGTCCATCAATATTTTTTCTTATTCGGGTTGGTCTCTCATACCCTATACAAGGTCAAAGGTATATAATGATCCTCATCAAATCAATAAGTAAATATGTTTATGTAGTTTAAAAACTAAAAATCTGTTTATTATATATATAGATATGTGGAAATACTTTAAAACTATAGAAAAAATCACACAAATTGAAGTGTTAGATACATCTGCTGCCTTATTTACTTGAAATAGGGTATACCAAAGTCGGATAACTGACTTCTTTTACTATCAATCCTTAAATTTTTGTTTAGTTAAATCAAGTTAAATTAGGTGACTTCAAAATATTTATACAATTGGTTAACATTTTCATGGAACTTTAACTTATAGAAAAGGGTATAAGAAATATTTATATTGATCAGTTTATAGGAAAAAATAACAAATTTATTGAGAAAAAAAGCAAACAAATATATCTTTAGCAAACTTAAATACATTTTAATTGGATTTAAGTTAGAGTTTTACATTCATCGAGTTCACATGATCATCATCATTTCTTTGTCATCATTTTGTTGGCAGTCCATTTTGCATGCATATCTATAATTGCCAGATTTCATCTACACTTAATGCCGACTCTCTCTTTCACACTCATACAGACACACACACACAGAGCGACTAACACCCACACCGTATACACATTCACCTGGCCTTATCATGACCTTTTGAGGCATACGCCTGTGCTTGCCATGATTTAGGCACGTAGACGTGCTCAAGCGAGCGACAGTCACAATCACACATACATCCACTGCACACACACATATACACATACACTCTCACGTACTCATACACATTGACAAAGCAGCGGGCACTTTAAACCTTTAACCTGTACCCATCAGTCCGTAAACGTCCGTCCAGTTCAGTCCAGTCCAGTCAAGTCCAAGCCTTAGGCAACGTCATACCCAAATCCTCTCGACTCACGGTTATTCACAGTGGTTCTTAGATGGAATGGCACTACTAAAATTTTCATGATTTGTAATCCCTTTAACGGATGAATGTTTCCAAGTAAATTTCAGTTGTGTTTATTTTAACAGATCTTATTATAATTCCCAACTAGTGTAAAATCATTGAGTTTATGTAATAACGGTAATCTTTGAAACTACGACAAGAAAGTTTGTTTCTTTTTCGATCAATGGATTGACAATATTTGATTATAAAATACGTTTTTCATGGACCTTCGAAGCACTGTGCCCATGCATCGTTCTGCTCATTTGACGTGTTTTAACCCTTTACCAGTCTTCTTTTATTACCGTGGTGTGCGTGTGTGTGTGTGTGCGAATTATAAACTATTGTTTACACAAAGCGGAAGTCGTCCTCATCGTCGTCGCCGTCGCCGTCGTTGTCGTCATCATCGCAGTTCTCTCTTCTTCTCTTTGCCCAGTCAGCGGGTGAATGAGTGAATGAGTGGGTGTATGAGCAAGTGAGTGAGTGAAAAAGCCTTCCACATACCATGCCACATGCCACATGCTTCATTAAATTATGCTTTATTAGCCTTTCGGGACTTGAATATGAAGTAGTCCTTCTTCTTATACTCCCCCCTCTTGACTTTTTGCCATTAAATTCAGCGCCATATGCTACGGTAGGAGGTATGAGGGATGATAGCGTGATTGTAGGAGCGGGTTAAGGTAGAGGAGTAGCGGATCGTAGAGGTAGTCCTCTGGTAGGTGGTACTGGTAGGGTAACGAGAAATTTATGTTTTTGTCAAGTGATAAAATTTTTAGCTTACATGCGCAGTTAACGGGTAAAAGTCTTTCCGTTTGCCCATTCCCCCCCGTTTCCCCGTGCCCTTTTACTCTAGCGAACCCAATCCTTTTTTCCCCTTGCCCATAACTTGTGGCCATAAATTGAAAATTCAATTTCTTCAAATAGTTACCTGAACCAAACCGCTCCGACCCATTCAGCAGACTTGTCTCGGCATACAACTATGTTCTGTACTGCCTCCTTTGGCTGCCTCCATGTCCTGGCATGTTCTATGTAAGTTTTCGAAACCCGTTCCAAAAATTTTATGTTTGGGTTAGCAAAAATGTATTCGGTACGTTTCTCTTTAGTTTCGTTTACTTGATTTTGTCGGTTTGTTTAGGGCGAAAATGCAAATTGATCATTTTGCTGTCTGCTACTGCCCGCCAGCCCTCAGAGACTAATTAGTCAAAGTGGCCGTGCCTGGCAAGGATTAAATAAACAGCTGATTAGACCAAAAAATCCCAAAGACTAGATAAACACGCGCGCGGCTCTGCTGATTCAAGCTCTAACAAAACAATCAAAAACCAAAAAAAATGAAAAGGAATAAAACATAAAAAAAAAGAAAAGAAAACCCGCATAAAATATGGTCACCTTGAACCAATTTTTGCATTGATTGATGTTGAAGTACAGCACTCAGGCTAAGAGTGCTTCCTTGCTTACTCTGCACCCCCATCGGACATCTCTTTCTCTCTCCCTCTCTCTCTCTGTCTCTCTTGCATTTGATTTTGTCCTTTTAATTAAGCTTTCAAAACCTGAGGCAAAAAAAAAAAAAAAACAACGAAAAATGACATCAAAAACGACCTTGCAAATTGATTGAACAATCGAACTCAAGAGCGAAAGAAGAAGAAGACAGGTGCCACTAAAGAAAGAGATAGAGAATGATAGATAGGGGGGACTGTAGAATAGAGAGGGTTTCTGTGTGGCACTTGCTATGCACTGTTATGACTTAATCAATTCAATGTCAATTGCCCCAACCTCAAGAGCTAATCAAGATGGAAAAGTCCTTTCAATTTTGTGTGTGTGTGTTTTTTCCCAGTCCTTTTTTATGGTTTTAAAAAGCCAACCAAAAAGAGAAAGAGAGAGAAATAGAGTGAGTGAGCACGCGATAAGTGGTTAAATCAATAAACCAACAAGTTTGCTAGCAAAAATTTGAAGTGACTTTGAGAATTTCATAATAATGGCAATGACACGGTTACATTTAATGATTATGTCAAAAGGAAAATTGAAAACTGCTTCATTTTTGCATTATCAACTTTACCACTCAAAATGGCAAAAATAAACCACTGGAAAACTCATTTGAATAAAGTAAAAGTTGCTGGTAAAGTTGCATAAATAAATTTCCCAAAAAGTCTTGAAATCAAATGGCTTACTTATCCATTTACAAGGATAAACGAATCAGGTAAGAAATTAATTTGAGAGATAAACTAAAGCTGAAAATTATGTTTACTAGGAATAATAGAAATATTTGTTGTATTCTAAAGTTTACAATTCTTTAAATATATGCAATAGTATACATTTAGTTCTAGGAATCTCTTTCCTTTTGACTTTTACCCTTTAAAGTTTTAACTAAAATATTTTTTAATTGTCTTTTCTCTGGTCAAGCATTCTACACTCTTTTCCCTTTAAACAAAACAAAGTAAAGTTAAAATAAAAATGCTATAAAAAGCAAAAAAATTGCAATTGCTAACAACTAAATCAGTTTTAAGTTATTCATGCATGCAGCAGCAGCAACCAAAAAAAAAAAAACACACACACAGCAACCAAATAGCCATTTAGTGGCACACACACGCGACCCCACCCTTCCTGCCATGACTTTCATTTATTCATTTCGCATGTTTCGCTGCCGAAAATCCTAGTCAGAGTCAAAATGAGAATCAGAATCAGAGTCAGAGTGTATTTCCATTTAATGCGCTGGCAAATAAATTTCGATAGAGAGCATAAAAGTCATTGGAATGGTAAGCACCAACTCAAACCACTCCATTGACGTTATTCCCTAATACATATGGCATATAAATATATACACAGACACACACACTAAAACAAATATATATATATATATATATGTTTATATATTTGTAATGTTTATATACATCTGTATATATCTAATCGATATGCGGGCGCGCAAACGCATCGAAACTGAAACCGAAATCAAATTAAATGAATTATTTAATGAAACAACATTGCGAGATTACGAGATTATGTGAGTTACGCGCCAGAAATGTTTTATGAATGTTTATGGCCGCATGGTAAAAATCTATTACGTCACAGGACATTCAAAAAAAGCCCACTCAGTGATGGTGGAATGCGGTGAAGGGAGCTTTTCCCCCCCGCCCTTTTGTCGCAACGCGGTCGTTACTCAAGAAGAGAAACTGCAGCTGCAACTCAGACCAAAAATCTAATACATAAACAAAAAAATACTCTATCTATTAAATGGATTACAGCAAAAAGAAAATGCTGATAAAAATAATATAGAAAAATAATTATCAAAAACTTTTTCAAAATAAATACAGAGAAATAATTCAAATTTTGTAATTTATTTTTAATATTTAATTAATAAATCATTTACAGCGTTATATAGCATTTAGATCTGACATATATAGAAACAGAAGAGAAATTATGTTAAACCATTGCCTGCTTTTAGGGGCTCAACTCGAGTGAAATGCAGACACAGAGATTTCGCATGTATTTATCAATGTATGGCCAAGTGAGGGTATCTAAGCTTTATGCTCGCTTGATTTTTAGTTGCCACAAAGAGAGAAAGAGTGTGTGTGTGTATGAGACAGAGAGAGAGAGAAAGAGGGAGAATGTATATATGTGTGTGTGTGTGTAAGTATGTTTGTATGTTGTGTATATAAAATAAAGATGACTTTCATGTGCCAGGGCCTGCCATGCATATAAATGATAAAAATACATGCTAATGTTCTCCTCACGTTCCCTCTCATTTCTCTCTCTCTCTCTCCGTTTGCCTGTCTCTCTTTGTCTGCCTTCTTGGTCTGTCTTAGCATTTATCTGTATGTCTGTGAGTGAGTTTATGCTTTTGGGAACTTGACTGGGGAACTAAAGCAAAGCTAATGGCATGCTTAAGTTTCAATTATTGGTAATAGAATTGCCTTGAAATCGAAAATGATTTGGCTCTTTTGGATGATGTTGATGTTGGGCCCTGTTGAAACTGAAGCTAATTAAAACAGATACACGCAACTAGAGAGATAAGAGCTAAAAGGAACATACAGAAAGGAGGATAAGAGTGTGAGAGAAATGTTAATAAACATTGAATTTGAGTAGCGTTTTTTTGATTTTTGACTTTTGCTACTTGCTAACACGTACTATCTATCTTTTTTCCTCCTTCCTCTCTTTTCTTCCTTTCAAGTATGAGAACTTTCCTATTTTGTGTTTTTTTTTTTTCTGTCCTTGTAATGATTGATGGCAGCTGCTGTAAGGCAAGTTTATTTATTTTGTTACCTTTCTTTTTTTTTTTTTTTTTAAATTTGTTTTAATCCAATTTCCTAAGAAAACTCAATTTCACATATGTAAATATTAAATACTGTAGTCTTGCTTAAACTTAACACTAACTATAAAAGGAAATAAACCAATACAAACACACTCTTTGTAAGTTATCCTATCTATCAAAACCTTCAGATTATATCTCGCCTTCAACTAATTCATTCTAAGGCTTTATTTAACAAATAATTGCTCAATAAAATTTGTTGACATTTTCAGCTCAACCTCCTCGGGCTATAATTTTTGTCTTTCCGGATACCTTCTTCAGTTCCTTTCACAATTTAATATAACCAAAAGCTGAGGACATCTTTTCAAATATTGCACTTTCTCATCATAAACAGATTCTTTTACTATGTGATCACTTCTTAGCCAATTTTAATGCCTATAACTTTCAACTATTCCTTAGGATTAAGTGGTTAGTTGGCACTTAATCCTAAGGAAACAAAACATCTATGGTACAATTTTTGAAAGAAAATCATGTTCCTCTTAAGTATTACTGATCCTTAAAAGAATTTTCTTTCTTGTTTCATACAAATACGAAAAGGAGTTGCATTTAAATTTTGTGCTTGTATCTTTAGCAATGTCTTTAAGGGAAAAACGCACACACACACAGACACACACACACGAAAGGGGCGTGCCATTGAGTTGAAAGACTGTTTTCTTTTTTTTTTTTATTTCGCTTTCTTTTGGGTTTTCGTTTTTTGGTGACGTTGCACGTTGCACCATCATGAGGCAAAAAGAAATAATGGCTTGCCAGCTCAAGAAAAATTGCCAACGAAAAGTTTTTAACTACGTGCAATAGTTAGGACATGGATGGCACCAAGAGGGCGGCGGTGCGGTAAGGTAGCAAGGGTTGCGTGTAATTTGGTGCCAAGCTTGAGGAATGAATGCTTTTGGCCCAGTTTTAATGCCTGTTCGAAGTGGAAACGAAGACAAGGCTTCCGACTACCAACTCTAACTCTGGCTACGATTTTAACTCCAACTTCGACTTCGTCTCCTTTTGAGGTTTATTTTGTTTTACTTCCCCTAAACCTTCCCCCCGCTCGTTAAAATTGTAGTCTGTATATCTGTGTGTGTGTGTGTGCGTGCCGTAATTATAGCCGCGCACAACGGAAATGAGAATTTGGCGAGCTTATTTCCACAGAATTGAAATTTTTCAAAACAAAAGACTTGAGAAATACAATTTAAAAATAATTTAAAACTATTTTTTCTCCTTGTATGTTAATTTAAATGCATTTTTTAAAGTTTAAATTAAACGTTTTCTACTTTTTGCTTGGTTTTTTTTATTATTTATATGATTAACAATTTTTTATACCTTTGCAAAAAAGGTATATTAATTTTGGTCAGAAGTTTGCAACGCATAGAAGGAAGCATCTCCGACTATATAAAGTATATATATTCTTGATCAGCACGATGAGCTGAGTTCATTTAGCCCTGTCCGTCTGTCCGTATGTTCGTCTGTCCGTCTGTCCGAATGTCCGTCTGTCTGGATCAACGCAATCTCCTCCGAGACCCTTAACGCTACAGAGCTGAAATTTTTCACCTAGGCTTCTTTTTGCTGCAGGCATTGTATATCTCGGAATCATTCCGATCGGATGACTATATCATATAGCTCCCATAGGAACGATCGGTCGTGAATAAGCTTTAACCTCAATAACTTTGTTGTTTTCCAACGAAATATCACGATATTTGTGAGTTTTATATACTTCTCAACATGTCCACCAAGTTTTATGAAAATCGGTTGACTATATCATATAGCTCCCATAGGAACGATCGGTCTTGAAAATGGATTTCGTGCTATAACTTCGTTGTTTTAAAAGCGATTATCACCAAATTTGCTATTTATGAGTTTTATATACTTTCTAACATATCTGGCAAGTTTTATCAGAATCGGGGCACTATATCATATAGCTCCCATATGAACGATCCGCCAAAAAATTGGTTTTAGTTGAAAATCTTTGATATTTTAACAGCGATTCAGTCGAAATTTGGTATATGTAAGTTTGGTATATATAAAAATGTGTCTGTTGAGTTTTACCAGAATCGGCCGACTTTATGATATAGCTCTTATAGGAACAATCGGACCAAAAAAAAATTTTTTTTTTGGAGCCACGGGCATGATTAGCTTTATATACTTTTTTATGATTCTGGTTATTTATATGTAATTGAAAAAGACAGTTTGCAAAGGTATCCGAACTTCGGCGTGGCCGAAGTTAGCCCATCCTTCTAGTTTTGAATTAACTTTAAGGATAAATGTCTATATCTAAGATTTGCTATAATCATAAAGGATCCAATGAATCAAATTTATATATTTTGATTTGCATCGAGAATTTTAGCTTCCCAATATAAAAACTATAAGTTCAACTAATTGACAAAAGGTGCGCCACTGTGCTGTTGAGCTTAAACTCTAGAGAATTCTCTATGAAAATAAAATAGAACCTTTACTTATACAGGATATGCCAATGTCAGGTTTGTTACCATTCTTATTCTTACTTATTAATTCAATAAATCCAGGAGGAACTTTTGCTTAATCGAAAATTGTTATCCTTATACAATCAAGATCAAGAACCAACTTATCCTTAAAAAAAAGAAGTTTGCTACTTCACTCTTTAGTTCGTTTTTGCTATATTTAAATAAATATATTGTTAGTTATATACTTAGTTCTTGAAGAATTTCAATAATTAGTTTAAAATTGATGCTATATAATAGAGTTGATTTTAATTTCAATACTTTTCTTATACTTTTTCAACAGTTGATATAGCCAACTGATGAGATTTCATTTCATTCATATGGGAAATACATTTTTTTTCTACTGCACTTTCCTTTGATTTGATTTCATTTGCTGTCGCATTTATGCTCCCTGTATTGAGAGTATATTGTCTTATGCTCATGATGATGATGGTGATGAAGATGGCTAAAAGAGAAAGCCAAACTAAATGGCAAGAAAACAAACATGAGCAAGAGCACATTAAATTAATTTAAGTGGCTCAACTTGGCGCTCATATAAACAATTGTCAGCGCATTAACGCTAAGTAGAAGACGATGAATGAACGAACGATGCTTCAATTGCGCCATACAATTGCCTGCAATTGTAAGCACTTCCTTTATACACACACTTCCTTGCTACAACTTCCACCATATTCCATATCCTACGGAAACATAGCACTCCACCCCCTATTCCCCCTACCCTATCTCTATATACTCTCTCTTTACATTAATCCATCGCATGGGACAGCTAAGAAAAACAAGCATAAAATCAAATTACAAACTAATATTACTCACAGTGCGTTTACTTTTCCGTATCGTTAGTTTTCACTGTCAATTGACAAAAGGCAAACTGACGCTTCTGTTGGCATGGCATGGCATGGCAGAGCATTGGATGGAGGGATGAAGGATAGGGTATGAATGGATGGTTGAAGGAAACTGCAGCAGTAGCGGAAATACACCAAGACAAAGGGCCAGAAAGCATGAAAGGCAAACACAATACATAAATATATAAAGGCAGCAAAACAGCAATAGCAGAAACAGGAGACCTTCAGACCCTTAGACCAAGTCATCCCCTAGCACCCAGTACCTTAGTCACTCAGATCTTAGAACCCAAATGACAAACAATGCCAAAATGTAAGACTAACGAAAATTGTGTCGACGTCATCGATACATAAAATGACGTGGGCAGAAAATCAAAAGCCAAAACCAAATCATCAGAATAACTAACTAAATGAAAGATACTAAGAAAACGATGAAAGTGTTGATGGCCATTTTAAACGCTGATTATTTAAGTAAACTAACTAATTTAACTAAAAAACGAGATAATCGAGAAAATTTGGTATCTTCCTTGCTATAATATGAAAATAATTTTGAACTAAAATATAAAGTATTTGTTGATGTGACTCAAATTATTTAAAATCAATATCCTCTATATAAATAGTAACTAAAGTTTACTTTATCTATTTCCTATACTTTCGACTATACAATACTCTTTCTTTAAGGGTATTCTATAGGCTTGGTTTGCTTATTGTTTATATGTATGTCAGGCCATAGTAAATAATGAAAATCGGGGCCAAAAGCGATGGAAAAAATATATAAAACAACAACAACAAAAAATCACGTATACGTCAGCATGGCCCATGGCGGCATTGAGGCTTATCTTATTTCTGTTGTTGTTGTCATTGTTGTTGGGCCACATAATCGCAAGTGCCATAAAAAACGCATTGTTTATGCGACGTAATTGGACACCATGAAACAACCCCGTACTCCAAACCGCAGCCCATGCCCCATATATTTCCCTCACTCCCATTACCTTTCATCTAAACTCTGTCCGTCCGTCCTCTTTCCCTTCCATTCTCCCTCTTTCTTTCTCTTTCTCTCTACTCTAGCATTTCTGTGGTCATCGACAAGCATTTTCAATGCCATTAAAAAGGTCTACAGAACGCAACAACAACAAAATGAAATTATATATCCATATATATATATATGTATATATATATATAAAAGGAACAAAAGGACCCCCCTCGACTGTAGCGGCAGCTAAAGCTTTTGCCCGCTAATCCTTCGCGTATTTTCAAGTTGACCCCAAAAACAAAACAAAAAAAAAACAAAGTAAAAACAAAAATTTGGCTTATGTAAATAGCTTGAAAACAAGTCGAAAACCAAAACCAAAAAAAAAAAAAACAAACAAAAAAAAAAAACACAAAAAGATAAAGCCAGCTAACTTTTTTTCCCGGATATTTTCAGCAAACAACTTTTTCGCTTTTGTTTTTTAGTTTTATGTTCATATAACTTTTTTCCTTCTTTGTTGGTTTTTTTTTTTTGGTCGCTCCAAAATTTCAAATTAAAATTCTGCAAACTTTTGCCTCATCTCATGTGTGTGCATGTGCAAGTATACATATATATGGATATTGGTGAGTGTGTGTGTGTGTGTGTATGGGTGTGCGTGTGTTTCAGCAAACACTGCGCATAATTTTGGGCAAATCTTTGACAAATATTTTCACATGCTAATTTCACGTGAGAGTCAACGCGACGACAACGACAACGGCCCAAATACCAAAAAGGCGCACACAAACTTTTGGCCAGGCTCAAACACATACACCTCTCCTCGCACACACACACACACACACATACTCTGTTTGTGTTCTCTGTGTAAGTTCTCTCGTTCATGGTAAATGGACCAAAGGATTTATTGTTGCATAATCACAAAATTCTTTGGCATAACAAACAAGGCAAGAAAATTGTCAGCATGCCTCAAAAGTTAAGCCTTGCCACTCCAAGCTATCTTCGGTTTCCCTCTTACCGCCCCTCGAAAAAAAAACCATTCCCCAACAAATGGGAGAGGTATTGAGTGGGGAAATGGGAGCACTTACATATTATATACATAGTAGAAAAGCATGGAAGGAATTTGCAACTATTCTACAGAAAATTGTTTAAAGAGTTGAGAAATTTTTACAAAAATATCATTTAAGTAATCTTAAGCAGTTTTTCAAAACTAAAATATTAGAGAGTTGCCAGCTGTATTAGAGCTTATAATATGCTAATTCTATCCTTTTATTTATATGAAATTATAAAATTAACATAAAGGACAATAAAACTAAACACAGAAAACAGTAACTTATTTTGGTCTCCAAATGTTTCAAAAGAAAAAAATTTATGAAATCGCTCCCTAAGGATTCCACTATATACTAAATGATCTTCTTTTTGTGATCTGCTTATGTAAAGGTCCTTAAATAAAGTAATATGTAGTCTCTTATTTTCAAATACTAAGCTTTTATTTTAACAACGTGGCGTATGATTGATATTTAATTTTAACTTAATTTTTCAATTTAAAAAAAAATGTAAAAAACGAGAGGAAATATATTTAAAAAAAACTATAGATAAAAGAAATATAAACAAAGTATTTTACAGAAGAAAGAATTAAGAAGATCTAAAACCAAATGAGAGAAAAAAAGAGACAACAAAGGGAAAAAAGGATATTGCAATGGAATGCAAAGAAAATGAATCAAAATAATCATTCAAAAAGAGTAAGTTCCACATTCATTATTATCACAAATATAAACAAGTTTATGGATATGCTTATTTAATATAGGGTATTCATAAAGTCGTTGTCATCTAGGCAAAAATAATTGTTGTTTTAACTGCTTTCATTTGTATTAAATTTAAAAAGGAATTTCTATAGGATTGCCCACTACCATGACAAGGATTCCCAATTGGGTTTTCCCAAAAAAAAAAAGAAAGAAGAAGAACACAAAGGCAACAACACTTTTTCCCATTTGCTTTGTAACTTCTAGCTCCCTCTTCATATTACCATCTTCTTTTCCTATCATTCATTCGTTGGTTCGTTCATTCATTCATTCATTCATGCTGGTTGGCATTCACTTTGACTATTGTTATTATTATCGTCGAGGTCCTTGTTGTTGTTGTTGTTGTTGCTGTTGCTGTTATTCGACGTTAAGCAAGGATCTAGGTCGCTTTTTGAATATATTGTTTGTATCTAAGATTAGTGCGCCAGATATCAGTTTTATATGGCCATATACAATACATATACAATATCATTTGCATACTCTGCCAGCATATACAAACATATATCCGCCTGTTCTATATGCGTTTATATATATATATATATATATATATATATATATATATATATGTGTGTGTGTGTGTGTACGTGTGAAAGAGAGAGCAAGTGAGATGTAGATAGTGTTGCTATGAAAATTTAAACCACATTTAAACAAAACTTATCTAGAAAAACAAATTTAAATTTACCAAAGTTTGCCAAATTTAATTTCAATTACAAAACGTTAAACAAAAATTTCCTTTTTTTTTTTTTTTTAATTTAAAAATGTAATGCAATTTAAAAGTTTATTTTTATAGTAAAAAGTCTTTTTATTACTTAAATAAGACAATTTTTAAGACATTTAAATAGAAGGTAAATAAATGAATGAAGCTTAATGAATGAATAAAATCAATAAATCAAATGTGTTAAAATTTTGTTTCGTAGTTTCGATTGATTAAAAAACTTTAAAATTTATTATAAAATCAAGAAAACAATAAATTAATTAATTTTAGAATCAAATTTTGATTTCAATTTGAAAACTTTAAGTAGAAAATAAAAGTCAAAGGAAAAGTTTTTATTGAGAAACTTTTTAAATAGAAATTAAATAAATAATATACAAAAAAAATAATTAAGTAAATAATTTTAAATAAAATATTTAAAACATATTATATTTATTAAATATATTTATTTAAATTAAATTTGGAATTTAAATTTAAATTAGTTTAGTTGATTTTGTTTACATAGAAAATTTTCTTTTTATTTTGCCTCTTGGAAGAAAAATGTAAAAGAGTGTGTTTGTCCCTGTGTCCGTAAGTATGTGTGTGTGTGTGTGTGTGTGTGTGTGTGATATGGCCTTCAAGTATGGAAAATGAGTGACATTTGATGGCATCAACCAGTTCCGATTCCACTTTACTCTGCACCGTTGGCTCCATGGAACATGAAAGCGAAACAAACGAACTGAGTCTTAGCGCTTTTAAGTCTAATGAAATTTCATTTTCACTTTGTCTCTCTCTCTCTCTTTCTCTTTCTACCCCTACCCCCGCCCCTTGTCAACAGTTCGTCCATCATTAGTTGTCGTTTGGGTCAAAGGCAGGCGGCTGGAAAGTTCCAAATGATTATTGAAGCAGAAATTTCTAATATTTTTTTTTTTGTTTTCTGTGTTGCTTTTATTTTTGTTGTTATGTTGTTTATTTTTACTGCAATTGAAAAAAAGAAAAGAAGAAAAAACAAAAAATAAAAACGAAATTGTCAACGTGACTGCAGCGGTAGAAAAATGCTGACAAGGTCGATAAAATGGAAAGGGTAAAAATCAAAGAGGAAATGTCATGGGAGAGGAGGGGTGAGGATGAGTTTAGGGACCTTCTTGTTTTGCAATAATTGCCGCTGCGGCAACAACAACAACAACAACGAAAACAACTATAGAGCGAACGATAAAACGAACGAGCTCTATAATTGACGATGACGTTGGATTTCTGTTTCGTTTCCATTTCGTCTCCTATTTCGTTTTTTCTTTCCTTTCCTTTCCTTTTGTGGCTTCTTTTGCAATAATAACAACAGTAACAAGAACAAACAGAAGAAGAAGAAGAAGAAGAAGAATAGTAACAGCAAGAGCTAACATTGCTCATTTATATTGAAGACTATTCCCCCACACTGCCATACCTCCCTCTGTTTTTTTACCACCCCCCCCACCAACCAAGCAAGCAACCCCGTTCAACATTCACCGCAATTTGTGTGCCTGCAGTGACCCAGTAACATGAAAACTGCCGCAGTCGCTTGTCTCCCCAGTCCCATAGTGCGCCCAGCACTTGCTACCAAAACCCCCTCTCCATACCCATTCTCCATCTGTTTCACCACCAACACATCACTGGGGCTTGACTATCAACCCCTTCTTTGGCATTTTGGCGTCTTCCGCACAAATGCCTCCATTTGACCCACTTAAATGGCGTAATTTATGATTTTATAGTGTGAAACAACATTTTTTTTTTCTCTCTCTTTTTTTTGCGCTTTTTTCCTCTTCCCCTCTCTTTTAACTGTTTCTTGTATCTAGTTCTTTTGGATTCTTGGTCATTTAAAGTGGTACAAAGAAAATAAAAACTTTTTCAATAACAAAAAGGAAAAGTTTGTCAAATCATTTGTTATATCATTTCGATTTTAGTTAATATTTTGGAGAAATAAATTTGTATTAATCAACTTTTAATTGCAAGGATATAGAAATCCTGATTCGATATATGAAAAATTAGTAAAAAAAAAAAAAATTTCATTTTCCTCAAACTTCAAACAAAAATCACAATTGAATATATTTCAAAGAAAATTTATTTGTCAGCTAAATTTATGTGGGGAGGAAATTTATTTGCCAGTAAATTTCTTTTAAGAGTTCTTGTATCATTTGTTTCCTTCGTCGTTTGTTGTTTTAAGTTTCTTTGGAATGAAGAAATGAGCAAAAAAAATATATATATATATATATATGAAATCATATAACTATACTTGAATTTTCTCTCGTTTCTCTTGCCATTTCTCATTTCGCTTTTCTTAACTTTCCCTCTCCATTTTGTTGTTCCTTTTCATATATGTTTGTATGTGTATGAGAATATATATATATATATATATATATGTATTTTGAATAATCTACATAGTGGCCGCTAGTCCCATCTGAGACGATTTATGTTTTGTTAATTCTCTTGCCAAAACTCTCCAAGCAAGGACCAAGCAAGTGGAGAGACAGGCAGACAGACAGACAGAGTGAAAGAGAGTCCCATAACTCTATGTACAATAATTCACATATGACTTATGTGGCATTTAGTTAGGCAAAAAAGAAGTTCCACTGACCCCCATGTTCTCTTTACATACTTTTCTTTCATGCCTTTCGTTACGTTCCTCATACTTCTCGTCCTTGTACTCGTCCACGTCCACGTCCACATCGCTTTTTTTTTTTTTACTTTTGGCCTGAAAATCTTATTATGTAAATGGATTTTTGGCTGGCTTTCAAAAAGAAAGTCAACATGAAGAAGAAAATATGGAATCTATGTGGGTGGTTCGTTCAATTCCTTAACTTTTCTAGTACGTACATAGAATGTGCACTTTTTCCTCTTTTGTGCCAACCAAATAACTCACCTGAAATTATATGAAAAGGAGGGAAAGAGAAAGGTTATGATTAGACACATTTTCAGTTTTATGCTTGTTTGTTGTTACGTATCAAAATTTAATGAAAATTGTTGAAAATTTCTTTCATTTTTTTTTTGTTTGGAAAAATTAGCCTATTTGAGAAATTCATTGATATTTAATCCCATAAATCCTAAACTCCCAAAAATGGGAACCAACCAGCAGCTGTCACAGCCATTAAATTACCGCAGACCGAAAACAAATCTGTATAAAAAGTATATATATATATATATATCAATTCTGAAGGCGGCCTAGAAATTAAACAAAGACAGAGAAAGCATAAAGTAGGAGAGTGTAGGATAGAGACCACGCCAGTGAGATTTGTGAAATGAGCGACGGGCAATTTGTAAGCCATAAATTTTCAACTGAATTAATGACGTTTGAAATCCAAATGGCGTTTGAGACATGGCCATAGTCCTCCCACAATCCACCACTTAACCACCGTCATACTATTATATACCACCCGACCACCCCATCCCATACCATTTCACTCAATCCCATTCCATTGCCAGCTTTCGCAATCATGAACGCCTTGCTGCTGGTGCTGGTGCTGCGGCTGCTCCTGTCTCGCGAATGAAATGAAATCAATTGAATTAATTATTGGCGCTTAATTGATTGAAACGAAGCGAGTTCATCCACTGCCCGACCTCCCATATCAATTTGCCCTGCTAACAAGCTGCTCCTCTCTTACCAAACTCTCTAGCCCCCTCTTTTCATCATCATCATTATCATCGTCATAATCATCGCCATCGTCATCATCAACACTTTGCCCAGGCATTGTTGTTGCTAAATAGAGCGTATTTTAGCCATTTCATTTTCATAAAATCAATTAGCCGTCGACGTTGTGCCCCATTTTGCAATGCAACACAACAACAAAAAAAAAAAAAAAAAAAACAAAATGAAATGGAAAAGCAGCAAAAACCAACAAATAAGTAGAGTAGACGATACACTGGGAAAAAAAATAGATTTCATATTGCCCTTGAAAAGATTGTAATCAATCTAAGAGAAAACAAAATATTTATACAAAATTACACTAGAGAAAAAGTTTAGCTAGAAATCAAAGGACTTTATTCTGTTAGACTATTAAAACTGATGTTTAAAAATAAACAAAGATTTTTTCAATTCAACCAAACTTCTATAAAATGAACTTCTATATATTTTAATTCCTATATTATCGAGTTGTTTCTTATGAATTTATTAGAGAAAAGTTTGTTTGGTTTGTCTAATCGAATTCTTGTTTGTTGTTGAAGAAAAAAGCTTTTCTTTAAGTGTACTTAGAACAGGGAATGCAAAGTCAGCCCAGTTAACCGATAAGTACACTTGAAAAAAAACAACAGCTATATAATTTTTTTTTAGTCTCTTAGCCATTTTGTACATGCATGACTATAAATTTTCGTATATAAAATGATTTTATTGCCAAAAATCGTCCAAAAAATGGCAAAAATGCCTTTAAGTATGCAATTGAAATTGTGATGAAATTATTTGACAAATTGTTAAAATAACTAATATTATTATAGAGAATTATTAGCCATGTACTACTGGTGACTTTTGAACATAGTTACATTTAGTCATGAATAATCATTGAATACTTATTTTTGGCGGAGCTTTCAAGCGAGACACTGACTTTATTGAATCATTCATACCTTAAGAGTTATATTTATTTATTCATTTCCATGCACACGTGACGCGATGGCCGGATGCTGTACCTCCCCCCTTACCACCACAGACAAACACACACAGACACACACACACACACAAGCCGCATGCATATGAAAGGCAGTTTGGTGCACATTCGAAATGAGAGCCAAAATGGCAACGTGGCAAACAAGCGGCAGAGACACCTTCGTTCCCTTGCAACTTGCCGTTGTTTTTCCCTGCCTCTTCACAAGCGCCCCACACAGCTCCCTTACAACCATCAATCAGTCATGCGGTTGCCGCAGTGTTGCATACTTTCCGGCGCCTAACGAAAAAAAGAGAAAAAAAATGGGCCGCTCCTTGACGTTTGGCAGGCAAACAGACGTACGTACGGTGGAGCAAAACAGACCGATGCAATGTATAGACTAAGAGGAGTGAGAAGAGTGTGTAAGCGAGCAAGCATATGAGTGAGCGAGTGAGCGAACAAGCCAGCGCACGTTGACCTTATTTGCATGTTGCAGCCGCGAATCAGTCCAATCCAACTCAAAGCATCAGCACCCCTCTATACACTGCACCACCAACATTATACCCACCGCCTTCAAGCCTTCATATATTTGCGGTGGTTGGACAACAAATTGAAACGAATTCTCGAATCGTATTGGAGTTCGAATTGCAATTGAAATTGGTTGCTACTGCCAAGAGGGGTGGAAGAAGAAGAAGAAGGTACAGTGAATAGCATCCAGGCTAAGGGCTGGGAATGCTGCGGGGCATTTAGAATGCATAGGGTTTGGGGTATATATAGGATGTTGGGGATATGTATGAGGTGTGCTCGCTTTTATTGCGGCCAAAGTTTTCTGTTTGTTTCGCTTCTCTGTTTTGTTGATTATTGTTGGTGGCGTTGATTTAATGCAAAAGCAAAAGCAAAAACAGAAGAGGAAAGAAAGCCGACAATAACGTCGACTGCAGCGCCGCTAAAACAGCAGCAGAGCTAGTAGCAGCGATGTCGATGCACCATTAAAAACGGGAGAAGAAGTAAAAGCGGAGGTGGTTGCCAGCAAAAAAAAGAAAAAAAAAAAAACAAAATAAAATTGTAAAAAAAAAAAACACAGAAACAGAAAAAAATGTTAAAAGGCGCTTCTAAGTAAATAACTGGGTTTATGGGTCGATTGGGTGCACCAAATCGTGAGCTGAAACGAGAAAAAGCACCAGAGAAAGATACTACTAAGAGTGAGCGTGTGCTACTGACAGAGACAGACTGATAGAGAGAATGAGAGAGAGCGAGAGGAACTGCGAATTGCGGGATGCATAAGTGTGGCGGAAGAAACCGTTACAATTGATGGCAACTCTACAAAAAAAAAAACAACAACAACAACAACAAGAAAATAAAACCAACAAACCAAACAATGTAAGCCAAAACGAACAGGGACACAGAGAAAGAGACACATGGATAAATAGAGCGAGAGAGAGAGACTGACTGAGGAATGTTCAGTTGAAAAGCCTAAAAAACAAAACCTGCTGTAGTAACCCACAGTTTCTAGAAGTTCTTCTTTTTCTATATCTTTCTTTTATAAATCATTTTATTTATATTTCAATAAATTTTTCAAGATAATTTTTATTTGAACTTTTAAAAAGAATTTCTAAACTTTACTATAAAGTTACTGCTAGATATGATATGTTTAGGATTCTGTTTAGGATGTTCAGTTTGCATAAGTTATTTCTACCTGAGATTCTCTCTCTTTAGCTATTAGTCAAAATTTTACTAACCAACAATTGTGTAGAACTCTTTCAGTAGATTCTTTTTGAATTGAAAAATACTTTTAAAAATAACAAAATTAGTTTGAAATTAATTTAAGAAAAATGTTTAAAATGTTTAACATTTCTTTATGCAAAACTACAAATAATAAGAAATCTTTGCTGTTGATTGAAATGATTTAACCAAATAACCAAATGTCAATTGCAAAATTTTAACCTGATCAATTTTTCTAACTTGTCAAGAGGAAATCAAAATTTTTTTTTACATATTTTATAAAAATTATATATTAAGAACAAAATGTAAAAACTTTGGTTAGAAGAACAAAATATTAAGAAAATTATAGAACTTTTAACTGAGCCTTTGTAGAAGCAAGAAAGTGAAGTTTGAAGACAAAAACCTTTTTATAAATTCCTTAAAAAACAAAAGAGCTAATTTTGTTTGAGAGTGCCGCCATTTTGTTTATTTTTGTTGTCATTAAAAAAAAAGTTAATAAAAAAAAATTTTATGTATATTTCACTTCCTAACATAAAAAACTGAAAAAATTCCAATAGAATCTAATTGAAGTTTTTCAAACAAAATTTTGAACAATTATCAACTAAAAATTTTTCCTAGTTCCCTCTTTAAATGTTGTGTTTAGGTATTCAAAAAATTGTGCACTTTTAAAGCAATCTCATTACACTGTGCCAATTCTATACAATTGCCAAATACCACATTGATTGCTGTTGCTGCTGCTGCTGCTGCAAAAAAGAAATAAATGAATGGACGGATGGACGAGTAAAAGCAATGAACGGAGAAAGTTGCAAAAGTGCATTCACCGTTCCTTTTCTCTCTTTTTTGTTTTTTTGCCATCAATACAATTTGAAGCTCTATTGGTGTATGTGTGTGTGTGTGTGTTTCAAATGGAATTAGTAATTAAGTTTACCCATGGTTGAAATTTGAAAATTTTCCCTTTTCCTTTTTTTTTTTTTTTTTTTTTTTTGCACTTTTCTACTTTTGTGCGTAATTGCGTTTACTGATTTATCTTGATTTTTGACCAAAAAGTGGTTCGCCAGACGTTTTTTTTTTTTTTTACCAATGCGGCTTTTCATGGAAGCTCGAAATGAAAGGCCACCGCGAAATGGCAATAAAGCATTTTCCATTCGAGCTATAAAAAAAGCAATAGGAACAAATTCAATTCAGTTTACAACTACTAAAAAAAAAAAAAAACGAGACACAAAGTATGTGAGGGAGTAAAAGAGAGAGGCAGAGAGAAAGGGTTACATTTTATGTGCAAGTTGCCATTTCAATGAGTAAAATCCATTCCATATATAGTGTTCTATATATAAGAGTTTATTTCTAAACTGAACTCAAAGGTGTTCCATCAGCTTAAAATTTAAACGGATCATTTTGTTCCCCCATATCAATTCCAAACAAATTTTATGGCCAAAAACATTTCAAGTACAGTTTATAACATTTTATTTATGGCAGGATCATAAGGTGGTTTTTCTTAGTGTCTGTTTTAGAGTTTATCAGCATTCGATTAATAGCTCATATAATGGTTAGTTAGGTCATATATTAACGATAGGTATAAACTAAATCTTGAATAGTTTAGAGAACTCACAAAAATATAAGAAAATAATCTATCAGAAAATTTCTTCTATAACAAGATTAACGAATAAGAACAAAAAATAAAAGTTATTCATCAAAAAATATATTTAAAAAAATCATTAAAAAGATAATTAAAATATAATATTTATATATTCGATCCAAGATTTCTATATATATATATATGTATGTATAACATTTTTAGTTTACTGATTAAGACAAAAAAAAGTGCTTAACAATTTGGCTTTGGCTTTGGTTGCTTTCCAAAAACCAAGTTCAAATCGACTAACAGCAATGCCAGCAAATATAAGAAGAAGAAGAAGATGAAGAACATTAAGCAGCAGGCATGACCCGCTGCACTAATGTTGCACACTTAAGCACATACACACACACACACACACACACAGAGTAAGCAAAAAAGAGATAGTTGCGTATACGCAGACAACTAGAGAGGGAAAGACAGAGTCTGAGTATTTCTTAACTCAAGCAGCGTCAAATGCAAACAAACAAACAAAGTTAAAGCTCGCATGCAATCGGTGTGTGTGTGTCTCTGTGTCTGTGTGTGTGTGTGTGTGTATATAAATGTAAAGCATAAGATAGACAATTACACTTTTGCTACTGCGGAGAATAAGAAGAAGAGAACAAGCATGCACATATACACACACACACACACACACACACACAGCGAATAAGATAAAACGAGAAAGCGAGACAGAGAGATAAATAAACGCTAAAAGGTAAATGAACTTTAGCACCCAACGAGGTGCAGTTATGGCTGTCTAGTTATATGAATGCATATATATATATATATATATATATAAATGTGTGCAACTATATGCTACTGCCTTTTGGACAGGCATCAAAATTGCATTGCATTTTGCACGCTTTAATTTCTTATGCAATGACAAAATTTTATTTAAATCCAAACTTGATTTATAGTTAACCGATTTTTCTATACTCTTTATAAAAAACATATATATATTAGTATTTATATATATTTCCGTATACTTATATATATGTATATATTTATTTATTTCTTAAATCGGCACTGTGTACAGCAGTTGCTTTATAAATTAAGTATACGCAGAGTTGAACAGCTGAACAGCTGCATTATTTAAGAGTTTGTCAAAAAAGAGATAAAGAGAAGTTAAACTTATTATATTTTAATCACAAATCATTAAAAGAAAACAAAATAACAAATAAGCTAAAAATTTTGATCGATATTCGTATTTTTTATACAAATTTAGTTAATATTGTGATTTTTCACATATATATAAGAAAGAACTTTCGTTTGGAAAGAGATAAAAGATTAAAAGGAAAGAGAAGTTCCTCTATATATGTGCACTAAGGGTATTCTATTTATGCCTTTAGGATATTCCATTTCAACATATTGTTTCATTATGCTAATATTAATCTTATCACATTTAAATATTTAGGCTCATCTAACTCTTTGGATATAGTTTAACTATACAGATTCAGATATTTATAAAATTTGTTGACAAAATGAAGTATTTGCCAGTTTAAACGAACTTAAAGTTGAGTAATTCATCTAGCAAATATTAAGACCAAAAAATTATCAATAACCAAACAATATTAATCGACTCTTGATCTGCTTATAAAAAAAAAAAGGATATAAAATTTATATCTAAACATTAACTGGCTAAACTTATTAACAATTTGTGATATTTAAATTTTAAATTAAATATTGTTATGAATATAAAATATTAGGATATAGATATGTTTGTCTTATTATAGTAATAAAAACCCAAACGGTTTCCTCATTTAATAATAAAAAAACTAAAACAAATTACTTGATTTTAGTGTTCTAATAACAAAAACTATTTTCTGTATACATTAAATAAAATTATATTTTGTTAACTTGTTCTTAAATTAGCTTTTTTTTTATAATCAAATTAAATTACTAACAATTCTTTTTTGTTAGAAAAACAAACTTCAAATACTAAAAACCAAATTAGCTAAATATATGTATTAGTCCAATGAATAATGGATAAAAAAATTGAATATAACCACAAAAATGTTTCAATTTTGCGTAATATAATTGCTTTATATATATATATAAATATATATATATACAACATTGAAAAGTATAAAGCAAATTACTTGTTTGTTGGTTTTTGTCTGGAATTTTTTTTTTTTTATCAATTTTTTTGTTTTTGTTGGTTGTCTTTTAAATCAATTAATCATGCAATTAAAATCAATTTATATTTATTTCTATTTATTACATTTGCAATTTTATTTGTTTAAGGAACCAATTAAACAATGTAAATTTAATTACCCGTGACAGTCATTCGAATACAAATAGGAAAAGGAACTAAAACAGAAAGAAAAAAAAACAACAACCAAAATGAAAAAATTCTCATTTGTTTAATGGATGATAAAAATGTTTCATAATTAAATTTGTTTTTTAATTTTATTTCATTTTTGAAGAGAGAAATTTGATTTGATTTTGATTTTGGTATGGAAAATATATTTACTAACGGTAAATGATTAGTTCCATTAGTTCTTATTAGCCATTTGTAATACTCGTTTTTCCACTCAGTTGGCTTGCATATGAATTACGGGGTTAATTATGAAGTTTGACACAAGCCACATGTACGGTGTTAGGTGTGTGTGTGTGTGTGTGTATCAGTGTGTGTGCATGTGTGAATAGTGAAAATTGAAATTAGGCCGGAGTTCTTTTCTTTTTTTTGCCTGTGTTCACAGCTGCATTTTAAGCCATGTTCGAGTCGCGCACAAACATACAAAAGCATAAATTATGCAAAAGTGTGAAAGACCGAAAGACAGAAGAGACGCACAGACAAACGTATGAGAATGAGAGAAAGAAAGAAACCGAGTGTATGTCTGTATGTGTGTGTGTGTGTATTTGAGACAAATATTTGCTGCACTCTATGCTATACTTTTGCCTTAGTACTTTCTATTCCTTTCGTTTCGTTTAGTTTCACATCTCTTTTACTCAGCAGTTTTCAATATCAGCCTAGTATATCATCACCCTTTCCTAACATTTTCTACAGCAGCTTCATTTTCATTTCCATCTTCCAGTCACGCCCCTTTTTTATGCACAACTTGCACTTGTTTATCATTTATAACTGCTGCAGTTATAAAATCCTGCCATTTCTGCATTTTCACATTATTTGTCTAACTCGACTGTATTTTAGCATTTTGCTTCCCTCTCTCTCTCTCTTGCATATTTTATTTTTTATACCAAAAAAACTTTTCTTTCTCATAGTTTTGTACATACATTTTCTGTATTTGTATTTGTATTTCTATTTGCATTTGCTGACACTTTGCAAATGATAAAAATATGCACATGAGAAGAATAAAACAATAAGAAAAACAACATAAAATAAGAATCTAAATATTTGATCAAATAAATAATCATACTTAAAAGAAAACTATAGATGAATACTCTCTTAAGATAATATATTATATATTTGTTAGATCTTATCTAGAAGTAGGAAAACTTCTAATAAGAAATTTCAATGAGAATAAAAGATTTTTCTACTATTAAGTAATCAAATAAGTTTTAAATAAATTTGTTTATATCGGTTTCTTGTTTTTCTTTTTCTTTCTTATTAATAAACAAATAAAACTTATTTTAGCCATTTTCTATATTTTAAGTGTTTTGTTTGTATCAATTTTCTATGGCATTTTCCAGTCCCCAGTGCAAATATTCAATTGCAATTTATTTTGTGGTTTCCATTGGATTTTCCTTCTTTCTCTGTTTCGATTGCCATAGATGCCATTTCCTTTTAACCAACACAGAAAAAAATAAAAAACAAAAAACAAAGTCAAACCGCAACACTTAATTTTCTAACAACAATAGAATAGAGTGAAAGAGAGGGGCAAGAGTAAGAGAGAGAGAGAGAGTGAGCGAATTGTTATTGTCTTAGTTTTTATTAAAATGCGTTTTTATTAAAAGCGTCATGCTCAAAAAGTTGTCAAAGGCAAACAAAAAAAAAAAAAAACGTCAGAAAAAATAAAAAAAAAAACTACAAACAGAAAAAAATACGAAAAAAAAAAAAGAAAAACGAAGACCTATGCCAATTTGTGTGCAATTTTAAGTGGAGAATGGAAGAGAGAGGGACAGAGACAGTGGAGTTTAAGCCGGAGTATGGGTACATGGCCAGCGGGAATACATAAAAAAGTTGCCAACTATTTAGCTATAGAAGAGAAACTTGGCAGACACAAGACCACAATGGAACAGGACCACAACCACGACCAAAAGACTAGGACCAAAAAAGCCATAAAGCGTTCAACAGCAGCAGCAAAAGATGACTAGGAGAGGAGAGGGGGTGCAGCGTGTGGGGTGTAAACTGGTTCAGCGGCGTTCTCGTCTGCATTAACGCTGGCAAAAAAGAGAAAACAAAAATGGGAAAAATCTCTGCAGTTGAAGTTGAAGTTTTTCGCAGTTTTCTTCTGTTGGCTCTCTGTCCCTGTCTTTTTTTCTCTCTCTTACTCCTTCACTGCTACTGGCAATGGGCAAAAAATTATTTCGCGAACAAAGCAAAATCTCTACACACACACACACAAATATGGATGCAACATTGTTGCAACAATAACGGTACATTACAAGTGGCAGGCCAAGCATCGAGTTAGTTAGTTTGGTGTGTCCTGCTCATCCTTCTTTTAGTCCTGCTGCTGCGGTCTCGGCAAGTTGGTTAAAAAGTTGTTGATGCACTTGCTGCTCCTCCACCAGAACGTTGTTGTTGCTACTGCTGCTGCTCCGCATTCAACCCAAGAGTGCCAGCGGGTGTTAAGGGGAGTATAAGAGGTCAAATGGTCAGACGGCGACATTTGTGCTAATGGCTGCCAACGACCTGAGGGCTGTGCTGAGCGGCAATGTGGCAAACGGGATGACGGGATGATGCTTATAGTGATTGGGGTATATAGGGGGCGGCTGGACAATGGGATGGATATGCTTTACCACATGGCAAACATGTTGCATACTTTGCGGTGTCAGCTCAAAAGAAGAAAAAAAAAAAACAAAAATTACACCCCAAAAATGTCAAAAACGAATGAGACAAGAACAGAAAAAAAAAAAGAAAAATTTAAACTAATTCAACATTGTGTTAACAATGTAACAAAATGTTTAATTAAAAACAATAATGCAATTATTTTTCCAAAAAAAAAAAAAAAAATAAATATCAATAAAAAGTTTGCAACAGAAGTGAAAATATTTTTTTTTTATTCTGCTTATATTCCTAAATCCCTACTATAATATGTTCACTATACTTTTTTCTCTTTCTTTTCTTGTAATTCCCAACTGGTTTAAGTTCCAACAATGGAATGATGAACTGGCGCTTTATATAGCAGACAAAAATCATCATCAAATCTTCTTTGCAGTCCAACTAACACAATATATGTATATCTTATATATATAAGAGATTATATATATATATTATAGATATCTCAGCTTGCCAAGACAATTGGAAACTTTGACTATTATTTCCAATTTACAAATTGTTAAGTCAACTGCCAACATCTCAATAAGTCATTTCAAATTATTATTTCAAGGGCAGCACATGTTACAAGACTAAAAAATAAATATTGCTTTAAATATATTTCTCTAAATTTGAAATTACAAAATTTCGTGATTTCAATTCGTTTTAATTGTTAGATAACGCAGAATATGCGTAATAATCAACAACTATCGACACAATGAATGCTAAGGAAGTAACTATGGAGTCAAAAAGCTTGGGTCTTGCAGACGAACAAGAACAAGTTGATACAAAATCCCATGATACTGACAATATAGCTAACGATCAGATAAATGGGACGTTGGAAGAAGAAAATTGCACCAATAACGAGGCACAACTTGGGGAAATCAAATTGAATAATTATCCAGAAGTGACGATTAATCAGGAACTTTGTAGTTGCATACGACGTAACTTAGTTCTATTTGAATTGCTCGGTTATAATTCCATTCGCCCTATATCTCCGGATGACTCTATTTGCCGTCATCAAATATTACGAGCTCGTTCTCGGGGTCAGACACCAAATCCAACGCCACAGGAACTGCAATATGAGCTACAGAATCGCAAAGCCAAGGAACAACAGAAATATTCCTTTATACAGCGTTTGGCCATCGTGTGTCCATCAAATGGCTGTCCAGAGGTAATCAATGCAGTTAATTTGCTATCCCATTTTTTGAAGTCCCATTTAGCTATACCTCGCCGTGAGGTTTTTATTGATCAGGAAATAGATATTACAGTGGATTCGAAACTATTTTCGAAATCATCACCTAAGGGCTACTGTATTGCAGTTTTGCTCTTTGAAAATCTTAAATATTGCGTTAAGAATGCTAATTTAAAGAAAGCAATGTGGCAGAAATGGTCACGCCACATTCCCATTCTATTGATGATCCAGAAATTTTCTTGGGACTCGGAGTTACCATTTGGACATGATGTTACCCAATTTTATGCTATCTGGTTGTGCTGCATGGAAGTATCATTATCACTAAGAATTACTCTGCCATCTGGCACTGAGGATGTAAAAGAGGAGACAGATCAGTTGAGTTCCCATCAGCAAGTGATCCAAACCTGTTCTAGTCCCCAATTCTTTCGGAAATTGGATTTGTTAAAGGATAATCCGAATATGATGCGTCTTACTCATGGCGAGATGAAGAAATTGACTAATAATTTTGAGGGCACATTGAAATTGGAATTGATCGTCTGTGATGAATCAACTGAAGAAGAAACCGATATTAATGATAAAGGATACAAATCGGTACTTGCAGCCGAGCAACAAGCTGCCGTTTGTGAATTGGGAGAGGAATTAGCTCGTCTACGCATTTCCGGAGAAGTTGGAGAGGAGGTCTCGGAAAAACAAGATTCGGATGACTCTGATGATGATTATGACGATTGGAAGAAAATTGGTCCAGTGAACAGTAATGGTTCAAGGGCACAAAAGAGATATTCCAATGGTCAGGAATGTTCTTCTCAACCATATAAGAAACTCCGACCAAGATCAATAACTTATATAATGAAAAAATCCAAAAATGGACGAAAATTCAAGAAGCAACACCAAGCAAATATGGAAATAAACAAATTGAGCGAACCAATTTTTACTATCAATTGGGCAAAAGATGTAGAAAATGAAGAGGAAAAGTCATCTTCTGTTTTGCCCAAACGCTCAATTTTTCAATTTGGTAAACCAAATGATACAGAAACAGAAAAGAAACCTGATGAACTTGAACCCACTTTTTAAGTTACTGAAAGATCATGAAAGATCGCTGAAGCGCAAACATTAAGAAACGAAATACCGAGTCACATATATAAAAAGAAATCAATGTCAAAATCTTAGAAAAGGAAAAAAAATGTTCAGTTAGAGGAAAACCAAAAAAAAAAAAAAAAAAAAAAATAGTTTCATGTGCACGTTAACAAAATGAAAAAACAATTTTTTTTATTTTGTATTTATATTTATATATTTAAATTGGAATAAATAATAAAAATGGCAATTTGTACAAAGATTGGCCCACTGGGTGGTATTTCAAAGTCAAAGAACTGAGCTAAATTCGTTTGAAAAGAAAAGCGGGAGGGGTAGGTTGTTAGGGGTATAAGAGTTACATACCAACATGAAAGCAAACCGCCTTCTAGTTATTCAGTCAAACGAGAGAGAGAGAGCGAGAGAAGAAAAAAGTAAAAGGATATAAAACAATGTGGCAACTCTCCCGCAGAACATCTTGTTGCATTTGTAATTTCCGGTTTTGCACACCAACAAACACAGAATGCAAGAAAGAGACAGGTAGAGGTAGAAACAGTGAGTGTAAGAGCGTAAGAGGGGGTGAAGTTTGTGCGGGGACATGAAACGAGGGAGTTACACTAAAAATGTGTCAACACACGACAAAGCAAAAACAAACAACTCAAGTTCTTGTGTTATGTGTGTGTACTCCACTCACACATATACAAAAGAGAAGAAAAAGCATCTTTCAACTCCACAAAACTTTCACGAATCTTCCCCTGTTTCCTCCTCACCCCTCGTCAACATATAAACAATGCAATGCAATGCGCCGCGACAAGGACCAAAACTAGAAACTTGCACCAAGTCGAATCACGTGCATGCACCATTTGTTTATGCCTTTTACTCCTTTTGCCATGCTCTTTGTTTATTCCCAAACCCACTCTCTCCCCCACACTCCACCGCTTCCAGCACTCACCCTTCCCGCCAAGCACTTTTATTTTTCATTCTTTGTTAAGTTCGTCTTGTCCGTTACATGCTTTTGCCTTTTACTTATTAGTTGGCTTCTACTTTTAGCATTGGCTTTAGGCCTGCATTTGTCAGTGCGACAAAAGAAATGTGAATAACGGTTACGATATATACGAATATATGTTCTATATATAGTGAAAAATAAGTGTACCATAAATCAACCATTTCAAATCCATGCGATTTCAATTGAAAGTTATATGAGCATAAGCCAAAAAGAAGTCAGTGTAAAAGAAAAAGGATAATGTCAAATATTGATTTGTATCTCAATGGTTTTGTTTTTTATTTTTCTTGGTTTTTGTTATATTGTAAATCGGTTTCAATTGATTTAACTGAGTCATTAGGCAATAATACCCTTTTTACCTTGAGAGCAATGATTATGTTGTCATTTCGTGTAGATGACACATAATGCGGTTTGTTTATCCTCTCGCCTGTCGCATGTCGCCTTGACAGGATAAGCAATTAACATTTTGTCTCATAATTTGTTTTCCACAAACTCCATTTAAAGCTTACCTGCAAAGACAAAGTGATGTGATGTGAGGGCAAGATTTGGCAAATCAAAGTCAAATACATCTACATATAAAATATATATATATATATATATATATATATATATATACATGTACATAATTGTGTATAGAGTGGGAGTATGTATACAGATTGAGATTGAGATTCAGTCGAGCAAATATGACAACAAATTAATGCAAAGTCTCCCCCATCAAAGGCAAAAGTGTTCGCGTGGAAAGGCAAATACAAAGGAGGAGAATTGAAAGGTTAATTGAAGCAATTTTCAGTCAACTTGAGCCAGAAGTTTACACACACATACACATACACACATATATATATATATCTACAGATACACATACAACCCATGCGAGTTGTTGCTGCTGCTGTTGTTGTTGTTGTTGTGGTAGCTGTTATTAAGGCTCTCAGCTGCAGGATAAGTCCATAAACTTGTAAAATGGCTGCCGCACGCATAAAGCAAACAATGCGAGAGTCTCAACTCCAGCTGAGGCTTCTTCTCTTTAGTATCCTTGCCTTGTGTCTTGTGTTAAACAATTGTGCGCATAGTTAATTTCTACAATTCCCCCTCTGTCTCTGTCTCTCTCCGTTTCTCTCCCTTTGTCTCTGGTTCTCTATTTATCATTATCACCACCATCACAGTTTCTCTCCCTCTCTCTCTCTCTCTTTCTCTCCCTCTCTCTCTCACTGTCTATTTGTATCTCTGGCATTGTGGCTGTGGCAGACAATTGAAATGGCAACGACAATACCACATACATGGCGTATACGTAATATACCAAAGTTTATACTTAATTTATGTTAATTACTTAACGCATAAAATTTTCTAGCGCACGATCTAGTAAGGGAAAAAAAGACTTTCTAATCATTTTTAAAAGAACAAAGTCAATCGAAAATGAACAACTAAAAAACAAATAAAACAAATAAAACCATAAAAGTTTAACTAAATCTATTAAATATTATATTAATTAATTATATTATGTGGCATAATGAACTGAAAAGAAAGCCAGCAAAGGAATACATTAAAAGAATTAATAATCTATAATTATGGGAATCATAAAAATAAAGTATGAAAGTAGTTAAGGAATCAAAGTGTATAAGTAATTACTACAACAAAAAAAGTTGGAAAAATTAAGATTCATCATTTAATTTATACTCTAATTGAAATATAATTAAAGCTATTCTAATAAGAAGTTATAAATTTTTAAGGGATTCAATTGAATCAAGTTATTTTCAAAGTTATTTTTCTAGTTCTTATTTCTGTTTGATTCAATTTCAATTGATAACAAATGTCAATTATCATTAAGAGGTGTCACATGACATGACATTCTGAAGGAGAGGTCAATTCTAATCAGCTGGAAAACAAGAACAAGTGAAATAACTTGAGAAACTGTCATTGATTTAGAAAAATGTTTTAAGGTCTTTCGATAAATTTCTTTCCATTTCAGAGCTATGTGATGTTATCTTTAGTTAAACAATGTTTGGTATAGAAACATTTTAGCATTATTTCATGTTGATTCAATCATTGATCAAAGGTAAAAGGAATTCAACTTAAGCCAGTTGATTTTTTCTTTTCTTTCTATTTTGTATTTTGTGTTTTTTTTTTTTAATCTTGTTTGTTGGCTTTTTTGTTGTGTATTTTGTTTGCCAGCTGTCTGCAGTATGGCAGCAGCTTTCGGCTTTCCCATGACCCAGCACTCTATGCTTATGGCACCTTTTGCCTTCAACATGATGTGGCACAAATGGCAATGCGCTTAACGTGTTTCGTGTTCCATGTTCGTGTTGCCATTGCCGTTGCCATTGCTGTTGCTGTTGTTGCTGTTGTCGATGTCATGCATTGTACTATGGCGCTGCAGCAATCGACGTACCAAGAATGCGAAGTATGAAGGTGGCCTATTGAAGTATGGTGAAAGGGGTGATGGAGGAGAATGTGAAAAGTAAGAATGGCGATGGTTACGTTGCCCTACGCGCAGACAATTTATAAAAGCCACAACAAATGTCGTCTGCTGGCTGCTGTAAAACTTCTACGTAAATCTTTTTCTACAGACAAGGACGATGGCAACAGCAACAGCAACGGCAACGGCAACGACAACGATGACGACAAGGAAAACTATGACTAAGGACTTTGATGACGTCGCGACGCGACTGTGAAGGATTTTCTTAGCTTGTGTTGTTGCCACTGTTGTTATTGTTGCCATTGCTGTTGGCTGCATGTTGCCGTCAGCATGTCAGAGCTCTATCACGTACACAAGTGTAAGTAGGAAAGAAGTTTTTTACCTTCCTTATCATTATTACCAAAAGACGAACTGCCAATGCCCTTGAGAAGATATTAAAGTTTATTTTTTCTTCTGCTATAAACAGAAATGAGAATGATGAGAGAGAGAGAAAAAAGATGCAGCAAATGTATACTAAGACACAAATTTCTATTTCTTGAAACTTTTTCTCTGAATAAAAGTAATAAATTTTAAAAATTTTCTTTAATTATTGCAATCATTTTATTTGACCTTTGGCTAACTATCTACATTAGCAACATCAACTAACACTTTTGATAGTTGTGAGACTCTTTGGTTAGTGTATATTCATGTTTAACCTCTGGCAGTGTTTTTCTTGGTTGTAAACATTTTGCAGCTGTCGTTGTTGTTGTTGTTGTTGTTGCTGCTGTTGCAGCCTTTTTGCTTTCATTAAGTTAATCCAGACATGATCATGCATACATTTACCTGACAAAAACAAAAAGACGATATAATAAATAAATAAAAGAAAAGAAGAAAGAAATTTTCATAAGTTAGCAAGGATAAATGTATAGACATATTAATTATCCTCTAAAAAAAAAAATAGTAACAAAATTTAATTTATATTATTTTTCAAAAACTATCTAAAACTGTTTATAAATACTTTTCTTGCAAATCAAAGAAGTAATTATCATTTTCAAATAAATTATATTAAATAATTTTTTTTATTTTTAAATTGTAAAATTATTAAATATTAGAAATTAATAAAAGTTTTGCTAGTTTAATAGTTTCTTTTTTCTGTTAAAAGGTTTAAACATTAATATATAGGAACTAAGCTATTGTAATATCAATCATTTGATTGACTATATATATATATATATATATGTTCTCTGTTTGCCGTCTCGAGCATATTCTTTAGCTTATCCTTACAGGGTATAAAATGAACGCAACATTTTTGCAACATGTTTCTTAGGATTTGCTTATGCCCATTGGCTGCTACCTGACTCGTCTCTGAAGCTTAAGCGTTCATAACATTTTCATTTTTAATATACATATATATATATATATAAATATATATATATATAAGTATATATATATATTATATACAAATGTGAATGGTTAGGCATCTCCGTTTTGGACCCCTTGACAAAGTTTTTTATGTAAATTTCTTGCTGATGTTGCTTCTGTTTTAGGCGGCCTTTTTTGTTGTTTTACTTTCTGCTCAACATCTGTGCACCTGTGTGCCAACAAAATAGAGAGAGAGAGAGAGAGAGAGAGAAGAAGAAGAGAGAGCGAGAGAGTGAGCGAAAAGAGAGTCAGTAACTTTGGTTTTGCCTTTCATTTGCTTAAAGGCTCAGTGATTTAATTTTTCGTCTTCGTTTTGTTTTTTTTTTTTTTTTTTGTTCTTTCTTGATTTGTTTTAAATATTTGAATTGTTAAAGTTGTTGAAAATTTCTTTTTTTTCCATTTCATATTCAATTTATATCAAATCACAGAATTCAATTTTCCAACCATCAATGGAGAAATCTAATTTCCCTATCAATTTCCACCTACCCAAGTTAAACCACCCCAACCCAAAAGAAATCCCTGCCACCAAAAACCAAAACACAAAACTTTTCTTTTCAGAGATTGCCCATTTTAAGACTTAGACGACTTTCGATTGCCATCAAATTGAAGTTTGAAAAGTGTAACAAAACTCTTCATCATCTTGTTCTTCTTCGCCGCTGTCGTTCCATTCACCTCAATCACAGACAAGTTCTGGGCATTGGATAGGACAGAAATGAAGGGATCGAAGAGGACAAACGTACTAAAAGACAAGTTCAAAGTTCAAGCTAGAAAAGAACAGGAAGCAACTTTTCTACAGCATGGTTGGCTATAATCTGGGAAATTAATTGAAACTGAAGCCATGTTGAGGGGCCATCAAATTGAAAATAAATAAATGAAAAAAACAACAACAACAATAACAACAGCAGTAAGAACAACCAACACAAGTTGCAAGCCAAATGATTGATTAAGTCATGCGGTTGATGGAAGTCAATTGGTTGCTAGGGGGTAAGGTATAGGTAAAAGAAATGATAGAGGGTGTGGGATGGGTCAAGACAAAGAAGAGTTTCAGTTTGAGTTTGAGTTTTGTGCCCAGTCATCAAATAAGATTAGACAAGTCAGAGAGAGAGAGAGAGAGAGAGAGAGAGATAGATAGTAAGAGAGATTAGAGATTCACACTGACAGATGATGAGAGGTTTTTGTTCGTCTGTCTTGTATGCCTGCATGTCCATCTTTTTCCATCTATCGTTTGTAATCGAAGTAAAAGAAGCCAACCGAAAGTTGCCCCATTTCAACTCCACTAACGTAAGCCAAAGTCTTTGCACTTAACAAACGTTTGTTTTCTTTATGCCACCTAAAGAAACAATACAATCAATGAGTTGATAGCAGTTGATAGTTATTTTATAACAACTTTACGAACACCCTTTACTTAAGTCATGTAAAACTATTTAAAGAAGATCAAGAAATAATAGATATAGATTCTCTTAGATATTGGAGACATCTTGGGTATAAAATAATGGGATCCTTGCCTTAACTTAAGTATTGATTTACAACACTTTGCCTGCCCTTTATTTGAGGCTTTATCCTTATCCTAATCACTGTATATATATATATATATATTAAATTTGTAGATCTTTCCTGTCGCATCTTATCTTAATTGTTAAACATGTCGTATGCTTAACATTATACTAAAATGTCTAAAACAGTTGTGTTCACCATGGCGTAAGAGTGATATTTTAATGAAATTTTAACGCTTCTTGTCAGCGTTTTCAAATTTTGCCAAACAATGTAGTTGTTGTTGTTGCGAATTCCTTTTTTTTTTTGATTTGATAATTATCTTAAGCGTTTTCCCGGAAACATTAAAAATGAGTTGAATGGAAGAGGGGGGTTGCAAATAAGAGGGTAAGAGGTAAGGAAACATAATGGAATGTAAAAATTTTCTAAACGTTTTTTCTACGTACAAATTGTAGATGTTGTTGTTGTTGTTGTTAGCTGCTTATAAATATAAGGATAATTAAGTATGTTTCACACATAAGCCCACTCTACTTCTTCTCTCCCTCTCTCTCTCTCTCTCTCTCTCTCTCTCTCGCTCTCTCTCTCTCTCTCTGTTTTTCTCGTATATTTATGCCTACCTTGCTCACATTCATTCATTTTATATGTATCTATATATATGAATCTTTCTCGCTCTCACCACAAGTTAGCCTTATTAACCCGAAAAAATGACACAAATATTAATTTGCCGCACACACGCTTCATCTTTACCCACACACAAGACCCATTTCCCCGTTGCCTCTTGCCACATTCCATAACCATTCTTCAACGACAAGGAAGAGAAGCCTAAACGTAAACGAGTAAATTGGCAGATTTAAGCAGTAAACAAAAAAGAAGGAAAAAAAAAACAGTTAAGAGAAAAGGAAAACAACACCTAAACATGTATGTATATATGTGCTATGTGTGTGTGTGAGGCATGAAAATATAAAGAAAAATGTCAACAATCTATTGACAGCTGAGACTCGGTAAATTATTGGAGAAGGGGCTCGGTTCTTTCTGCTTCCTTTGCCGATTCGGTTCGGTTGCGGGTAAAGGAATGGATGTGAATGTGGTTGTGGTAGTAGCAGGAGGTCCCCAAAACAGGCCACGTAGCAAACAAAGCCATAAGCACCAATGCACACACACACACATACATATACTCACACATGCATATACATATGGTACATATGTGTATGTGTGTATGTGTATGTATTTTGACATCATTTTGTTTGTTGGTGGCCACCAAATTGCAGCCGGAGTAAAGCTCGTAATTTAGATGTCAATAATTTTGCACTGCATACTTATTTTGGTAAAAGAAAAAAAATATTACCGTCTACCCCACAACCCCCCTTCTCTCACTCTCTCTCTCTTTCTATATGCCTGTGTGTGATAATGACAAGAAGAATGCTTTTATAAAATAAATAAAAGACAATGAGCCTCCAAAAAAAAAAAAATACAAAAATATGAGGGAAAAAACAACCCAAATGATGCATAAATGATAATAATATATGTGAAGATGTTAGGGCGTGTGTGTGTGTGTGAGTGTGTGTCTGTGTATGACGATAATAATAACATCAAATTAAAATTGTAATTCGTTTTATGTTTTCTGCACTCCCCGCCCATCGTTTAGTTATACTCTTACAAAAAGGGTCTAGAAATGTTTATCAAGCTTTTTGCCACTATTTAATATTAAACTTAAAAGTTATATATATATATATATATATATATATATATATATATATCGTGGAATTCTTTCAACTTTGTATAAACAAAACATATTATATATAAAATGATATTTAGTAAGCTTATAGGCATAGGAATTTTATTACTTCTATATATTATATTACTCATACGGCATGTTGACCAACAAATTGACAACTTATCTATTTTAAAAGTATTTTAAAAATAAGGAAACATATTTTAATTTATATCAAATTAGTCCTTTTAAAAGTACTTGCAAAATGATTAAAAAAGAAAAAAAGAACAAGCTTAAGGATCTCAGTTGCTCTATCTTTAGCATTGGAATTAAGAAGGAGCTCTGTCCTGCAATTTAATAAATAATTAACTAAAAAAAAAGCTTTTATTTAGCTTTAAATGATTTTAATGAAATTGATATATAGTAAATAAGCTGCCCATTTGTCAACATAAACAATAGCAATAATAAGAAATCCTCTTTAATAGAATTAAATAAAATGAAAATAAATAATATAAATGCTCTGATCTAAATTAAAAACAATTGCAAGAGACTTTTCTATATATTTCAATTGAGCCAAGAGAAGAGATACCAAACAGTTTTCAAGTATTTATATAGAGTATGCCAGCATTTGCCGCTCCCCCCTCCTTATAAACATACTCACACACACCATCCTGCTGCTTTGGGGCATCCTTAAGAAAATTGTTCTCTTTCCATATATTTTTTTATGTATTATTTCTCATATATTTATGGCCTAATATATTATATATTTATGTGTCTGTCATTTAATAAATTTTGCTGATAATGTCATAGACATCAGCGTTAAAATGACCTACACCATCCACCCCCAAAACCCCTGGCCACATACCACATGGTCGTATGTACACATGTGTGTGCCAGTTTATTTATTTGTTGTGTGTATTTTGGCCTATTTATGATTGTGTTTTGTCACAAGGACTCATTTAAGTTGAAGGCGGAGATGCAAGTTCATTTAAGATCTTTGTATGATTTGTTTTTCTCAATTTTCGATTTTTTGCAGTTGAAATATTTTGATGCTAAAGATAAGATAAGGCAAGAAAAGGAAACGAAAGGAAAGGAAAGAGGGGCTGCTCTTGAGTAGAACCTTTTTTTCACTCTTTTTTTTTGTTGGGGTTTATCCATCACTTGGATTTTTGCAGTCATCATTTATCCCTTTTTGCGACTTTTACATATCATACCGAATGTGAATTTCTCAGCTGACTCAGCTGTCAATTTGGAAATCTCGTTTGGTTTTTCACCCATCTTCTTGCCTAACAACATCTCTACCTCTCCTTTCCTCTTTACTTCCTTCTCTATCTGTTTCAATGTTTCTATGGTTTTCTTATTCTTTGGTCGCATTTTGCATATATCACATTTTGATGCTCAAAGACCATAAATAAAAATGACAATGACAATGAGCCTACTATACTTTACCCAATCTACCTACCAGAAATACTCTTCCCACACACACACACACACACAAACAACCCAAAGAACACTCACCCACTGAGGAGGAGCCATCACTTGAATCGATTGTTGGCAATGAAGTCAATTACATAAACGACAGAAGAGCAAAAAATATATATATATATATATATAAAAAAACAGAGAAAAGAAAAGAAATGTAAGGGGGGAAGGTATGGTGGGGGAGGGAGCAGTACGAGCAGCTGCTGGAGATGAAATGAAACCGGAAACCAGAGCAATTCACTCAATGCGAAAAAGAAAAGGACAAGTGTGTGTGTGTGTGTGGGGGGACAGTGAAATACTCAATGCATGACACGCCCACTAGGGGTAATATTATTTTATTTATATTATTTATTTTTTTTTTTTTTAACACCCAAAAGCGTCAAAGTGACATGTTCTTCCTCCTCCAACCCATCCATTCCCAATATTCCTCTGACTCTTGTATCTTTAACCTTCTGTTGAAGCCACACACACACACACACCCACGCACAGTAACACATATAGCAGACGTTGGTCCTTCCTCTCTCTCCTCCCTCTCTCTTTCCAACAATTGCACTCCTTTTGTGAAACATTCAAAAGGCACTTAAGTGGAAATTAAAAAGAAATTATTCACTTTGGCACATTTTACATTTACAACAATAATAACAACAACAACAACAGCAATGAAAAAACGACAAGGAATGTGGTAAAAGCAGGAGGAACCAAGTCAGAAGAGAGAGAAGAGAGAGAGAAAGCGAGAGAGGCCAGTAGATGGAGGCTGAGTTTGGTTTAGACCGGGCCAAAAGATAGGGGTTTTTGCTGTACATTTCAGGTTGCTGGAGGTGGTGGTGGTGGTGGCAAAAGGATGAGGTTCAAGTATGTACGCTTTTATTCTGCCTATTTCCCTTTTTTTTTCTCTTTCCTACCATTTATCTGCAATGCCTCCGCTCCCCGAATAACATACCACTCACCCACTCTCACTCTCCTCTCTTTACTCTTTCTCCATTCCATTCATTGTTTGTTGCAATTTTTGTGGTTTGCCTCATTATTTGAGCTCTCTACCTTTTGTTTTTGCTTTTGCCTTTTCTTTTATTTTTATTTTTTTGTTTTCTCTTCTTCTGACCAAGGTCCAGACATACTTTTCATACCCCATACCCTTCTAACTTTTTTCCCTTTTTACACCCTTGTGTTTCGCATTTTTAATTGTGGGCTTATATATATTTAGTTTGTCTTTGTAGTGTTGCGCATTTAACCACAATATTTAGTATTATTTTAATTGTTTATTCAACCTCAAAGACCCCAAACACTTGGTCTTACTACATTTCATAGAATAGAATGGTTTACTGTTTCGTTTTGTTTTTTGTTTTTTATTATTTAAAGTAGAAATTAAATATGCATAATTGTATTTTATTTAAAATAAAGTGAGAAAAAAAATAAAAAGAAACTAAATAAATGGAGAAGATTTTTCTTTAATCAAAGAAACATTTAGAAATTGATTAAACTTAAAGAAAATGCTATTGGGTTTGCCTTCTATATAATTAAAAAAATAAATATCTATATGATAAATATAATGCTAACCTAAAGCCCATTGTAAGGACTAATTACTAAATATATTGCCAAAATTTTTTAAAATAATTTTTTAATAAATTTCTAAAACTCTTAAAGCTTTTCTAATTTAACAAAGTAAATAATTTATTGCAATTTATTTTTGAAGCGGGTAATTTTTTTGTTTTGACTTTAATATTTTAATTGAGACAAGTATATATCAAAGCAAACAAGCAGGCAGCAAAAAAAAAAAGGAAGAAATGTTTGCAACAGAAGCTCTAAAAAATGATGAGCGGTGGGGAAGAGGAAAAAAGGGCCAAAAGAAATCAACGTCGACCCATTGACCAAGTTAAATGCAAAAAGGAATTTAAAAAAAATAATATATGAAAAAAAGAAAGAAAATACGGCAACTCTACAACCCTTCGACAACTTTCTCTGACTCCATGCCACATGTGCATATATATGTATATATATAAATATATATCTGTACTATAGGGAAAATTCTACATGTATATTAATACAAATGTATGTCTATGTGAGATTTTTTTTTTTTTTGTTTGTCTTCTTTTTGGTTTGCCTGTTTTAGCGTATTTTATTTTGTGTTTACTGTTTTTTCTTTTTTTTTTTTTTTTGAGCGGGCACTTCAAATGCGGTTTGTAGGGCCCGCGGAGACCTCATAAAAACGACTAACGGAACTCTCTTTCTCTCTCTCTCTGACACACACACATACACTCACATATTAAAATGTGGTTTAATGCCAGAGCAACCCCTTACCCTTATCCTAAAGGGTTCAATTCAAATAAACAAAAGAAAAAAAGAAATGAAAAGGGAAAAGGAAAATAGGAAATGTTTCGCTCCATTTAAAAACAAATTCTTTAATTTTTTTTTTTTGCTTTTTTCCCCCATTTTTTTTCTTTTTTTTTTTTTTTGGTAGCTTGCAAATTGGTGCCATGCACATGGATTGCATAACTTGGCTTTTGCTCGAATGTTTCTCAACGAAAGTTCAAAGTTTGGGTTTGGCATAGAGCAGACAAGAAAGCAAGAGGAAAAATGAAAAAACCAGCCAAAAAAAAAAGAGAAAAGCAAAAAGAAAACGATGAGAAAAAACCGCCCCAACATGACGCAGTGCATCCAGGCAAAAGTTCATTAATCTAGTTACAAGTTTGCGCAGACAGTTCGCATAATCAATCAATAGATCGACGGGTATGACGAAAAAGTCTGACGAAGGCTACCCACAATTTAAGGGGTATGTTGAGGGGGGGAAACAGTTTGGATGGTATGGCCCTTGTTCCTCCTATTTCCCTGTAGGCATGATGTTGTTGGTGACCCATTTTTTTTTGTGGCTTACAGTGGCCTTGCCCAACGTGGGACAGAGAGCAGTGATAATCGACCACGTCGTCATGGAAAAACAGATTGGGGCCCTCATTTTCGTTTCGTTTTTCTTTTTTTTTTTCTGTAGTTTGCTTCTCATGGGAAGGCAAATGAATTTACACAAATTTCTATGATTTTCGAAAACGTAAAAATTTAATCACAAAAAGTTTTAGAAAAATTATTAAATTTTCATTTGACTTCTATTAATGGCCACAACATGAGCAGTCGCCAGTCTCTGATTGTCCTCTTCTTTTTGGCTATGCGTTTGATATGCTTCATCTCTGGATGTCCGTAACAGTGTTGGGTTTTATCATCCGATGACGAGGAACTCTCATCGAACAGCATTTGGATTTACGACGATTCAATCTCTCATTATCGATAACACTTTCATGAAAGGCAACACTATGCTGCGATTTCTTGCATACAAGAGAAAGATGTAGAATTGGTACTTTCTTGGAACTGCAACTATCATTGTAATCCTCCTCACAGGCTGGGTGCTGATCCATAATGCATAAAGATATGTTGCACTTCAATCAATCAATTTCATGGCGTCACTTTTAGCTTGGTTAGTTTTTCAATAGATACAGCAAAAACATTTGTAAAATATTAAATTTTAAATAAAAAAAAAACGTTACTAAATTTTAAACGATTTTTAACATTTTTTTTTTTTTTACTACTCTCGGAACAGTGGAAACTGAACGACCGAAAGTATTCTAGCCTTACGGAAGGATTACAAAAATGCCTGACGTAATAATCAGGGCCACCCATTGATGGAAATGAAATATCAAAGACATCTTTCACAGTGCCGAGTTGAAAATTACGTTTTCCCAACTGGCACTTCAAATATATTTTATTTTTATTGTAAAACTTTAACTTGTAGTTTTCTAATACGATCAATTCTTAAATTTGGAATGCGTATACATCTAAAAAGCATATTTGGCAAGTTTTATTAACAATGCTCAACATCTAAAGTAAAAAAGCCGAAAAAAAACAGATAGATAGACATGGCTAGATCGTTTATTGTAGAACTATCTAACTCTTTATGATGCCAAAGAGCAGAGTTGTTCGTATTACTACTTTATCGATAAATTTATCGATAAAACGTTAACGTTAAATAACCTATCAAAGGTTCTTCAACTTCCTATGGCAACATTTGTCTCCTTCTTTGGTTATTTATGTTATCCGAAAAATGCATCTCGCCTTACCATTTGTTACCATTATTTTCCACCTATATGGTAAGTTTGCTGACCTTTTTACAGGTTTTAGACGTCGCGCAGTCAATTTGGCAGCCAAAAAAAAAACAGGAAAAAATTGCTAAAAGGATGTGAAAGACTTGGCAGTGGAGAAAGGTGTTAGGGGAAAAAATCTCTTGCGCACGATTTACGTCAATTGGGCGGTAGCCAGAACATGCACACACAACCTTTAGCCAATCTGCCCCTTGCTCCCTACTCTATCTTTCTATATATCTGTCTCTCTCCATGTTCTTCCTCCCTCTCTCTCTCTCTCTCTTCTTGTATATCTATCTCGCTCATTTTAGGCTATTTCTATGTTTACCTAAAATGCAGTTTTGCATTTATTATTTGAGAGTAAAGGGAAAACGAGAAAGGCTTTTGCCACTTTTCCCTTTTGAAAATTGAAGAGAATTTTCCCATTTTGCGACCGGTTTTCATTTTCTTTTTCGTTTTCTTTCTATTTACGCATGGCAAATAAATGTTGAAAATAATATGATGACGGTATAGAGTAGGGGCTATATATATATATATATATATATATAGGAGAGAGGTAGTGCGGTTGACTAGGGGTTACACTTACTTAGGAGCAGGCGGGGCCACATGGGGTTAAAGAACTTTTTACGCCAGCTTTTTGGTTTTTCGGCGTTTTTCTCTTTAGTTTTTCTTTTTGCCGTTCGTTTTTACTTGTTCGGGTTTGTTTTTTTTTTTTTTTTTTTTTTTGGTTTTACTCTTTTTTTTTTTTGTGGTGTTTTTTTTGGCTCTTGTCTGCGTTTATCTGGGGGCATTAGGAAGCAAGAAAAATTATGTTTGCACTATGGTCAAATGGGGGGGGCGAAGAGCTTCAAGCATAGAGTATGGAGCACGATGCGGATAAAAGGATGAGAAGGATGAGGTTAGGAGAAGTTCTGCAGATAATAAAAAGAAGCCGCAATGTCGCTTTCTCTGTCCTTCTTACTGTCTATTTGGTTCTGCGGCTGCTCCTACTCCTGCTCCTGCTACTGCTCTTGCTTCAGCTCCTGGTTGAAGCCAACGACCCTGAATGAAAAATTATGCTCAACTGCTGTTTGAATAGTTAAGTTTTTCGTTGGCCTGCAAGGGAATGGGCACGGAAAACTGTTTGTGGGAGGTTGGCGCAAAAAAACCGATTGCAAGTGGAATGAAGGTGCCATTTAATGGCATTTGGTACGGTTCAAGTGCAAAGCTCTAGACAAGGTCTGACAAATGTGTCGCCGACGACATACTGAGCCAAACAAATGAAACATTAATTGAGACGATAAATTGAGGAGAAGAGTTAAGAGTTTGTGAAGCTCGGCAAGGAACTTTAAATGATATGCCCTATGTCTTTTTTTTTTTGGTAAAATATTTCCAACATACAAACACACACACACACATTGGCACGTGCCCTCACACATATAGAGAACAATAAAAATAGTTTGTAGGCCTTTATCAATTTTTATCTTTTGTAATATTTCCGAAACATTTGCCATTATATTTGCATTAGTAGCCACAGCTTCCGCTTTTGCCTCCGCCCATCCGCCTCAGTGACGCCAATGAAAAGGAACACCACACACACAAGGCCAGACAAGAGAGAAAAAAAAAAAACTAAGATATAAAGAAAAGCCTAGCGGTCCAGTTAGGGGACGATGTCTTCTTCTCTATTTCCCAAGCGGAAAACTGCTTATCACACATTTCCACACAGCGACGCAAAAATCACACACCAACTGTGCGTCCACCAAAACCGAAATACAATACACCAGAATTGTTGCAAGAGAACATCCATTGAAATGATGATGAAGAGAAGAAAAGGGAGGGAAAAATGAATAGAAATGGGAGGCCATCTCTCCTGTGACTGCTTTGCTCCTCGCTTGTCGCTTGTTGGTACTAAAGTAATAGCCCAAGCTCACAAAGAATGATGCGTAGACATGATTTCCGTGCGGTTGATTTCTCATTTTACTCGGCCCACACGCACAGTGGCTAAAGTCTATACAATTCAAGAATCAATTTTTTTTTACACGAATGTGAAAAGAGAAAAGAGAATGTAGAAAAGGTACAAAAAAATTGCTACACATCCGATAGGCATTCTTTCAACTGAGGTCAACTAGGGATCGACAGTTCATGGTTAGTGTAAGTCAAACTTTGTTTGCGTTAATGGAAAGATTAGAAATTTTACTAGAACTAATATAAATATTATATATATTATATATATATATATATTTTCAAGGCACAATTTTATCCAAATCAGAAAGGGAAAACTTAAGTCTGAGAGGTGGGAAATCCAAAAACATAAAAAATTTGAAAAAACAAACAAATTGATATAAAAAATTGTATATTCAATAAAATATATCTATTTTACATTATTTTTCCATTGAAAACAAATTAAAAATATTAAATAAAGCATTTAAAATATAAAACTTACTTTAACAAATTAAAAATAAATATAAAAAAGGTAATAAAATATTTTCTTTAAATTTTAAAAATTTTCTTTCAATATAAAAAAACTGTAGAAAAACTTTTGATCTTTCTCTGTGAGAGATTCCTATGTAAAAAAGACCAACAAGTTCAAGTACTTTATTTTTTTTTTTTTTTTCTTACTTTTCTTTTTGTTATTGTTGAGTTTATTTAAATGGAAACACTTTGAATATAATTTGCTTGACACTTTGGGTCACTGTATTTAAACAGCGGGCGGGCTAAACTATTTGCTATGGGATTTAGTTCCATCTGCTGTATGGGATACCTTTTGTATAAGAATCGTGTTGGCTGGTTTTGCATGCCGCTGACTCAAGTGGCCTGCCAGGCAGATCCTGCTGGAGCAGCATGTAATTCATCTTATTCCCTATAGATATGCAGCTGGAGGAGCAGCAAAAACCATTGGCAAAGAAACCCAAAGAGCTGGCTTACAATTCCATCGGGTAAATTGCGGCAAAAGGCGTTGCTGTCTTCGCGATGTGCGTGTCGTTTTCCATTGGGACATAAATGCCATTTGCCAAAGGACTAAGGACTAGAAGAAGAGATGTTGAAAATAGGAACGCCTCACGCGCCTCATTACGTGAATTTTCCATCTCTTTATCTTTCCCTCTTTCATTCCTTCTTTCTGTGTGTGTGTGTCTGCCTTTTCTCTCTATATCTCTTTCACTCTCTCGCTCTCTCTCTTTGTCTGTTCTCTTACTCTATCTCATCTGGTACGCATAAAATGCGTAATGAATTTTAGATTTCATTCCAAAGAAGAAAAGTTATGGCCAAGGAGCCTTGCCTCATCATCAGGCTCAATAGACGGCAAAGGACACCTTTTTTGTGTTGTGTCGTTTCGTTTTTTGGTTTCGGTTTTGGTTTCTGTTTATATATTTGGGTTAAAAAAACAAAAATTTATGTGCCACATAAAAAGTTCGTGAAATGTTTAGCCCAAATGGACTGCAAATAGTGTTATGCCCCAATAAAACTATGATATTGTTACCGATTTGATTTCAGTTTTTGCTTTCGGTCTTCAGTTAAGATTTAATTTAACCAAATTAGGATTACAAAATTTCATTATTTCATAATTGAGTTAATATTTCAACGATATCCAAACCACAAACAAATATACAATGGAAATTGTTAAGTAATCCTTAAAAAATTTGGAATAAAACTTTCCTAAGAAGAAGTCAAAAAAATCTCATAAAGAGTTTATAATATTCTTAATTATATTTAAAACAGATCAATATAAAAGAAAACTTAAACTTTGTATCATTAGAAATTTCATTAATATTCGATAGTAGGGTATTGATCTGTCGGCTTTATATTTAGTAAGCAAACAGATAGCATATGTATTTTGGCAACCTAATTTGAGTGGATTTCTTTAATTTCTTTCTTGGGCAATCAATTTATTGCAATCAGTTTTTATTTGTCCCATTCTGTATGAAGGAAAATCCTTTTTGCTTCTTTGGTTTTTATTTAAGTTTGTGCTTAGTTATCCTATTTATGTTTGTTTGCTCAGTTAAGTGGGGGGGTAGTTGGGAAGGATGGCAACGCTTAAGTAATCGAAATAAATCATATGACATTTTGTTCGCTTTCCACTTTTCTCGTTTGTTCGCATTTTCCTGGCTTTTTGTCCTGCTAAAAATCTAATATAAATTCCATTACAATTATATACAATTTTATTAAAGTTTTCTTGCAATGATTCGAAAGCCTTGGGAAAACAGGAGAACAGGACACTGCAGTGGGACTCGCTAGAAAAGAGATAGATGGAGAAAGAGAGACAGGGAGAGGGAGAGACAGCAAGCAAACGTGGTAGCTGGGAGGAGGCGTGGCAAAAAAAAATGCATCATAAATTTTCATGTTGCTCTAAAAATACGACTTGCGATTTTCTATTGTAGTATGTTTCGCCTCTTGCCGCGGGGAAAGGGGTTTCGTTGTACTGTGCGGGAGATGTGGGAAATGCGGGGAGACACGGAAGAGGTTGTGAGGCATGAAACTGACATAAAAAGCAAAAGCCCAAGATAGCCAAACTGGAGAGTAGCTGCTGAGCCAGCGCGAAATTCTCCTCTTTCCTCTTTCCATCATACTTTAGTTTTTCCCGCAACACCGACACACCAAACCCCACACCTCTCCCCACCTCGTCCCTCAACACACCAACTTTCCATTTGCCACTCTTGTTGCTCTGCCTCTGCCCGCTGTATATGTGTCCAGCACCATAAAGCAGCGAGAAAGAGGAAAAAACCGAATGCAAGAGTGTGATGGAGTAAGCCATGGAAAGGAAGAGGGTTTGGTGGAGGGAGTGGCAGCAGAGTGGGGAGTGGGCGTTTGGCGGAAAATGCAATACAATTTCATTTTATGCAAGAAACAAGCAAGCAGCCAGGACGTTTGAAAGAACGAAAATGGAGGGTATATATAAGGGGGGAGGGGGAGGCCAGTAGCAACTCGCTTTCTGGTGCAAAAATTGTAAATTCCCATTTGAATTGCTCTCCGGATTCGGCCAGAAAATGAAATGAAACGTAACAAATATATATATATATATAGTGGATGAGAGGAGGCGTTGCTGGGGGATACCGTTGTAGGCGTGGCATGGTTAAGTAGGTAAATGTATGTTATATACATAAATAAATAACTAAGCCGCATGAAATACTCAAAAGAAAAGAGAATGTACCAAACCAAAGAAGAAATATTAATATGCCACTGACGTTATGTTGCCACAAAAGAAGTCTGTAAGAGTCGACTTAAATATATCCAGTAACAAGTATGGGTTATAAAAACGATCTAACAACATTATTTTATACTGATCTTCATACTGGTGGCTGGAATCTAATTTCATTCAATCTAAGTGTCTAATTATATTCAATATTTCTTTCGAGCTAATAATTTGAGTATCAACAGGCTTCAAAGATTTCTAAGTCTATTAAATCTATGGATCATTAACTTAACTTCATATATTTGTAATATAATAGTCTTTCTTTTACCTCATATGGGTACTTCCAATTATTAGGAGAAAGATTCTTATATAAATTTCAGTTTAAAAACTAAAAAAAGAAAACCATTTAGAGGAAAACAATCAAGAGATTTTGAAAGTCATTGTCATTTATATATTATAATCGATGAATATCTGGCAAATGATTTTGAAAATTTAAATTCATTCTCTTTCAATTTTTTTTAGAACAATTTTATTATTTTTTTATAAGGTTTTCATAGGTTTAACTTGTAATTTAATTACTTTACTATGAAATAAAAATTCTTCATTTATTTGAAGCATAAATTTCAAACTTAATTTTAAAAGTTTTTGTATCTTTAGACTTTAAATAGATGAAATAAAATTGTTAAAAAATATAAATTAATAAAATTAAATAATTAAAATATATATATTAATAAAATAAAATTAAAAAACTAAACAAATTAAATTGAACAAATTAAGGGGAAAAAACTTTATACTAAGTTCGATGTAAGGCATTTGTGGTTTTTACCGTATGCCACTTGGTTATTTTAACGATGTGGCAACATGCACTTCTAAGAACTAGTTCAAGATTGATTTGAAAGAAGGGTTTATTGGAACTAGTTAATTTATCTTTCAAGTAACAAAAATTGTGTCCTTGAACAAAAAATTAACAGGAAAAATTTACATTTAAATTCATCATCATTGTAGTTTGCCAAAATAATCTAAATAACAATATGGAACATTAAAAATGTGAAAGAAATTAATTAAATCAATTAAATAAAAGTAATAAGTATTATCTTATATAAGTATATCCTATAGTAAATATACCCTCTAATCTATTCATAGTAATTTGAAGTCAGATTAAAGTGCTAATAAAGCATTTAAATTCGATTAGAATGGATATTTATGATATGATAAGTATTAACTCATTTTAAATGTAAATTTTAGTATATAAGTTCATGTAATTGAAATTTGTATAATTTTCAAAGAATACTCGACCCACTGTGCTGACTACTTGCTTGCTTGCTTGCGTGCGAATCGAGTTCAAATGTGCAAGAAAAGTGCCTCCGCTGAGCTTAAACGAAATGACTTCTTGTTCCGTTCCATTTGTGGAGCTGAAGCAGAAGGCGACTGGAGAATGATGCACTGTGCCATATAGACGCAACACACTCTACTTTACACTACTCTCTCTGTGTGTGCGTCCCTCTTTCTCTTTCTGTCTCTATCGTCGGTTCCTAGTCTAGAAGCCTCTTTACCGTTTCTTTTTTTTTTTTTACAGTTTTTGGTGCAAACGAAGTTTACGCGTGCTGATGGAGATAATGGCAGTCAGTGAACAGGCAGTATCTTAAGAGGGAGGCAGGTGGATAGGTGGAGAGGTAGTCGGCAGGACGTTGTCTGCAACTTGTTACCTATTAAGAGCACACACACACATACACCCATATATAGGATGAGAATGGAACAGGAGTATAGAGAAAAAGAGATAGAGAAAAAGAAAGGCACCGACAGACAGTTACACATGTGGGATGACTTCCTCTGTGCTGACTTTCCCCTTTATTTTTACTCTTTCCCCTTTTCCTCTTTTTCTCTTTCGCCAGCTTGTTCTGTCCCAGTGTCCCTGTCTCTGTCTCTGTCCTTCTCCGAGCAATTACAGAAAAAGCATCGGGAAATACTCACAACACTTTAGAAGAAGTTAAAAAGTATAAGGCATAGGAAAAAACCAGGCTAAAGGAAATCCCAGACCATAACGTCCAACGACCTGAACTCAACTCAACTTAAGTTACAGAAAAAAAAAAGGAAAATAGTAAAAGAGAATCTCACTAAGCATTCTCTATACCCCACCCCTACTCTCAACATCTTCATCTTCTTTTTCTTCTTGTTCTTGGTCTTCCTTCCGCTGCATTTTCTGCCATAATTGCTAGCAAGTTAATAAGTGGCAAGTCAAAAAGCTTAACATCCTAACATAACCTCCACCCACAGCACCTTCTTCAGTTGCATCTTGGATTTTAATTAGCGCGCAATGCACTCAACCCATCCACCCACAGTCACATTAAAAAGAGATGATACAAAAACCAACCATATAAATACTATATATACCTAAAGACACACATCAAAAAAAAATATATATATAAAAGCACTAGACACCATTTTGTGTCTTAGCATATAGAAAATAGTTGTTTGGCAATTGCAAGCCATCTAAAGGCACTATAAGTGAGCCTTTAGTACCAAAAACTAAAGAAAACCGCTAAAAAGAAACTATAATATAACAGTTTAAGACTTAACCATTCGAAAACGTTAACCATTTATCATATTCATAACGCCATCTCAAGTCTAAGGGTAAAAAACTCTTAACCAGCTGTGAGTTATAATGGAATTGTAATGAAAAAAAAATTCTAAAATTTTATATTACTTGCAATATTTCCCCCTAACAATAGCAATTCTCCAACATATTAGTTTAAGCTGAAAACAGAAATTATAAAACTATAAAATTGGCGCCCAACGTGAAGACCAGAATTTTCACAAATATACGCTCAATTTCAATTTAACATCTGGGGAAATGGGGAACGAAATAAGCCAAAAAATTGCATTTTAACTATGGAAAATTGCAATTTAAGCTGCCCGACATGCACTTACAAGTGTTCCTGGTAAATATTATTTGACAACATTTGGCTACAACATCAGCAGCAAAAAGCCATCCATTCCCACTGAGTGCTGTGAGAATGTGTGCTTAAGCACGTGTCAAGTAGCCGCCATTGTGAGAGTCAACCCGCATCCATCTACATTCTCCATTTTTCCTATCTCTCTCTCTCTCTCTCTCTCTCTTTCTCTTTTTGTTGGTGTTTCTGTTCTTGTTTCTGTCTCTTTCCTGCCATGGTAGTTTGTTCACTTTGCATTTTGCACCTTGTGCTGCTTGCACCTTTAGCCCAACCTTCTTGTACTCTACGTTCTGCATTAATCAAAATGTTAAATAAGAAATGAAATTGATTTGAGCCAAACGCAAATGTGGCATATTATTCAATTTTTGTGATTTGGTTGCTGGAATGGAAAAGTGTTTGCATTCTGCTTTCTTCCTTCCACTTTCTTCTACTCCTCCATGCATCTTTCATCTTCAATCCAAGCGAATTGTAGCTGCTGGTGCTGGTTGCTGGCTCTAAAGTGACAGCTGCAGCTGAAAATCTGCATGAATTTTCTAAGACATTTTAGCACCAGATGCAACATCATTTATATTGGAATCCAACTGTAGATTTCAATCATTTGAACAAAATTTGATATTCCAAAAAAATGAAATGCAAAAAAATTGAATAAAACAAATTACCAAAACTAAAGTTACTTAACTATATACATATATATATATACATGGCCAAAGAAAAGCTAAAGATTCTACGGGCTTGGAATTGTTTAAGTGAAATAACTTTGGATGAGTCAAGGTTTAAAGTAAACTAATGTTAGTTTGGATCCAGATAAAGATTATAGTAACCGATATTGGTATTTCAATAAACTAAATCTTATTGAATTGTTGAACATTTATAACTTCAATTAAAATTTGTAAACAATTTGTATTCAAATTCGCTTGCCATGAAATACTCAAATTTTTGTAGCATACTTTTTAGGGCTTTATTCATGGTAAAGCTTAAAATATAATTTATTATGAAGAAAAAGACCAATCTTTTAATAAAAACACGTTTTCTTGTGTATGCGTGAGGGATTCCCCCTTTTTTTTATTGGTGAAGGGGAAGGTTGTGGTTATCCATACTATTTCTCATTTGACCTTTTTTTTCATCCAAATTTTTCATACTTTATAAGCAACAATTTTCTCGGCCAATTCACACACACAATTCGCTTCGGACACGATTTTTCCCTTTCTTTACTTAATTAATGCTGTCACACATATGGCCAAGTTGGAGGCATATGGCATACTCCGCTCCGCTCCCCTCCATTCTCACGGTTGTTGACTGCACGTACGAGTGTACATGTGGAGAACCTTTTGTTCTCCGACTATAGAGAATGGTGATCAAAGATGGGGTAAAAGTGGGTAAAAATAGTTTGTAGAATAGCGGGGGAGTGGGGTCCCATTTAATAAATTCTTCTATCTATTTCTTTGGCCATTTCCACTTGAAGTTTTCTTTAAGCTTTTCGTCATTTATCCCGAATGATTGTGGAATGGATGACTGCCTAGATGGTTGGTTGGTTGGTTGGTTGTTTGGTCGGTCGGTTGGTTGCTTGCTTGCTTGGTGTGTCCTGGTTGTTCAACCACGCCCCGAAACACTTTTGGCCGGAAAGTGAAAAATCCCAAACGGAAATACATTCATTTGCTTGTTTTACTTTTCCAATTTCGAATGCCGGAGGAATTCTGTCTTCCCTTCTACTTCATCTCACCTCTCCTTCACTCTATCTCTATCTATCTGCCTAAAAACTTCTTGTATGTGGGCTTCCCTTTCGCACTAACAGAACCATATACATCGTTACATATGTCGACGAGTGGGTAGAACTTGAGCTTGGGCTTAGACTTGGTTCTGGACGTGGGCGTGGGCGTGGCTCCATTGCCGCAGTCACGTTGAAAACATTAAAGTTAGATTTATGACTTTTCGGGTTATAAAATGACTTTAGATTGATTCCCGTCCACATGATGACAGTTTCTTTTTTTCTTCTTTGCTTTCGCCCTCTTTGTCTGTTTTTCTCTCTCTCTCCCACTCTCTCTTTCGCCCTTTCTGGATATTCATTTCCAAGGACCTTCTGGCAAGTAGGAGTAGAAGAAATGCGAGAAATGATGTGCGGTGGAGTGGAAGCTGGGACAAGGATGGCGACACTTAGGTATGGCCTGGGGAGGACATCAGCATGTGTAGACAATGAATTTTTAAGTTGTTTATAACTTGAAGGCAAGTTTTGTATTTTTAGCGTTGATATTTGGGATTTTGGGGCGTTAACGGAAGTGGGTTGGCCCAATGCATTTAATTTTAATTTGTTCTATTTTTCACAATCTTCCTCCATATCTTTCTTTCTTTTTTTTTTTTTTTTTTGTTGCTTTGCATCTATCTCTTTCGAAATCCTACATAGAATAGTCCTTATTCGGTTCTAATGTTTTTTTTTTTTTTTGTTGTTTCGTTCTAATAAAAGTCCACTTTTTAATGAAGAAATGTCATGACTGAGTTGCATTTCCAGGTCAGGCGAGCGGCATTCATTAGTGTGTCCTGCAGATTCTGGCTAAAAAAAAAAAAAAAAAAAAGCAGAAGAAAAAAAAAGGAAACTGGACCGCGATAGAGTTATCAAACGTGGCCACAGCTAACTATTAGTGCTAAAGGCTCTGTCGGCTAGTGCGGACAAGAGACAAGCGATGGGGCTCTACGGTATAGTAAAAGGCTTTACGTGCCACTGCACACATTGTGCTGGGTGGCGGAGTGGGTTAATGGGTGGTTTTACTTGCTCGGTTGCATAGATGAAGTAGAATTGAAGGGAAAGTGGTGGTGTTTGGTGGTGGTACTCGGTGCTCGGCAGATTTGAAGCGCTAATTACGTGGTCATTAATTGCGCTAATTATTTTTCATTTTCTGTGCTGCTCTTTCTCCCACTTGTATTAGCTGTAACCGTCTCTTCTATCCTCTCCACCACCACCTGCCTGACTGCCTGGGTGCTCTGCATTCTAGTATTTTTTTTTTTTTTGCTGACCCACCACTCAACCGCTAACCATTTTCAATTTCATCTATTTCCATTTGACGTCATTTCCAATTTGCATGCCAGGCTATCAATGTTCAACAAACCAAACCCAAAACGAAACCATAAGAAGAATACTTTTTTCCCTTTTTTTCAATTAATTAAAAAAAAAAAAAAATGCACATAAGAAACTATTTAGAAATACATAAACAAAGTAGTCATATATCTTGCAAATTATTTGATAAGGATAAAAATTATATATATATAGTAATAAACTATGGTTATGAAATAGATCCTTATTTTTCTTTTACTTTTTTTAAGATTCCTTCTAAGAAATGATAATAATAAAACAAAAAAGTATTATAATATTTTAAGAATTTATATTTAAAAAAGAAAAATATTAAAAATAATATATTGAATTTTTAGCAGTTTTTAAAATGTCCTAGATCATGTAAGAAAAAAGGACAAATGGATCTCAATGAATCTTATATACAATATATATATAATTAAAGACTTTCTTTTTCAATTTTTCACCTGCAACAATGATCTCATTTGATGATCCTTATTGTAGAGTATATAAAATCGTTGGTTTTTAATCAAAATGTGTATAAAAGAAAATCCTTTTACTGATTTGATTGCCTTAACTTTATTTCAATTTATTTAGGTGAAATTTGCAATTCATCATAAAATCTTAAGAGATATTCCAACTGCAACTGTTTCTTGCCTTTATCTTTTATACTTTTTGCTTATATATACATATATACAAGTATATATACCTTTCGCTTTCTCTTTCATATCGTTTCATTCCCATTTTCCGCCAACCCCCCTTTCCCTGTATTCTCCTGGTTTTTTTTTTCTACGCTGAGTACGCTTTTTCATTACATCCATTTTCTTATGCACATTTCTGTAATAAGAAAATGCGCATGAGGTAATTTTCCTGGCTATTTGCAGCATTCTCAAATTGGGCACGCGGGTGGAGGGAGGAGAGATGCAGCGGTGTGCCGCGGCACAGGGATTGAGTGGTGCCTGGTTGCGCTCTTAAACCGCAAGTGACCGACATTTTGTGTCGTTCTCGACGACCAGAAATAAAAATGGCTAAAAAAGCAAAATGGCTGTGAAAAACAAAAAAAAAAAAAAAAGAAAAGTAGAAAATATGCCACCGGAAAAGATGTACACGAACTGAGTGCTGTCTGTTGAAGGGACCAGTTGGTAATGTTGTGGTTGTGTGAGGGTAGGGGGGTAAGGGAACTGGTGTCACTGGTAATTTAATGAAAATGGCGCTGCGCTAATTGAAACTTTCATCATCATCATCAACATTATTCGCAGCAGCGGTAGGAAACTAAAACAGAAATGAAGATGCGGAAATGGCAACGCAGCACAGAGAAGGACTTCTAATGATATAGAAAGCATTAGCTGCAAATTCCAAAAGTGAGAAAAAAGAAAAAAATAACACACAATAATTAACATAGAAGGATATATGTAGTTTTCACTAGACCAACGATCATTCCATTGAATAACTTACCTAGTCAGTCATCTAAATTTAATTCCAGAAATTGCTACTGAAAGCACAACAATACAATTGAACAATTTTTTGAAAACTAAGAAAATTTCAATTATTTCTATGATGTCTATCTAAACTGTCCACCTTAGGATTTTCTCTGTATTTTAGAATTTAGGAATTAGTCCTTATAAGATCATGAATTTCTGGCCTTGTCAGGTCATTTTAAGCCATAAAATTGAAGAGGCATTTCTAATAACTTTTCATTGTAGAAAAATGGAAGAAATTTATATTAGATTTTTATATTAGAATTATATATTTAATATTTTAATAAATAAAAGAAAAATATATTAAATTATTTCTTGAAAAGCAAATTTTTCAGTTTTTTAAATGATAAAATTAAAATTATTTTAAGACTATACCAAATTAACAATTCACTAGGTAAACAGCTTAAAACATTTCAAAAATATTTTAAAAATTAATTTTAAATTGGAAATTGAAAAAAATTATGACTATTTTGGAGCATTTTTTAAGCAAAAGCCAAATAGTTTAAAATTTTTTAGAAATATATAACAAAAAAAAAAAACTTCTTTCGATGCTATTTAAAAGTTTATTTTAACACTTAATGAGAAGACCTTCCGTTTGGTCAGTTATATATAATATTTTTAGCTTGTTACAACTTCTCATAAACTGACGCACAGGTTTTTTTTTCCATTTCCCCTCTTCCTCTTTCTCCCTTACTCTCTATACAGTCTTGTTGTCTCACTGGCTTCATCACATTTCATATTTCAGAAGTTTACATTGCAATTGAAAAATTTTCATTTTGGTGGCTTCTCTTCAGAATTTTTGTGCAGTTTACACTCAACTTGAAATTAATCAAACAAAAATCTACTCAAGCAAATACCGCACAAAAAAACTGAAAGCAAAATGACTATAAGTTTTAAGTATATATATAAAATATATATGCATATATATATTATGTACTGACTATATATACATAGGCAAAGTATATAGAACATATGTTTACTGGGGAATCTTTAAACTGTGGAAACAAAAAAGAACCAATAAAATTTAGTCAGCTTATGATTATGATTTATATTTTATCAGGAGAAAAGGAAACGAAGAGTGAAAAGAGAACGAAGAGCATCTAATCTGAGTCCATAGAGAGCCAGAAGGATTGTGTGAATGTGTGTGGTGTTCTGAACACGTATCTAATTTATGCCATCTGAAACAAAATCCAAACAACACACAAACAACACACACACACGCGCACGCACACTCACAGAACACAAAAGAAGAAAGTTTTCTTTGCGTTGATTTTTGCTTTCCCCATCGTCATCATCTTCGTTTTGCTTTAGTTATCTATAAAACGTTTTCGTTCGTTTTCCTTTTGTCTCGATTCGGTCTCGAAGTTTTTATGAATTGTATCTTTTACGGTCTATGGGACAAGCTTTACCAGTTATGATTCTCTTCAATATTAAATAGAGATAGAGCGAGACACAATCATTTAGATAAATATGAGTAGGCAGAGAAACAGAGAGAGAGAGAGCAAGAGCCAGCGACAACAAAATGAAGACATAAATGGACAGTTGAGAATTATTGCCGATAAATGAGACAGGAAAAGGGAATATTGTATACTTAGAAGCCGATAGAAGGATAGTAAAAATAGGACCAGGACAGAACAGGCTTAAATAGAATGAGATAGGGGTTGAGAGTTGGGGTTGAAGTAGGGGTTGGGGGTTAGACAGATTGAACATGTCGCCGGTAAAGTGTTACGCTTCAGTTTGCTTTATATTTTATTTATTTTCCCAAAGTTTTGCTTTTCCTTCAATGCCATCACCACGTCCATGTCCACCTCCTCGTTCACATTCACATCCACATCCAAATTCTCCACATCCTTCACATTCAACTCCACCTCCTTCGTACAATGACAGACGAGGCGTGTAATTTGAAACTTGGCACTCCCAAACAACGGGATTGAAGCCAAAAATGAAGCACAAGGGAGACGACCATGAGATGCAAATGGTAACTGTAGAGAAACTTTCCAAGCCAAATTGAAGTTAGTTGCAAGTCTTTCAGTATATGTATTTTAGTTTGCTAACGAAAAACTTCCTCTCTAACATATAGGTTCCGCTCTTCAATACACACTTTAATAAACAAATCTTATTTAAAGTATTGGACATTGGTTTAAAGTGACAATGTAGTGATAAACGAACTAACTAAAAAGACTTTTCATCTATTTTGGCAAAGAACTCGAGGACTTGATGTTATTTATGAGAACAATCTATCTTAAATAAAGAAGAAATCGAGTTATCTAAAGAATCTAAATATTTGTCAAAACATGAGCGAACAAATCTTAGGGCATAAACTGTTTTAGGACAAAATATTTCGGATCTCCCTGAAAAACAATTAAGTTTTTGATGTAAAACTCTTTTCTCGACCGAACGTTCATATGGCAGCTATATCAAATAGTTAAACGATTCTGATTAAATTTGGTATAGTCATTAGGATATATATCTAACTGGTGGTTACAAAGTTTGGAAACTTTATTGTAAAAAACAACAAAGTAATTGATTAAAAATCCTTTTTTTTAACAAACCTTCCTATGGAAACTATATGATGTAGTCTTCTGATCCCACTGGTCCCGACATATATATAGCGTACAGCAGAAAAAAGACTATATACAAAATTTAAATGCAATAACTTTAAAATTGAGCGGCGTTAACAGCATAAATACAGACAGATTGACATACAGTAAGATGGACATTGCTATATCCACCTTATTTATCGAATGGATAAAGAACTTATATGCTAGGATATGATTCTAGCTGAGTAATGTTGATTTTAATACTTGAAAATTTGTCTATGTTACTTATAAATAGACTACTCATGTTAGTTTACAAAATTTCTATACTTTTATTGATTTTACTTAAAGTTTTCTTTTTTCCAACTTTTTCTTTTAGAAAAAAGAAAAATAAAAAAGAAAGACTCTTTGCTTAGGAGAAAACAATTTCAAAACAATAATTTCTCTAAACTATTATAAGCCGATTTCAGTTTTTGTTCGTTGATTGAATTCAGCAACATTTGTCTTATTGAAAACTAACTCGAACATATACAACATTGCCTTAAGTACATACAGTTTATATATATATATATATATATATATATATATATATATATATATATATATATGGTAATGCATTTGCATGTATATGTCTTCACTTGTCGGTATATATATTTATATATACATACATCTGTAAGTGGTAGCAATCAATAAGAAAACCCACATTTTCACTTACAAATCAAATATCAAATTGAAGCCCCAAGCAAGTTGCTTACCTGCAATGAGAGAAGAAAAGAGAAATGAATTTTCGATTTAAATGTAAAATTTCATATATGTACATACAAATATTATATCTATGTATGTGTAAATGTACCAGGTATGTATATGTATATGTTTGGACTTTTTTTTGTTGTTGTTGTAAACATATTTAATTCATTTTATTATTATGATTATTGCATCTTGTTATGGTTATTGGTTGTGTGGGAAAAACTAAGCAGAATTTATAAGAATTGAAAATTTTCCAATTTAACAAACAATTCAATTAATGCAAATTACACAATTGACGGAAAATGGTGAGACCAAATGAGTGGAGAAGGAGACAGATCCAGAGTAAAAGAGAACGAGATAGAGAGAAAGAGATGGAAAGAGAGTAAAAGAGAAACGCGGGGATGGTTGGGCTAATGAATATTTTATGACAAAACTAATTTCATTTTCATAATAACACCCACACACATACAAACACACACACACACACACACACAGAGGCACAAATAAACAAATGTTAAGAGCCATAAAGAGAGCAGGAGGAAGAAGAGTGAGATAGGGACAACAGCTGCGATTTTTGATTGTAAAATTTCTGTAAATTGTTTACAGGCCACGCGGTCCCATAAAATGGCCAAGGACCACACCCACGAAATGGCACCAAATCCCAGATTTTAATTGCAAAAGCACAACAACAAAGCAATGGCCCAATTGGACCAACTAAATGTTGGGCTATAACGAACTTTTTAATACCCTAAATTATCAATAATTGCAAATCTGTGCAAATTTTAAAAAATCAATAAAGTAATTTAAAAGAATTTATAATGAAATTAATTTAGTTTGATCAGTTTTATCAGTTTTTATCAGTTTTTAAAAATTCCTATCGTTCATTTAAACAAAAATATCATTTTGGCATAAATGCTTACAAAACTGTTTTGACCAGTGTTGCGCAAGGGTAGAGTAAACAATGTTGGCAAATCATCAATGAAGCAAAATCGATACAAATAAAAACAAAAGCAAAAAAAAATATTATTATCAAATATTAAATATGAAAATACTTTAATAGTTAGACTTAATTGGGAAAACTTATCTAATATTGAATTTTATATAAACGAAAGTATGGCAAATATTTAAAGGAATTTTGATCACAAAAAGGACATTGAAATATGGAAACATATATGTAAGAAACAGTCGAGAGACTACCTATTTCAATTAGATGATCTATTAATGTTAGCAGAGAAAGATGAAGCTCAATCTCTGACAACCCTAAGGAAGCTCAAGACAGTCGTTCGTCGATCGTCAGTAGCAGCAGTTGAGACCGAATATTATAACCTTCTTGTTAAATTTCTCTGTACTTTACACAAATTCTCTTAAAAGTAAATCATTTTAAAGCGAATCTAAACAAAAAATTCTTTAAAAGATTATTTTAACAAATTGAACTACAAAATTTTCGGTCTAGAATTATTTTCAAAACGCAAACCTTCTTTAAAAAGTGTATTACAAATGTATCGTTAAACTTAATTCCAAATATTATACGTTTAATAATCGATTGGATACACCAAACAATGCTTTTCTAACACTTAAAAAATTGTCAAAAAATTTCATATGTTTTGTAATAGAAAAGTTATATCCCATCCAGTTATAACTAATCAATCGTTAATTTTGATAGTTCACCATAATCAGCAGAAGCCTTAAAGGAGACTATCTATTTGTCTTTCCATTTGATCTCATTAACTTTTTGGTTTTAATGAAAATCATTTTGATAGACTATACATTTTTTTCAAGTTTTAAAACTACATAATATTCAATTCCTTAATAAATTGTATTAACAATTTGGCATAGTTTGTAACCAATGTGCAAAACAATTTCTAGGCTCAAGTTCGATTCGATTGTTGTGTTCTGTTTCTTATATTGGGGCCAGGGGTCGAAGATGATGATAGAATGGAGGGGGTGGTAAAAGCACAGGGTATATGTGTATAGGGGGGATAGGGGTTGTTATTGCTACTGTTGCTGTTATAGCTGGTAGTGTTGTTGGTTGTTACTGTCGCTGTTGGCCTTATGAAAACAGTTTTTGCAATTATGCCAGAGCGCAACGGGGGCTTCTCATTGTCATTTGCTTTGCGTTTGACTTCGCTTTCAGCTCTTTTGCCTTTTTGGCCTTTTCTTCTTATTGGATGACTGCCTTTTTGGTTCCAACTTTGCCAATTTAGATGTCGTCAACTGACTTCATTTGAGTTATTCATGTTGTTGTAGTTGTTGGTGTTGCTGTTGTTTCTTCTTCTATTTGCTTGCTTACTTGGTGCTGTTGCTGCTGTTGTTGTTGTTGTTGTCGCCATAACGTTTATTAATAAGTTTTGCTACAGTTACTGTTGTTGTTATTATTGTCCTTTTCAGTTGCTCCTGCTGTGTGCCGCCTGCCCGCTGATTCCTTTTATACCCTACAGCCATTAAGTAAAAAGTTATATTCGTAAAGCCAAAATTTATGCGTCATGGCCAAAATGGGCAGGTTAACAACCAAAAAAAGAAGTGTAAAAAAAATTATTAAAGAATTATAGAAATTCACAATTGCTAAGTTAACTGCTCTTAATATTTTGTTAGACTCTCAAGAAGAAATTTCAAAGGATATCTATTGAAAGTTAAAGGATATGCTCAAAAGATCTTTGTTTATTAAGAATCAGTTTTGGAATTACAATTGCATTTCTTTCTGTTACTAAGTAACACAAAAACGTAGCCTTAATATATTTACTACTTGTTTTAGTATTTTTTTTTTTTTTCTTTTGCTTTTGTTGATGGGGTTTCTGGTTCGTTTTGTGCCTAGTTTATTTTAGTTTTTTCTTTTCTGCTATGTTTTTTTTTTTTTTTTGTTTTTTGGGGAGGCTCATGGCATGACTTGTCACGGAGTAGCGACGAATGAGGAATTAGAGCAAAGTGCACTTTTTGATGACTTTTGATTTGTTTTTACTACGAGGAGAATATTTATTGTCGTGCTCGGCAGGAAGGCGGAAGGGCTGGCAGAAAGGCAGGCAAAATGTCTTTAAAATGCACGAAACATATTGAATCCATGGCAACAACAACAACAGCAACAGCAACAATAGCAACAAACGAAACAATAGCAACTACAACAACAATAACAACAATTTTGTGTGTGTTTTTTTTTTGTTGTTGTTGTTGTTGTTTTTTAATTGATGTTCATTTAACGTTCGGTCGCCATAATTAACTTTATTTAAAGCCTCGTAAAACAGAAAATTTGTAAACGCTTCACTTGAACTAAATAGCAACTCGAATTTTATGTCCCTGTGATTTTATTATTATTATTATTAGTATATTTTTTTTTTTTACACATATATATATATATATATCTATGTATATATACATTTGTTTTTGCTTTTTATACTTTAAACAATGCCATAAACGCAGCAAGGCGCGCATTAACACCCAAAGACCATGACCAAGGCCAGGACCAAAACCAAAACCAAAACCAGAATCACAACCAGGACCAACCAGTAAGAAGCCTTCTTTGGGGGCATAAAACGGGAGCGCGTGTGTCTCTTTTTACGACCTTTCTTTCTTTTTTTTTTCTCTTGGCATACGCTTACATAAAGGGTATATGGAACATGTTTTGCACTTTGCAATATGACTAAACAAATCTCTTAGATCATAGTTCAATTTAGATGAAATAAAGGTTATTTAGTTCTTATTTGAACGATATCGTTTATAGAAACCTTTTATAATAGCTTGTTTTTTAAACTTTAATAGCAAAATTTATACTTATATTGTAAATCGAAGCTTATATAGCTAAACCATCTTTTACTTATTCTCATCTTTATATTATAATATTTATATTATATATATTCACATTATAAAACTGTAGAATCGTCTCACTAAAATATATATAAATTTACTTTATTTGTGTTTACTTCTTTTACATTTAAAACAAAATCTTTACTATATTCCTTAAGGTCTTAATATTAATTCATAGAATTAGATGATTCATTTAAAAGATTGTTAAGATATCCATTTGCTTATGTCTTAAGTTTCCTCTGACTTATTTCATTTTACAGATACTCTTTTATATTTATTTAACATTATAGAGTATAAAATTTATCATTTACCAGTTAATACTAAGCTACTGGCTATGTCTTTGGCTTTTCTATACTTGCCATGGTTTGAAGAAGGTGGCCATAAAAAACTCTACTAGCAAATAGAATTATGATTTCCACTTCCCTCAACGTTCCCCCAAAACAATGTTAATAATGGCCGCATAATAATGACTGACAAAAAACAAAAAAAAAAGTGCATGATATCATGTGATTTGTCTAATCGAGGCAGAAATTAATAGAATCAGAAAAGGGGAAAAACAACAAAAATTTGTATCTATATATATAGAATATGCTTACTATAATTATATTGTATTTCGAACTAAATGTGAAAGTAAACCAAGAAAAGTATTCGGTAATACATAATGATAATAACTACCTATAAAAGTTGACATATATATAGAAGTATATATATATATATAAAATGTCTTTGTATACAGGAAAAGTATAAAACGGAAAGTTGACTGTTTTCTTAAACTTTTAAATAGAATATTGGGATTATAGAAATATTTAATATTTGATTTTCTAACACATTTTTGATATATATATTTAATTATTTAAATTTTAAATATTTATCTTAAATGTAAAATTAAATTATTTATAAGAAAAAAAAGGTTTTTTGCACTTGTTTAAATGCATTTCAATTTAACAATAATTAAAATTTGACTTAATATATATTTTTTTAAATTTTTAATCAGTATTTATTTAAACATTTTTAAGAAATTTTAGAAAATTAGTTTTTAGTTGTTGAAAAATATCTTTCCCTAACTTTTTATTTTGTTTTTGTTTTACAAATTAACTTTAATATAAAAAACAATTTATGGAAAACTAAAAGTGGCTTAAACATACTTAAATCAGGATATCTAAGAACAATTATATCAAGAAGGACTAACAATTCGACAAAGCTGGCAAACAGACAATCTAAAATGGCTTCTTTTTCACATAGGTATGTATCTATGTATGTATGTGCCCCTCAAAGATGGCAAAGGACTTGCTCTAATGCTTGCTTGACAATGTCCTTTCATCTTGTATTCAAATTAAACTGATTTGGTTTTGGCTTCCTCACTTTCACTTGACTTGGAACCTAATTGCCAAATGATTGCCAAAGTCGGCAATGAAGTGCAGATGCTAATTTAGACTATATATATATGTTAGGTACATACATATATATATATATAGATTATAGATTATGCAGATTTCTAAATGTAAGAATTATTGGGTAGATTGAATACAAGGCAATGAGGTGGTATAACTGACGAAGGGCGGTCACATTAATTTCAATTTTGTCTGATTTCATGGAATTAATTTTGCTGCAATGGCAAATTATACTGTGGTTATGAATTTATTAAAATGATTTGCCATCAAATGGCAAATTAAGCAGTTTAGAGTCAGATTTATAATAATATATGTCAGATACAACAGTCTCAATAAATACAATTCGACATGTGTATTAGATACATACATATATATATATATCTCTGCATACATTTGGCTAATAAAGATAATATTTGATGCTCTCCTACACATACATACATATATATTGCTGTGGTAACGCTTTTTATTGGCCATCAACCATTAGCCGCAGTCAGTAGCCGCAATATCATATTATTCCATTTCAATTTTTTATGGCATAACTTCCATTTAACTTAAATTTTATATTGTCAACTGTTTGGCTATAATTTCATCTTCTTCTTCTTCTCCAACCAATAGTCTGACCCTCTTAGCCCCGTCGGGGTATAAATGCACTTGACAACGTTCACTTATTAATACTTTAGAGCCTAAATCAGTAAAGACCAAAAAGTGCACAAGTCAACACAATTTTTTTCTTTTTTTCTCCTGCTTCCTTCTATGGGAAGCTTTCTATGTTGTTGGTGTTATTATTGTTGTTGTTGTATTCATCGTACGTGACCAATAAGAAGAACCTGACGGATAGCTCGGGATGCTCCTAAAGTATTTTTTTCTTCATTTTTTTTTTCTACTCATCCACCTTGGGTTTGCAGTGCTTTTGTCTGTCATCGTTGAGTCATTCTAAAGTCACTGTCCCAAAAGGAAAAACAACAAATACAACAACAACAACAACAATAACAATAACAACAACAATAACTAAAAATTATATATATATCTATATATATATATATAACGAAGAAACATTATGAAGTTGCTCACTTGATCGTGCAATGTACTTGGTATTTTTTTTTTTTTTGTTGTTAGATTTTGTTGCTTAGCACTTAGCACGTTTCCAGTTTGCCATGGATGAGGAGAATGCAACAAAATTAGCACACAAAGCCAAAGATAAAGAAGAGACGGGAACTAGACAGAAAGAGAGAGAGAGAGAGAGAGAGAGAGAGAGAGAGAGAGATGGAGACAGAGAGAGATAGTAGGAGAGAAATTGGCATTGATTGCTGGCTGTTATTTTTTCTGTTGCCGCTGATGATGTGTGAAAAGTTTATTTGACCAGTAAACATCCCATGAAAATGGCTAAACAAATATACACAATAGAAACGCAATATACGACCACACCCACTCCGACACCCACTATACACCACACACACACACATTTACACTATTCATTCAGACAATAACCGAAAAAAAAAAGAAACTAGAGTAAAACTATTCTGACATCAGATGATCATCATGATGGAGAAATGCATCTGCATTCAACTCATCAAAACTCATGATTCACTGCATCCAAATGGATGGATGGCCCGAATGCGTTGATTTTTACATGCCAAAATAAAAACGGGAACAAAGCAAATGGAAAAAAAATATAAAAACAGAAAAAAAAACCGCAACCGAAAAATTGCCATGCGAATTTAGTTAAAATGAGAATGGGGACATGGCCTCCCCCTTCGAGAGGAGAGCAAATAAGATTGGGATAGGCAAGGGCACATGTCAAGTTTTGCTACCCCCCAACCTCCCCCACACACACACAGACACATAAATGGGATATCTATAGGGGAATTGATGCCAGTTTTGAATAGTTCATAAATACAAAAACTTTTAATCTCTTTTCCAAAGATTAGTCAAGGAAATAGAAATAAAATTAAAAAAAAAAAAAAAAATTTATAGAACAATAAAAATTTTAATTTATTTGATTTATTAAATTTCTTATTTACCTTTTCCTAGAATATATAAACAAATAGATATCTGTAAGCTTTTTAAAAGAATTTTCTTTAAAGAAAAAACTATTTTTTTTTCTGTTTAAAAAAGTTTTTTTTAAAATATATAGAATTATACAAATATATATGGTATGGTATATATATATATGGACTTCAATGAATAGTAGAGGATTAAGATAAGAGTATTCCTGGTAGTAGGTTATATCATCTCTTATATAGATCAAAAATATATATATATTATATTACTCCTAATATGAGAGAGAAGAAATTATTTTTTTTTAATTTTTCTATATATTTCTTTATTCTATTTAATATATATTTTTATGTTAAGTTATTTACCAATATACCCTGCTAACATAGAATTAAAGGGTATATAGAATTTTCTTGGCTTCAAAAATGTTAATTAATATTATTATAAGGACTCAACTTAAACTTTTTTTTAAGTAGGAATACAAAAAATGTTGTCCCCTCATTCAACTTGATTTACACATGAGGGAATGAGATGGCCTTAATATAAGAATATCCCACTCTCTCTGTCTCTATCTCTTTCTTTTTCATTCTCTTTCTTCCCTATGGGGCTAGATTATCTATGTTTTTTAATCGGCATTCCAGGCATTCGGCGCATGCCTTTGCCATCAGTTTCTTGTCTGCATTTTGTTTCAGTTTCAGTTCTTTTTTTATTTCGCTTCTCAGAGAAAATATTTTATAATATGTTGAGAAATTTTTTAATTAACTGCAAAATGGAAGAAAATAAATATCACGTTAAGAAAAGGAAAATGCTTAAAATTTGATTTATTTATTAAGTGCTGTGGCAAAATTTCTTTCATCATTTTTTTTGGCTTAACTAATTTAAAGACAAGTTCACATTTGCAATGGCTCAAACATGCTATGGCCGATTTACATATAAATATATATATTTTCCTCTATATATATCTATATAATTTGTATTTATTTGTACGCTTTGGTTGTCGTGGTTTCCGCCTTTTGTTTGGTTTTGTTGCATTGTCAGCCAGCCACGCCCATTGCTCTCAATTCAAGTTGTCTCTCCTGCTAGTTTTTTTTTTTTTTTTTTGTATTAATAATACTTCAAATGCTGATGGGGTTATATATATATATATATATATATATATACTATATATACATATATCTTCTATATGTAGGATAAAACGCAAAGCAGGCGGCATGCGGCATGTGGCAAGGAACGTTGGCAACATTAATGCCCCACATAAAGTCTTCGCCTTCTTCATTCGCTGTGATGAAATGAAAGTGGTAAATGAGCAAATGAAAAGTGGAGCGAAGCTGCTGCTGCCATTCGTATATTTATACCCTTTCCTTTGACAAAAGGTAAGGTATATCTACTATAATCAGGCATTTGCATTTCTAACTTATATTCTAACGGTTGTTAGGGTATAAGCAATTCGGTTACATGTTGTTTTACCTGCCTGCCTTCATGTATGTCAGTTTTTTGTTAGTGTGTCAATGCAGCGCCCCTGAAAAGCGGCACAAAACTGGACAGAATCTGGGCTTAAGAGCAAAAAAAATAGAAAACGATGGCAACAAAAAAGTAGCTCAAGCTCCTTGGAGCTTATGTTCTTATTTTTAATTTGAGTTCATTTCTCTATTTCTTTCTGAGTCTCTTCCTGACTTAAACTTACTCTTTTTTCTCCCTATCTCTTGAGTTCTGTGTGTAGTAAGAGGCCGAGGCTAAAGTGCAGTAGCGGATTAAGTCAAGTGGAGCCTTTTCAAATGATGTCATTTCAATATTTTGTAATAAACCATTTAGTTGACAAATTTACTTAGTTTTTAGTTTTTTAATTAATAAACTAAAAGTATTTAAATGAAGTACAATAGATTTTAGTTAAAACCAACTGACTTTACCTTGGAAAGTATTTTAACAGAAGCCTCTGAAAAAAGAAATGTTTTAGTTTTTTAACTCTTTTCTCTTAATCAAAATTTGTTTTACTGTAAGACTTTTAAAAGAAGAATCTTAAAATCTCGTATCCAATCGATTGAATGCATTTTGATTGGTGACCCCGATGTACAATGTCTACACATACATATAAATGTATCTGTATGTGTATATATTGAAAGTCAAAAAGAAAAGTATATTTTTGGGGTTGCCGTGAAATTTCGTCACAAAATTTTTGTTGTATTTTTGTCCCACCCTCTCCCATCAGATTTTCTTGCAAACGCCATCAACCAGCAACCTGACTCTCCCCATGACATATATCCATATTTCTGTATATTCAAGCTTTCCCCAAATCCAACCCCATCCCCTACTTATCCTACAACGATACACACACCATAATATGACTTTCATTTTTTATGCTAACGATGCTGATACATACTAATAACTTCTTTCATTAAAAATTCCATGTGCCCTCCTTCCTATCTCGACTCGAAGTATGTACATATACTCTATATATATATATATATAAGTATACGCCTTTGCCATTCCCTTAGCCACGCCCACTCTGCTTCTAAGCACACACTTGAGCGACGCTAAACTCGTCCAATTAGTAGCATTTAATTTGGTAAACAGCGGCATGTTTCGTGCTTTTGCATTTTTTTTGTAATTAACAACAACAGCAACAACAACAGGAACAACGATGATGATGCAAATGATGATGATAAAGATGATGAGGAACAGAGAAAGAGAGTGTAAGAGAAAGGCTTGGTGTGTATGTGTGTGTGTGTGTGTCTTGAGCATATGTTTGTTATGGTGGCAGTTTTGGGGCATCCGCATCCACCGCATCCTCGTCATTATTTTGATGTCAACAATGAACTGTCTGTTTTTTTCCCTTTTTTTCTGTTTTGTTGCTTTGCACCTGACCATGTTACCAGGTAGCTTATTAAAATAAAACACCAAAAAAAAAAGGTAAAAAAATAAAATAAATGAAAAAAAACACACACACTCACAAGTAAGGTAACATTTTTGTAGGTAAACTTTCACAACAGCCACCGCCCAGTGAACTCTCCAAACAACCAGCAGAACAAACAGATTAACCGCAATAATGAACATGGACAAAACGCCACATACACACACACATAAGGCCAGCCGGATGAAGGATGAAGGACATGGGGTTGAAGGGTTGGCAGGAGTGCAGCAGGGAAAAACAGCAGTGTCGAGGCTTAGCAGTCACGCTCTGTGGCATGACCATCTGTTCCACCAAAAAGACAAAAAAAAAAAAAAAAGGGCTTAATTCGCATTTGGAATGACCCACCTAAAAGTGGGCACTCTCACAATGATCAATGAAGGAGCAACGTTTTTGAGTGTTTTGTGGAATCTCTTTTGATTACTTGCCAGAGACTTGATTGATATCCTGAAGTATGTAAACATATTTCATATTAACACGTATATAATTTAAACAAGAAAAAACAAAAAAAAAAAGTAGATACAAAGCAAAATTACTTTTAGTAACTTGTTATCATATTTCCCTTGGGCAGGTTGTCACTCTGTTTACATAAGTTTTTACGGACCGGACATGGAATGTTCATGTATACTAAACAAGAATATCTTGTTTCATCATTTTACAGTTATAAATACAATAGCTTTCGGCAAATGTAGAAGCTTCTGTAAAATGGTGACCCCGACGTGGCATTCAAATTATATTAAATTTTTTCTTTCAAAGGAATCGACCATTCATATACACTAAGGTGGAAAATTGTACAAGAATTTTTCATTAAAAAAATGGAGGGGAAAATATACATCCATACATACACATATATATATGTATATGGAACAGGAAAAAATGTGTAAACATTTGATGAGGACCCCGGATGTCCTGGTCAAGATCTTCGTGGCGACGAAAAAAAAAAAAAAAAAAAGGAAAACGAAAGAAAAAAAGGAAAAAAATGGCACACATGTAAACATTTAAAGCTGTTGGGCAAATTATGCCCAGGCCAAGTAAACAAAAAAGAGAACAAGGAGCAAGAGCAGGAGATGAAGAAAGAGATACACACACAGAGAGCGGGAGTGAGAGAGACAGTAACCAACACTCACACTTCTTAGAATGAGGAGCTGCAGTCGGGATCGAGGACCAAGGACCGACTAATAAACTCAACTTGCCTGGCATAAAAATATCCATGCAAATTAATTAAATATTTACAGTTTACTGACATAAGCCGGGACGGGCGAGAATGAAAGAGGCGAGGCAAGATGGGAAACGCAGGACGCAGGACGAACTGAAGTGAGCTTTGCGCTGAATTGCAAAAATATGCAAAGGTAAGCGCCAAAAGGCAAAAGGAAGGCTGGCAGGCAGGCAGGAGAAGTAAAATGAAAAGCAGGATGAGCGGTCGGGCTGGCAGGAAGTATATGAATGAATGACTGGCTCAGTGGTTGGAGTCTGGACAGATTGAAACGGACTCAGGACACAGGACGCAGGAGGCAAAACGGAAGCGGGGCCAAGAGCTTGTCTGATTGAAGTACGTGAAAAGGACGACGACTATGACGACGACGATGACTACGATGAGAAGGCGTTGGCGATGGCGGATGATACAAAAAATTACATGCAACGGAGACGAAAAGGAAATGCGACCGGAGTCGTTCTGTCTGTGTCTGTCTGCGAAATGAAATTAGTGTTAAGCTCGCTGAAAAGAAGGCGAATGGCAGCATCAGCATCAGCTACAGCACAGCTACAGCTTCGGCATGAGCGTTACCAATGGCAGTAACATCAGCTACAAGCCTCAAGCTTTCTCGTTCTCTCTCTTACCCATTCCCAAACCTATTGCCAACCTCAACCTCAAACAAACAAAACAACAAACAGTATAGAGAAACAGCGAAGCAAAAGCAGAATAAACGAAACAACAAAGTACAACACAAAAAATGCAGAAACAAATAAACTTTTATGCTTGTAATCAAATTTTTTGCCACGCTGCATAATAAATTTAAATCAATTTAAAAACAAACAAAAAAAAAATGAATGAAACTATGCAACACAAATTAGAAATCACCGGGAGAGAAAAAAAGAACAAGCACAAACAGTGAGTGACCAGTTGGAGAAATGGTCACTCAATTGTAAACCATTCCGGTAAGTATTTTATATTAAATTCAATCAATTCTTAGGGTGACCCCGACGATGTGTATAAAGTATTTAACGATTTACTTTGCCAATTTAAAACTTTACTTTTGGTCTTTCTAAATTGTTGCACTTCAATTGAGTGAGATGGCCGTAAAGAGAAGAAGCCAAAGAATAAATAAAAGAAAATTGGAATAGCCAAGAAAAATACCGAAAATACTTTGCCAAGTGTAGAACTTTCGCCCTACAGGCTCAAGTTTTTAATGGCAAGAGCAAAGAGACAAGCGAGCATGCACATATACACATGTCCTGGCTGCGGGCTGTGGCAACTACATATATAACTAGTGCCACTGCCACCAACAGTATAAGAGTAAGAGATGGCATGGGCATGAACATGGGTATGGGTAGGCGGTATACTTAAGTGCATGTTACCCCAACAATTTACTAGCGTAAGTTTTAAGAGAAAAGAGGGGGAGATGAAAAATTTGAATTGGCTGAGCTGAAAAGCTGAGGAGCTGTGGAGAAACAAGCGAAATGATAAAGACGAACAGCTGAGCAAAAGTTAAGTGGAAAAACAGATGAGGAAGAGACCAAAGAACAGAAAGGAAGAAGAAGTAAAAAGAAGAAGGCAACGGCTGCCTCATGAGAAGTTGAAATGAAGATTTATTTGCCTATTTGCTTATTTATCTTTGGACGACGGGGCCATTTTGTGAGCTGCTTGTTTTTTTTTTCTCTCGCTCTCTTTTTTTTTTTTTTAACTAAAAACTTTACGAAAACTTGCCACGGGTAAGGATGGGTTGGGTTAGGATAGGATGGATTGGATAGAATAGGATGGCATAGGCAACATTAGGCTCCACTTGGCTAGGATGCGCTGGCATAAAGGCAAAGTCGCCTCTGTGTGAATGAAGTGTGCGGGGCATGGAAATTACGTTAAGTACCGTAAACTTAAAATGTTAGAAAGGTCCTCGAAATGTCCGCATTGTCCGCACGTTGTGTGTAGAGTAACAGAGAGAGAATGAGATATATATATAGAGAGAGTTAAGCATGTTATAAATGTTGTATAAAACATCCTCTCAAACTTCTATTCCCCTTACGAGAAGCCCCACCAACTCACCACTCGGCCACCACTTTGACCCACCACACTCATATCCTGTGCTCTTTCTCCTGTCTAAGCGGCAAAGTTTTTGCTGTTTTAAATGTCCTATAAATGAGGTTACAGTTAAACCTCATACGAATGAATTTTCTTTACTATTTTTATCTCTTTTCATAAAATTTATAGCTCTCTCTCTCTCTTTCTTTGGCAACATTTCTATTTTTAGTTTAATTATTCAATTTTCCAATTCAATTAATTGTTTGTTTATTTTCAGAAATTTAAAACTGATATTAAACGAATCAATAATGAATTCATTTGCTAGTTTTTACAGTGTCAACTGTACCTGTCTACAGGAAGTATAAATATAAACAAGGGTCTAGAAAACTACTCGCAACTTCTTTACCGAGTAGCACCAGCAAATGGGCAATTTAATTATACGGAAATCACACAAAATTCATCTAATTAGTTTGGCGTTTTAATTGCCAGTACGACGAGTGTTGGGTGGTTTTGGGTGGTTCACCCACTAGAAACAGATACTGAGATGAAAAGGGGAATGAAAGGACCAATGGAGAACTTTCCCATAAATTATGTCATCTCCGCTATGGAGACAGACAGCAAAGGGGGAGATGGTAATGGAAATGGGAGATGGAAGATGGAGAAAGAGATGGAGATGGAAAAGTAGGAGTAGAAGGACCTATACAATCATATCGTCTCTTACTCTATGGCTGAGATTTCAATTGTGTTTGCTCTGTAAATATTTCAATAATTCTTCTTGTTTCTGTTTTATTGCGAAAAAAAATGTATACTATATACTTGTATATATATTATGTATGTATATATATATATATATATATATAGATTTGTGAGTATTCTGGACGAATGCATCTGCATTCTGTGAGATTGTTTGTTGTCCTCGACACAGACACTGCCAATTGACATTTGTTTCCCTTTATCCTTATTTTTTTTTTTTATTTATTTGTCCCAAGTAATTGGCCAATGCGCAAAAAGCGAAGAAATTGCCAGTTTTATAAAAAACGTGAAGTGCTGTATGGGAGGGGAGGAGGATCATGTCAATATATATACACACACATATATATATACATATGAGTGTGTGTGTGGAATGCAATGACTCTTCTTTATGACAGTATTGAATAACTGAGACTAAAGTGGAAAACAGAATCCATTAGCAGCAACATTCAAATAAATTGATTAATATGTCAAGTAAAGTTTAATATAATATTTATTTAACAATGATTAAGTTCCACCTGACTAGCTTAATTTGAAAAACAAAGAAGTCATTCCAATAAAAAAAAATATTTAATTTTTAAGAAAAATCAAAAAAATTAACTATAAATACATAATTCTTTGCTTTTCAAATAATAATTCAAAATGAAAGTAAATATATTGTTTTTTTTTTTTTAATTTTAATCTTGAATTCATTTATTGCATTGCCAATCAGGTGAAAATTTCATTTACTTCTTAAGGAGTTTTCAAATTGAAGTTGAAATTGTTCACATTTCTAATTCACTTCATTAAAAATTCCATTTTTATTTTTCATATATATATTTTTTTTTATTTCTTACTTTTCGATTTTGAATTCCCTTAGGTAAAAATATTGTTAAGTTATTTTTTTGTTTTTTTTTTTTTTTTTTTTTTATTTTTATTGGTTCATTTTAATCGCTGAGGGAAAAGAATTCTTCCGAATGGATTTTTTTGTCTTTTGATGTCTTCAAGATTTTTGGTTTATTTTTTTGTTAGATGTTTGATTTTTTCATTATTTTATTGGTCAAAAGCCGCTTAAAAAATTCCTTGGAGCTTAAAATTTATTTATAGAGCAACAACAACAAAAATATCAAACTAAAAAAAAAATTCATGTGCCACATTAAAAGGCAACAGCAGCAGCAGCAGCAGCAGCAGCAGCAGCAGCAGCAGCAGCAGCAGCAGTCCATGAACCAATAAAATTGTCAAAAGTAAATAAAATGTATAAATCAAAGCGACAAAAAAAAAAAACAGCAAATTACAAAAACAAAAACAAAAAGCAAAGAAAATGAAATAGTTCTTTTTTTATGCTTCGCTTTGTCTGATTGAGAGAGAGTGAGAGGGTAGTTGAATGGTTGGGTTCGGGGGCTTGGTTGGATGGTGGACTGTTTTTATTTTTTTTATTATATTTTTTTTTTTTTTTTGTGAATTGTTCAGTTGCCATGTTACTTAATTGCCAAGAGCAATAATTGATAGCCAGCCTGTGTGAAACGCGTTGAAACGGAAGTGGCCAACAAATGTGCAAGTGACAGTTCAAATGAAACACGAGAAGAGCCAAAAGTGAACAAGTGAAAGAGTGAGAGACAGATAGACAGACAGACAGACAGAGATGTAGAAATGGTAGAGAGGGAGAGAGAGAGATAGAGAGAGGAGAAACAAATAAATTATGGAGACACAAGTGGCAGTGGTAGACAACAAGGAGAAATTGGCAAAATTTTAATGGAGTTTTTCTACTAAATAGGCTAAAATTATTAGCCAACTTTTTTGATTTGGCATATATATATATATATATATATAAATTTATATTCAGTCTACAGATTTATGATCTATATCAACAGTAACATATAAATTATATATTTATTTATTTTTTAATTTAAGAATTAAAAGAAACTAACCGCTTTTGGCATTGATATTGTTTTATATTCTTTATTTGTTTATTATATTTATAAATCGGTTTTGTTTCGGCTATGCTAATATTCCGAGATTAAGTTACTAGTAAACTCCAGAATCTTTATTCTTCAAAAGGAAGATTTTATATTTTTCAGAAATTTATTTTGTTTCACCTAGTTTTTTGGCATTAAAAATTAACTTAGAATCCAAAAAATGTATTCTCAATATTTTAAGCTAATTAAAACATTAAAAAAAGATATTTTTAAGGCAACTAAAGAAAAATACATATTAGCAGATCCAAAGTAAGCGAGTAAAAATTAAAATTGAAATAAAAATTTTGTAGAATTACGTTTTTTTGCTGCATTTTCAAAATAACTGAAACAATTTTAAAACAGTTTTTAAAATTTTTGCACATATATTTAAAAATATATTTATTATTAAAATTGTTTTGGTTATTGTTGTTACCAAATTATTTTTGCAAAAAATTAAATGAAAAATTTGGTTAAAATTAAAAACAAATATTCTTATTGCAAAAAATGTAGAAAAAAAATTTCTTTACTACAATTACCAAAAAAAAATCTTTTTAGGTAAATTTGTTGTTAAATATTAAAGAATCATTTTTTTATAATAAAAAAAAAAACAAATTTTTTCGAATATTAAAAATAAATTAAATATTTTTGTTTTTTGTAAAATAAAAAAAAATATTTTTTTTTTTTGAAAATATTAAAAAAAAATATATATTTTTAAATAATATATATACATACATATAATATGATAATAATATAATATATTAATTATATAATATAAAGAAAATATTTTTTTTTGGCAAAATTTAAAAACAATTTTATTTGTCAAATATAAAAAGCTTTTTTTTTTTTTTTAAATTGTTACTAAAATATTTTATTGATTTAATAAAATATAAATATATTTTATTTTGTTAATTTTAGGTTTTTGGATGGCGAAATTTTATATTTCAAGGATTCCCAAAGATCAGACTGCATAGCACAAGGCAAAGAACTAACTTTTACAAGTTTACCGACTCCATTTTGTTTTAGTTAGTTAAATCAAGTTGCATCTTCACATATTTTAAAATGAAATATTAAAAATTACAAAAGATCCTATATTATATATATATTAATAAATTATCTCATTGAAAAGTTTTAAAGCGTTTTTGGCTTCTCTTAATTATAGTTTACTGGGAATTCAAACCAAAGTCATTGCATTGGGTTACCTAATACAGTATACTATCAAGATAAGGATGTTGTTTTGGATAAGCAAATGGAAAGACGAGGAAGAAACCGTCATCAAAATTGTTAACATTTTGTAAATTTTCAGAGGGTTATCAAAAGTTTTGCTTGACATTAAAACGTTTCCCATCTCGCTGATGAGAGTAGAAACATTTACCAGTTGATGGGCGTTAAATAAAAAGGCGTTTTTAATATTTTAAGACCGCACACATACACGTGGAGTTATGGAAGAGGGGTTTGGGGTGGGGAAGACGGCGCACTTGAAGTTATTCCTTAGGAGCTTTTCTTGTCTTGGGGTTTTAGTGAAAAGTTTTCTTTATTTTGTGTTTTTTTTTTTTCTCTTCTTTTCTTTATTTTTTTTTTGGGAGGCCCATTCAACGTGGCAAATTTCACGCCACTTGATGCTAAGAAGGAAGACATACAGACAGTCGGACACACTCACACACACACACACAGAGAGAGAGACAGACGAAGGAGATGGAGAAGAGATAGCAGTTTGTTGTTTTGCGTCTTCTGTTCTACCTTTTGCCGGCGTTTTAATCCTTTTGCATTTGGCTTGCTGCTGCAGTAGCGTAAAAAGCATCGTTAAATAAACATGAGAATATGAATGTATGATTGGCCATGCCTTCATCTTCATCTTCATCATCATCACCATCACCATAAAGTTTATGGCCCGCCGACGCCGCCACCTCCTCCTCCATCTACTCCATCTCCTCCTTCTTCTCACATACATCTCAAGCTGAAGCTTAAGCTTTTCTTTTTAATTTTCCTCAACACTTTGTTTTCTCATTTTTTATAACCTGACAAACTTTTTACTTCACTTCACTTTTCTTTCATTTTCTTGCCTTTTGTGTTTTGTTTATTGTTTCGTAGTCCAATTAAAATTGTGAATTTTATTTCTATCGGACATAGTTAGTTATTTGTAGCTTTTTTTTTTAATAAGCAAAAATGTAAATTTTGTTTTTAAAATTTGTCTCGAAATTGATTTATATAATGATTTATGCTGAAACAAAGTTTCCTTCAAGTGGAAAAAAACTAGCAAAACAAAACAGAAAATAAGGACAAGAAAGAGAAAAGATGGTGTGTGTGTGTGGGTGTGTGTGTGTGTGCTTGTATTGCCAATTTATGCAGCACGCATTGTGGTTTTTAGTCAAGTTTATAAGTTTCGTTTACAAAATGACATGCCCAACGATTTTGGCTCATTCACATGGATTAACCCGGAACGCACAGTAGGCAAAAATCAGGACCCCAAAAAGCCTAAAACAAATGATGACAAGTAAAAAGCAAAAAGGAACCAAAAACAAGAAAAAAAAAACTCTCTTTTAAGGATTCTTAGCAGAAGAAGCAAAAGTTGGCAAAGTGGCCAACACTTCAGACAGAACGTTGACATTTTGATTTGCCCAGAAAGTCACAGAAAGAGTCCTTAAAATCCCAATACACAAAGGGTCATCTATCATTAAGAGTTATGATTATTCATTAAGGACTTTAAAGGAAATATAACAAATAAAATTAAAAGAAAAAATATATTACTCAGAAGATAAATTTTAGAAAAATTTCTAACCTTTTTTTTTTTTTAGAAAATTTCTTTTTTTCCTTCTTAGACAGTTTCTAAATATGATATAAGTTTTTTTTGATATAAATTGTTTACTGTTTAAACTGATTTTTAACCATTATATAACATTTGCCAGCCGTGTTCTTTACTCTGCACGAATCTAGAGTATAAAACACACACAAGAAACAGAAAGGAAAAAATTGAAAGAGGGATACAAATAGGAGAAGGGGAAAAAAATGAGAAACAGACGGAAAAAAATGGCAACGATGACAAAGACTGTGGGCGTTACACATTCTCCTCGCACACACACACACACACACACACACTTTAGCATCCGTGTTCCTATTCCCCGACAACTTGAAACCATCTTCCCCTTTCCTCTTTAGTTATGCTTGTAGCCTAACTACTTTGTTCTGCCTTCGTTTTAGCTGTATTTTTCTTCCTTGCCAGATAAATATTAGAGTGAGTTGCCATGTGTGTAAGTATGTGTGTGTGTGTGTGTGTGTGTTTGTTGTGGCCTTTATTTATGGTCCATTGCTGTGAAGAAGCTTTCCCTATTTTCCTTCTACAATTTCTCACATCTTTATTAAAGCATACCCAGAGCCAAAGAGCCTTACCATAGTTTTTAATAAAAAAAAGAAAAAAGAATGAACAAAAAAATATAAAAAAAAAAAAAATATATACCATCTACTCTATAGTTTCCTTATTTTTTTTTTTTTTTGTTGTTGTTCCTTTCTTTTTACTTAATTTATGTAGTTCCCCAAAGAGGCAGCAGGCTCCTTAATAGTTTTTAACTTAAATGGGCAAAACCAATGGCTGTGGAGGGGTGGGCGAAAAAAAAAATAAATAAAAGACAAGTAGATGAGGAGACAATGTCTTGGAGGCTTGGCGTCTGCAAGTCTCGTCCTCCTCCACTAGTCCAACAACATCTTTTGGTGGTGCTGTTGCTGTAACTACACCCAAATAGGAACAGCCACCGATGGCTTATTTTATCTGCCGCTTCTCCTCGACACAATTCAACTCGATTCAACTCAACTCAACTCGACTCGACTCGACTTGACTGGCTCTCGTGTGTCGATATTTTATTTTTATTTGAGAAAATCAATTTATGGCCTCTTTGGCAATAAACGATTTCTCTTTTATTTGCCTTCTTTATATACTTGTACATATATATATATATATATATATCATTTCTTTGGATCTTGCTTTATGGTCTTCTCGCATATCCTTGTAATATTTTCTATAGTTGTCAACGGTCACCCCCAAATCCTCCCCCCCTCCCCCTGTTGATGATAAAAACATCAAATAGTGGATGGAATAACCATTGCAAGACGAATACTTTATGTATTCACATCATCTAGTAAAAGTCTTTTACTTTACACAGATAGAAATGATTTTGCATATGCAACAGGGCGTATGATTGATTAAATGCAAATTCAGGTTATTCAAAACTTTTAAACTAAACCTAACTTTTAGTAGTAAATATTTATTTACATATACAAAGTTTAAAGTTAAAAAAGTAAAAATGGATTCAACTGTGTGTGTCCTTACTGAGCTAAAAAGGATACCTAAAAGAAGGATCTTTTGGCTTGAGAAAAGGATTATTATTATATAACTTGTTTAGGTTAATTATAGTGCTTATTATAATAATATTTTCTTCTTATAGATTATATTGATTATATTCCCCTTTCCCTATTGAGATTTACATACCTCAAACACATGCATTTCCCTATACTAAAGGACTAAAGATACATTTTATTTATAATATACATTTTAAGCTTTATTCCCGCTCCCTCTACGAGCATTGACCATCTATTTATTCACTTTTTTTTTTCATCGTTTTTTGTTTTTAATACAATTTAAAGTGAGGTTTTTGGATGAGTCTGCAAATGGCATTCAGTGAAATTAAACAATCGAGTTGCGTTAACATTTTTTCATACTCAATAATTTATGAACTTGTCAAATGTTTCACTTCCTCTCCAACAAAACTCATTTTCTGTACGCTTTTCCTTTTGTATGTGTGTGTGTGTGTGTATAAAATTTATTCATCCTTTTGCCAGAGGGAGAGAGAGAGAGCGATATGCAACAATAAAACCGCCTTTATTTGTTGTGGAGAAAAAAAATGCTTTCTTTAATTTTTTTTGTTCACCCTTTTTTTTTTTGTTTTTAATTTAAAGTTGCCTTTTTTTGTTGCTTTTTGCTTGTTCATACTTTGTTTCACTTTGTTTCATGTTGTTATTGTTGCATTTGTGTTTCCGACTGGTCGCATTTTTTTGTTGCATGCAAAAATATTAAATTTGCAATTTGTCGGAGCACTTTGGTCAAAGGTTTTGCGCAACAAATTTGAAAATCAAAATTGAATACAAAATAAGAAAAAATATTTAGCTATTAGTTGAGTTAAAATATAAATAGAAAATATATTGAAAATAGAATATATTGAGAATAGAATATAAAAGTCAATAATTTATATAAAAATTCTAGAATATAGTTTTGCTGATAATGGAATGGAATATAAATACATATTATTATTACTTTTTGTTGTTAAACGATATTCAAATAGTGTTGTATAACATTGTATGACTATTATGTATGTTAACTCAATATATAATATCTGGCAACACTATATTAGCTCTAAATATACTTAAAATAGTGTTGCCAGATATCTATATATATACTTTGATTAAGTTTTCTTAGAGTTTGTTGTAAACCTATTACCAGATCAAATAGATAACTAAAGGTTTCAACACTTCTGACGGTTAAAACTATTGGACAAGACTTTTATTTAGTAGATCGATAGTTTTAAATATTTTCTTTAATTCAAGTATTAAATGTGTTTTTCCTTATAAGTTGAAGTTTAAATACTGGCATATTATATAGTCATTCAAATTGTTTTCTATATGACTTAAGATTATTTGCTTAGCAATGCTATAATTGATTGTTTAGCACTTTTTTATAATTAGAAAGGATATTTGCTAACACAAATTATACTTATATTATATATATATTTATATATATTTATTCACATATCTGGTCATTTTCTAAATTCATTTAATTAAAAATTTATATTAGCTATAATATAATTTTTCCTAACTTTCTTCTAACAATTTTATTCAGAAGTATAGATATTTCATCTCCGACTATATAAGTTATATATAACTGATAAGTATGCAAATAAGCTGAGTTAATATAGCCATATTCATCTGTTTGAATCAACGAAATCCCCTCAGAGACCCTTAAAGCTACATAACTGAAATTTTTTTATTATATATCTCGAAAGTAGCTCAATTGGAAGACTATATATTGGAATATTTAATCTCAATGACTTTCTGTTTTTTCTAAGCGAATATTATTCTTTGTAGGTTTTAAACATCCACTTAGATCAATCATATATAACTTAGTAAAGTTTGTAATGATAATGCTTTCCATATTTAATCATATAAATTAATAATCCAAACTCTCAATAAGTTTCTTTCACTCTATAAGTTTTATTTAATAGTTTTCCCATAACTTTAATATTATTTTATATCGAAAATAGTTTCATTTAAATCAATTTCAACTTGAATGCATTAGAAAGGAAACATGGCAAATCTGTGTTAAATATGTAATTATGTTTTCGTGTTAAACAAATCGTTTAGATATAATATTTCTTTGTTATTTTAATGATTACACCATTCTGTGAGCTGCCTTTTATTTTTACCCTTATCCTACAGCTTATCCTTCAGTTAACACACATATACATACATACATACACATTCACACCCACACAAACACACACACCCAGAAAATTTGTTAGCCCAAAGCTGTATTTGGGAAAACTCCCAAAACTATGAACTTCTGATTTATTCAATTTCCCTCTCCACACCTCTCATAGGCCTCTCTCTCACACTCACACTCTCTCTCACTATAGCAGAGTTCCTTTTGTTAGGGAAACAATGGACACAGTTTACCTTGTAATCCGCCCCTTATTCGATTTCCCTGTCTTCCCCCTTATCCCTTTCCATTTCACACTGTTTGCTCTGCCTTTTGCGTACACATTTCCATTCCATCAAAAAGCAATTCACTCAACCAGAGCAAAAGCAGCAGGAGCAACATTCCGCATTCATTTGGTTTCATCCAACCATCAATCAATCAATCAATCAATCAATCATTATGGTCATAAAAATTAGCAAAAATGTTGCAAACGTACATATGTACATATATATGTCTGTATGTCTGTTTGTATATAGGTGGACAACCTTTTGTTACCCGTTCACATTAAAATTAATTAAAAATGTTGATGAATACAAATTACGAAACATTAAAGTAAAAGGCAAACGAGCAGATAAATAAAATATGAAAGCATATTTTAAAGGGTTATTTAAAGATTTCCCACATGAGATAAATAAAGAAATTAATATATATATATATATATATATATATAAATAGACAATCAGACTTAATAACTTTCTTTCAGCATTAAGGATAATCATTTACTTGGTCTCCTTTCAGTAACAGTCAAAAGTATAGTAAAAGTAAACGATTAGTAACTTCTTTAAGTAAGTAACTAACAAAAAAATATGAAATTCTATCAACAAAATTCCTGCATCAATATACCCATTTAAACTCAAGTATACAGGGTATTCAATTATGAGCAATCTTAACTGACAGCATATCCATCTGATCTTTGACTTTAATCTTGAAAACATTCTATCAAACACATACACACACACACACACATGCACACAAGAAACCACAAATATCAAGAAATTGAAAATCTGATTAAAAGAAAATACATATACAAAAGTGTGAAAATCAAAAAAAAAAGAAAAATATCATAAAGAAATTTCATTCGTATTTCGTCTTCATTAACATCATTCCAGTTTCATAACTCAATTTTGAAGAGCCAGAGACAGACGCACACACACACACACACATACACACATGTCTATATAGCTGCCCCCTTACCGTTCAACAACACTTAGCCCCTCTTCCCTCTCTCTGCCCGTTATACTCTACCCAGGAAACAAGCTAATTCCAGGCATACAGAAAACCAGCTGACGAAGCCAAATCAATTTCGTAGCTAACAAAATTGAAAAAAAAAAAAAAAAATTGAGAAAAAAAATACAAAAAGAAAAAAAAACTCGTTTTTTTGTGCTTTGGCCATTCTTGGTCCTCTGCCCCTTTTTCCCAACAGCCTAATCAAATCAAAGAGTTCCAAAAAAAAAAAAAAAAAGAAAAAAATTAAAAAAAAACACACGTTTCCGAGCTAACAAACACGTAAAGTTTTGTTCTCCAGTTTCCAGCAACGAATTCAAAAATACCCTATATAAAAATAAAACTTCTGCACTCTATAGGAGACCTTACAAATACTCTGCAAGGCATTAGCTCTCTAGGAACTTTGATGAACAGATTTTTCTAATATTCGGTATCTAACTTATGTTAAAACTTAATTTACTTAACTAATAAGTAGCGCCATCTAGCGGCTAATTTTATTTTTCTTCTATAAATTTCAATATATCTCTCTGATCTAAAGAAAAGCTAGAGAATATAAATATTAAATATAATAAACAAAGTTTACAAAAAAAATGTAATGCTCTTAATTCAAATAATTTACAATCCTTATATACCCTTTGTGACAGATAATTTATAGGGTAGCACAGCACAGGAAATAAGCAGCCAGGCAATTGAAGAAGTGTGGAAAAATCTAACAAGCATTCAAAACGAACAACATAAAATACACCAAAATGAAAGGAAAGAGGCAAAAAAAAAAAAAAAAAAAAAAAAACAGAACAAGCAAACTTTAGAAATGATGTTGGAAAATTATTTTTGACAATTTTTATATAACAAATTTTTATATATATATATAATAAACAATTTCCCCCCCAATTATGAGTTTGTCAATGAAAACTGCAAGAAAGGGGGGAAGGGAATGCATTCATAAAATAATACTATATATATATATAAAAGAAACATTTCCCTCCACCCCCCCTAACATAAGAGAATACAATAATCAACCAACCACGAAATACGCCCCACAGACACTGCCATCCCCCTTGATACCTCTCTCATCATCTTGTCGCTGCTTGCCACTTTGTGGCAATAAAAAGTTTGTTTATAAACAAACAAACATTCGATTGTTGTAGGTGTTGTCTCGTTGTTGTCGTTGTTGTGGCATGTCACTCAGCAAAAGGAAAATCTTCGAGCCATCCAAAGCACATACAAAATAATAAATAAAATGCCAGATTTCTGGAACACACACACACACTCAGAAAAGAGTGAGCAAGTAAGAGGTAGATATTGGAGAGAGAGAGAGAGAGAGAGTGAGATAGATAGAGCCAGGAAACATGCTCGTCATCAAAAGTGGCAAAAGACTTATGACTGATTTAAACGATACAAGAAGAAAATTATTCTGAAGAAAACAACACACAAAAGAAAATATAGAAAAAAAATTATTCAAACAATTGCCTTTTTCCTGACCTGAGACAAAGATTTTGTTAAGCATTTTCATTGGTCTTATTCAATTTAATAATATATGACTTAATGATATAAGAAATTGAACAAATATCAAGGTAAAACTTTTGGAATTTCAGAGCATTGATAAGAAGGATAAGACGAAGAGGTTCTAAAATCTAAAATTTCAGTCTTTAGACTATATAATAGACTATCATATAGCATTATATTCGATACTATAAATGGATTTTTTAAAAGGAAAATTAGAATAAAGATTCTGACGAACAAGTGCTATGATTTGGTCTGAAGTAAAGAAAGTAATCAAAAACGATTGAAGGTTAAGGATAATCTGCTTAACTTACCAAGACATAAGACTATTTTTCAAAATATTTAAAAACAAATTGAAAAGTTTTTTTGATTAATTAAATTACTACCTAACACATTTCTTTCTTAGTTTTAGTTTAAAATTTAAAAAATTCCCATGCAAACTCTCTCTCTCTCTTTATGATAAGACAAATATTTCTACATTATTTCTATATATATATATATATTTTAGTTTATTACATTTCAACTATTTCACTTCATTATTTATAAAACAGCCCTCGCATATGGGGGGTGCAGGAGGTTTTAGAGTTTTTCTTCTACTGATTTCGATGACAAATGTTTGCTCTTGTTGAACAAATTTATTTGAATTCGCTCATTTAAATTTATTATGTCTAAGCCCTCCACGTCTAAAATGAAATGCAAAGGAACAAAAAAAAAAAAAAAAGAAAAAAATCTCTGTATATGTCTCAATCGGCAATTTTTCTTTGGCTTCTTGTTTGTTCCCCTCCCCTAACCGCCCCTATCTACGTTAACAACCATGGGGCATCAACATTTTCCTGTTGAGGTGGTGCTCAATGTAGCGACTCATTAAGAAATCATTTTTCACAAACATTTTTCTTCGTCTTTGTTTTGTTGCTACCCTTGTTGTGTGTGTCTGTGTGTGTGTGCGTGCGTGTATGTAGGGAAAGTACAACCAAAAATAGACACACACGCATACACACACACACACACCCACACTCATACAGAGGTCGCTCACTTGTTGAAAATCGCATAAATATTGAAATGCAAAAGCAAATTGATTGAAATGATTTGTGTGTTCAATTTGTTTTTTAAAAAAAAACTTACCTTTTTATTTTATTGCAATTGTTGTTGATTTTATTGATTAAATTATATTTTATTTTGTTTTTTTTTTTTTTTGTTGATTAATTGATTATTGATTGATTATTTCTCTATATATTGGAGACGTCTTTAAGTATTTTGTTCTTTTTGTTTTGTTTGTGGCAGCTTTTGAGAGATTTTTGTAATTTTTCCATTCATTTTACACGACGTCGCGAATTGAATTTGTATTTTATTTTATTAATTTAATTATTATTATTATTATTTTTTTTGGTTGTCGTTTTGTATATTTGTTTTTTCTTGGTTTAACTTAAATGCAATTACTAATTAATTTATGATATGTTTAAATTTAATTGCATTTACTTTCGTTATTTTGTATATATATATATATATACATATATATATATATTTATTTACATATACATATATATTTATATATATAAGTATAATTATTTGGACTCTATTTCAGTCTATTTGAGCTTCTGTTTATTTTATTTTATTTTTGGTTTTTATCTTTTATTGTTTAATAGAATTATTATTAATTCAAATAGAATTCTTAATAATATTGAAAATATAATTAAATGAGATTTTCTTTCTTTTGTATTTGGTTGCTTGTTGTTGTTGTTGTTATGTCTTTCGGTTTTCAATAGTTTTTCTTTTATTTTGTTTTTTTATAAATTTTTATTTATATTTCTTTGGCTGCAATCTCCAAGCGCCGCTTAAAGGTGCTGCAAGAAAATGAAAGAAAAAAAACAAAATTAGAAAACTAATTTTAATTAATGCTCTTTTAAATAAACATTATATTAATTAACTATTCTTTAGATAGAAGTTGGAACTATATGAAACCCAAAAAAATATCGAAAACTCTTATTTACTTTTCTTATTTCATTTAAGCATTTCTAAAGAAAAAATTATAAAAAAAAAATTCTTGATTTAAGTACCGCCAAGTTCTATAAGAATTTTTACTATCTATTATAATTTTATACAGATCAAATAGCTATATAATCTAGAAGTTCTAAAGCAAAGATCAGCAAAGAACATATATTTTGTTATGATATTAATTTTTAGTTCAAATAAATATATTTATTTTCAATTAGACAAAGAGAATGAAAGAAAGAGAGAATATGATTGATAAAGAGTTGCCAAATAAATGTGCATAACGAGAGATAGATAGAAATCGGTAGAGTTGACCTGGGCCCATTAAGTTATGCTGCAATAAATTTCACCTCATAAGCCAATAATGACAAAACTTTTGTGTTGCACGTTTCGTGTCACTTTCCCCTGCTTCGGTAGCCCCATCTACATTCCCTTCACTCCAACCCTCTCTGCTAACCAAACTCTTCTTACTAGCTCATTTCGCTGCCTGCATAACAATGTCCTACATTGCCAACACGTACCAGGGGGCGTGGTTTCATACACGCACACATAAACAGACAGACAGACAAAGAGGGAAAAACGGGTTGTGAGAGAGAGAGAGAGAGAGAGTGAGAGGGAAAAGAGGGACACAAAATACGAAAATTGCATACGAAACGTGAAATGCAGCAAAATCCCAAAGTTATTGAGACAGAAATGTTGTTTGATGCACAAAGGGGAGGGCATGGTACTGGGTCAAATGAGGCAAGAAGGTTTTACCAGACCTGTACATGTATGTACATTAAATTCTATAAACTACACATAGAGAAAACTATAAAAGAAATAACAAAATTGTTAAGTTTCTTACGAAAAAGGAGAGAAACACAAATAAACAGATTTCTTTTTGAACTTTGTTTTGAAATTTAATTAGAAACTAAACTAAGTTTTAGAGATTAAATTGTATTATTTACTTTGCTATAAACTATACTTTTTGCTCTCACTGTATATGGTATATTTCATATTTTAAAGTCAACTTAAAGCCAACAACTGGCAAAAGGCAAATGAAGCAAGTAATTATGGGACAGACGAGTTGATGGGATGGTAGAGAGTCTAGGTAACTGCATAATATATGCACACATTGCATCGCACCAACCACTCTACCTGCCACCTTGCCGCCATACCATCTCCCTTACTGTTTCAGGCACCGTTACCGTTACCGTCACCGTCACCGTCAACGTCACTGACACCGTCCATGCCCGTCCCGGTAAGCAGTTGGCAGAGATGGTGGCTAGTAAACATTTCCGGGCTCTTTTTCTGCTTTCGTTTTCAAGACAAAGACCTAGTCCAAAAACGTTGGGGAGGGGGGGGGTATGGGGTGTCGTTGTCGTCGTCGTCGTCGAATCTCGGTCACAATGGTATGAGAATGAGAGGGTCGACACATAAATTGGCGCTTCTCCTTTCTTTTTCCCTTTCTTTCTCGCTCTCTCAATGTATGAAAAGTCATGCCATTAAATAAATATTGTGTAATGTTCCACCCTTCCACCCCCCCACTCACATAGAGAGCAAAAGAGAGAAAAGAGAAAGAAATAAACAGACAGACAGAAGAAAAAGAAGAGACTATAGTTACTAACCCCCCGCCCTTATATTTGAACCCTTTTATCACCATATACTTAGTATATGTAATTAAATTTGTCTGGACCTGTTAGTTTAAGCAATTTGTCTTGTTTAAATGGGCTACAATGAAACCCTTTCTTCCATTTTCCAAAAATTAAATTTCCATTTGCCTCATTGATTTTTAAAGTCTCTGATCTGTTAGTGACAAAACTAATTTAAATTTAGCAAAGCCTTTCTTTTAATTTCATTTCTAGTATTAAGCTTTTTCATTTTAGTCCATTTATTAATAAAAATTGTTTATAACCTGTTAACTTTAAAGACTTCTTATACGATAAAAGTCCATTAGTTTTTCTCTTCCTTTGACATTTGTTGTCAAAAATGTTATCAAAATGTGAAGGCATTTATATACATACATGAACACACACACATATATATATATATATATATATAAATAGTAAATATATAAGATTGAAAAATTCGCCTTTTCTGTTTTTTTTTTTTTATATATATATTTTTTGATATTTTAAGCCGATTTTAGGAATGATTTATATTTTGACTTTTCTATGTAAAGAAATATTCTGTATGTCATTGCTTTTTCACATGACATGCACACACATACACACACACACATACATATAGCCATAATCATGGACTAGACAACAGGACAAGTTTCCTTTTTTTTTTTATTTTTTGAGTTGCACTTTAAGTAAGTTAGTCTCAGGGTTTTAGTACTGAACGTTTGCATTTGGTATATGTCCTCTTCTTCTTCATCATCATCATCACCATCTTCTTCTTTATGTTCTTCTTCTTTTACATGCCTCATTCACACTTATCGAAGCATACTTATGGGCGCAAGCGAAGGCGCTTAAGTGCAAGAGAGAGTTTTAGTTGCTGTTGTTACTATGCAGTAATTGCTATTTACACACATAGAAAATAATGTTGGTTGTGTGCCTGATTTGATATCGGATACCAACAACAACAACAATAATAGTAGAACAGCAACACCAGCAAACTCAGGCCAAAAACCGAAATCAAAGCCAACAAGCAAACAACTAAACACCACACACATATAACGTATATATATATATATACACATACAGAGACAAACATATGCAAATTTGTGCTATGAGCGTATTAGTGAGTGTTTAATACGCGATCTATCTCCGTCTCATTCGCTCTGGCGGCGACCCAAAGACCATTTAAACTAGGACATCGACGGGGCCAGGCCAAGCCAAGCCAAGCCAAGCCAAACCAAGCCAACCAACAATGGAAGGATATGTCGAGACAATAAAGGAAGTCAGCAGTAGCAGTAGGCAGCAGCGTCACTTTTGTTTTTAGCCCGCATTATTTGCCATTATGCAGTTCTTCCTAACTGTCGCTGTTTGTGCCCCTCATACAACACTTTTCCTCCATCATGTTTTTCCCAATGGTCTTGTTGTTATTGTTGTTGTTCTTGCTGTTGTGGTTATATTAAAAAGCTGAGTTTTTTTTCTTCTTTATTTTCCTAGGTTTTTTTTTTTTTTTTTTGTTGCATAAAACGACAAATATGCGACATGTTCGGACCGATGACGATGCCGACGACGACGACGGCGACTCTTTTGGCCCTTGTCCCTGTTCTGTTTTCAATTTTTTTGTTTTGTTCATGTTTCCTTTTTTGTATTCTCATATAAATTAGGTCACATATATATAAATATATATATATATATATATAAATGGGAAAGCAATAGAAGATACAAATTGATAACGCCTAAAAAATAAGTTAAACTATTTTAATTTTGATTCCCTTGGAGGAACGTATACATTTCGTTTCATTTAATTTAATCAAATTGTATAAAATGAAATATTTAGTTTTATCCTTAACCATTATCCTTAACCATTATCCTTAACCTTAACACATGATTTCTTTGCTGACAATATCATATCATATAGCTCTCACATTGATTTACAAACAAAAAAAAAAAAAAAAAAAAAAAAAAAAAAAAAAAAAATAAATAAAAAATACAACTGAGAGAGAAAACTGCAGTCAAAGTGAATTTATTTCATTTTAATTTATTTATATTATTTATGCAATTATTTGTACGTGTGTGTGTGTATCGGTGTACATCCATTTTCCAGTCTACGGATATGATTTTCTTTTTTTTTTTTTTGTATTTAAGAGAGTGAAAAAAACCGAAAATTTTATACACTAAGCTATGACAAGTTATATTTAATTTAAGAAATAAATATATAATAAAGATTATAATAAATTTTATTTAAAATAATAAGTTATGGAAAACATATATATAAACATATAAACAAATTTTAGTAATTGATATTTTATATTTAATATAAAATAAAATATATAAAAAATGTAATTATAAATTTTATTCTAATAATAAGTTAAAGAAAAGCAAATTTGATACTTGATGAAATTTAGTTTGATATTAGATATGAAAAAAATATAAATACATAATAAAAAGTTTATAAAAAATATTATTCTTCAAAATAATTTGCAGAATACAAATGATAGAATTAAAAGAAAACTTAATTTCACTTTAGTTTTTATATCAATTGTAGAAGCCTTTAAATTGCTAAAAATTTACATATATATATTCGTATACTTTATTGGTTGCTATCTCGATTGTCTATATAATATATCGAAATATTATAAAAAACTTTTCACAACTCTTTTGGTCTAGATAAAGATTTTTAGTTCAAATAAGTTTATCCCAAAAAAAAATAATTTTTGTTTCGTAAGTTAATTTTACATTTAAAAATATTTCAAATATGGCAAATTGAATTATTATTATAAAAGTTTCTTAATAAATCGGTTCCATTTTCTATATCAAACGTTTTAATACCCTAATTTTACTTTTATGCAATTTTAGAGCTAAATTTTCATATACTTTTTGAATACTTTAAATTAAAATAACTTTTTAAGTATTTTCTTAAAGAGTTTCCAGTTCCAAATTAATACAATAAAATGAAATTTCGTAACTTATTTTAAGGTATATAGTTTTTGAATTAAAAAAGTAAATAAAATATCTAAAAATTGTTTTCAATCCTAAGTTTCCTAAATTGATACTCTGACATCTTTTGGCTTTAGTTAAATTATTAAATGAAATAGATTTGATTAAATTTCCTATATCAAATATAAATTTCCCAAAATCTACTTCTAAATCTAAATAATTTCATAAAGTTTTCTATATCTATATAATTTGCTTCTGTTTTTCTATATAAAAAGAAAGGCACCTACAAATGCGACCTTTGACACGAGTTGAACTCATTATTAATGTTGATTCTCTGTGTACAGTTGGCATTGCTGTACAAAATGCATTCTATTTGCCTGTTATGTAACTTTATGCAAATTACATTCAAAGTTCATCTGTTATTATTATTATGACAATTGGTTTTCATATTTCTTTCCCTTTTTTTTTGCATTTGTTTGATTAAAAATTAATAAGTTTTCCTTTAGTTGATGCTGATGACAGAGTTTAAATAATTCAATGATATTAAAGTGCATAGTTTATATTGAAATCAAAAAAAAAAAAAAACAGAAATTCCATTTACAAGAAATTTGTCAACAGAATTGTTGTTGAAATTTGGGAAGATTTCGACAAATGTTAAGCCTCAAATCACTTGAAATATTTATAGTATTATTATTATTAAAGAAAACGTAAAGGCAATGCATCAATCAATCTATTTATAGGAACATCTTTGAAATGTTTCTCATTGAGTTCTTTTATTTTTCTGAATGATGATGATGAGAAATCATCATTTTTGTTCTCATTTTTGTTTTCCACAACTTGGCTACGATTTATTTCATTCCCACCAAAAACGGGAACGAATCGAATTGAAAAAAAATTGTTAGTTTTTCTATGCTTTCTTCTTTTCTCTTCTTTTTTTTTTTTTTTTTTTGTTTTTGTTTATAAATTTACAATGCAGACAAGAACAAAAAATATAACAGCTGATGTTAAAATTTGTTTATAATTGTAATCAATTTATATTGAAAAGGCCGCCAAAAGATTTGAGCAAAACACAGAAATTTCATTTAGTTTCATTAACACAAAAAAAAAGGAAATAGATAAAAGAGATAAAAAAAAATGATAAATTTAAGCAAAAAATAACTATTAAAAAATGTGTCTAGGCCAATTTTTAATTTTGTTGATATATAGAAAAAATATGATAGAAATAATATTATATATATAAAAAAATTTAAATTAAATTTTATGTTTCTTGAAATAAATATTGAATACTTAATAATTAACTGAAAACTTTTTAAAACTCTTATGAAATAGAAAAAGTTTAGCTCTTGAAATTTAGCTTTATTTTAAAGGTTTCATAAATCTCAATTAATAATAATTAGCTAAGTGTAAAATTCTTTATTTACTTATAAATCTCATATATTTAAAATATAGTTATTGAACTTATATATAATTGACCGATTAAGTTGTCCGATTATTAAAAAAAAAAAAAATACAAAATTTACAAGGCAAAATGTTTTAGTCTTTAATAGTCGAAAATAAATACCATAAAATTTGATAAAAATTTATTTTCAACTATGAAAACCTGAGACATTTTTTACTATTTTAAATATATATATATTTAAATTAATATTTAGAAATTAAAAAATATGACAAAAACAAAGTTTAAAGTCAACTCTAGATAATCCATTGTTAGTAGAAATCGTAACGGAATCATAAGAAATTAAAATATTATAAAAATATAGTCGGAGATGCTTCCTTCTGTGCTTTGCAAACTTCTAAACAATATTAATATACTCCTTTTTGCAAGAGTATAAAAAACTAAACCTTTTCAAAACAGTTTTCCAATCAAAAGCCATACTTAAAGTTTACCTCAGCTACAGTTATATATATATATATTTTCTATATAAAATTTTCTTTTGTTGCCAATTTGTTAAAGTAAAACAGATATAAAATTAAAATGCATTGATTTAAACCTATTGATTTTCTTTCATTCAAAAAACTAAACAAAAAGTAATAAAAACTTCATTCAAAGAAACTAATAAGATTCTATAAGATGAAACAAATGAAGAAATCGAGAATATATAACGAGAACAATTCATAGAAAGTGTTCTTGAAACTGAAAGCTTCCTTTTTTACTTATTAATTTGGGTCCTTTTATCAATATTAATTTTATTATTCTGTCCTTAGATTTAGATATAATAAATTATATATAGAACACATAATATATGATTTATATTATCTTCTTCTTTCTAATATCCATATAGTTAGTAAAAATATTAAACAATTTAAAAAACAAAAAGAAATTGAATCAATAAAAATTTACTTGAGATTTCATCTATGTTAAGCAACGATTAGTCATAGAACAAAACTAATATATATATAATATGTATATAAATACTTTTATAAATATTTGTTGCTTGATTTTACATTTGTTGTTTAATGATTACCCAGACAAATATTTCACACTTTAATTAAACGTCCTCAGAAAACAATTGAAGGAAAACGATTGAAGGCCCACACATCAAGAAAAATGAAAATATTTGAAATTCTCATATCTAATGAGATGTATTTGAAAAATGTGAAATTTATGTTAGTCATCATTCATATAGAGACACTCACACACACACACACACACACACACATATATATATAACACACATACACACACCTTGAGCGCTTGCCTCAAATTGAGGCAGCCAATGTGGCTGCCACAGCCACACATTCTTCAGATCGGATTCCTTTAGTGTTCGCTTTCATTTCTTGTTGTTGTTTTCATCCATCGACACTTGTCCAAAGTTTATTTCGTTTTGGCTTGGACACAGAGCACTGCATTGGTTTACGCATCTTGCAACATTTTCATTTCATTTTGCTTTCTTTCTTTCTTTCTTTTTTTATTATTATTTAATTATATATATTTATATACTTCTTTTTGTTGTGGTTGTAATTAATTTCAATTATTTATTTAATTTGATTTTACTTTTACTTTTACTTTGCTTTTGCATTTACTTTCTTCTTTCTTTCTTTTTTTTTTTTTGTATTTTGATTTCTTGTGGCAAGCTTACAACATCGCGCACGTTGTTGTTGTTGTTGTTATTGTTGTAGCTGTAGATTGAATGTAACACGTTAAAAAAATTTGCAAAAAAATTAAAACTCGCGCGAAATTAACAAAAGATACAACAACAACAAAAAAAAAACAGCAATACAATATGTGTGAGTGTGCATGCATCTCTATGCGTGTGTGTGCATGTATGTGTGTGTGTATATAGAGACTATACGAGAATGCAATATTTAGTTAAGAATTTTGGCTAATTTGTTCGATCGAAAAAATCTTATTACTTAAGTCCACTTAAGACTTTGAAAATTCTCAAAAATATCTAAACTTTTTTTCTTCCCTTTTTCTATCTTTTGTTAGGTAAATTTAGGTGTAAAATCTTCTTTACAAAGTTCTTAAACATTTGCTTTTTCTTTTCCTTCTTCTTTTTTTTTTTGTAATGCATTCGATTCTGCGCCTCTTGGCCTTTTGGCTTAAAAACTTTTTAAAAAAAAACAAAGTTCAAAATTGAAATTGGAAAGCCTTTCTTAAGGAAAAGTGCTATCTGAGTTAATTGGGAAAATTTGGCTTTGGTTTTTTTTTTTTTTTTTTTTGATTTGGAAACGGACCAAAGAAATGATGAAAACCGAAGCCGGACTTTGAAATTCGGCTTTGGCTCACATACACACACACATACACATAGACGAAAGAGTGTTCTTCTTTCTTGATGGTTTTTCTTCTCGGACCCGGTCAACGTGTGCGAGCACGCGGAAAAGCAAATGTAAACTGTTTTTGCAGCAATGCTAGCAAACGCTTGGAAGCGGCATCAAATGAAGGCAAAAAAGAACAAAAAAAAAAAAAAAAAACAAGAAAAACATTAGCCGAAACATAAATGCACGAATAGGAAACGAATATACGAAATACAAACACGAGGCGGCACGAGCCAAGACGAAAGCAATAACCAAGCCCGAAGACGACTAAAGAGGTCTTCCCTCGACACACACAGACGCGCGCACACACACACAGCAGAGACAACACACGTTGCTTAGCGGTGAAGGGCCGCACACGAATGAGGAATCGAGATGCCAGAAAACAGACTTTTCGGTGGTCTGCTGACGTTGTCTGCCTCTGCTGCTGTCGCAGTTGCTGTTGCTGTTGCCGTTGCCGTTGCTGCTGCTGTTGCTGTTGGTGCTTTCTCTCTTTCTCTCTGTCTCTCTCTACGTCTCTTTTTCTGTCTACTTCCCTGCCTCGTGAACGGTTAACAGAGGCGAAGTTGCAAAAGCTTTCGTGCGACTTCCGGTAACTGAAACGGAAGCGGCAGGGAGAGACAACAGCAGCCGGTATGTTCCCAGCTCATTATAGATGTGTGTGTGTGTGTTTGTGTGCAAGTCTGTATGTGCGTATGTGTGTTACAGTCTCATTAGATGCTGATACTACCGCTGACTTCAAGTCCTGCCGCACTGCACATTGTAACACTCATTGCATACATTTAGGCGTACATTTAGCCCACAAATCAAACAACAAAACGAAATCGAAAAAGAACTTTCGCAACATTATTAACCAAACATTATACGAAATTTAAAGAGATTCCATTGATTAACTAGTACAACAACAAGGATTTTAGTTTACTCATTGCACATAATCTGAATGAAAATAGTTTTTCAATTCATTTTCCAACTAGGATTTTCTTCCACTATATATCATTTTCAACAACAACAATAAAAGCATACGAAAATATAAAAATACCGACGGTATGTTGCCTATGATGCAAATTATGTATTTCTCAAATAATGAATAAATATATGTTTTATTCAGAAATTTAATTTAATCTTATGTGAAACATGTCGTATACTTGATGTACTACAATTTCCTCATATGTATGTCAGATAATATCTTTGATATAATGCCAAAATTTATATGTAACATTTAATGGAAATACTTTCGTCTTGGTCAATAATCTACTCACATTGGATATCAATAAGTTTTGAATAAATATTTCAATGAAATATGTAATACATTTCGTATACGCAATATACAATGTATATTTACGTAAAATGTTAAAAACAAAAGAAAAAAATTTAAAAAAAATCTTTAATAGAAAAAGAAGAAGAGTAAAGTTTTTGTGATTCTTTGGTCCATTGAGTTTTCATAGCTATTGGAGAGTCAAAAGAAATTTGTAATATGCAATTGCCCCTTGGCATATGCAACAGCAAATGTATGTTAACAGACAGAAATGTTAAAAGTTTTTATAGAAGCGTCGCAGCAAAGTTGACGTCATGAAAAATCGGCGTTATGTCTTCGCAATGCGGAGAGGGGGTTCAGTCGAGCGGGGGATGAGGGGGGGTGTTAAGGTATTTGGTCGGCCGAAAAACACGTTTTTGTGCAGAAGGCATTCACACCGAATTTGTTGTTGGTGCTATTGTTGTTTGTTGTTGTTGTTATAGTTGATGGTGCTGCATATGCAGCACGTGTTGGAGAAGTCGCTGACGCTCTTTTGTTCTCTCTTTCTCTCCCTCTGTATCTATCTCTTTCTCTCCTTCTTTGATGTGCTATTGCTTTTACCTTCTTCTCTCTCTCTCTCTCTCTCTCTCTTTCTCTCCCTCTCTCACACACACACACTCATGCATTTCTTTCTCTCTCACTGTTGCTGTTTTCTCTTTAAATATGTTTTTCTCTTTCCCCGTGTCTCTCTTATTGCCGGCTGTGTTTTGCGGTTTTTAAAACATGAAATTGTTTACTATAGAATCATAAAACAAACACACACTTACGCACACATAAACACACATACGGCACACACACTCAAACACAAAACAACAAATATTTCGTTTAATATATTATTTTTGTTTAACTCACACGCGGTATTAGTTTATTTCAAAACAAAAAAATTTTAACAAAAAAAAAGTAGTACAATTTATGGTATAGTTTTTTTTTTTTTTTTGTTATTAAAGTTTTTTTTTTTTTAATATTTTGAGAACTGTTTTTTTTTTATTTGTGTTTTTTTGGCAAGCGGCGCGTGTCTTAATGCACCACTTCCTGTTCGGCTACTGTACCGTTATGGCGCGGCTAAGCATTACCGTTATTTTTAGTGTGCCGGCAAAAACTTGACGCTTACTCTCTCACTCTTTCTCTCACTATCGCTCTCGCTCTCTGCTGCTGCAGCTGCAGCTGTGAAAAACTGCAACTCCGGGCATGCGATTTGAAAATTGTGTCAGCTTGACACAATTTTCCAGAAATGCGACTGGAAATGGGAAACCGGGAAACAGGAATTCGGGAATGCACACATAGAACTCATATATATATATATACATATGTATGTGTGTACATATACATACATGCATATATCGGGGACTTTGTTTCCATGTTGATGTAGGTCTGGATTTTCAGGACACGTGTTTTGTTGCTTATTATGCATTCAACTTCAAACTATTCAAATTAATTCAAAAATTGATGCATTATGCATTTGGAACTCATTCACTCATTCTCCCACATGCACACACACACACACATATATATATATATTACATATAAATATACATATATACTATATATGTATATGTGTGCGTATGCGTGCATTTGGCTGTGTGTGTGTGTGTGAGTTCAATAGCATTTTGGCATCCGGCAATAAAAAAATAAATAATGCCGACTAAATGCCTTGCAGTGAGAGACATACAATGAAAGAGAAACGAGAGAAAGCGTAAAAGAGAGTCAGAGAGTTAGAGAGAGAGAAAGAGCCAGTACGTTAACAGCGTATTAACAGTTTATTTAACAGTGAGAAAAAAGCTTTTTTTTCTCATCAAATATCGCCCAAGTGCTTGCAGCAGGAACTTTTTTGCTCTCCTTTGCGGTATATTAGTTAGGATCAAGTAAGTTTAATTAAGATGATGGATGTAGAAGAAGAGCTGTATAGTTAACTTGAAGCAACAATAAGACTTTAAAGAGTCAATCTACTTCTTTGTTTCTTTAAGTAAACCAAGCCACGTTTGTATATATATAATTATATATGCATATAGTTTCGATTTATATATATACCTATCTCTAACAACATCAGGCAAGATTTCATTATATTTAAATATCAATTAAAAAAGCCGTTACTTCTTTTAGTTAAACAACAACAGTTGGACAAGCGCATGAGCAGCAGCTAGCTACTGTAGAACCACGTGTGGACATGCGCTTTAGCTTGCGTTCCAGAGAGACGAAAAACTTGATATTAGCACTCGAGAGCTTTATATTATCTTTCCATAACCTTTTAGGTTATAAAAACGATCTTGTGATACTAGTTGAGACTGCGTAAATTGGATTCTTACATATTTTTTGCTTCTTGCATATTATATCTCAGTGGAAAAATAAGTTTTAAGCGCATTTCGCTTTTTTTTTTGCTACTTAAAGTGTTAAGGGTAAAAGTTTAAGAGAGAAAGATATAGAATATGTCACCTGTAGTTGATACCAGCCGTAAGATCATAATTTATTAGGCAAAAATGTAATGCAGATAAAATCTCAGCCGATTTAAATATGAAAGGAATAGCATTACAGAACTAAACACAAAAGCTCTACTATAAATGTATGTGCATATTAAATTGATGCACAAATGAACTAAATTTTAAGTATTATTACACAACTTTGATACGCACAAAAGAAAAAACAAATGTACTGACCGAACCCAAAAACAAAACTAACTACTAACTGCTCAGAGAATATACAAAGTCGCTCTATTTAAATAGATAGAAAGAGAAATTGATTCTTGCAATTCTAACGGTTTGGCTGGCGCTTACTAAAGGTAGACAGAGAAGAATGGATTCGAATGCACGCAATGGATATGAGAAAATGAAACTCAAATAGAGTAAGGGAGACAGCATGACAAACGGTAGAATGTATCACTTTATAAGAGTAAAAATATCTCTTATAAAGTGATGCATTCTAAGAGATCTTCATACTATTAAAGTCTTATAATCCCTCAGCAGAGAGAAATTAAATCTCTTTACATATCGCATATTCACAGACATTGGTCTATCTACTTTAAAGGTTATAGAAGAGTTAATATCACAATACCCCGATGATATAATAAAATGGAACAGAGATTGGAAACCTTGCCGATTTGAATATCTCACTTGAATAGAAAACAAATGCAATTAATTCATATCTCAATTTTCATTTCCCCTTAACCCGACCCATAAAATTTTGAATAATCATAATATTTTTATATATATGAAAAATAGTATATCGAAGACATGTCCTACTAACCCGCAACAATTTTGAATAATATCGAAAAGTTTTGTTAAAAATAGCAAGAACCTTGTACTTCTTCTTCTTCTTGATTTTATCTGGATTTTTTTTTTTATGTGTTCTGCATTTTCAGGTCCTTGGGTATATTTTTTTGTTTGGATGATAAATTTAACGAGTGGGCGAAATAGTTTCAGTGGGATATGAAGCCGCATATTCCCGTACTGATAACTCCATATAAATGGGTTCCGTATAATTATTTGTTAAAATCCGCATATCCTGTTCGGAGAGTCGCAAGTAATGTTCGCTGGAACTCATAAATTCCGTGCAATCGTGTGACTTATTTAAATCGCGTACTTTCATTATCGAACTACGTGTAACATCCAAGCGGCTATTAAAAACAGTCATAACCACATGTAGTGGCAGTGGTAGTTCAACGCTAACTACCCACAGAGCCAAGACATCTTCATCAACCTTTGGGGACTGAAAACTATTTTGTAATGTCTTGTTATCCTGTTGATCATTAAAGCGTACCTTTTTGTTACTGCCATTGCTACTGGTACTACTACTACTCGAGTTGCCATTACAAGATTGATCATTATGACCGTTTACAGCATTCAATCGATTGCGACAAATGAGAACAAAGAGAGGTAAATGACTGGTGTATCTGGCATATTTTTGAGGTAAGCCAACATTATGGATCGTCATAATGCGGAAAATGGGTAGAGAGTATGGAGTATCACGAAAGCCACCATACACAATCGCCGACATGCAGGCATTCTTGCCCAATTCAAAAGAACGTGGATTGAAGATAATTAAGATACGATCAAGTTCAAATAACTCGCACAACTCCATGCCAGGCTCATACAGATGCGATTCAATAAAATGTCCCAACAATGATTCGTTAAGTAGCATAGGACACTGCGTTGAGCAGGTGCCAGCTAATGGACAGCAATGTTTTTGCGAACCAATTTCTATTGAATTCAATTGTCGCCAGTTCAGACAACCATTGGCTTTTAAATAACGACGATACCTTCGATCAGAAGTAGCCTGCAATAGACGCAATTGACCCATCCTTAGCTCTATATCTTGAGCCCTCTCCTCACGTGTCAATTTGGCGAATTCAGTGGCAAAATAAGCTGTTCTTTCGCTAGCCGTAAGAGCAGCCTGCTCATCCAATATTGGGGTACCAGCCGAACCGGCATCGAGCTTATCAATTGGTTGAAATTTCAATTTGTCAACTTGACTGTAAAGGCCACCCGTCAAGCGAGGAAGGGGTGCCGGAGTGCTTGTTGTTGACATAGCCGCTTGTTGATCCTCACCGGCACGATACCAAATATGCGTCAGTGTATCAGTAGAACACTGCTCAATCAGATGATGCCCTTCTGTGGTACATTCACTAGTCGTTTTTTCCAAACTCCCGTCCGACAGGGTGTCATAGTCAGCCTCATAGCCATACCGTTCTTCAGCGAGAGAATATTGATATCGGTTCTCTGGCGTTGAGTTGTTTCTTCCTTCTGAATTCTTGAGACATGACTTTTTGGGTTTGGCTTTGAGAAGGGCATTCAGTCGATCCGGTTGTAAATTAAAAGGCGACTCAAATGATGATGATGATGATGAATATATTTGAGTATCAATGTCAACAATTTGTTTTCCTGTAGACAGTTTCCCATCCATTTCGTCTTCCTCACTACTTCCCACATTGTACCTTGGGGGTAGCAACGTTTCAAAATCGCCGACATCTGGATTGGGTGGCCAACACTTTTTGAATCTCTGCGGCATGCCAGGACCCTGGTAAGCAGCCTCGTAACCAGATGACATTTGATTTTGTTGTCGTCTCAAACGCTCTGCAATATTACATTCCATAGGCACCCTTCGCAGATTATGTGACGAAACCACTGGCGTTAGTTGAGACAGCACTCCAATTTCTGCATCTTGAATACGCTGCATAATATCTGGCGTTATACCATCTCGATTTAGGGAAATCTGTGGCTGCCATTCTTCTGGCACAACAGATGCACTTCTTGGATGGGACACTGGAGTATTGTGAGGCATGCTGCAATCACGATTTTTATATTGATTATTGACTGGATATTGCGTACGATGTTGCTCATCTTTGGAACGATAATCATGATGAATCTCATCTCTCTGATCTACTGATAAGTGTTCACTTTGACAATAATGAAGGTTTTCATATTGGCTTTGTCTCTGATCCTCACTCGGAATAGGCTGTGGGAATTCGCTCAAGTCCGCCGTTTGCAAATGACACTCACACTGTCCAGGCGAAGATTTAGTAATCTGTAACTCACAATTCCTGGGATATAGGTGCAATCGATTAAATTCCATCTGCTCCACCGGGAGTTCTGTTTGAGCTAAAGAATTAATTTCTTCTGGAACAGCTGTGGAGCAGTTCGCCTGAGTGATCATTTGTGTATTCTGAGTGGTCACCAACTGACTGGAATCAGTAGGTGAAGTATATTTATTCTGGCGATTTGAACAATCACTTGTTTGAGCTCTATATGCACTTGGAATCATCGGACAATGACTGTGTTCTTTCTGATCCAAAATAGGACTGCTATAATTGATTTTTTGTTGGCCAGAACATTCATAGAATTGGTTTAAACTTGAGAGCACTTCAAGATGTTGATGTTCACCACATAGCCACTCCTTATCTTCTTGGTTCTGCTCCTTTACAAAATTTGAGCATTGTATATTCACATTCTTGGAGGAACTTTCAGCAGCATCCATGTCGGCACATGCACAATTAGGGCGTCTATACCCACCAGGTAGACGTCGTTCTTTCAATTCTTCTGTATGATCAAAGGAATCCACTACACTGCATAAACTTGATTCACATTCTACTGCCAACTGCTCCTGTTGCTCGGACGGTTCCTTAGACGATGGCGGTAGCGGCGGTTGTGGTGGCAAATCATCCTCTGCCGGCACCTGTGACTTCACATTACGATCAAGCCCAGTCATTCCAATCAGCTCGAGTGCTGTTAAAGGAATACCACGTTCTTCAAAGTGCTTCTGAAGACGATAGAGCTCTACAAACCCAATGCTTGTCCTAGACTGAAAATGTTCCCGATGATGTACGAGAGCAGCACTTTCACCTCCCGGTATACGCAGACCGCCGCTTAGAGGTGCACACAGGCGGCTTTCAATGCTATTTACCAATTTCAAGTAGTCATTGGTCACGTCACCAAGCAATTGCCCATTAACTGAATATAAAGAATAAATGGATTAGTCTGGTGACACAAAATCAATGAGGTCCATCTACTTACACACTGGAGATTGGGTATGACTATGCGATGTTGATGATAGTACCACAGGTAATTCCGTTTCAGAATAATCCCTCTCGGGATCATTATTCTTAACCTCTTGGATTTTACCGCCTTGATCAGCCCTTGTTGGTTCTTCTTCGTCGGGGTTTTGTGATAAATTTGCTGATTTTTGCTCTGAAAAGCAGAACTTATTATCCATATCTCTTTGTGTTTTTATATATATAAATAGAAAGACATATATATATATATCTTTTTTTTTTTTTTTTTTGTTTTTCTTTTGCTGTACAAAAATCTGATTTCGGGTAAAGAGTTAGACACGACTGATAAATAGAAGTAAAATTTCAAGGCAATTTAGTTTTCTTACAACAATGACAATTCGTATTATGAGGTGAAGTATTATATAGAGGATGGTTATAATCATTACCAAAACCAATTATCATTTGACTTGTTAATCGAAAACTTACCACCATTAATCTAAAAAAAGTAATAATTAAAACGCATTAATAATTTAATTATTATCAACTATTTCAATTGTAAATTTATAGTAGGTAAAAAGATATAATCCAGCGTTTCCTCTTTACCCTCTTTACCAATGACTTAATCATTATAAGATAATGTAAAAATAATAATAATGATAACGTTAACAATTATAATAATAAAAATTTGTCAAAGAAAGAGATATTGTTAAATAAATTACTTGCTGATTAGCAAAAATTGATTATGACAATATAAAAGCAATTTTTGTAAACGCTGTCAAAGTTTGAAAATCCGTAATCTAATATTGAAAATAATCTTTCTTTAATAAGAAGCTGATAAAAAAATATTTGAATAGAATATATTTTAGGCATAAAATAATAATAAAGCTAATAATACTGTATATAATGAAATTTAAAAAGTAAAAATAAAGACGTTGTAATTCTATCTGAGATTCAATAAGATTAATATAGTATATATTCAGATGTATATATAATTCCCAATCAAAATCAATCTAGATTGATTTTAAAGGTAAACATCAATAAATAAAGTAAACTATAGAATTTTGTTAAAACAGTTCCAAAAAAATATACAAAAATAATATCCTTTGATGTATATAAATTAAAGACATTTTAAATAACGCATTATTTGCTTTTAAACATTTTATATTTTTTTTTTAATATTTAAAGATAATTAATATTTTATTAAATAATCTAAATATTTTGTTTTATATTCTTTCTCATTCAAAGCACTGAAATAATATAGAATAGAATTGTATATTTATTTACTATTAATGTATAAATCTTTTTATTTCACTTTTTCCATTTTGAAGCTTGTTTAGGAAGAAGATCTAAAATGAGTTCTCCCAATTCTGCTGCAAAATTAAGAGTAGCTTTTTAAAAAAAAAAACTCACAATATAATTTTTAAAATTGACCAAATTATGTTGATTCAAAGGATCCTTAATGCTGTTAGTCAGGCATCTTTTGATCCATTTCAAATGCCTTTACATCAATGTCCTTGTCAAATTCTATGGTAAAAAACAAAGTTTAAGTTTTAAAAATATAAACCAAAGTTCAACAAGATTTTTTAAAATTTTTTTAACGCTTTTATTCATAGTAATTACAAAAATTGTAACGAAAATTAGTTTTCCTTATTCCAACAAAGAAGCAAAATAAGTGAAAGTTACAAAATCCGCCTAAAGTTTAGCTTTTTTATATTATGTTTTTGAAAAAGCTTTGTCCAATGTCCTTTAAGATTCTTTATTACGTTAAATTTACGTCTAAGTTTTAAAATTAAAATCGTATAAATATAAATAGTTCCTTTTAGATTTCATTTTAGATTCAATATTCGATAATCATTTAAATAAAAACCTTTTGCATACTTCAGTTAAGTTGCTTCTACATTTGGACTTAAAGATTAAGTCACTGAACTATTGGGAATTTATAAAAATTTTCGGTTATCGAACTTGTACATATGTCTAATTTTTTTTTTTATTTTTTTATATAAAGATAATCTTAACAATTACTCGAGCAATTTGTTCTGTAAATAGAGTAATTTAATGAATCAGATCCAATCGTTTTACCCTTTTCCTTACTTGCTTTCATTCACCGTGTCACAGTGACTTTAGCTATCAATATGACACCTGGGGTAATGCAAGACCTTGTCGCTTATCAGCCCGACTATAGTACATATATATATATATATATACTTGTTCTTGCACAAATCCAACACAACCGGACACCTGAGAGCAGCTGCTTGGCCCAATGCGATAAGTACGAATAGCAATAAACCAAAAAAAAAAAAAAAAAAAAAACGAAAAGAAAAGAAAAATTAAAAGAATGAGAGAAGGCAACAACAACAAAATGTTTTCTGAAGTGTACACCTGTTCCCTTTAGGCCAGATAAGCTGACCAATTCGCCACCGCAAGACGCTTGCCATAAAAGAAGTAAACCAAAAATGAAAATAAAAAACTATAAACAACAAGAGAGAAAATGTTATAAAGCATTCCGCGGCCCAGCAACAAAAAAACAAAAAAAAAAAAAAAACATTTCATATACCCTAGGGAAGCAAAAGGGGGAGGGAGGGAGAGAGCGGCAAGGCAAATGAATGATTCAGCATTGATTCAGAAATGCCCAAACTACATATTAAAAACCTTAAGGTTGTACAATTGTTGCCTTTTTTCATATTAATACCCTACAAATACAGATAGAGTTGCTACGCTACAACAGCTGCAGTGCTATATATATATATAGATTTATATATATATATATTTGATCAAGTCATAAAATTTTGAAAATGTCCATTAGCAAAATAATCCCATAATCATTAATACACTTAACAAAATATTATTCTATTTCTAACAATTTTGTATAGAAAATAAATTTGGAATTAACGTTTGTATATACATATATATATATATATATGCTTGATCAACTTAAGGATTGAAATTCGTTTTCTTTTTATTAATTAAATATAATTTTCTGTATTATTATTTGAAAACTAATTCCATTCCTATTATATGTAAAATGTTTTAAATTTTCTAACTTTACAAAAGTTATAGAAGTCTGATCCACTGGGAAAACTAACCATTAAAACCAAATGAATAATGCAGAAAAGAAAGCATGGAAAGGAAAAAATTAAACATATATATATTGACTCAAATTTAATAGTCAAGTCAAACATAAAGCATATTGGCATATCCCCTTCTATGGATATTGAACTAAAATTTTAAGTTCAAGTCCTTAAAATAGCGGAACCAAATTGCAAGGAAATTTTCAATTTTAAAAACTTTATGGCCAATAAAATATAAACAAATTTGTACTAGTATACCAAATTTTGATAAAATCGGGCCATGATGTCCATAAGTTAACCACCAAGGTGATTGTGGGTTTATTATTAAAGTTCATTTTTCAAAATTCATTTCTTTTTTAAGCTTTTCAGTTACTGATGAATTTTTTTTTGTTACTGCATGCTTTCTATATCTCAGAACAGTCTCGATCAAATGTCTATAACTTATACAATAAGTAAGATAGAGTTCTATAATAATAATTTGGTTGTTTTTTAAGCGATTGTTAAGAAATTAAATATTTGAGATTTTGATGTATTTCTTAACATATACACTTAATATTATCAAAATCGGTTAACTATATCATTTAGATATCAAGGGATATATAGATCCATAAATATTATGAAAGACAGCTTTATAAGAAACCGACTATTTGAATTAAAATATTTATTTTTTTTTAATTGGTCACCTTCACATGAAGAACTCTTTTATATGATCATTTAGAAGTAAAATTTTAGATTAAAAACTTGTTAAATTAAAAAGCTATTTTCATGAAATTTGTTTTTTGATAGTAAGATTTATATATCAATTTCTGTATTAAGTTTTAGAAGAATTCATCCATTATATAGTATACCTGGCAAACAAGGAAATGAGCCAAAAAACTTTATAGAAAAAAGCTGGCTTGCATTCTTTTTAATGAATATTTGTCAATATTAAACAAATTGGTTGACTATTTCATTAAGCTAATATACAAATCTTGAATAAAGCAGAATTGGTTAATAAGAAAGTATTTTAATTTATATTAATTGCCAAGGCTAATAAAACTTGTTTGGTCTTGTAGTTGAAAAACTGATCTATTAATATAAGATAAATCAGTTTTTTACTCACTATAGAAAAATAATATCTTAATTATATTTTATACTTAAAATTAATAGTTTAGTAAAATATATTTAAAAATTTTTGTTTATGAAAGCTTTCATAAATTTCATTGGATATCCGGTTTTTTTCTTTTCTTTTATTTATTTTTTTTAAGTGTAGCAAACACATCCATTAGCTATGTATTTGCAGACATTGTTGCTTAAAATCCAATTGAACAACGCCAGCGGCTGGCTTATCTATGGATGGTTAGTAGCAGTAGTTAGTTGGAACGATAAGCCGGCTCCACCTTTCGGTTTTTTCACGCCTGGCCCAAAAGCGTCCAAAATCGACCACAAAAAAAAAAATGCTCTTATCGCACGCCTGCACCACTTCACCACCGCCGCTTGCAGATAGCTGAAAAAAAAAAAAAACAAAAAAAAAAATAGTAAAAAGACGAAAAAGAAAAAACGGAAAGTAGATTTCACTAAGAGTTTAATACATCAGTTAGTGGCACACTGCCGATGGCTACTGTTGCAGTTACTGATTGGTTTTAATTTTCCTTTTCCCTTTTTTTTTATTTTTGGTTTGTTTTTTTTTACGTTTTTTTTTTTTTTTGGTTCGTTAATCACAAAATGAGGAGATCCTTTTGGATATTAAGTTTAGTGTTGCTATGCGTAAATTTGGCAAGCTGTCAAAGTGGAGAGGAGGAGGAGGAATTGGGATGCATTTGGTATGGCCATAGCCATTTAATAGGACAACATTGGCAAAATCTGGCTGATACACGACCAGCCCGTGCCTTGAATGATGCAGAGGCGGAAGCGACATTTGCTCGACGTTGTCCTACCCTGTATAAAGAGTACAAGGGTCCGAGTGGCACTGATGAGTTAAAACTATGCTGCGATGCAGCACAAATTGCCACCATGGATGCCGGTTTAATGCAAGCGGATGGCGTTTATTCTCGTTGTCCGACATGTACAAAGAATATGGGACTCACTGTGTGTGCGATGACATGTGCAAAGAATCATACATTATTCCTAACAGCCTATAATGACAGCAATCCAAATAATGTAGATTTCGTTAAAAATATTGATTATCGTCTAGTTGATAATACAGTGGAAAGAATATATAATAGTTGTGCGAGTATACAACATCCGCAAACTGGAAGACCGGCCATGGATTTGGGATGTGGTGCTTATAATGGAAAAACGTGTAATTATCGCCGTTGGTATTACTTTATGGGAGATGAGGACAATGATTATGTACCCTTTGGCATCAACTATATGTGGTCGAACGATGCTTCAGAAAATTCAACGGATATCTATTTGGAATTGCATCCTTTGGATTGTGGTGAGAAGTATGAGGATAATTATGCCTGCGCTTGCATTGATTGTGCTGAATCGTGTCCTTTGACTGATGCACCGACTGGTGTTGAGGATCCTTGGCAAATAGCCGGTCTCTATGGTGTCACATTTATTGTGGCATTAGTTTTGGGTATTCTATTCTCTATCCTTATCTGTTGGGGTGCCATTGGTCATCGATCACCACCAAATGTCTGCATGCCCACTTTATATGGAGAGTTCTTATATCTCGGTTTTCGCTGGTGGGGTACTTTTTGTGCCAAACATCCGGTTATAGTATTAGCTTTATGCAGTTGGACAATTGCCGGTTTGGCTTATGGTATGATCTATATGTCTATAACGACAGATCCTGTTGAATTGTGGGCTGGTGAGGAGAGTCAGACCCGTATTGAAAAGGATTACTTTGATCAGCATTTTGGTCCATTCTATCGCACCAATCAGATCTTTATAAAGGCCATCAATCAGAGCTATGTAAGTTGTATTGAATCTATAATAGTTATTGATTTTATTTAATATCGATATATTGTTAAAAGTTCACTCATGAGGCAAGCAGCGGTCTTTTAACCTTTGGCCCGGCCTTTGAGCAAAGTTTCCTGCAGGAGGTCTTTGAATTACAAGAAGCTATTGTACAATTGGGTCAAGAGGATAATGCTGGTCTGGATAAAATTTGCTATGCTCCGGTTGTTAGAGCAGGTGAAAAGGCAACTGTGGATGATTGTCTAATCCAATCGATTTATGGCTATTTCCAAAGCGATATGAACAGATTTCAAAGCTCATATGTCGATGCGAATAACTATACAATCAATTATTTAAATCAACTGGAGGATTGCCTACGGTAGGATCAATGCACTCCCCTATTTACTTACTAGTTAATTAATCATTCAATCATTCATTGCTTTTTCCTAATTAGTGTACCCATGATGGAGGATTGCTTTGGTTCTTATGGCGGACCTATTGAACCAGGCATTGCTGTCGGTGGGATGCCATCGGTTGATGTTGGTGATGATCCAGATTATATGTTGGCCACTGGTTTAGTTCTGACATTTTTGGGCAAGAACTACAATGATGAGGCAATGATACAACCGGCCATGGCATGGGAGAAACTTTTTGTGGACTTTCTAAAATCATATAAGAGCGATCGTTTAGATATTGCCTATTCGGCAGAAAGATCCATACAGGATGCCATTGTGGAATTATCTGAGGGTGAAGTCTCCACTGTGGTAATCAGCTACATGGTAATGTTTCTATATGTTGCCATTGCCTTGGGTCACATACGGAGCTGCTGTGGCTTCTTGAATGATTCACGCATTATGCTGGCTATCGGTGGCATTGTCATTGTATTGGCTTCAGTTATATGCAGTCTAGGATTTTGGGGATATGTTGGCATTACCACCACTATGTTGGCCATTGAAGTTATACCATTCTTGGTGCTTGCTGTTGGTGTTGATAACATATTCATAATGGTTCATACATATCAGAGATTGGATCACAAACGGTTTACGACCACCCATGAGGCCATTGGTGAGGCAATTGGTCAAGTGGGACCATCGATCCTTCAAACGGCGGGCAGTGAATTTGCGTGTTTTGCAATTGGAGCACTTTCCGATATGCCAGCGGTTAAGACATTTGCCCTATATGCGGCAGCTGCCATTCTTTTGGATTTCCTATTTCAAATAACTGCATTTGTTGCCCTTATGGCCATTGATGAACGACGATATTTAGATGGACGATTGGATATGTTGTGCTGTATACGTAGTCAGAAACGGAAAAAGGATCGTCAATTGGAATTAAATACAGAGATAGAAGAGCAGTCCAAAGAAGTGGGCGTATTGGAGAAAATTTTTAAAAACTTCTATACACCCTTTTTGTTGTCAAAGTGAGTTGAAAAATATCAAAGATAAGCAAAATGTTCTCTACACTGATTATTCCCTATAAATAGTCTGATCCGACTAATTCTTAAACTTGCTTCCCGTACATATCTAAAAAGATTAACTAGCAACTTTCATCCACATTGCTTAAAAACTAATGCCTTAAAGCTGCAAAGAAACAGACAGACGGACGTACAGACACGCAGACAATAGTCACTTTTGAGGCTAGTCAAAAATATATATTTTTAATGCTCTGTTCTATGAGTTACAGTCAACTGACTAATTTTTATTCACCCTTTGTAATATCTTCCTCTCTCTCTCTCTCTATCTTATTGCAGACCAGTTAAGGTGATCGTCTTGCTACTATTTACCATTGTCACTTGCCTATCATTAATGGTGGTGCCATCAATTGAACCAGGCTTAGATCAGGAAATGTCAATGCCTAAGAATTCACATGTTGTTAAATATTTCCGTTATATGGTCGATCTATTGGCCATGGGTGCACCAGTCTATTGGGTGGTTAAACCTGGTTTAGATTATGCTCGACCAGAAGCTCAGAATCTCGTTTGTGGTGGCGTCGAATGTAACAATAATTCATTATCTGTACAATTATATACACAATCACGTTATCCAGAAATCACAGCCTTAGCCCGTCCGGCATCATCTTGGATAGATGATTATATCGATTGGCTGGCCATAGCCGATTGCTGTAAATATAATATAACAACGGGTGGATTCTGTGCCAGCAGTAAGTAACTAATTAATTAGATAAATGGGAAATTTTCTAATGTTATTTTCTCATACTTTTCCTTGTAGATTCTAAAAGCGAAGATTGTTTGCCCTGTGAGCGAAGTTTTACCGAAGATGGCCTACGACCCGATGAGGCAACATTTAATAAATATGTTTCATATTTTCTATTTGATTTGCCTGATGCTGAATGTGCCAAGGCTGGCAGAGCAGCCTATGCTGATGTAAGTTTAAAGAATGCAAAAAATGGTTAAGAGATAGGGCTAAGAAAGAGAAGGATACGTAGAATTTTTTCTGGTTTTTTAATGAAGAAATTTCCCGCAATCTAAGCCAACGTAGTAAATCTAAAACCACTGTAGAAGTCTCTCAAATTAATCTCTCAGTTTGCAGCCAACTGTGCGTATACGCAATTAAATTAAATAATTTAATTAAATGTTTAATTTTGTCAATTTCCATTTTTTATTTATATAATATTTTTGATTATTTTACAGGCTGTCGTCTATACCCTAGATGATGAGGGTATCGCTTCCGTACAGGACACTTATTTCATGCAATATTCAACAACATCGACCACCTCAATACAATTCTATTCGCAGTTGCGTGAAGTTCGTCGCATAGCGAATGAAATTAATGAAATGTTTAAGGAGAATAATGTTGATGCTGAGGTCTTTCCATATTGCATATTTTTTATATTTTATGAGCAATATTTAACCATATGGAATGATGCCCTTTACTCTCTGGGTCTATCACTAGTGGCCATCTTTGTTGTTACCCTATTGATAACAGGTTTTGATATTACCTCAGCCCTAATTGTGCTATTTATGGTAATTTGCATACTTATCAATATGGGTGGCATGATGTGGGCCTGGAGTATTACATTGAATGCCATATCTTTGGTCAATTTGGTTGTTTGTGTGGGAATTGGTGTTGAATTTGTTGCCCACATTCTGCGTTCATTTAAAAACCAAACGGGCACAGCTCAACAAAGAGCTGTCAAATCGTTAAATGTTACCGGAAGTAGTGTACTATCGGGCATTACGTTAACCAAATTTGCTGGCATTGTGGTTCTAGCATTTTCCAATTCTCAAGTATTTCAAGTTTTCTATTTCCGTATGTATTTGGGTATTGTTTTAATTGGAGCAGCACATGGCCTTATTCTATTGCCAGTCATTTTAAGCCTATTGGGACCATTGCATGGCCTCTCAAAGAGAAGTTCAAGCAGTACACCCATTACGAACACTTTAGACATTTAGTTCAATTTTTAAGACTTAAGACAACAAAATAACTTTATATCTATGTGTATGTATGTAAATATATATGTTTAACAACAAAAATTATTAATAATGAAAAAACAAAATATATATATATATATGTATAAAATTTCGTTTTTTTTCAAGCCATAAAATATATTTGCATAAACAGTCCTTAGACATAGATATATATATATATATATATATATATATTTATATGTATATAGACCATCGCACCTTGAGGTTTTTATGGCATTCTGCCCTGTAACAAAACAATAAACAAGAAACTCAACAGACACACAGAATTCTGTGGCCAAGGGGGTTACGCCTTTTTGGACCAACAGATTTTGCCGCAAACATTTTTTTCTTTTGGCTAACAAGCATAAAGAGTGACAAGGAGGGAAAGAAAATGAGTAAGACAGAAAGAGACAGGAATAGAGAGAGAGAAAAGGCAGCAAGGTAAAACTTTGCCAGCGATCTGAGCTGAAAATATAGCCCAATTGAGTTCCTAAAGGCATTTGAATATTTACTTGTATAAGTAATTGTAAGGACTCACATAAGTAATTATAAATACTACAAAAAAAAAACCTCAAATATCCTTAATATTGACATAAATTAAATGGTTACTTGCACTAAAATATATATAATTGAAAGGAAATTTGTGTTCCAACTTTAATTACTTTCAATACTTAAATTTCATTGCATAGTAATTTGCATTATTTAATGTATTTACATTAACTTAAATGTACTTTATTATTTTTTCTAACTACGAACTTTGATCTACTTTCATCAAATGAACAATTTCTAATTGTAATTAGAATAATTACTAATTAAATTCCAGAGATAAGTTAAAAAGTGAAGTAATTAAATTAACTTAAAACTTAGAGAGAAGAAAAATATAAAACGTAAATAATAGCAGAAAATATAATTTATGTAAATTATGGAAGAAGAACCAAAATTAAAAAATAAAAGGAATTATTAAAAAACACAATTTTCCGCAATTCTTATAATATTCTTTTCTCTTTCCTTAAGATCAAATAAACTAAGAATCGTTTACCATATTTTGTGTACTTGAAGGAAAGAGTATTTCCAAAGAGATTTCTATTTTTTGCGGAGTTTTCTTTTTTTTTTGTTTGTTTTTTTGTGCCTCTGTTGCTTGTTATTTTGTTTTTTCTTTGGATTTTTGGATGAAGTTTCTTTGATAGCTTTTCTTGTTTTTAACTGCACCGCCTGCTGGCCGGAAAACGCGTTCTGCGGCTTATAAAAAGTAAAAGGCCAAACACTCCAAAAAAAAAAAAGAGTGAGAATGGGTAAGAGATAAGAAGAGCATGACCAAGACTTGGTCACGCACACAACAGAAGCGAGGAAAAAATAAGGAACAAAATAAAGGTAGAGATCGAATTCTAGATGCTCTGTTTAAAAGTTTAACAAGTTTTTACAATAATTAATGCCAATTCTTTCACTCTTTTGATTATATCAACTCTCTGGCGCCCTCTAGCGTAGTGAAATAAAAGGCAACTCTATTATATTAAACAAATTAGAGCAAAGAACTAAACTATTAACCTGTCATATTTGTTAAACTGTCCTTGTCCTTCTAAACTGTTAGTGTACTGGGTAGACAAATAGAAAGCTTTTCCACCCTTAAAATGAGTGTGTAGTGCTTTTAATTAAAATTAATAAAGTTTAGAGCAGTTTCAGTGCCCTTCTTGTCCATCCATTAAAGTATAATCACTTAATGCCAATGAACCAGAGAAAATATGTTGCTATCTTTTCTCTCCTTCTACACTTGCATTAACAGATACTATTCTTTCTCTCTCTTTCTCTCACTGACCGTATATTTCTAACGCTGTCGAGGTCAAACATTAAGATTTATACTCAAAGATTTATATGCTCAAAACACTTGAAATTCTGTTAAGGGCTATCTGACAATTGCTATTAGGCAATTAAATTATGAATCATCTATATGCATATGGTTAAAATCAATTATCAATTAGAGAAAATTGATAGATGAAGTGCAAATTGAGTTCCCACAGCGACAGTCGATTGAGTCCAGTGAGCTTCATTGAATCAAAAGTTAAGTGTAATTTCAAGAGGCCCAAAATGTTCTGTTATTGTTTTTTGTTTCCTTTTTTCTCATCTAGCCAACTTAATTGCCATTCAAAAGCTGCTAATGTATAATAAAATTAAATAGAAAATGAAAAAGAACAAGCAATAAAATTTTGTTTCTATACAACAAATTGACTGGCCGATGACCTATTTATGTATATATATATGAAATCAGTATGGAGAACTTTGTTTGGCATGTCAGAAAATTACTTTTCTCACATTGTTATTGAAAATTATTATTACAATAATGAAAACATTATTATTTTTATATATATATATAAATTAAATGATTTGAAAATTGATGAAAATAAATGAAGTTAATATAGCAAAATTTTGAATATTCAAAATAAATAATTATTAGAAGTTGTATTTTAAATAATATTTAATTATAATTCTTAAGAAAGTTTAACTAATTTTTATGAATAAAATTTATTATAATTATATTTGGCAACTTGTAAATTCATTACTGAATTTTTTGGAATTTTTTTAATATTTTATTTAAATTTTTTTATATATATTAAAAAATAATTTTAATCATAAATAAGAGACTTTTATTTTAGTAGCAGAAAAAAATGTCAATTCGATAAAATAAAAAACGTGAAAAATATTTAAAAAGGTTCCTTAAAATTACAAAAATTTATATATTTTAAAAACCAGTTCGTTCGTTCAATACCTCTCAGTTTACCACCCTGTAAATACTATAAAAGTCAATTGCTTTTATAAATAACACTAAGAAGCTTCATCATCGAAAGTAAATGTACATATATTTTATATAAAATACTAATAAAAATAATTCCAATAATCTAATCCTTTTTTTATAACAATAAATATGTTTAACATACACTAAGATAGCTCACCCTGTATATATATTATGGTTATAAGAAGTCTTTTTGTTGTTAAGCAATTTTCGAGTCATATAAATCATAAGAAGCATTTTCAAGATATATATATATACGCTTATCTATATATATATATATTTACATACATCTGTTTATATATGCAATAAAAATTTAAATTAATTGATTTTTTTCTAGCTAATGTTCTATGCCTTGTATTTTTTTGTTTTCTTATTGTTGCTTTTATTTTTATTATTTTGTGCAAATTTTTGGCCGATTTGCGGCCAATTTTGTTAACTTTCCATTCATATGGCCATAAAGCTAGGTCATAATTCACCAAGTGGTAGAAAATTCGCAAATTCACACAGAAAAAAAAATGGCAGAAAGTGGCAGCATTTCCTACACGTATAAATGTACATAAATAGAAGAGAAGGAAGAGTTTGCAGCAGTTGGAGACGACAGAGGAAGGCATTAAAATACAATTTTCGCATATTTATTAATCGGTTATTGGGCTTGGGGCATATGCCCCATTTAATCATGACTCCCCAATGCGATGACTCCCCTTGCACACAGCTCTCTCTCTCTCTCTTTCTCTCTCTCTGGATTTTCTTTTACTTTCCGCATGCGGGGAAAAATAAAATTTCACAAAATTCAAAACGGATATTCACTCGCTTATTTTTGTTGCTGCACTGCGCTGCGATTTAATTTAATTTCCATTTGAATTTCTCGTTTTTATTTTATATTTATATCACATTCCCGCTTCTTTTTTTTTTTTTTTTTTGTATTATTGTATCCTATTTTTTTTTTTTTTTGTTTTGCATTATAAACATTTTCAATTATATGCAATTTAACTAGCTTTTTGTTTCGGTAGTTGTATTTTGTTCGTTTCTCGTTTCTCGTTTGTTTAATAACAATTGTTATTATTGATTTTTACTTTCACCTCAAATAACTATAATTTTATATATAGAAAAATACAACGAATTTTGTATAACCTTAAAGTTTTGATTGATTAGATTAAACAACTTAAATTGAAATAGTTTAAGAAACTGAAAAATAAAGAATAGATATACATATATATATTTGATATATATTCTTCTTTTCTATATAAAAAAAAATATATAAACAATTCTGATTGACTAAAAGCCAAAAGAGAACTAAATGATGTATTAAAATATTTTATGTTAACAATTATGGCAAATATTTTCAAATAAAAAAATAAATAATTAAAAATGTTATTGAAAAATACATCAAAATATGTAAAATTAATTGATTTTATATTTGGGTAAACATTTTCTTTTAAATTGTATTTTCTTTTTGTTTCTTAAATAAATGAAAATGTAAACTAATACAATAGTTCTATTACAATGGAAATAAACACTTATTGTATAGGGTATAAAACAAATTTGCATAACCTACTTTTAAAACAACTAAAAATTCAGAGATTTTTCATTGAACAAATGTGTTCACGTATTTTGTTATTGTATTTGATTTGGAAACATATTGAAATTGATCGACAATGGAAAATTATTTGTATAAACAAAGTACATAGATAGAGACAATCGTAGCATATTTTTCATATAATATTGACAATGCTGCGTATACGTAATAAACATAAAATGATGGAAATTAAAGGATTTTAATTAGTTTATATTTTACTTAATTTTATTTATAATATATAAAGATATAAATAATTATATTTACATCATAACACAACTTCCATATAATATTGACAATGCTGCGTATACGTAATGAACACAATATCAAGGGAACTGAAGTGTTTAAATTAATTTAAATTTTACTTAATTTTAGTTATGTAAAATTAAAAAATAAATAGTTATATTTAGATCAATTTTAATTCACAATTTAATTACTAGTTAATATTTAAAGGTTTTTATTTAAAAATTGTTTAAAAATTATAAACTATTCCCTTTGATAATCTCAAAAAAGAACAAAAAATTAATATATTAAACCTTTTGTAAGTTAAAACCTAATTAAAATATTTTGCTCATTTGGATAATAATTGTTGCAAATCAATTGCCATGACTGCGAGAGCGAAATCTACTTTCAAATCTACCACAAAGTTCAGGGTGTTATGTGAAATCCCCCGTTACACATATATATATATCCATGCACATGTTTATGTAAATATAAAGATCTAAAATAAACATAAAATACGAGCTTATTTCCACCCGATTCGACCCACCTTACCATACGTTTAAAAAAAAGAGCAACTTTTCTGCTCCATTTAGCGAACAGAATATTTAATATTTTGTATAAAATTAATGCAGGCAATCAACTGAATAATTTTTTGATGATTTCATATCATGACATTCGGCATGTGGCATTCGGTTAGACCAATCATGATAATCCCTCCGAATGACATTGGCCAGAATTAGCAAATCACTTTTGTTATTATAATGATTATTATTGTTATTAATATTATTATTATTGTTGTTGTTGTTATTATCGTTGTGAACGAAAAATGTTGAAATTCCAAATTAATTAGAAAACGGAAGCAAATTGAATTTTCATATAAAAGACAAATACAAATACTTAAAAATTAAAGTTATGAAATGCATCGACTTTGTGTTACTCTACAATTAAATGTATTTAACATTATATAGATTATATTTTTATTAAAATTTATTGTAAGATAAATATATTTTTTATTTAAATACTTAGAAATATTCTTAAATTTATCATAAATATATAAAAAAAAAACTATTCCCTGAAACTTTATATTAGTAAAGTTAAGTTTAGTCCTTATTTTCTATAACCGAATCACAAATTCTGTACACATTTAAGTATATATCTCTAGCTTCGATTATAATCCAGCTACCTTAATAAGTGCAGGGTATTAAAATAGCCTACAAAGAAAAAAAAAATACGTAATTAAAGCAACAGACAGAGAGAATGTGATGGAAAAAGGTAAAAGGAAATACGCCAAAAAAGTGGTTAGGAGAGACAGAGGTAGAATATTTAATTTATTCATTTGCTGACATAAAATCCAGCCACACACACACACAGAAGGAGAGAGACGAATCAGTAATTTATAAACGTGCTTATAAGCCGCAATCCAATTCGCAATTCGCGTTTTGTTGGCCACCCGAAAATTACAGTTTGGGCGCAAAAATGTTATCAACAAACTGGCAAATGGCAAATGGCCAGAGACAGGACAACCAGCACCAAAGAGGAATGAACTAGACATTCGGGGAAAGGGAGACCAGAGAAAAAAAAGTGTCAGAGGAGTAAACGGAATGAAGGGTATGACTAAAAAACTAAACCTATGAGTTTGGCTCTTTTGCACCAAATTAAATTGAAAATGTGTAAAAACTAACTTTAACCCTAGAAATGCCAAAAGTTAAAAATAAAAATAAGAATAAAAAGAGTTTAGAAGAGAAAATGAAATGAGAATAAGAAAATAAATTAGAAATGTAATAAATATTTTTAATGGTAATAGAAAAATTTCTAATATTTTATAAATTTCCATTAACTTATTTGAATCAAAGTGGGTTAATTTACTATACAAACATTGCAAATGGTGTTAGAATTGACTATGCGAATGTCTGGTTGTCTAGTGTCTATGTTTGTGTGTGTGTATATGTGTGTGTGTGTGCGGGTGTGACGGCAATTTCCAACTAAATTATAACAACCAACCTCAACAAATGCGCAAAATTTTGAGAAATTTCATGGAAAATGCAAAAGCAAAAACAGTTTATACTGTGGTACAGAAGACTATGACTATCAGGCAACCAGAAACAACACCATCGCTGCTAACAACACACACACACAGATACACACACATACGCATGATAGCATTAAATGGCACACGTTTGTATCTACCGCCTACAACCCTTCTATCGTATCCACCAAATTCCGCTTTCATCTCAGGGAACATAACGAAAATGTCAAATGCACATTTGACCAACACACCCAGCGTGAGCTGATGGCCAACTGAAAACACACACAAGCATACACACACACACATACATAGACAGACAGGCATATGCACTTGCCCCATATGCAACGGATGGTTAAGGCTCAATACAAAAGTTGACGAGCAGGCAAAGTGTTGGTATTCAACCATCTATATATATATATATATATATATATATATATCCATTCATCCATCTATACAACCTTCCATCGATTGATTGGCCTTCCTTTCACACACTCACACACACACAAGATAATAATTTTTAATTAATTTTTGCCATTTTTGTTTTTTCTTGTGTATCTTTTATTTTGTGGGATTTTGTTGTTGGACGCCTGTGAGCATCTGCAAAAAACAAAATATATATAAAAAAAATGAAGCGAAATCATAATAATTATAATTATTTTCGTTTTTTTTTTTTTTTTGTGTTTTCTTGTTTTTTGTTTTCGCTTGGCGCTAGATAATCCAATTAATGGCTGCCAAGCACACACAAACACACACACACAAATACATTGAATGCCAGATGATCCTTAAAACAAGGTGTTCTTGTATTACACTGATTTGTTATAAACTAATTGAATTTGGGTTGTTCTGAATAACATTTTTTAAACAACAAATAAAACAAATAATATTATTAAATAACTTTTAGCTATAATTAACTTTCTAGATATTGCTTTAAGGGTCTTAAGCTAGTTGTAGTTGTATTCTATAATTGTATTGTTTAATTATTCAGTTGTTTTTCACTATTAAAGAAATCAAGAGGCAAAGAGAGTGACTCACAAAAGGTCCTCTATACTAGTTCTTTCAGTTCTTAAAGTGAAGTGTGACCGGGTCTAATTCGGATACCTAATAGTTTATCTGTATTAAGTTCTCCTTGGTTTCTAATATTATAAAATAACGAATCTATATACTCTATAATTTATTTTCTCTATGTAATTTTCCATATTTCAAAGTTGGCCTAGAATCAGGATCTTCTTTTCTGTATAGTCTTCTCTAATATAATAAGCAAAAGTATTTAACATTGATAAAATTTCCATCTCAAATATTTTTCTAGTTTGTGTAATTAAAAATTATTAAACAATTGACAAAATATCAATGCTTTCTTTTTAGTTTAAAAATTTAGGAAAAATATATTTGATTTGCTATAATAATTTTATTGGTTTGCGATTGATGGAATGTCATGCATTTTGAAAGGAATATCATAATTATTGAGTGTTTTTATGATGGCCAACTGCTCAACTGAGTTCAATTAAAATCATGGCCAAACGATATCAATTAAGAGCAGCAACGCAGCAACGTTGATTGCGACCACCCACATATAACTAAGACTAAATCCAAGAACACACACATAAAACACTCTGCCACGAATCAAGGCATCTCTTTCCCCATGTGAGAAAACGTCAAACAACAAGAGCAAGAGCAAAAAAAATTCACACAAAGACCAAAAGGGATTGGGTATGGATAGAGGTAGGGGTAGGGGTCTGATTGTCAGTGTAAGTTTGTGAGAAAGGGAGAACTAAGCAATTGCTTATCTTTTAGGACTGTGTTGTTGCCCTTTTTTTTTTTTTTGTTTTCTTCTCCTTGTCTATCGTAATTATGAATCTATGTTATCCTTTGTGTGCACTCAATCAAAATAGCTGATTTCTTTTATGTTTGCTCGAACGGTGGAACCCTAGGGGGACAAAAGGCAAACCATATAGCAGCAAGCAACTATTAATGATATGACCAAAACGATACAAAAATAAATAGTATGCTATATAGTGTTATGTAAATATATATAGGTTTATATACAAACAAAAGCTTATATAAGCTATAGGAAAATTCAATTTTAATTTGAATTATAAATAGTAAGAATAAGTAAGAGCTCCTTTTCAAGACTTGAAACAAAATATAAACTAAATACTGTTTATCCATCATCAATATTAGAAACAATATTATAATATATCACTTATGTCATATTAACTTTCAATCTTAAAGGCTTATAAAGATTAACTTATGCTAAACTTTTTATTATACAACAATGTGAAAGATTTTGTTTAGACAAAATATATTCTATTACATTTAGCAAAAAGTGAGGAAACGATTTTTTTATTCTCATGTCCATCAATGTCCATCAGTTGAGAGGCTATAATAATGACCATGTAACACCTGCAATATAAAATCTCTACACACACACACACATACACACATCAAAGAATTTGTCATAAATCCATCAACGGGAACAACAACAGCAGGAGCAATATCCGTTATTCACTTTTTGGTAACATAATCAGCAAAAACTGTTGCATACCAAAAAGGACCAGTAAACACATACACACACACACACACACACACACACACACCCATACACAATCTCTCTTTTATACTCTCTCGCTCTCTCTTTCTCTTTTGCTATTATTCTCGTTCTCTCTTTTTCTTTCACTATGTCCATCTGTCTGTCATTCTCTTTCGGCACGCTATGCCATAAACAAGAACATGTTGAACAGTTTTAATAACTTTCGAGTTGCATACTTTGCGGCTGATGCTATGATGATTTTTTATACCCTTGCAATAACATTTACATATTTGATCAGCTGCTAGATCAGCTGATAATGACCAATACTTAAAATAAAGTGAAAATAGTAGAAATTTTACAGCCTTTTCGTTTAGCTTATTATTAGATTCGTAACGAATGATACAATTTTTAAACTCATTTTTATTTGCTTGTATATAAAACTATCAGAGGAGGAACTATTTTTGTTTTTTTTTTCGATGGAAATTTAGGCAACTTTGATGTCAAATAAAAGGAAAGTTAATGGGGTAGCCATAGTTTCTGTAGATATCATTGTTAAACTTTGCAGAGTTGCCATATTTTGTTAGCTATTAGATTATAGTAATGATAGTTATCTTATTTTTATTCTCCTTTTGTGTAGATACTTTGCTCGGTAATTTGCCATTACCCAAAATATTCAAATGAACCAACTAAATCGAAATCGTGTACACCTAATCAATGTGGGTTAAGTGCCAAACAAAATCCCATTCTCGACCCTTTTCCATCTTAACCCATGTGCGAGAGAGTAAATGATGTTCGACTCTTTACTTCATACAAATAGCTGATAGCGAAGGGTAGGGTAGGATGGAAGGTATGTGTAGGGTAAAGATGGAAAAAGATGCCACCTCGGCTCTGATTTTTATCGCTTTAATGAAGTTTCATGCCGTTTATGCTGCCAGCTGCCAATGTGTTTTTTTTTTTTTGTGTTGTTCGGAGGAGCTGAAGCTATAGCTGTTGGTGCAGGAATTTTGTTAAAAAGTTTTTTCCCCCCTTCTCGTGTATATTCTGTATATACTATAGTATAGTATACTCTATCTTCACACACACACACACCTAGAGTAAAAGGGAAAGGAAGAGTGTTACCGAGAGAGAGGGAGAGCACACACCCGTGCTCCCCTACTCCTTTCGCTGACCGAAGCGCTATTGATGCACGTCTTTCCAGTCTATTACTATCAGCACTTTTTTCACTTTGGCGCATTTTGTTTTCCTGGTTTTTTGTTAGTTAACAGTTTATTGACTTCGCTCAACTTGTCGCCCGTTATAATGTCAGCAAATTGTTAAAATGCTTTGTTAGGAATTTCAAACAATTTTTTCTCCCCTTTTTCCTTACAATATTTTTTTTTGATATTTTCTACACTTTTTTTTTTAGTTTTTCGGTTTTTTTTTTTCTTTTTTTGGTAGCTGCAACAGAAATATGCTACTCGGTCTTTTACTGTGTTGAGAAAATAGTTTTTCCTGCGTCCTGCGTCTGTTTGTCCTGTGGGTAATTTGCCAGCAACAAGAACAACAGCAAGCAACAATAGCAACAACATTTTAAGCGTTTGAACTTCAAAGTCATAAAATATTTGTTAAGCATTTTGCGCTCAATTTTCTTTTCTTTCTCGTCGTCTCTTTGGGTGGGAGATAGAGAGAGAGAGGGAGGTGGGCTTTTTTCGTTTTTGTAGCAGGTCAGCAAACAAACAAACAAAAGCTGCTTGCTATGTCTCGTGTCCTTTGTCCTGTGTCCATGTATCCCATATCCTGAGTATGCCCCAAAAAATAATAACCAATTCGTAAGCACATTCATTATGCTCGGTAAGCACACACACACTAACACAGCCCGAGGAATGTTAGCCAGGATAAAAGCATGGCTGTAGTCTAAAGGATAAACTATTCATATTAAACTGCATTCTATATACTCCCCAAATGTGATTAACTACACCTCTGTACTATACTTAGAACTGAAGCAAAGAACTTTTAATCGTTGGCTGAATAAAGTTTATATATATGCTGGATCGAACAGTTAATGAACTAAGCTCACAAGTATATCTTTCTTAGATCTACCTTTTAGTTGATTCGTTATAGAAATAAATGCTAATATGAACTAGTTCCAGTTGTAGTTCTTCAAATTTACTCTGTTTCCTGTTTCGTTATATGCCTTAAATGTCAAAAGTCCTTCGATTGCTTTTCAGAATCTGTATCCTTCTCTTAAACCCTCGCATACTTTCTGCTTCTCTCTCTCTGTCTGTCTCTGTCTGCTGCTTAGCCTGTCTCACTCAGTTTTAATGTGTTTTCTTTGGAGCATTTTAACAAAATTAAAACACATTAGTGGTGAGCGTGAGTTCTTCCTTGGGTTTGGGTAGCCCCTCAAGGAGCGTTTATTAGTATTTGTGCTTGATTTTCTTTCCTTTTTTTCTTTTATATTTTGTTTTTTTTTTTTTACATTTCTTCCCCAACTCCTGTGTCCTGCTACCCACTTGCCTGCTGTGCTCTTTCCTGCGTTTGTTGCTGCTGCTGCTACTGCTGTTGTTGTTGTTGTTGTCAGCGTATTATAGCAAAATGACAAGCAAACAAATTATGTTTTTGTGTGCTTAGCGCGTGGGCTTAAATGTTTGGCCCACAAACACTTTGCAAATTGTAGCATGAAGGCGCTTGGAGGGCTCTGACATAGAATGAAATGGAATGGTGGATGACGGACTCACTGTCGAGGGACGAGAAGGTAGCCAAAAAAAAAAAAAAACAAAAAAAAAATACGAAATGGAAAAAAAAGAAAAACTCCTGCGACCTTATCCCACAGACGCCTTGGGATAAACACGCAACGAGCAACATTTCTATCGTTTGGCCATCATCATGGGGGGAAATGGGACAAAGGAAGCAAGAGAATTACAATGGGAATCAGCAAGAGAAAGAAAGGTGACCAGGCATATTATAGATACTCATTATAAATGTCCTAATGTAAGTGTAACAATTTTCACCAGAAATTTCAATTGAAATGATTTCAAACGGTTAATCCTATACAATTTCATGGTTTGTAAGTTTGCAAAATATTCAAACTTTGTTTATAACAAAAATTATATAACAAATACCAATTTTATAGACATTTATCATAAAACTCATAAGAAAATATATACTGATTCAGTTAAAATTGAGTGAATTTGTTTATATAGATATAATACTTATAAATCCTAAGTATTTTAAGAATCGTTTCATAGACAGCCAAAATATTGATCTTATAATTCATTCTAGACTGCTCGTTGTTATTGGAGGTTTTTGATGTGGTTTCCCTATGTAGAGGAAAGAGAGGATATATAGTTAGGCATAACTTTGTGAACTTAGTTTATCAAGAATTTATTTATCGTATTCAGTGGATGATATTTTCTTCTATGCTCGTTAATATCTGCAAGAGTATAAAAAACAAAATTTGGAATACATTTATTTAAACTTACTTCTTAGCTCTATTTCAGTTAACAAGCAGTACAGATTTTAAAAACTAAGTAAGTTTGTCAATTGAGATCTTAAGACTCTTTATGAAATAAGGAAACCGATGGAATTTAATCAAAACAAAATTGTTAAGCGATATTTCGATTTCCCCTTAATAAAGATAGAGAAAAAGATTATACAACACTCATATGTCTTAGGGTTGCCAAAGTGCTCACAAAATATGTATTTTACAGTGTTGATCAGTTTCTCAAAGCATATTAAAGCTAAAAAATGTGACCTTGCTCTGCTGTGGGAGCTAAACGATCGCATTCTTTGATTCTCTAAGTTTTCTGAAAGCTCTGCTTTGAAATTTCTTTACCAACAAATTTGCACGGTGTTAAGAAAATCACACTTTCCTGCCTTATTTATTGCTCTAAGTCTTTCCTCCTTTTTCTTTCAATATAACTTTAAGGCAATTTCAAAAACAACAAATTCTTCTGAATTATTAAATGGAATGTATTTTTATAGTTTTATTTAATAGATTATTTATAAAATTTAGGAAAACTAACTTCTGCTTCATTACAGAAAACTGATCTCAACGAGTTGTCTCTTGATTTAACGAAACTTTTGAACTTTGTTTTACACTGTCCAACGACTTCTTTTGCAAAGTATTTAATATTAAAAAGATTTAATTAATATGAAACAATCTTTATGGTAAATTTTTATGATTTTAAGACCAAGTCTCAATGTCCAAACTCTTTTCTCTAACATCTTTGGTTCCAATTTTCGTTGTTTATTTTTTTCTTTTTTTATTTTTTTTCTTTTTTTTGTTTTTTTACTTATTGTGTTTTGTTTATTTGCCAGTTGTTTTTTATTTTTTATAGTAAAGTTGTTTAGTTTTTGCCTTAGTTAAGATATTTCTAGTGCTCGAGCCTGCCAAAATGGGTAAAATGAAAAAAAAAAAAAAAAAATAGAAAAAAAAGGAAAACAAAAATAACAACACGGCAAAGTTTTAGCATAAAAACAAAAAGAAGTAGAAGTAGAAGTAAACCAACAATGCAGAAAGTTCTCTTTCACTCTTGTTTCGCATTGCAAATCGCAGTAAGGACGAGATGAGGATATGACACCGCAATGCAAATATGCCACCACCACTACCACCAGCACTGACAACAGCAACAACAACAATTGCAGTGTTACAACAACAAAACCTTAGCCAATGCAAAGTGACAAGCCAACGCCAACGCCTCAGGCCCAACTCCAACGAAATCAAAAAGACGGAATGGGAAAGACTGAGAGAAAGAGAGATAGAGATATAGAATAGAAAGAGATGCAGCAATATTCTTCTGAACGCCTTTTATCAGGTTGCTGCACAGAGAGAAATACAATTAGTTAATACTCCAATTCAACGACGACTATTAAATACCCTATATATAAGTAGTTGTGTCCTTTGCTAAGATTTGTTTAATTGCTTAAACTAAATCTTCTAATCTTTTCTAAATAAACCTCTTTAAAATATTCATTATAGATATCGGAATACTATGTTGTAAGCTCTATTAGATCTAACTGCCTTATCTTACTTACTGCTCCTTGAGATCATGTGCCGAAGGACCTCTAAAAACAAGGTGTTTGGTAGTAATCTCTACTAAGGCATTATGAATCCTTTTGGTTTTTGAAAAAATAGAAATATACTCCAAGTTCCTTTTTTATCCATGGTATTATATTATATATTTTCTCTTTTGTTTATTGTGATTATTCTTAGCATTTCTGTTTTGGACATTACATCCTTTCTTTTAACTTTATATTCCGCTTGTACTTCTTTCTTCTTCTTTTTTTCTTACCTAATATTATTTGTTATTTTGTTTGTTGGCCTAAACAATTTCTTTCAGTGGCCAAAGGTCCAGCTGGGCAGTTCCAGTTGGCAACCAGCGAACCTATGTACATACATTTTACCCCCAAAATGACAGTCATAACAAATTAAGAAGGTTACCTTTATTACCCGAGACTAGGGAGCAACTCCAACTTGGCCAACTTCTGGCTGGCTGCCTAAGTACTTTTGCCAAAAATCTTTGCACGTAGAAGGGAGAATACAAGAAGTGAAACAAAAGTAAATATAATGCCACAACGAATCGAGGATACTCTTTGCAATATCCTGGTATACTATATATATATTTATATATATATATATTTGTTTTCTGTAAGGATTGCATGGAAAATTCAGCGTAGAGCAAGAATAATGACAGACAACGAGTGGCTACGGGTCAAAGTTGTTGCTTTCATTGCGGAAAAGTTGTAGTTGTACTGGTGGGTAATAGGGTTGCCACGTTATGATGGTAATAGTTAGATGGAAAAAGGGGCAAAGGGGAGGGGTGTCAAATGTGAGCCAGAAATATGTTTGCTTTTACAAAAGTCATAATACCAACAACAAGTACAACAAGATCAAACGGCATTCAATGCAAGAATATTTGTAAAAGGTAAATGGAAGGAGCCAACAACAGCGGCAGGATATTTTAGTACAGTAACGGCAAGAGGTTGTTCATGTTGATGTTTGCTCTTGTTTTTGTTGTTATTGTGACTTGGGGAATATGCACGTGACCAGAAGTTGGCTTTATGTTGTTATTATAAATTGCATACACACACACACACACAGAGACACACAAGAACATGGTCGGTACATAGGCGAGAGCAGCAATTATCCCAGATGCATTTGAAGATGAATTGCACTTGTAATTTTTGGTATTTTACAAAATTAAGGCAAATTGCAACCTCAACATTTGTACAAACTAAAGAGAAAAAACATGAAAAAAAAAAACATGATAATAAAATTCACAATATTATGAAAAGCAAATTGTTGTGAATTTTATTCTATACATTTCAAGATTCGCAATTTGTTGCAAATATTTATGAAATAGATATTTGATGATCCATAGTCATTGTTTAGCTTAAAATTTAATTTTCAAATAAGTTCTCAAGTTCACTTCATACTAAACAGTTAACTTATGAACTTGTTGACAATTAACTTAACTTGTCTTTCATTAGTTTAAAATAATTTAAAGTCAAGTCTAGATTCTATTATCTTAAGTAATTTAAACTTGATATATGTATGTATTAAGGGAAAAACCGACTTCGAATACCAAATAGAGTTACTTTGATTTACTAAATAGAAGTGCTTTGAATTGACCTATGAAATGATTCCTTTTACATACATAGTTAATATATGCTATCTCGCTCACTATTATTAGCCAATTTGGCAGTTGACATTTCTGTATAAAGTTTACAAAGGGAAATCTCCGATACTTATCATCCGATTTTAACAAAATTAAAACAGGAAGTAGATGACAATTATATTATTGAGTGTACAAAAGAAGAATACGATACCTTTAATACAGTTCAAGTTATTCCCTTTCTTTCAAAATAGCGCGGGCGGGTGTAGGCGTGGCAAACATTTTAAAAAAAACTTGATCTGCGTATACCCTAGGCGGTTCTACAAAAAAAAACTTAAGAGTAGTTCTTGTAGTTTTCGATACCTTAGTGTTCATACAAACATATTGACAGGACAAAGCATCGACTCGACAATCGATACTGAACAAATCTTTCTTTTTGACCAAAAGCTTTTAAAACAAAGAACAATATTCTGAAAATAAAATTTAATAAAATAATAATAATTGCAAAATGGTTAAAAAGGAGGCAAGACCTTTATTTTTATACCCTGTACCCATAGGGTAAAAGGGTATATTAAAGTCGCTAAATGTATGTAACAGGCAGAAGGAAGCATTTCCGACCCCATAAAGTATATATATTCTTGATCAGCATCAACAGCCGAGTCGATTGAGACATGTCCGTCTGTCCGTCTGTCCGTCCGTCCGTCCGTCTGTCCGTCCGTCCGTCCGTATGAACACGTGGATCTCAGAGACTATAAGAGCTAGAGCAACCAAATTTGGTGTCAGCATTCGTGTAGTGTCTACGCAGATCAAGTTTGTTTCAAATTTTTGCCACGCCCACTTCCGCCCCCGCAATTCAGGAAAAACAAATAACTAGAGTAAAATTAAAGGTAGCGTATTCATATTTGGCACACCTAATAATATGGCCAAAAGGTATCAGCTGACCAAATTTTGTTAAAATCGGACAAGAAATATCAAAGATATACCAATGTACAATTTATACTGAAATGCCCAGTGCGCCATTGCGTAGTAAGTGTGAGCGAGATAGCATGCGCTCGTTGCTGCCGCTTGTGAGGAGAATTTTACTTTAAACTGCTGACAAATTTAAAGGAGTTTGATTTAATACAGTTACTCTACTTGGTACAGGGTATGCTCAAAGTCGGCAGGGACGACTTGCTTGCTTCATTTTTATTTTTTTTTGCTTGTGAACTCTTTTTTGATCCCTTAAAGCATTGGGTCAAAAGAGTCAGTGTGTGAATATTTATATGAATGTATGTCTTTGTGTTTACAATAGTTTAAATTTTATTAGTTATGAAAGCAAATGCATGTATATACATAATGTACCTATGCAAAAACCTTTGAATATATATATATGTATATATGTAGATGTCTGTGTTTGTGTGTGTAAAAGTTCTTTGTTGTGTGCATTAAAAGTTTGAATCGGATATAATAAACATGCATGGACAATTCCAACAAATCTCAAAATTTGCGAATTCTCTTCTTTCTATTGTAAGTGTGTGGGTGTGGGTGTGGGTGTTTTTGCTCCTTTGTGATGTGTCACACCATTCGACATATTAAGTATACGTACAAGAGTACAACAACAAAACGCATATGTATGTGTATTTTGGGTTAAAGTCAAAAAGTTCAATCAAAATGAAAATTGTATGCATTTAAATGCATAAGAATGCGTCCAAGTGTATCAATGATATCAATTTCTACGCATATAAAGTAAAGTAAATGAACAAGAAATATCAAAATATTGGCATTTAATAATATACATTATGTAGAGTCGACTATGAGATGCTCTACAATATAGCAAGAAAAAAGACAAAGAATGTCTCTTCCAGACTCACTTTTATAAATCTTTCGCTATAATTAGGAACTATAGTTATCGGATCAAATGGTTTTTTCTTACTCTTTATTATTCCTTTATAGGCACACATAGTTTAAACTATATTCCTATAATCTGTAAAGAAAAACAAGCGATCTACAAGAAGAGTTTAATAAAAGATAGGAATTGCAAAAGCTAACTTTTATTATAGATAGGGAGAACTCTTTCGAGAGGACACCGACTGTCGTTGATTTAAGGATTATGAATATTTTTAAGAATTATTATTAATCATGTATAGTCAAAGAATCTCCATAGGTTAGAAGCCTAAATAAAGGGCTTTTTATATCTGAAACAGATAACAAATATACAAAGAACGAAGGTCACACTAAAAAGCAATCGAAATGGGATCACTAGAAAAACAACAGAAGGAATCGCTAAAGTGATCAAAAAAAGTATCCCATCTTTGGAAGTTTGATTGGAGTTAAGGTGTCTGAAATCCAGAGAATATGGAAAATAGTTTTACAGTTAAATACAGCTAAATAAATTGTAATTGTAGTAAAATCTATTTAAAAATATAATACGATTGCCGCAAAACATTTAATGATTAAATTTTACGAGTTAATTGAAAGCCTACTTGACGGGCCCGTCACTTTAAATAGCTTAATACAGCCCTGAAGTGCTGTCACTTCCGTATTTTATATATTTATTATATATATATATATATAAATATATAGTATATATACTATGCATATACCATATCTGTCGCTATATATGTGCACATGTTTGTATGTATGTAAATTGACGTGTATATTCGCATTGTAAGTGTTGTCCGGGTGCTACTTTTGCCGCAGGAAGCGGCCGCAGCTGTGGGTTTTAAAATTTCAATTCATTTCCGTTTCATGTGCGTGTGTGTTTGAGTGTGTGTACGTTCCATACGCACAGCCACAGAAACACAAGCACACACACACACACACACACTGGGATACACTCACTCCCACACTGTAAAAGAAAAACAAAATACGCCTAAATGGTAGACACAGGCCCATTCACAGTCGCATTCCCTGGCAATTTGCGTATCTGCGTGTCTCCTACTATGTGTCTGTATCTATGTGTGTGTATGTATCTGTGTGTGCGTTCAAGTCCAACTCTGGTTGCTGCCTTTCGGTAGAGGCGTTTAAAAATGTAAAATGGCTTCAAGTCAAAAATTCAATAAAATTGGCGCTACACGCCCAATTCCAGTTACACATACCATACACACATATACATACATACGTATATATGTATGTATGTATCTACAAATACATATACATAGATAGATACAGCGCCTGCGAAAATTGCATAAATGCATGTGACAAATTGGTATGCCTTTGAAATGCATCCATGCAGCAGTCGTTCAATCCTAAAATCGAAATTCAATACACACACATAGGGAATCAAATTAGCTTGCCTATTTTCCCACACATTTCTTGGTATTTCTATGTAAAAAATTTGCAGCCACACTTTTATAAGAAGACAAACATGGTTACTATTGGAGATATAAAGGAATTGGTATTATTAAAAGTTTTATTAGAAGAATACCTTAAGCACTTAAAGCAACCTAAAAGATATAGAAACACTTAAAAATAAAGCAAATAGAGATATTTTATAAAGTTCAACTCTTTTGAAGAGGCCAACATATAAAAAATTTACATAAAATCCACCAACAGCGTATACATGCTATCTCACTCACTCTTATCGACCATTGTTGTACTTGGCATTGTAGTTGAAAATATACAAAGGGATATTTCCGATATTTATCATTCGATTTTAACAGAAATCGGTCAGCAAAAGCATATTGGTTATACTAATGAGTGTAAAAAATAAAAATACTATACTATTAACACATCTTAAGTAATTCATTTTTATTCAAATTAAGAGGGCAAAAGTGGACGTGGCAATAGTTTTCCATAAACTAGTCGAATCTAGAAACGAAGTTTAGATCTTGTTCTTATAAATTTCGAGATCTTTATGTTCATACAAACGAACAGACAGATTCTGCTATTGATACTGATCAGAAATATATATCTTTCTGGGACTTACATACATTTCATCAACCTAATATACCCTTTTACTGATAGTTACAGGGTATAACAATGTTTTAATCCTAGCAAACAAAAACAAACTCCCATAAAGTTAATTATCATGAATTTTCAATATAAAAAATGAACAATGTAAATAGTTTTAAACAAAGTATTTATTTTACTTACATTTCTAAATGTGAATACATTTGAAATGACCCAAATCTTATGATCGATTTGCCATACAAATTAAGAACTAACAAAAAAAAAATATTCTATCTCTTCCAATCATCTAAACTGACATCGACTGCAGTAATCCAAATCCAAAACTCATAATCGCAGACTGCGCCAAAAAAAATAAAAATAAAATAAAAGAAGGAAAAATATAAAAAAAAAAAAAAAAAAAAATGGTGAAAGGGAGAGAGCGAGAGAGAGAGAAAGAAATATGTGTATTTCTCTTCCCCCCTTTTTTTCTGTTCTATTTTAATTATTTACATAAAATTGCTGCTAAAAGATAGATATGATTGATGACATTGACAGCAGCCAAAAATGATGATGACGATGACGATGCCGATGACTATGGGCGATGATGATAATAATGATGACAACATTGGCCCCATTGTTGTTGTTATTCTCGTTATTATTATTATATGCTCTCGTCGTATAAATTGTGAATAAATAAAAAGTCGAACGAGAAACGCACGCAAAAATCGTAAATAAATAAAGCGCGCAAAGTGACGCAAAATGCACTAGGGGAAGGGGGGTTGGGTTAAAAAAAAAAAAGGGTATAGAATTGAATGGGGTAGAACAGGGCAGAATATGACAGTATGTACATATATGGCAGTACAGGCCAGAGCAACCGGAGGCTGAAGGAACAACATTTCGACTAACATTGAACTGACAACGAGTTTTGCCATTGTTTATTATATTTTATAATATTTCGTGCCGAGCGCAGCGATAAAAATGCTACTAAAATATAAATTATGCCAATACCAAAAACAAAAAATAAAATACAAAAGAAAATCAAAAAATAAAGAAGAAACCAAAACCCACTAGCAAACAATAAATTTTTGAAACAAAAGCGACAAATATATATATATATATATACACTTTGTTATAAAAGGTTACTTTAAGTAAATTTGATAAGTTTTATTTTTTGTAAAACAAAAGCCAAAAACCATATTTTTGGTAAAAATAAAATAATAAAAAAAAATAATAATTTAAGAAGTGAGTTTTTTGATATTAATTTAGTTCCTTAATTTTTAAAAAATAAAATTTTTTTTAATAATAATAATAGTTTGAAAAAAAAAAACTATTTTTATTTTTATTGCAAATTTAATTTAAATTAAAACAATATTTTCTTTTTTTATTATAATTTGTTTTTGCTTATGCATCTGAATGTTGTTTAATCCAATCGACGAAATAATGAACTCGAGCATAGCCATCGGGATAGGTTGAACCACAACCACCCACAACAAAACCAGCTACTCCAACCAATTCCTTATTGTAGACAGCTGGACCACCGGAATCTCCATTACAGGCACCATTATTGGACTCATGGGCTAAACACAATCCATTGACGACTCCCCAATTGATGGCATTGTCACAAGCATCAAATGTAAGGGATTTTAGTGTATTATATTGCAAATAACGTGGCAAATCACCTTGATGTTTAAGGAGACCCCAGCCAGAGATTATAATATCAACATTGCCAGGTGTATTTTGGGTGGGCAATGAGATGGCTTGTATACTATCCGAATAAATGAATGGACTTTCCACTTTCAAAAGAGCGACATCGTTTAAGAAGTTGCCATAATTCTCATGAACGATTATTTCAATAATGTTCTTAAGGACACCGCCACTAAGACGATCATTGGAACCGGCTCGTACACTAAATTGACTTGCTGGAGATGCTTGATAATCTCCATTTGAATCCTCATAGGTCACACAATGGGCAGCAGTTAGTACGAAATTTCGAGAAATTATTGAACCACCGCAACCATGAGAGCCACGATTACGTAATGAGATTTGATGGGGAAATTGATTGGCAACTGCATTCTCACCGCCAACAACACGGCCACCAGGAGCTGACTGCACCACCACCACCACCACAGTGAGGCAAATGATGGCAAAAACTTGAAATAGATTCGTGCCTGACATTTTGTTTGCAACTGGAAGAGTGCGATTATGCGTTCGAACCTTTTATATTTTTAAGACAACAAGGAAATGCCTAAGCCATCAATATTTATGAAAGAAATAGATTTATGTTAGTTTCTTATCAAACATTCAAAAAAAAAAAAAATAGTGTAGAGAAAATAATCTTTCTAGTGATACTAAAAAAAAAAAGAGTTTATCAGTATCGCAAGCAAAACTTAACGAAAAGGTGTCAATGTATAATATATTTTCCAATAATATGTCTAAATTTGATAGAAATAGATTCAATATATGTATCTTTCAGTTAGATTACAATAGTGGCGACGTTATCTTATCATTAAGCAAACAAACTAGCAATCTTAACTATATCAATGTTAATTATATGACTTTACAAATTTAATTTTATTTATCAATAGCAAAATAAAAACTTAAGTTTAAGTGAAAAATTTCAAGTTACATATTGTAAAGGTTTAAAAAATTATCTCAAGGTCACGGCAAAAGTTGCTAAAAGGTGAAGTGAAAGTAAATTGAATAATTCCAAAAAGGAAATCATTTACGTTTCTCTAGAAGGCAAATAAAAAGTAATTTTTACATTTTATGTTTTGATTTCTATCAAAATAAGAAAATATATAATAATTTTTATCAAACAACTCTTAAAAATTTAGTATAAATTTCAATACAGACTATTCCTGGAAATTATAAAAGTAATTTCTAAATATAATTTTTAAGGAAAACAATAAAATTTACATTTAATTAATATTCTTACAATTTTATATTAATCAAAGAAAATGTTTTTCCCCAGAACATAAAAATAAATAATGAAATAAAGTGAAAAGGAAGATCGCTTTGGGTTTTTAAAGCTTTCCTTTTCTCACTCTTTCTCTCTTCCTCTGTTTGCCGCTATGGGAACTTGAACTTTTTGTGCAGTCAATTCAAATTTTTTATGAATTTTCAACTCTAAACGCAGATGTTTTGTGAAACCAAATATTTAAAATTTAAGAAAACAACTCCACTAAAGTTATAAATTTGGAATTTCACCATAATTGTTTATGTTGTAATTTTTTTTAGTAAATTTATTTAGGTTTTTCATAACTTTGCAACACATTTATCTGAAAAATATTTCAGCTTGTTAAAGAACAAACAAATTGGCTTTAAAATTGAAATCAATTACTTTTAAAATATCAATAAGCTATCTAAAAATAAAACAAAATCAAAAAACAATGAAATGGAGCAAAAGAATTTGTGCAACAAAGTAGAGCAATCGAATTCGGCAACAATATTCAAATGCTTTATTTTATTATTTTATTTTTAAGTATTTTATTTATTTAGATTTTTATTTTCTAAAAGAAAATCAATTAAATTTTCAATTCCCTTTTTTTTTTTTGATTAACTACAGAAAACAAAATGGTTAAAGTGCCCATAGTATATTGTTACTAAGCAACTGGCAATTAACTGCAGCATACTTTGCGGCGTTGTGTTGCTGCAATAGAAAAGCGAAATTTTTTTTAGCATAGCTTTTGGCTTATTGTTTGCATTTGCATTCAATTAACAAATGCAAAGAATCACAAGTCGAAAGAAGGAAGTTAAATTTTAATGTGAATAGTGTCAAGCTAGAAGTAGATGAAAATGGCAAAAGAAAGAGAAAGGACAAGGAAATGGCAACGACAGAGAGAGAACCAACTGTAAAACGATTCATGATAAATCTATTAGCTTTGTTGTCGATGCTATCAGAGAGAGAATCACCAGACACAATTAGAGTTGGCAATCTTGAAGGAGAGCAAAGTAAAGAGATGAAGTTAGCCAGTCCTGTGAACAATTGTATGTGTGTGTGTGTGTGTGTGTGTGTTGGTGTGGCAACTTTTTAATTTAATCAAAACGAAAGGCAAATGCAAAAAGCAAACGGTAAAGGGCAAACAATGTCGAAGCCAACACGAAATCCTTAAGATGGAGTTGAAGCCTTGTGGATAAACTGGAAGTTTGGCACAAAAGTTTATATCAAGGTTCGCACTTAATTATTGACACTGCCAGGCCATGTCAGGACATCGCCGCCGCCATTCCCATTGCCGTCGCCTTCATTTCCCCTTGCCATACCATTGGCATTCCCAGCTGAATGGCTTAAAAACAAAAAAAGGAAACCTCAATAAAACACTAAATACATCAAATTCTTGATACGAATTTACAATATACCCTGATAAACATTTACTTTTTTAAATTTCAAACAAAATTATTGATGCCTACAGATATTAGAAACGTTCTTTCAGATTTTTCATTAACAAAATTTTCAGTCGATTCCAAAATTACTTTAACTGGTTGAGAATTATACCTAAGTAAAGCGGGAAAAAGAAATAATTTATTTGCAAAATTAAAAAACAAGAAAATACTTCTTAAAAGTCATCTCTTTATTTCTTTTTGCATAGCTGATATACCTTAAAAGGACTGTTAATTTCGAAGGTCCTTGCTAAAGGTTTTTGGGACATTTAAATTATGCACAGAGTCTTTGTTTAGTTGTCGTTGTTGTTGTTTTTTTGTTTTTTTTTGGTTTAGCTAACGCCGCAGGTCGGCTCAATCAAGCGTTTTTAATGGCCACAATAAGAAGGAAGGCTGATAGCCAAAAAGTGGTTGGAGTGGTTGAATGTTTAGGGTGGTTTGGGTGGTTTGGTTAACGTGTTTTTTCACAGGGGTTTGAATGCGTAACCACAAAACTTCAATTTGCAGATGGTCAGCAGACGCAACCAAACATTTAAAGTCAACTGGATTGCGTATTTAAAGTTGAGGTTAAAGTTTTGCAATATGCAAAATGCTTTCTTCTTTTCTCTTTTACTCTCTCTCTCTCTCTCTTTCTTTCTCTCTACTCTGCCAGATTTATCTTTCATCTTTGGCAAAGTGTTTCACAACTATTTCACTGCACTTGAGAGTGCAATGGACGTAGAAATGATAGTTGTGGCAAAAGAGAGGGGGGGTTCGGCAGGGATGATGGAGGAGTATAAAGGGTTACAACAAGGCAATGGTAGCTGGTGGCTCACTCGCGCAGCAAAAATCTTGCAAAAAGTACTCCCTTACCGACGTTATCGAATTAAATACATATAGACCCGATGTAATGTGAGCAACCGACGCTGCTGCCACAGGGCGATCAATGTGCAAATTTATGGAGCCAAGAACTGAAAAAGGTGGGTGGAGAGTGGGAATGGGGGGGTATGGTAACGGTGATGGTGATAGTGTTGGTAGTGATGGTGGTTGTGCTTTTAAAGCAAGTTAGTAGGTGGAGTGCTACCTACAAAATTTTGGCAGCCAAGCACGTGAATTGAGTCCAAAATTTTGCGCACTTGTGCAATGATAGCAAACCAGACCAGCATCAAGCATCCAGCATCCAGGACCAGGTAACCCATGTTCCCTGTACTTACACATGCACACATGGTTATATAAATGTATATATATACATATATAGATATATATTTATGTATATATAGTATGCCTATGTAGGTAAGTTCATTTAGTATATACATAGATGTGGCTATATGCTCTCTAGCATTGGCCATGGCCAATACTGAGGTAACAGTATACAAGGGCGCTGACTGGAATTTTCGTGGCCATTTGGCTCGCCTCTGATAGCCACAGAAAAATGTAACTCATTTCCCTTAAAGTTGCAAGTTTTTTTGAAATATTCTGCATATAAAGAATAAAAAAATATATTTTTGGTCGGTTTTTTTTTTTTTTTTTTTTGTTTAAAATATTTTATTTTACCATATTGCAGTGTAAGTTGTAATTCCAAAACCTTTGATGATCTATTGTTAATTAGTTACCTTAAAACTTATATTTGTAAGAGGCTAATCTTGTCTTTAAGCAGCCATAATCCTTATCTGGAATTCAAATCAAATTTCTTTAAAAAGATTTTATTTATTTATTATAAACCTTTTGTTTCTAGTTCAGATTTGTCTTCTTCTTTTTCAGAGATATAGTAAAATTTATAAGATTTTCTTAGTTTGATTTCGTACAATTTAAATCAATTCATCTTTAAAAATCTTTCTGCATTTTCGATTTGCTTACGTTCGTTATCTTACGTTTTCTTTTGTTTCACAGTTTCTGCAATTAGACGAATGATAGAAAAATAGATAGGGAGAGGGAAAATGAAAACGAAAAAAAAAAAAACGAAAATGCAAATGCAAATCAATAAGCAAGGAAAAGTTTTTTTTTTGATGCAGCACGTCAAGAAGGTCCTTCGACCGACCGACCGACCGACCGTCCATCCAAATTGGCCAATGCCAGCGGGCTAAATAGAACTAAACTGCAGTGAACTGCACTGCACTGAACTGAACCGAAGTGAACTGAAGGAACTGCCTGAGTTTAGGACGTGTTTTGGGCAAAAACCAAATACAAAGCAAAAAAATGAAAAAAAAGAGGAAAGAAAAAGGAGAGAATGGGTAAAGAATTTAACTCACAACTGAAGATGGGAGCGAAGCAAAGATGTTGGGGAGCTAATATGATTTCGTATGTTCAATTTGTGAATTGCCTGCACACCACGTACCGCAAGAGCAGGCCAGGACAGGACAAGACAGGACAAGACAGAAAAGGAATAGAACAGGACAAGACATGAGCAGAGAGAAAGGGCAAGGAACAGAGAATTGAGAATGGATGCAGGACATATGCATAACTACGTGGCATGTGCATTTTGCTAGCTTCTTGTTCTTCTGTTTGCTTTCTTTCTTCCTTTTCTTTTTGCTTTTTTTCTTTTTTTTTTTTTGTTTATTTTTTTCTTTTCTTTATTTTTTGGCGGTGAAGCACATTGTCGTGCAACAATTTAACATACAACGAGGTGGCTGTCAGCAACATGATTACCTACCAAGAGGAGTCAGAAAAAGAGAGAGAAAGAGATGAAGCATAAGCATGACAGGGATGGAAGTCTGACTTTTCCTGCCCGAGGAAATGCGTCTTGCACTTACTGCTGCTGCAGTTGCAATTGCAGTTGAATACAATTGGAATTGGAGTTGGGTTTGGACTCGACATTAAATGTAAGGCACTGTGCCAGCTGCAGATGCAGATTCTCACACACACACACACATGCACATACACTGGCAGTTACAGATCCAGACACACACACACACACTCAAATATACACAGTCAAACACACTCATACAATATACTGGGCCATTTTGCATTAAAATTAAGGAAATTTATAATGAGCCAAAATTGTCGTTGTCTGCCTTCAATATATTATTTACTCACTGACACATTCACATGTGTATACACACACACACACACACACACATACTGCCATATGCCTATATATTCATAGGACATATGAAACGTGAATCCTGCTCCTGGTACGTACTCTGTTCCTGAAACCATTTTCATGGGTAATTTATAATTTGTTCATTTCGATGATTACATTGTCCATTTCGCCATTTTCCTCCGACTCTCTTTCTCCCTCTGTATCTATCTATCTCTTTCACGCACATACTCTACTCTTTTACTCTTTTATCGATTTTAAGTTTGTAATATAAGTAAAACACAGTTGGGTCATTTCTCAAGTCACCTCATCATTTAGTATTATAGAAGGACGAATATTCAACAGAACGAAATGAAAATTCATATGGTAAATCCAAAATAATATCATATAGGATACCTAATTGGTATTGTTATCGTTAATCTATATTTATGATTCCATATTCTATAATCAAATTTAAAACTCTTCCAGACCGGCTAATCTCTTGGTATTTATCTTAAATAATCTGCTTATTACCAGCTTTATTTTGACTCGAATTCTGGAACATCATTTGTTCATCTATCTGTCTGTTCCTTCTCATCTTTAAGACATTAATTTTAAAGCTATAAGGATGAAAATTGATAGTTAAGCTATTTGGTTATATACACGTTGCAAGTTAAAGATTTGATCGCATCGGACCATTATATGTTATATAGCATAGAGGGTAAGTTCTCTAAAATGACCTTGATTTTTGATTTTACTAATTTTATTTTCTTTAGCTTTGACATAAAATTAATAACCTGTTGCTTTTCCAAGGATAAATAATCAAAGGGGAAAATTTTCGAGATTAAATGAGAACCGATTTGAAAAATAGTGAAGAATTTTGAACTGTAGTAGGCATGGCTATGGCATTTTGGTCAACTACATTAAATTTGTATTTTGTAGATTCATTTAAAGTTCACCAGTCGAATCGAATATATCAATACTGGAAATTATTTAACTTCTTTTATTTTTTAATATTTTTAGCGTGTTGTTTTTTTTTTTTTTTTTTAACTATGAAGTATCCTTTTTCGGTGTAAACTAATTTTCTTAAGAGGCATGGATCATAATGAGATTTATGTGATCCTTCGGGAAAAACTAAAACGCGCTGCTTTGGCAAGATGTAAGTGTGTCCTTGTTGCTATTTATTCTATAGGACTTAGTTACTTTTCTTTTTAGCCGCTTCAATAAGATTACCTAACCTACTCAAGCGATCCACTAATCCAACAACTTTACTTCGACTTTCGGTCAATCCGAACTGGGCTACTCCATATGCGCAGTTTTTCGTTCTATCAAGTAAATCTAAATCGCTATGGTAATCACCTTTTAATATCAACTTGCGTAATGGCCCTATAATCTGGCACTTTACAGGAAAAATTAAAGGATAATTTTTATTAATATAGCCGCATTCCAAAACCTTTCAAGTGCGAAATCGAAATAGTCTTTTGGGAGGGAAAGTTCTATTAAAATCTCGCATTGATATTTATGCTTGGAATTCCGGAACTAAAACAAACTGAAACAGATGGAAACGATTTACAAAACAAATTGGAACTGGCACAAGGTACAAAGGCTGTCAACATCATCGTTCAGTGTGGTATTTGGACTGTTAGTCTTCGGGGGGAAAAATCAAAACAAGATCTATATGTATTTGGAAGTCTAAAACTAGGTAAACACCTAGTTATTTTTGACTTCTATAAATTGCGAGAAGTCTGAATTGGCTTTTTCATTTTCAGAAATAGTTAATCCTGTATACTCGATACAGTACTGAAGCGGGCAATGCTGCCAGAGTTCTTTCTGGCGCAAGGTGCAGGGGCTATAATATCTTCGTTCAGTGCGGTGTCCAGATTGGCAGTATAAAAAGGACTTCCATGAAAATTGTAGTATTTATAGTCAGTACATTTTGTATAAAGACTTCCAAATTTTTAAAAGTTTTTAGATGTCTGATTGATCTTATCCTTGTAACGTATATTAAAATGATTTTTTACCAACTACAACAAGTTACCAAAAAAGAACAGGCTTGATGAGCTTTCGCAAAGTGAACTCCTTCTGGGCAAGACTCTGTTTATTTCTCCGCAGTTTTTAGACTGTAAATTTCAAGCTATTTGGATGAAACTTGGTAAATATGTTATTCAGTTATGTACGTGGGGCAAGTTAGAAAATTTTTGGAATCGGTGCACTATAAATAATAGTTGCAAGACATTAAATATATACAAGTATACACTTTTTAGCTAAAAAGTAGACTAGAATTTACGTAGGTTGAAATTCCTTTCAGTTTTCCTTAGTAAAATTAGTCGAATAAATTTTAATTGACACTCTGTTAGCAAAGCTGTCTTAAACTTTTTGGTCTAGTGACAAATTGCCAAATTAGTCCAAAGTATTTTATACATATATCTATATATATATATATATACAACCTGATTCTTCATCATTGAGGAAGGGACACTGCCATACTTTTTTTTTCGACACGTTATTGTTGTTGTTGGTTCACCCATCTCCCCATCTGAGTAGTGCGTACATGGCGAAAGCCAAATGACTGATGGCTGGTTAATTGTCTAGCCATTGCTTTTGTTTCGCTTTTACCAGAAGGCTCCTGCTGCTGACGCTTGAAACATTAGATTTAGACGTGGCATAGATACAGGACATGGACAAGGCAAAGGACAATGCGGTAGACAGTTTACTGCACAAATAAAAGATTGGTAGAAATCAAAATTTATTGGTACATCAAGGGCTTTAGATGATCCAAGAAGTATTTTGATCGGTTTTTTCTTTTCTTTGGATAAAAAGTTTATTAGAGATGGACTGTTAAGTATGAAAAAATATCGCAATTGAAGTATTAACAGGTACCAACAAACAGAATTTGAAAGGTAAGTCCTTTTGTTTTATTCTAGATTCCTTACATTTAGAATCGATTAGCTGATCAAGAAACGATCCGTGTATATAGGAGTCCCGTTTCCTAAAAAATTTTGCAAACTGCAAACAAATTGCTGCCATGGAAAAGAGAATATCATGGAGACTATTGAATTTTAGAACTTTCTCTGTCCAGAGTTTTCTTGTTTAATTTTACTTCTGTGTTTCTTTCTCTTTTTTTTTTGGAGTGTAACAAATGGCTAGAAAACACCGCATGGCGATGATTGTGATGACGACAATGTTTTCATTGTTTTTGTTACGCTAGCCTAAAGCCTCCCTTTATACCGGCCCTCCCTATCCTCCTACACTCTGTTCATGTTCCCATATACATACTCCTCGAACTTCCCACTTTCCCGCCTTACGTACAGCTGCCAGCTACAATATTTTACTGACTGCTTGCTGGCTTTTCTTTGCAATTTTGATGCTATTGCTACTGAAAAAAAAAACTACACTGAAAGAAATACTCAAATAAGTTATAAGAGTTTATATAAGACTAAGGACTAAGTTATCACTGAAGTAATCAATATTGATCATACAAAATACAAAAAAAAAATAATTTAAAATTCAACTATTTCCCATCTTTATAGGAAAAAACCAAAAAAATACTTTAATATATATAAATGTGCGAACAATTTTCTCGCTCAGTGTTCTAAAGGGCATGAGCGTGAAAGCTTGGAGAAGCTCTGGAACAGCAGGAAACGCAGTGTGCCAGTGCCTGGCAATAACGACGACCAGAACCAGTACCAGACTAGGACTAGGAGTAGGACCAGGATGTGACGACGATGCCATCGCCAGTAACAACAGCAACAATTTTTCAAGCACTTCCGAATGTTGCAATAGAAATCTGCATTTTTAATTTGTATGTGTTTGTGTTTGTGTGTGTCTATGTCGGTGTATGTATAGTATCTATATATGTATATATATGTATATGTGCGCGTTGATTTCTTCTTCATCTTTGTTTCTTTTATTGTTTGTTGTTTTGTGTATTCTTTGGCTTGTTTTTTAAACCACGACTTTATGCCCCAATCCCAGTGCCAAATGCAGCACCACCTACCGGGCCTTTCTGCAAACTGCATGAGCCCCAAACACACACACAGACACACACACACATTGCTTCACACGCATTCATGCCTATGGACCTGTCTGTCCTAATGTCCCTTAGCCCAATTCTTGTAACGTTTGATGTTCTTGTTGCCTGGTTGGTTGGTTGGTTGGTTGGTTGGTTGCCATCACCATGCTGTTTGCCGGATTGAGAGAGTGGGAATGGAGTTACTATACACCACTGTATACATATGTACCCAGTGCGATTTCCCTCTAGTTTACCATTTTTCTATTCTATCTCTCTTTGTGTATCTCCCTCTCTTTTCTGCTCGGTGAATACTGTATAATCCTCTTTATATAGAAAGTTCAGAAAAGTTACGGATGAAAGTGAAGCTCTCATTACAAATTAATTGAACATGAAAACATTGCAGAGAAAGAGTATAAAATTTTGCCTAAGAAATGAGAATTAAGAAATGCTAAAAATATTCTAATCTAAATTGGATTATATTTTTATTTTTAATATTTAAAAGCGCAACCAAGTTGATATAAGTAACAAGTAATCAGTAATTAAAATGATTTATATCCAAATCATTTTATATATAATAGAAATCAGATGTTTATATCTAAAACTACTATTAGATACGTTCAAATTAATATTAAGTGTTAAAAAAATTGTTATTAAATGAAAGTAAATATCCTTAGATTGTATTTAATCATTTATTCCTTTAATCACACAATTTCAACTTGATTACCAAACTTTAATTCTCTCATCAAACAAATAAACTTTTGGTATTTAGTTAAATATTTTTAAAGCTGCATTTATCAAAATCTTATTTGTTATAACATTAATATCGAATTTAAAATTTTATTATTTAAATAATTACTTTTTCATTATAATTAATAATGAACTATCTTTCTTCAATAATTCCACATGGATGTGGCTTAGGCCGATTCGCTGTTTCACCTTCCAAAAGCCAACTGCTCCATTTCCAAATGTTCCTAAACGAAAAATAAACTGTTCCTAAATTAATATATGCCATTCCTACAACTATTAATTAAGGCTAATTAGGAAAAAATTAATTTTTATTTATGTTCTTTTTAGAACATTTAAAAAATATTAGCGTAAATCTTTTAATACGAACTTAACCTTATTGGAACATTGTCTTGACTTTCTTATAAATTTTATTTCACCTAAAGAATTTTGTTTTAAAGAAATAGTTTCGGTTTTCTTTTTGTTTTTAATTTTTACATTTTAAAATGTCCACCATATATAACGGTACTTACTTATTTTTTACCCCATTCGCTTTTAGGGTGCAGAGAATGTCAACCAAAACTGTCGTTTTATAAGCCGGCTTGGCTGTTTTTTCCTCCACTCGAAGTTTGTGTTTATCTTTTTTTCCTCTCATTTTTTTGTAGTTTATGTTTTTTTTTTTTATAATTTTTTTTCTTTTTTGTTTTTTGGTCCAGTCCCTGCTATTGCATGCTGGGCAAATGCTACTGAGTGCTGTGGATGGTTGAGGAGAAGAAGGAGAGAGGATGATGCTGGTGAATCTAGGGGTGAGCCTCTGACAGGGCTCTGAGACATAAGGAGGCACTGAGGGAGAGAGTCGCAGTAGCATTTGATTGTGATATGCACACAAAAGCGGATTATGCTCGACTCTTTAGCAGCATCATTTATGACATGCAACAATAACAAGTGAAACCTGCAAGAGAAGGAGATGAACGGGGTATATATAGCAATGGTTATGGGAAATGGTATAAGGGGAGGTCAAAGCAAAAGGCGTAGTATTGGGCCAGGCATAACGACGACGAAAGCAGGCCAGGTCAGATCTAGGTTGGAGTCCTCCACTCCTGGGAGCGCACTCCACGCGCAATGCAATTTCGGTTAGTGGCCATAGAATTTTGTTTAGTTTTCGAAATATTTGTATTGTCACGCATTTGCATGTTTGCCATAGTTTCCAGTCATCCTCTAACCGCTGTCGCTTCCCATTACAGCATTGTAGTTACAATATGCCACACATATGTATGTATATATATCTCTTTCCATTCCCTTCCCCATTTCATTTTCTTTTGTGTATGTTGGGGGAAAAAAAAAAAGTTTGCTTAATTTATTAGTTTTTGTTATCAATATTGTTTCTGTAATTACCTAACATCAATGAAAAGAATAGTGTGGCTGCATATTGTTAGCCAATAATGCCAAAGGGCCACTCTATAACACAACAATTGAACTAATTTGGGTCGCTTTGCACAAGACAAAAGCTCTTCAAGAGCTCCACAGGAGCACAAGGAGCAAACAACTCAATCTGGAAACGACATATAGCCCACTTTTCACGCAGCAGTGAATCTTGCTCCAACTACTCTGACTTAAGCTCAACTCGGTTTGCCTTGTCACTCAAATTGGCCTGCAGCAAGATGGCTTTCGTTACCTCCGTTCTCTCTGTGGTTCCATTTACATACGTATGTAGGTACGTGTATGTACATATATGTTTTGCAACCATTTAAGATACAGATAATGCTAATTAATTGTATTGATTAGCTCATTATATCATTAGCCTTGGCGCGGAGTGGCGCACATACACATGAAATTTGCTTTCAGGGCATTTTCACCAGGATTCACAAGAATGCATGCATTTGCATGCATGACTTTGTCCACATATACTCATACATATATGTATGTATGTATCTGTGTGTGCACACATGCAGACAAATAAACTTCTCTAAATTGTTCTAATGGGTTAATGTCTGGTGCCATATATGAAAGACCAGCAGCAATTGGTTAGACAGGGATTGGGTTTCCAGAAAATCCCTTTGCTCCATCATAGTTCAGCTATCGTTGCACTCCTAAGCTCTTAGTTGATGAGTTTCATTGTTGAATATACATACATATATGTGCATACATACATTGTTAGAGTTGTCCATCTTAATAAGATATGAACTCAAAATAATGATCCACATTTAGAGCCGTTTCCTGTTGTCTCTTTGAAAGTTTCTCTGCCTTTTAGATATGAGAAGAAGATTTACTCTCTTTTATTATATTCTAGTTGTTCTATTCTAATCGTTCCTATATTCGGTTTTTAATCTTATAAATCGGTACATACAATTGAGAGCTTTCTACAACACCTTTAAAAAAAGCTTCTTAAATGAGACAAACTATTTACCCCATATTTTCAGGATGTTAAATTGTGAAATATTTTGTTTGTTTTTAATTATATATATTATAAATATTTACAAGCATAGAAGAAAATATAATGATTAGAATCTTGGAATCGAGAACGCTTTAATGATTTAATATATTTTTCAAGTGTTAAGTCTCTTATTTTTCTCACTGTTCCACTCTTAACACGCTACCAGCTAAGGGAATTTACTTTCTAGCAGAGTTGCTTAGATATATTTTAAGTTAAACACCTGCATTAAGTTTATTTCTTTTTGTCTACGTTTGTATTAGTTATCTATTTTATGGTTTGCTTTATTTTTTTTTTTTTTTTTTTTGTGAAAGTGTGTTGAGTAAGACAAACTTAACTTTAAAGTCAACATCAATCATGTGAGGTAAACGGGAGAAGGGATTGGTGATAGAAGCGGTAACGACGGCAAAGACGCCACTGAAAGACGGAGACGGATGGGTCTAGGCTCAAATGTTCACACGCTGGCTTCCTGCCACTTGTATAACGTTTCCCGCAGTTTTATCCCTTACCCATGCTAGCTGCCACAAAACTCGAATTGTAATGACGCAACAATTTAAAGTTTGTCGTTGATGCTGCTACTACTACTGCTAAAACTCGGTGCTAATGGCATCAACGACGATGGCGATGGTGACGACGACGATGACGATGAGAATGAGAATGAGGATGAGGACAACGACGACGATGAGGACTTATCCTTCTCATGCCTTTGGCTTGGATTGTTGATGACGGGCGATTATTTGCGCCATGAACACATGAACCAACAGCAGCAACAGCAACGGTGGCACCAACAGCAATGGCTGCTGCAGCCGTGGCAGCTGTAACTTCTAAAGGTGCGCAAGCAACGCCAAAACCAACCAGTTGCCATGATGATGACTGTGCAGCAAAATACTCAAAAAGCAAAACTTTAAGCTGCCACTGCAGACAGACACTTGGCCATATACAAATTGAAATACTTCTCCGTTTGCAGTTGTTCAGCTCAGGCATTAATCTAAATGAATTATACAGAAGAGGAAGCGCTGAAGCGTTGCTCCTTGATACATATTATGATGATGTGCATTCGCATTCACCCAGTTCCTTTTCCACTTAGCTCAAATAAATCTTACCTAATTTCTTTTGCCATTAGAGATCTAAATTAATAAGGCCCTTCAATGTGCATTAATGGATATTATATAGATTTCTGATAACTGTCGATGGAAACTTATTCACTTAATTAAGACTTAAACTTAACCTCAATTTTCGTTCTGTTGCTTCCAACCTCAATAAAAAATAGCATTTCCTTTTTATGGCTTTCATATCCGGCTCTGGGCAGTTTCCCTATATAACAGGAAGATGGCAACTCTATGAAAAATATCTATCGATATGCAATGGGCCTTGTGAGAAAAAAAGAATTAAACAGTGTTGTGTAACTTGATCTCTAAAAATGAATCTCTACCTTGAAATTTATATTAATATTTCTTATTATAAGTAGATATTCCTTTTGATATGTTTGTCTTGAAGTATTTAAGACGAATACATAATACTAATTAAATTCTAAAGGATTATTATTATACTGCATAAACTACAAAACTTGCATATAAGATGGAAATGAACAACACTAGCATATTTCATTTTTGTTTACCAACACTTGGAACATTATGTTTCCGGTTACACTGGCCTGCTCTTTCTTTCCGTTTGAAATCGAGAGGTAAGAAGGTTCAATATCGCTTGGAACAATTTAAAACTAAATGTGTAGAAATGTCTCGATATCCTTTCAATGCCAAGTAAGTTGCCCAATAGCCATAATTATCATACAAAATTGCAGTTTAATCTATTTCCATACATTCCATCTAAATTATATCTCTACCCCTGTTCGAATGGAATTCAGCCGTACACCAAGCCGACTTTATCTTACAAGAGTTGGCATAGTGCCGCACTATGCAAAGGTTGAAATGGAAAAGAGTTTACGCCTTAAGGAAATTACTCCGCCGGCAAAGAATGGCCAATCTGATATTATTTCCGTGATGCCACAGCATGCGATGGGTACAGTTGAAGTAAAAGGACGACCAGTTGCAACAATTGCAGGTGTTAATGCAAAAGAGCCTTTGATTCGTCTCATTGCCAAAGACGAGGAGGAAGATATCCGTAAGCGTGTCACTGATATGTATGCACTGTATATGAAGAAATTAAGTAAAACCATTATAATGATGCCACCACCATTACCATCGATTCACGATGCCGACAGTCAACACTTGCAACTTTGCCGCACAGTGCTGCAAAAGCCAAATGAATTTCTTTTTGGTAGTGGCACTGTGCAAATACTCACACAAATGGCCATCTTTATATATGAGACTTTTCTTGGCGAATATGAAAAGTTGCATAAAATGTTTACGGTTCGACCCCCATTGAGTCCAACTGAAATATTTCATCAATTGAGTATTATTGATACCAAACTAATGGCAATGCAGATGGCAAAACGAGCTCTACAGGAGGAGCATCGTTTGCTAACTGAACAATTGCAATTGTTTGATATCCAACAAATGAAGAACTTGAATCCTCAAACTGAATCCCGAGAAATGCAAGAGGTTCGAAAAATCTGGAGTCATGTATTCCATATGCTTGATTTGTATACCAAAGGGGATTTACAATGATGCATTGCATCATATTGGCAAATATATTCAATTTGTTATCGAATCAATTATAAAAGATACAATAAAATGTTTTGCCATCAATTAAATTGTGAGAATTTATCTTAATTTTATATTTTATTTATAATTATATATATATATATATAAAATTTCAATCAGTATTATTTTCTATTTTCCTAGGCAAATCAGTAAATTATTCTACGGTTTCAATTGAACCATTCAGTGCAGATGGATCCGGAGAGTTCAGATGGAAAAGAGACAGAGAATTGGAAAACAAAATGCCTTATGGGATGTTATCGAGAGCATCTTATGCCAAATGCCAAAAAGTCATTGAACTGTTGCCATTACGCTTCAATTGAACATGGAACGCGTTTTCCCTTATCGGGCAATGCACATTGCCCAATGGCCGCCACCGCTGTAGCCCCATTACGACATTTGCCAAAAAGGCGGTGCAGCTCCTTAGCTCATGTCATGCCCAAAATTGCGATAAGAGTGGAACAGAACAGTCTCAGACGAGACAGCAATGACGACGATGTCGTCGGCAATAGCAATGGCAATGGCAACGATGACGTTGACGACAAGGAAGTGCATGTGCCACGTGCAGAGACAGAACGGAGACTCTGAAATGGAATGGCAGTAAGGTTGCTGCATGGTGGTTAGTGGTGTGTGGTAGTGTGGTGGTGATCTCTTAATTTAGTTGCCGCGCACAAAAGTCAACGACCAGCAATTGAAATTAACATGGTGCTACAAAATAATCCCAAGGAAGCAGCAAGAGAATGACACAGAGACATCACATTTGGGCAAATGCAACTGAATCTTGACTCACATTTCACTTTCTCGGGTCGGCCCAAGAGACATTTCGTTTCATAATGAAAACATAAAAATTTGTTTGTATATGTGTTCCCACTAAAATTAATTTCCATTTCGTCTACGTTTAATGGATTTTACTTGTTGTACGTCAGAGCAGACTTTACGAAACTACTGAAGAGACCCCCGAACCAGACAATCTCGTTGCACTTTTGACATGACTCGTCGTCAGTTCAGTAGTTGGCAGTAGACAAGTCCAATGAATTTCAAATGCAGACAGATAGGGCTTTTAATCTATGTACATCAAACCAGACCATTCAATCCTTATGCAAGACTAAATTCGTGAAAATCCAAAGATACTAAACCTTTATCTAAATGGAATAAGTTTGTTCAGGAAAGTACTTCAATATATCCATCATCAAAGTTCTCTATATACATTTTTATATATATATATCAAGTTGTTTTTTGTTTAGTATGAAACGAAATGTCGATCAAGAAGGTGTCCTTTAGAAAAGCAACCGGTACAAAATGATAAAAGTTGAATAGGGTAATAGGTTGGTTCTTACATGTTGGCCAAATAACAATAAATCTTAAATTGTCACTTTTAAGACAATTAAACCAAAGAAAATGTCTTCTATTCTAACTACAAATATTTTGTTTTAGTTTTCTTTCTTTAGTTTTCCGTGACTTTTCATAATGAAAACTCATAAACTTGAGTTCTAAAAATATTTAAATTGAAAACCTTTCAAGCTTTTGGCTTTTGTTCGACTTTTTTGTTCTACAAAATTTTATGGTAAAATTAATTAATTGCATAAAACAGGAAAATATGCAATTTATGGCAAAAACCATAAATTTTCAAAAGGGGGGAAAAACCGAAGAAAAAGAGAAAATTTTGCTGTGCTTGGCTTTTTAGCTCCCACATATGTATGTATATATATATATATATATATATATATATACATATGTACATGATAGGTCTGCATATAATTTATGTTTTCTTGTCCCTTAAAATATGTTTGAAAATTTGTGAATTTGGTTGTCAATAAATTTTAGATTTTTCCTCTTGTTTTCCCCTTTCATCTTAATCAATGCTTTTGTATTGGTTAAAAGAAGAACAAAAACAAAACAATTTTATTTGTCTTTAAGAACTTTTTAAGCACCTGAGAACCAAAGAGGATTACAAAATTTAAGAAGATAAAATTAAATTTAATGCACGAGAAATCAGTGAAGAATTTCAAATAAAATATTAAAAATGTATATCAATTACAGCATTTAAATTTAAAATATTTTTATCCAAATTTATATATTCAATAATTGGTTCAAAAAAAATATCCTAATTGAGAAATCAAACTCCTTGTTGAAAAACAGAAAGAAAAAAAAACACTGACACTTGACACTTTAAATTTTAGTCAGCAAAAATGTTATTCAATATTTTTATTTTTTTGACTCTAATTTTGTGTAAATTTTTGATCTCTCTTTTGTTATTGATATTGAAAAATTTATTATCAGAAAAACAATTATTTCATTCTTTTTTTTTATTTTGTCTCATTGAAATTGAAATTTGAATTTTCAATAGCAAATATTTGCAAAATGTTTGTAATAATTATAATACCCTTTCAAAAATGGGTATATTCATTTTGTTTAGAAATTTAAAATTCAATAAAGGAATACTAGGCATATGGGTCCTTGATGCAGAGAGGAATTTTCGTTCCCTTTTCTAAAATAGATTTAAATACCATTTACTTATTGCTTTATCAGAAATTTAGAAAGGGTATACAAACTTCTTTACATTCGTTCTTAGTTTTTGGAAAGTTTCTTTTTTTATTAATATTGATATTTGAACTAAATAAAAATGGTAAATTACTAAAAAGTCAATAAAGCACTCTTAATACCCTGTTATATATAAAAATTTGATCTTTGGAAAAGCATAGATCGCGTTGCTTTTGTGGTAATTATATCTTTATATGTAAATAAAAACATACATAGATGTAAAAAAAAATAACACAAAAAAATCAAATTTAAATTATTTTTATTATTCCAAGTATTTGAAAATTTTTTAAAGGCATTTATAAAACTGCTGTTACTTTACTTTTTTCTTTATATTTTTGTAAAATTTTTACAGAATTTTTATTTAATTCTTCTGGTTTAAAAGAGAGTAGTAATTTGCTTTGGAGAGGAGAGGAGTTTGGAACCGCCAGGTCCTGGGGCGAATAGAATCGGGGGAAATTTGATTCACTTTGCCACAGCTCACCTAATCCTGTCGATGGTGTAAAACTACTTCGATAGCCTCGTTTTTCACTATAACCTATAAGTTTTTTATGGGATTCAGGTCTAAACTTTCTTTAGATCATTTCATATTTTAATAGAAAAGTGCTTTAAGTACAAAAACAACTAAATTTACATAGTCTTAGTAGAGGTAAAGTCTTTTTAAGAGGTTTTACTATAATAGATCCTACAAAAAAGAAGTCTGTTCGATTTCAAAGTCTAAAAAGAAAACTTCTAAATAAAGTGAGACTAAAAGGTTTCTAGGTTTTAGATTCAAAGTTTGTTTAACTGTCATAAAGGATATTTCAAAAAGCTAATGACTTTCAGTACAGAAAATGACAAGCGGACAAAATGATATGATTTTGGAATATAAAAAAATGAATATACCTTATGTTATGGCATAATAATACACGTAAAATTATTAATAAAAAAAAAAAAAAAAAAAATAAGTTGTGAAAAATATTGGAAATAGTTTTCGAATTGATTTTTGTATGTAAGTATGTATATGTGTGTGTATGTGTATGGTTTTTTTTTTTATTTTTGGTGTACAAGTGGTAACCAAACAAGTTGCCAGCTGTCGAACGAAAAATTGTTGAATGAGAACTTCAGGCAAATAGACAGGTCGAGTGAAAGAGACAAATAGATAGACAGCAACAAGCATTGAAGTCGACATCATCTCGATCTCGTAAAGGCAGGCACACAAGTAGCAGCAGGACCAGGACGAGGACGAGGCCACGCAACAAGGTAATCAAATGCAATTGAAAAACCAGCGCAAAAAAGTTTATCCTTTCGCCTTGAAGTAGAGAATGCTTCGGTTGGGTTGGATACGCTTTGCTACATCTCGTCACCCCTTCTGTTACCATCAAACTGGTTACCATTGCCAACGAATTTAATCAAAAGTTACAATTCCAATTGTCCGCAAGCGGGTCACTCGTGTTGCGTATTAAAAAAGTTGCCACCGAGGAGTGACTCCTATGTACTATGACAAGAACTGAATGAGAGCCAAGCACATGGATGAAAAAATGAAGAAAAATAAAAAAAAAAAAAAAACTAGGGAATCCATCCAATGTGGGCCAAAAACTCAAAATATATATATGTATGTATATATGTATATACATATAAATTCTCTTTTAAATTTCCAAATGACCAAATGTTGTAAATTAGATGCCAATTTGGGGTAAGGTGGCAAATAAAAATTTAAATGGCAAAACTATTTATTAAGTAGATCAAGGGTGGGCAGCCAAACTTCGCAAGTGAGCCCGACAACAAATTTTACAACAAACAACATTCCGGGCAGAGAAAAAGGTCGCGATCGCGAGTCCGAGCAGAGGTCATAAATGTGCGAGCTTGTAGACAGAGGGACGCACAAGCAACTGAGGGACGCACACTGAACTGAGGGACGCACAAGCAAAGATCTCGAGCTCGAGGACGGGTCATAAATGTGCGAGTTCGTTGGTAGAGGGACGCACAAGTAAATGCGGGACGCACATTTAAGTGCGGGACGCACAAGCAGCGAAAAAGGTCGCGATCGCGATTCTGAGCAGAGGTCATAAATGTGCGAGTTTTTTGACGAAGGGACGCACACGCAACTGAGGGAGGGGAAAAAGGAAAAATGTCGCGAGCTCGAGCTCGAGCTCTTTTTACGCCTCCCGCATTTGCTTGTGCGTCCCTCTGTCTAGAAACTCGCACATTTACGACCTCTGCCCGGACTCGCGATCGCGACCTTTTTCGCTGCTTGTGCGTCCCTCAGTTCAGTGTGCGTCCCGCAAGTACTTGTGCGTCCCTCCACCTACGAATTCGCACATTTATGACCCTTCCTCGAGATCGCGACCTTTTTCTTCTTACCCCTCCCTCAGTTGCTTGTGCGTCCCTCTGTCCAGAAACTCGCACATTTATGACCCGTCCTCGAGCTCGAGATCTTTGCTTGTGCGTCCCTCAGATGAATGTGCGTCCCGCAGTTGCTTGTGCGTCCCTTTACCAACAAACTCGCACTTTTATGACCTCTGCTCGGACTCGCGATCGCGACCTTTTTCGCTGCTTGTGCGTCCCGCACTTAAATGTGCGTCCCGCATTTACTTGTGCGTCCCTCTACCAACGAACTCGCACATTTATGACCCGTCCTCGAGCTCGAGATCTTTGCTTGTGCGTCCCTCAGATGAATGTGCGTCCCGCAGTTGCTTGTGCGTCCCTTTACCAACGAACTCGCACTTTTATGACCTCTGCTCGGACTCGCGATCGCGACCTTTTTCGCTGCTTGTGCGTCCCGCACTTAAATGTGCGTCCCTCAGTTGCTTGTGCGTCCCTTTGTCCACGAACTCGCACATTTATGACCTCTGCCGCAAAAATAACGGAAAGAGCTCGGTGAGCCAAAAGAGCCACTACGTGCCCACCCTTGAAGTAGATATTCAATACAACGAATTTGATATACCCTTAAAGACAGGCAGCTCTATCTATAGGCTTTATTTGAATCTTTAGTTTATTTTTTTTTAAGTTTTTCTTATCAAATTGAAATGAAAAAACTTCAAGTTGAAAAAAGAATACTAGAAAATTTGACCAAATTCTGCCGTCAGCTTATGTCTATCATGTCATCAGTTCACTATGCTTCGTCTTGTTCCCGTTCTTCTAATGATGAGGCAGCTGAACAATCAATTAACGCACTGGCAGCCCATCATGGCTAGGGATAGCCATGATGAAAATTGGTAAGGGGTGGGGGGGGAGGAGAGGGTAATGGTGGAGGGTTTGGTCCCACTTGTTTGTTGGTTGTTGACAGAGAGTTTTTGGGTTTCTCGTTTGGCCAACCGCTTGATTGAGGGGGCAACCGCATGCAAAAACCAAAAACCGATTTGCCACTTCCCTTCATCCACATACTCGAACGCACACACACACACTCACATCACACGCACACACATATACATATACATATACACTTGCCAAACTTTTTGTGCTGAAGCAGAAGCCGAAGCCTGAGCAAACATTGAATTTTGTGCCGAACTGGGGGCAAGTTCGCCTCAATTTTTCACTCAAAAACTAGAAAACTAAAAAACCAGAGCCAAAAAAACAACAACAACAACAGCAACAGCAACAAAAACAAAAGGCAGAAAATAAAAACCGAAAAAGGGAACAATAATTCCTTTGACACAACATGAATTCGGAGGGTAAGGTTGATGAGCATCAGCAGCCGCATGAAGAGGATACCCTAATGGTAGATAATTCCAGCATGTTATCAGAGGATAACGTTTGCGACCTACTCGATGCCGATCAATATTATCCATTGTCAACCCTCAGTCGTAATAACAGTCTAACCACTGTCTGTAGCTTCCATTTGACCTCGACAATTGAGGCCCACATCAAAGGGGAGACAATTGAAAAGAGATATCAAAAGGAGTCGATGAAGAACAAAATGGAGCTAAAGGAAAACGAATTAGAAATCGATAATACTTCTGTCGCTGGAGGCATACAATTAGCATTGGAATCTATACAATAAATTCACAACTATTTGACCAATTGAAACATTTACTTTTTCAAACAAAACACAGATATTAGAATATTTTTCAAAAAAAATAACAAAAATTATTGTATCTACATAAGTATATCATAATTTTCTATATAAATTTAAAGTATTAATCTAAATAATAACACTAAATGGCATTTTAAGATTGATTTTAATATATTTTTCTTTAAATTCTGGAATAATTTTTATAAAAAAGCAATATCTTATTATATCTTTGGAAAATATTCAATGTAGTTTACAGTAATGAATCTTTTATATAGAATCTTTTTCAGATTATTCGGAAATCCTTATTACTTATATACGAGTTCATAATTTCAAATTCAAATTGGTTTATATTGTACCAAAGATATTTTCTATATAAGTTCACCTTGAAAAGGATTAAAGGAGAACTTTGGATTTAAATATTATTTTCAGTATATAGGAAAAGGTTAAGAATTAATTTTTTAACTTTTGGAGAAGTAAGGTATTAAAAATATGTAAATATATAATAAATTAAAAATTATTTTAAACTATATTTTATTTAGTACATACAACAAAAATTTCTTTTATATTTCTTTATAATTTCATTACCACTTCTATTCAGTTCCAATATACCATTTTTTTTTTTTCCTATCTTTGGGTTTTAGAAAATTGTTAACTAACTTTGCATTTTGCTCATTATACAGAGTTGCCAAATAATTTCAGGTAAATTACGTTTACGTTTACTCTACGCAATTTACCCAAAAACCAAAAATCGAAATTGCTATTTACAATCAATTTGTGGTCTTCTTCTTACTTTTGTTGTTGCTAGTCTTCTTTTTTTTTTTTTTTTTTTTTGCATATTTACGCGCGGCAAACTGTTGACATTTTGCTAGATAAATTTCAGGCCAACTCTTGGGCAAAGGCAAAAAGGCAAACATGGGAGGCGCCTCCTGACAGATGGTTGACTAGGTGAGATGAGGCAATGGTTTGGGTATAGAGGATAGAGGGTACTACTGGACTCTTATTGTTAGATGGATGGATGGATGGCTAGATGGATGATGTGTAGCTGTTGCTGGACTGACGACCAGGTCTAGTACAAGCCTCTCTGCAGTTGTTGCAATCTATCTACAAGGGACCATGGCAGAAGAGAAGCCACGAGGCAGGCATGCGGCTGATAGAGTTGATGATTTGTGGTGCAAAATGCGAAACTGACAGCGCGCTTCCGCTTAAAGGAAATTGAAATCCTTCTTTGCACAAAATTGTTGACGTATTTACACATACACACACACACACACAACACATACGCACAAACCTTCAAACACACACTCAGGAAGAGAAACATGCACATTGTGCGTGTATTTGGTCCTTTTTTTTCTACAGTTAATTTAACTTTTTTTTTAATGGGTATGCGTATAGCATTTTGGTTTCATAGAAATCCACAACAAAAACTCATTAAAAATAAATTTAATTATAATTAATAAAAGGACAAATTTGTTAAAAAACAAAGAAGAAAAATAATAAAAAAAAAAAACCTTAATACATCGCCCGATAAACGATTAGAAAACCTTTCGTAGAAGCATTTTAAATTGAAATATTTTTGAAAATTTTTTTGGGAATTGGCCTGAAATTAATTTTAGGAGAAAGTTTAATCTTTTTTCTATAAAACTATTGAATATAAGAAAGATTATATTAGCTATTAATTTTTTCCATTTTTTTTTTTGTAAACAAATCTTTAAATTTAGCAATAATTATTTATATCTAATAAAAAATTAAATAAATATCCATGTTACAATATATAAATATATTAAATAAATTACTAGTTTCGCAAAAAGATAATCTATTAACAATATACATTAGATTATTACATTTTTCAGATAAGCTTATAGAATTTTTTCGAATTTATAGAGAATAGAGATGTATAAATTTTACAATCGGTTTTAGGATCATTTCGTTACTTCTAGAAGAAAGATAATTTAGGACCTCTTAAGCAATGCTTTAGGCTATATATAAAGTAGATTTTTATCATACAAAAATTTACAAAATTACAATTTGTAAAAGTAATAAATAAAGTATAAAGTTTGTGTTGTGGGACGAATTAATCTTGATGTGGCGTAACAAAGCTAACAATGTTGTGTATTAAAAAGCATTAAAATAAACCCTAAGAAAGTGAAAGTAACCTGATACCTTTGTTTATTTATACAAATATGAAGCTATTGCTTCTCTTTTAATAATTAATAATCAATTCCATTACTGCTAATTGGCCATTTAAAGAGATTTAATTTACTTTACAATTTTAGTCTTTTTGTGTTCCAATTAAAGGCAATCAATTGTTGAGACAAATTAATATTTTCTTGGACGCCACTTGATGCTGCAGAGCTTGAAGATCTGCAAGAGATAAAGTGAGTTATTTAATAAGTATATAGCATAATGGGCAAACTACTTAGGTTATATTATCTTTTGCAACATAATGACATTTACAACACGCTTGAATGCTTTCTTAACTGTTACGAGAAATTTAGCAGCTTATATCGGTTAGTTTAAGCCAGTCAGCCAGGTAAGTTGGTTAGTTAAAGTGTTGTTTCCGCTTCATCCTTGTTACATTGGCAACCTGCAATGAGGTTCTCTTATAAACAAGTGATTCATCTTCACTACACAATGATTAAATTTGAAATTTGCTACACAAAGATTGCACAATTATGTTGCTATTTTTGAGTCAATTTGATAAGCTTAACTATTCAGTGTCATATTTGTTTTCAATATTTTAAGTATTTTTAAAATTATTTTAACACTTTGTTGCTATAATGGAATAGAGTATATGCATTCAAGTTTTAACTTTTCAGTAGCAATTATTCGAAAGGCAATTTCAATTTGCATTTTCCATAATATGATGAGTAGACCATCAACTTGTTGTTGATTTTAATTTTTCGTACATAACATAACACAACGATAGCAAGAGGAATAGAAACAACAGCAACAACAACAACATACAAACACACACACACACACACAAATGGAAGGCTGGTCAACTCTTTGAGTGGTTGCTGTCCACTTCCGCCGGACATATGCTGATTATTTGCCCTGATGGTGATGTCCGTTGTCATCCCACCCAGCATCCAGCAACCCATCCCCTCAAATGTCATTTACTGTTGTTGTTTCTGGCCTTTCATTAGCTGCCAAATGTTTTTGAGCTTACAACAGCTGCTGCAGCAAGAGCTACAGCAACAAACATGGCAAGCACCTGCTGACCAGCCAGGGGCCAGTTTGGTGAGGTTAGCCATACGACTGCATCATTATCATCATCATCATGCATCATTATGATGCTGATAATGATGGTTCTGAGGTGACTCCGCAAATGTGCGTACAACCGAAGAGTGCCAAGTCCAGATTGCACCGAAAAACTAAAAACTAAAAAAAAAAAAAAGAAAACGCTACCAAAAAGATGTTTAAATATCTCAAAAGTTATCTTAAACAATGACGAAGTTGTTATACTCTTTATTTTTTAAGAGAAAACCAAGAATTTGCTAATTTTTAACCGGTTGTTGCTACAGTGGCTATGTGATGTAGTGGTCAGAATTGACCAGTTGAAGAACATAAGCTGCCAAGTTTTCTAATTATACCTCAAAAACTTCTATATAAATAACATATAGAAACAGACAGACAAATATGGCCAAGTCAGTTATTTATTGAAATTGCAGTTTAATCAAAATTGAATTGTAAACGAATTTATTTCTATTATTTTTATGTATCTACTTAATTAAATTTCATTATCTCTACTGATTCTTAGGTAAAATATTATTAGTTGAATTATTATTTGCCATTTTTAATTTAAAAACTGAGATGCTTAAAGAAACTTAGGGAAACTCTTCTCACCGCTTAATAAGTTTACTACTTGTAATTTATGTGAAATATGGCTAGATAAACGAAAACCACCAAAATAAAATATTTCCATAGACTACAACTAAACAATTATTTACCTTAAAATAACTTGGTTTCCAAAACTGTTAACCAACCGACTAAAATTCATATCCAAGTATCCACACAGTGCATAAAGGCAGATGGGAGTGGGAGAGGGTAAAAGCAGGAGATATCAAATGGATGGACGGATGGGTCAGTCATCTAATTGGTTGTCCTGACACACACTCACCCATACACGCACACGGTAGACAGAATATGGCAATCAACGAATGTCCAGCGGCTTATGTGTCATCGTACTTCATCCATCCAGTGGGTGTTTGTGTGTCCCTCCAATGTTTGTTTTGAGGTATCACAATCTCTCTTCCGACCGCTCTCCGATAATATACTCGTACTACAAATGTATATATGTATATACATATGTACACGCTCGTACAGTAAGGTGGTTCATGATATTACCCACTCAATCCATCGTTCCTTTGGCATATCAATACGGAATGAATGCACATAGTTTTCAGTTTTCTTTAAGAAAATAACAAAATTATTAAAAATAAAATACAATATAAATAGTGATTAACAACATATAGTAGAAGTGATATAGATGTCAAATGAATTTATATCACATTTAGTGGTACAAAGTCCAAAGGTCTCGAAGTTCTCTGTATTTATCTGTAATGGCAGGCGGATATATTATACAGATTTTATGTTTTTTAATGCGATTTTATTATACTCTTTTACAATACGAGGCATAATTATTTAAATTTTAAAATATTATTAAACTCTACTTCTTACTATGTAAATATCAATGTACTACCACCAATTGGTTCCATCCCAATATACTTTCATCTATTGGTGCTTATGTACATATATGTACATATAGTAGGTGATTGGGGTTACGCTCTGTAACTACAAATTTTTCTGTCTATTCTTCACTTTTTTGCTTGTTTTCTAGTGCATTGGCTAAGCGCCTTTTCGGTAAAAAGTTCACAAACTAAAAATACACAAAAACAGGGGGCGTGGCTACGCAGATTTTGGGATTGTCCAAAACAGTGCCACTGGCAATTGTAGTTCTTTCTTTAAAACAACAAACAAAAAAGTTAAATAAAATCAATTTCGAATTGTTAATGGAATAAACACTCACACGATGAAGGATTTTAAAAAATGTCTTGAATCATATTTTTTAAAAACTATGCGTAGAGTTAAAAGAACCTTTTCGGGATGGAAATTAATCTAGTTTTTATAGACTGTAAAGAAAATAGGAAAATTATAACAAAAATAGATGCATGGCAAATTGCAATAAGAACAAACAAAATATTTGATTAAATACAATTTCCAGTTTAAAGATACAATTTCTTTAATACTTTTACAAAATTAAGGAAGAATATAAGGAAGAAACTTTAAAAAGCAAAGAGTATTAGAAAGTCGATGATCTTTTTAGTATTTATTGAACTATGTATACCTACTTGGTTCAAAAACTGTAGCGCTAAATAAACCATGGTTTAAATGTTGACTGCTTTTATTTTGTCCAACGGCATTTTGTACCTTCACGGTTGACAACTTAATATCCTCAAAGTGGTAGCAACAAAGCGCCCAGCAGCATCATTCTGGTGGTATTGGCAAAGCCATATCAAAAATATTTTGTTGTACATAAAAATCAAAGACTGATGGATGGAATGGCGGGCGGAACAGGACGGGTTATTGCAACAACATCATCGGCCAGATCGTACAGATAGTAGGTTTGGTAATAGAGTTGAACTCGACTGGTTTTTACTTTGGTGGTTTTTGCGGTCGTTTTTTACTGACCGGCATTTTGACCCTTTATTCAAAATGCATTTGTCCCTAATGTCCAAAGCCAGTGCGTTGTCAACACTCCCTTCTGATCCACAACTTTCATTGGTTGCCTACTGTTCCCGATGCTATCCCATTCACTTTTGCTGTACCTTAACCGCAGTTTACTGTGGCCATGCTCCATCTAGCTATCGATGGCCATTCATCTAACTGTTGTGTACTGCTGTTGCTGCTACTGCTACTGCTGCTGCTGCTACTAGTGGTCGTCATAAGGACCATTCTAATCCACTTTGTTGAATATATATAGATGTATGCATATACATGTACCTCAGTGAATATTGGATAGATGAAAAGCGTGGTCGCCGTCAAATCACTAGCAAAGCGTATCCTACTAGGGGACCTTAAAAGTGTGCAACTATAAGGATTAAATTATGGATACATTAAAAGACTTTTTAATTTACTTAGGATAAATTAATGCAGTTAACACATTTTTTCTATTATAAAACTAATTTTCTGATTTGATAAATATAATAAAAATAATATTGAATTTAGTGGAAATTTAGACTCTATATTATAATCAAATTCTACAACCGAAATCAACAAATTATATTTGTTATATATATTAACTTACACACGACGCCCCTGAGCACATTTAGCATACACACACACATAGCACGATGCCTGTTGTGTAAGTGTGTCTGTTAACCAAGTTTTTAAGTTTTGCGCGATGGCTGAAAGAAGGGGTAACTGCTGCTGCATATCGATTTGATGTGATTTTCATTAAAAAAAAAAAAAAAAAAGAAAAACTTTGCCACAGTCAAAAAAAGAAAACGAATGTAAAGCCAAATTCCCAGCAGGTAAAATCAACTTTACTTTGAAACGACAAATAAACTATAAAAAATTCCATTTATAACATCAAAGCGGTGACTCTCTGTGAAATGAAGAGTAAATATAAACTAGCCATATAATAATTAAACAGATATATTTACCTCAGCCACCCACCTTAACCATTTAGCTAATAATGTTAAGTTTTAAGTGCATTTTTGGTAACAAAATTTGGGTAACCCAAATGATATATCTTACAATCAAATAATAACTAAACAAGTTAAGAGAAATAAACAAGATAAATTCCATTTATCAATCATATGTATTTTATGTTTTATATATAAAATTGTTTGTATACCCCTACATATAGATTGACTGGCACAAAAAAATATATATATATATGGGTTTTTTTTTTTAACAAATTGTGCCTAAAATTATTTACTTTGTGTGACATAATAAACATTTGAATAAATACAAAATAATAATAATAATTAACTTAACACTTACTTATAAGACAAAACAAAACAAATGTAAATGGAATAATTAGTTGGCACGTGTTATTTAGGGTACAAGTCGTGCATGTGCATCATCGTCTGTGTAGTCTCCGCATATGGTGGCAATATCGCCAGTGTCTTCCACCATGATGAGCGGCGATTGTCCAGCACCTCTTCCACGTGCCCGTCCATTGCCGAGCGTTTGTAGTTCACTTCCCTGTATTTAAAAATAAATATAGAATATATGTATATTTGGATATTGCTTTTTGATACAGGATTCTACTTACCCTTGTGTTCTCCAGAAGTATATCGTTGGCCATTTCCTCCCCATTGCTGTTGACTGTTGTCTGCTTTGGTTGCAGTAAGCGTTGCATGAGATTCGGTGGTTTGGTAAACTGTTCGGGTACGAACGAGGATGTGGAAGTTGTTGTGCTTGTTCCATATCCGATTGTTGCCTGTTCCGCTTCTGCGACGGTTTTGTTGCTAAGCCTTGCCAACGGATTCTGGAAATGCAGGTTAATATTGAGATCCCTATGACCACGTTGCCTATACTGGTAGTACAAATAACCCAGTCCAATGGCCAGTGCAAAAAGAATGATCAACAGAACGATGGCCGCTATAAGACCAAAGCTTGATCCCGTCTCCTCCATTTGTCCTGCTCCTGTCCAGTCCTCCAATTCATGATTAAGGCCGTGAGGACAATGTTCACCCTCGAGAACAACTTGGCTGCCGCACATGCATTCAAAACCATAATCTGCCAGCAGACACATGCCACGACAGTGGGCCAGGTCACAGGGATTGCTGGCAGGAATGGGCTGTCTCGATTGGCTAGCGATAACAATATCCTGGGCATTTAGCACATTCAAATTGATAGCATGGCAAGTTCTGGTTCCGTAGAGTTGGCATTGGACCGCTTCCATTGATCCCATGTTAATGATATATGCGTGATTCTCAAAGACACTTAAGCCAGATGGACGTACGACGGCATTGGATTTCTGTAGCAGAACTTCTGGACGACGACTGGGTCCAGATCGCTTGATATAGCTTATTCTTTCCAATCGACGATTATGCAAATCCACATAGTATAAATATTGCTGATGGGGATCAACTGCCAGGGCTGTGATATAACTAAACGACTTGTGTAGCATCAATTCTCGATGACTGCCATCCAAGCGGGACATGTGCAGATCACTGGTAGATGGCCCAAATCTTTCCAAGCGTACGGCCACATAAAATAGACGAGCGTGATAGGCATCTATAGCCAGATGTTTAAGATGCATTTGGGATTTTGGTTTCATTTCCATAATACTGCCACACATTTTTGCTTCAAAGTTGCAGACGCTAATTTGATGTGGGGTACTGCCTCCGCCGCCTCCTCCATTGAGAACATATACATTGCCAGTAGTCCAGTCGACAGCCAATTTAGTTGGCGATTTCAGGGAGAGGGCTCGCTTAATGTGATGTGTATGCAAATCGATTTGATATATAGCATCTTGCTCTTCACTGGAGAAGTAGGCCAATTGCCTGGTCAGGTCTAGATCAAAGCCACTGATGCGGGAATCGTTAGCCGACCAGGCCACCGATAGCGTTACAGGCTGATCACTAAGATTTCTGACCTCATTGTAGCTACTAAAGATTAATGAAGAGCCACCACCTTGAATGCTCTTACAACTGAGCCGATCTTGACGTAACATAAAATCAGCATGACATTGACATTGATAACTACCCCGAGTATTCTCACAGATCTGGGCACAAGGCTGCTGTTCAGTACACTCATCCACGTCCACACAGCTACGCTGATCTGTGTCCAGGCGATAGCCATCAGAGCAACTGCACACGGCTCCAGCAGGTGTTGCCCGGCACTTGTGCTGACAAACTGGACGTCCGCCGGCATTTGCCCGGCAAGCGGTGGCACACTGTGGACCCTCATCATTGCCATTGGCGCAGTCGGGGAAATTGTTGCAAACACGCGACATGTCCAGGCAATCTCCGTCTTGACAATCAAATAGATGCGGCCGACATGCACGTCTGGCATTGGACCAGGGTTGACTCAGACCAAGAGTTTGATTTTTATTTCCCTTTTGGGTTTCGCATGCCTCCTCATCACTGCCATCAGTACAATCACGATCCCCATCGCAGCGGAACTCTTTACGTATACATAGACTGCCGCTTTTGCACTGGAACTCATATATGCTGCACATTTCTCCACAATCGGCCTCATCTTCGCCACGTGGACACTCGGCAGTGCCATTGCAACGGGCAGCTGGATCCAGACAGAGTTTTAAATTACTTGCACACTGGTACAAAAGACCACCACAGGATATGTTAACTGATCCATTACTGCCAGAAATAGCACCACTTCCACAATTTAGTTCATCCGAATGATCACCACAATCGTTATGTCCATCACATACCAAAGATCTATCTAAACATTGACCCAATAGGCAACGATGCATATTTTCCGGACACTGTCGCTGTCCGCATTTGTCGTGCTCATCGGAAGCATCACTACAATCAATACGACCATCGCACTCCCAGGTACCGGCTATGCAGGATCCACTGCTACATTGGAACATGCCCGGTGCACACTTAATCGGTGTCTTGCACTTAATCGGTGCCTCATCCGAATTATCGCCACAGTCATTAACAGTATCACAAACGAGACCATAGTCTAAGCATTTGCCATTATCACAGACAAATTGATGTGTATGGCATTCTTTTGTCTTGTCTATATATAAATTTAGGAATAAAAAAATTTTTGCAAATTAATATATAATAATAATAAAGATTTATAGAAATTACCAAATTGAGCACAATGCTGCTCATCGGAACCGTCTAGGCAATCCTTGTGTCCATCGCATCGTTGAGCTTTCAGTAAACATTGTTCACCATTGTGACATGTGAATTGATTGGTTCCGCACATGACGTTTTTTCTTGGTTTCTGAGAAGCATCACAATTATCCTCATCTGAATGATCCACACAATCCTGATGACCATTGCAACGATGGGCTTGGGTTAGACATTCACCACTGCGACAACGGAATTCGCAATCCAAATTCTCGATGCAAGTGCGATTGCTGGCATCACGGAATACAAAACCAGGTGGACACAAGCAGATGACTGAGTCAGTGTGTTGTCCCATACCCACACAAATGTGTGAGCATCCGCCGTTCTGCTGCTGGCAACGATGTGGCTGTTGGGCAACGCTAGCCGCTACACTTCCAGCTAATGGTATGCGACGGGGAAATGCAATTAATGCAGTTTCTTTACTTGGCTCAATATCAATCCGTTTTCTAGGACCCATGTTTGTTTTGTGTGTCCAATAGATGGCCGGTGTGCCTAGTTCGCTCCAGAACAGATCCTGCTGAACAAGAGCCAAACTGTAAGGGCGTCTTATTTTGCCGCGGAACGTTTGAGCCTGCGCTTGACGATAGTCGGTAAAACTTATGCGTCCAATATCACTATCTGACCAAAATAGAGTGTGCGTGGAGGGATCTGTAGCCATTTTAATGTCATCATCCCCTAAATCCTCTTCAAATACATGAATCTGTTCTCCATACCCACTCATCGAGAATTTATCAATATGAGAATGACGTCTAGCCTTGAGTGCCACATATAGATAACCCTCAGCTGGCATCACACTCAAGCCAATAGGTGTCTCTTGACCCGGAAAGAAACGGATAATAGCCCGATGCATTGTTTGCAATGAAAGTATCTCGATCACACGACGATCCGCATCAGTCCAATACAAATTCCAACTTAAATAGTCAAACGCCATAGCACTTATATTACCTAAATTGCTTTTTACGAGTGCACGGATCCTGCTATCGCTCGGATGATATTCCACTATTTGACGCTTTAGATTATCAGCTATGATCAGTGAACCATTAACATTATTAAAGACCATTTCATTGACGGAACAGGGTAGCGAATGGGATGCTGAAACCAAATGCCGTCCAAATGATGTGTGTTCGATTTCCAGCACAATGTTGTGGACTCCAACAAAAAGACGCTGTCGTTTCTCGGTTTTAACGCAACGGTGTTGATCCTCGGATAGTTGCATTCCATCTGGACAAGCGCAACTATAACCACCGGCATCTGCTTCAGCTAGAAGACATAGATGCGAACATCTGACTGCTTCACAAGCGTGTTTCACTTTAGGTTGCTTTGCCGCATGATATATATGAACGGCATAGATGGTGCGATCCTTGGTCAGAATACGATGATGTTTGCCCGTTTGCTTATGACAAACATGAACGCTCCTTGTAGCCCAATCCGACCAATACAACTCATCTTCGAATACAGCCAGGCCATAGGGATGCTTAAGCATTCCCTCAAGTATAGTACGCCGGCCTGAACCATCAGGTCGCACTGTCTGAACACTGCCCAATTTAGCATCCACCCAATAGATTCTTTGCTGATGCATATCTAGAGCTATACCATTGGGCCAGTGTATATTATCGCTTACAATGGGCATCGAATGTGATCCATCCATGGAGGCACGTGCGATCATTGGTTTATTTCCCCAATCTGTCCAAAACATTTGACCGCGTTCTGGCCAAAGGGCCAGTCCTCGAGGCTGATGTACATCCTGGGTGACCAAAACCACGCAATTTAAACCATCATTGGAACAAACAGCAATATGACGCATTATATTATCAGAGAAATATATATTTTGAGTTAACCAATCGACAGCCAAATCTTCTGGGGCATCCAATCCAGAGGTGAGTAAAATCTGAGGGTCCGATCCATCAGCATGGGCTTTTACAATGCTCTCTGCCTCATTTTGTATATTTGTCCAATATGTATTACGGCCATCATACGCCACACCAATCACTTTACTCAAATTTCCCGCCAGTTGCATCACATGATTACGACCATTTTTCGACATATCTTTTAAACGCACACCCATTACAGTCATTTGTGTGGTATAGAGCAATAGCGGTTCCCTTGTGATGTCCCCAGTTGCAACACGGCAAGTGTGATTATCTTTCGCAAGTTCATAGCCTTCATCGCATAGGCATTTATAACCACCGGAGGTGTTCTCACAACTCTGACTACAAAGTCCATTATTTTGTGCTGCACATTCATCAATATCCTCGCATTTTTGTAGATATTTGGCCAATCGGAAACCAAGTGGACAATAACACTCTGGCCCACTAGCGGGCATCATATGGCATATGGCTCCGGGTGGACATTGTTTTGTGGTACAATCCGGTTTCGAATGACAACTCTCTGATTCATCACTCTTATCCGAACAGTCGGCGTGACCATCACAAACATTGCTAAGTGGCAAGCAATTGACGCGATTGCGACAAAGAAATTTTCCCATCTCTGGCTGGCAGAGATCAGCTATACAAGTAGGGATATAAAAAAGATTTGAAAACTCCATATAATTAAGGCTGATCCGCTTATATTTTCTTACCGCAACCTTCCTCATCACTGCCATCTCCACAATCGTCCACACCATCGCATACCCATTCCTTTCGTTGCAGGCACCGTCCATTGGAGCACAGATGTCCCGAACTGGAGCAGCTAGCTTGTGCCTGTTTGCAACCGGCTAACTCATCGGAATTATCTAAACAGTCCGCTTTGCCATCACACATAAAATCTAGAGGTATGCAGCTGTGATCCTGTTGGCACATATACTCAAATGAACTGCAATTGCGACGGCGCGAGCTTCCAAAGCGATCAGGGCAATTGATCTCATCCTCACCGCCTGGACAATTTTCAATACCATTGCATTTTAGTTCAGCTGCCAAGCAGGCTCCATGTGGCTGGGCACATGGGAACCAATGCGGCTGACGGCACAGCTTGTAGTCTATAGTGCCAAAAATAAAATAAATAAAAGTGAGGTTAGGTTACAGGGGCATTAATAAACTTCGACTAAACTTGCCGCAGTCCAATTCATCTGTGTTGTCTGTGCAATCGCGACGTCCATCGCACATCTTCGCCTGTAAGATGCAGCTTCCGTCTCCACACTGGAATTCGTCCGCATTGCACCGCATGTGCGCTGATCCCGACGCGGAGGCAGCAGGCGTACTGCAAATGAGCAACAGCATTGGTGCCAGCAGGCACAAATGCCACAATTGCCCTCCATATCCATGGCGGCGCTTGACTCGCACATTTCTCCGCAAAACTGTGCCCCTACATGTGCCGTATAAATTATTAAAACATGTGAGATTTGGAGGCATGCGGCAAATTGAGGTTATGTTCAGTTTTTAATTATTTCGTTCCATAACTTACATTTGATTCCTTATTGGCGAACAACGGTCTTTTGTGGTGTCAATAACCACCCACATTCAACACTTAATCGTCACTTTTTTTTTACTAATCAAAAACATGAAGTAATTTAAACACGAACAACACGATCAGCTTAGACCACGACGTGATTAAAGCTGAATACCAACTGAACGAGGAAGAGGAACCAACTTTAAACTTTAAGTTTTTATATATCGACCTTTACTCTTCCTACATATTTATCTACATATGTATATCCATATGTGCACACATGCATACTTATGTATGTGTAAAGCCTATGCCGTTATATTTGTTAAGCCAAAAAGAGTTATTTACACTGCAAAAAATACGAATAATTAGTTAACAAAGGGAATACCATGATATGTATAATATAAGGTAGATATTACAGAGGTGTTTAAATGATACGAAATTTTACCGAAGTTGATACAACATCCCATTTCTATAAACGTGGAAATCCGATTCGGTCGCTTGCCATACATATTTGAAAAAGCCTGCAATCCAGAAATTATTGATACGAATTAAACAACAAAGCAAAATACATCGGTATGTAATTGAAAATATTATTTCCATATTAATACACAAGTAATATTTCTCAGTGTAAAATAAAGTGTACGCATTGGACAAAGAGAGCAAAGGCCGTTAGCCCAGAGAGAGAGAGAGTACATTCCGTTAAATTAAGTAGTTGTTTTTGTTGGTTTTCTAATGATCGGGTTCGCTTTTTACGTATGTACATATGTATGTGTATACATGCATACATATTATGCATGAACTTTTTAATATGTACATACATACATATATACATGCATATATTAAACGGGACTTCTTATATTGAGCGCATTGTAAAAAGGAAATTTGATTATCTTACTTAGCGATGCATTAAAACCATTTATATATGAATATACACAGTCGATACATATTCATACATATACATACATACATATGTATGTATTTGCAATCTTTCGTATGTTTGTATATATGTACATACATATGTACATACATACATATCTGCATTCATACGTATGATAATACATATGGATGTGCTTTTGTATGTGTACATATGTATACATACAAACATATGTACATATGTTGCGTATGTATGTATGGTTGAACAGTATGTACATATGTATGTACAGTGGTGTAAAACATTTTTCTTGCACTCCACCATGGCAGTTACAATTTTTTAGAATGCGAATAGAATTCAATTACATATGTATGTATGTATGTATGTATGTACATCATATACATTACATATGTACATATGTTTTCTGGACTTCACACTTCAATTACAATGCTAAATCAAGACTTTCTAACCATAGTGTAAATACGGTGCTAATTATAAGTTCACTTAAAGATTAGCCGGATGCTGGCAATGGAAGAAGCCAGAAGTTCTGTGGGCGTGAGCAGGCAAAGTTTAGTAAGAAATTAAAAGCAAACAAACAAATCGATTATTATTAGAAGAACAAAAATAAAGGAAAAAAAAAGGGTTTGCTTTCGGACCTACGCTATGGGAAAAAAGTTAAGTAGTAGTGCGCCGCTGCATTTTTGAGAGGTTTTCTTTTTTGTACGATTTTCGTTTTGTTTCGTTTCTTTTCTTTTGTTTGGGGTTGTGTTGTTGCCCGGGTAAAATCTGTTTGCCTCCGTTCGATATTTTCACGCATGATTTATGACCCCGTTAACAAGTAAAAGTCTCAACGTGCCGCAACGGCAGCAGCAGCAGCAGCCGCCCTAGAGAAGTTGAAAAATGAATTTCTCGTTTTTGTCCGAGCAAAATGGAAGAAATAATGTGGCAAGAGGCACGTAAAGCCTCTGCTGAACAGGAAGGTAGTCGCACCATGGCCACCATAAAGTTTGCCCAAATATCAAGTTTAATTTAAAGACAAACATTTGTGCCAAATAAGCGGCAAACAAACAAACAAAACAAAAATAAAGTTTTTTTTTATTTTTCACTTTTTTTTTTTTTGTATATCTGATTTGAACTATCGGCAACATTCCCATCCTCGTTAAAGAGAAATTAACGTAACTTCGAAGATTTAATACCCTTTATATGGGAAATTAGCAGATTATATTGAAGGGTTTTTAACGTCATTTATAGCATGTTACCATTATTGTTAGTAAGTAAGTTGTATTAAATAGTGAGATTCGGTAGTACAATTTTTAAAGAAACATAGCTTGGGGGATTTTGTTTTACCTTCCCTTAGCTATTGCCTCTTGTCCTCCTACGCGTCTTCAGGGCATTTGCCAAGTCCATCAATTGCAACTCCCATTCTCCACATTCAGCCTTCTTTATCTCTGACATTCTCACTTGCTATGGCTGCGTGCGTGCCAAAATTTGGATGCTGGACCTTTACTTTGCAGAGACGCAGAGAAAGAAGGAGAACGAGAGACGTTGCTTTATGAATTTTACATATGTTTCAGGCTGCCACCAAGAAACCAACAAAAAGAGGAAAAGAAAAAAAAAAAACGAGAGACATTAGAACACCATGGCGAGAAAAGACGCAACCAATCGGAAGAAAGTCGGAAATCCATACAAATCAAAAGGGGAGATGAAAAAAATGTAATACTCGTAATAAAAAGGGGAAGGAAATACAAGAAATACGTTTGCAGGTGTGCCATGGCACGGCGGAATGTGCTTGGCGTTGGTATGGGGGGAAAGTGGGGTCGGAAGAGGAAACGTTGTTGTCATCAATCATCGCAAGTCGCGCGCTCATAGGCAGCACAATACGGCACACGCACACGCACAGTGGATAATGCACTGGACCCAAGGACTACTATTTTGGCTACTCTTTTAGCCAGCTTTATGGTTTGGCACTTTACTCTGCTTTCCATCTGAGATGTTGAATTTATCAACCGCCTTTACATACTCTATAATACCCTTAAAATTAGTAACAGTAAAAGGATTTTTTAATTTAGAATATATTAACATCTGTTTGTATGTATGTATAAACATGTATAGATCTAGTTAGATAATCGTAATAATTATTTTTATTTGCTTCGAAATCTATATAAAAAGTTCTTAAGTATTCACTTGCTGCAAAGTGCTGCTAGTGTATAAACTCGTTCGGTGTGACAAGGTAAACTTTCGTTTTGAAGTTTTTTTTGGTCTCTTTGTAACAGTTGTTGAAAATGATAGGACACACACACAGAAACCCACCCCACACATATACAAACTCACACACACACACACAGAGACAATTGCCGTGGGACGACGCGTGTTGTTGATGAGCCTCACGACACCCACTCCCATTGCCCCGTTACTCTCGCTACCCGCCACTCGTCGTGCTGTTTGTTTGCGCTTAATTCGCAGGCATTGGCAAAGTCCTGGGCACTCAACCATGGTTTTGGAGTGGGTTAGCAGCGGTTATGGGAGGCGATCGTTGGTTACCTGTGGGCAAGCTGTGTGTTAACTAAGCACATGGCAAATGTTTGCCAGCATGGAAAGACATTTTAACCAGGCTTATTAAAACAGTTCACCTTCTCCCTCGCGGTTCAGTCAGTGAACCCGAAAGCAGCATTTTGATCCTAAAGGCCACAGGGGGCATGTTATACATTTTGCTTTCGCTTTCAGTTTCTGTCCGTCTGTCATTTCCCCTCCCTTTCCCCTCATAAATAATATTTATCTGTCTGTCAGTCAGTCAGTCAGCCATTCAGTCTGTCAGTTGGCATCAATATTTATAATGTTAGTTTTAAATTAGCGCAAAACAAACGATGCGATAATATTTACCCAACCACCTACTACTCTACCTACTCCCATCTGTGGCCATTTGTGCTGATTACAACTCTCAAAGGTCCACGATGGAATACCAAAAACTAGATATTTATAACAATGAAAAACCAGATATGCAACAGAAAGAAAAATTAACTATTGTAAATGCATTCTATATGCCTCTGTGTGTGTGTGTGTGAGTGTGTGTCATATTAATTATTGATGGTAGACACATTGCACGCCCCCTGACTGCATAATTCTCTCTTGATTAACCTCTGGAATTTTGTCAATGTACAGCAGGTATTCAATTAAGTATTCATTACTATTGAACTCATAACTCATTTTCACAGTAGGCACTCAATCAATTGCTTCAAATCAAAATGAGTTGGATTTTTCCAACAAAAGGATGTTGCCACATATGCCTTTATACATACATACATATATACTTAGATACATACAAACATGCATAATTAGTGGGGAATTGGATTCGGCAACGCTCTTCAGCTAGTCATTAACAGTGATGCTAATAGAACAAAAATGAAAATGGAAAAATAAATGGCACAACACCGTTAGCTAGATTAAATTACAATTTTTTTTCTATTTACTGAAAAATGTTAAACAAATTTTGTGAAAGTTTAAAAACTTTTCATTTAAATATTTATAAACAAAAAAACTTTAATTAATTACATATTTTTAACATTTCCTAGAAGTCTTATTCAGTCGGAAGGGCTTACTAAAAACTTAACTGTAAATACATATAATTAAACTTAGGAGACCTTTCGTTTGGTATTTATGTTTTTTTTTTTTTCAAGGAATAAAAAAAAAACACATATTTATAAACAACAATTGGATAAAAGAAAGATCTTCCGCATTGTTGAGATTCGTTAAAATCCCCAAAAGTATGCAGTAGAACTTGAATTTTTATCAATTAAGTGCAAACTCACTTCGTATAATCACAATTAACATGACAAATATGATATTCTTAAAAATAAAATATCAAAAAAGAATTGAAATCATTTTAATTATTTTGTAATAAAAAATTGTTTATAAAATCCAGATACTCGGTAGTTTGTTTAAGTGTCAACTGAACAATTCCTATTTTATTGTCTTAACATTTTTTAGATAAACACAATTCAAATGAGATGTTTATCATATTTAACAAAAGCTCAAATTTGTAACTGTAATTTTGTACTTAATAAAAGTGTTAAAGCTTTAAACGGGAGAGAAAAGAAATATTATGAATTGTTCTTTTAACATGTTTCTATTTATTTTTGTGGATTGTCTTCTTTCTATTTTCTTAGTTGCCGTTATATCTGTCTGTTTGTCAGAATCGTGGCCCTTGCCTATTCTATTATACTACATACATACATATGTATGTATGTATATATGTTTGTGTATTTATGTGGAGTGAATGGGACAGATATCGAGCTGGCGAAAGATAGACAGAGACAGACACACGTGACTAACGCTTTATTACCATTTTTCTTCATTAATTTAATTTTTTCGTCTGCAGTAAACTGCTTTCGTATGCAATTTTATTGTACTTTTGTACTCGTGCCTGGTGCGCTTTGTTGTGTCGTTATGCCAAGCTACCCCTGTGTAAGCTACCGCCCCTCCCCCCTCTCATCCAATTCCTATCGGCTTCCTTTCCTTCTACCATGCCCATACCCAACTGGCATCTCCTTTACTCCTGTTACTCCCCTTCACCCATTTTCCATCCAACTTTAACTCCAACTCTCTGTGCCCTCTCTTCTTGCGTTGGGCTGTTAATCCGGAACACAGTGAAAAAAAATAATCGACAAATGAGCCTAAAGTACAGACAAGCAGTTACCCTGTAAACATTCTAGCTAGAAATATTAAAATGTCTGATTTATGTACATATTTATATATAGCTTTTCTTTCTAGGTCTAGTATAGGTTTTTAATGTACTCTTTTTTTTTATGTTTTTATAAAGGAAATATAGTTCGTTTTTTCATATAGTTTATACATTTTTTTACATCGATATATCTGTTCAATGACTTTCTACAAACTTATATAGAAAAAATTGCGCTTTTTAGAAACTTATGTAGAAAAATTGTTTAAAAATATTAATTTTATTAAGTTTTTTTAAAATATAAAAAGTAAAATAAAAGGTAATCAACCTTTCATATTACTCGAATTCAAAGCTTGTTAGAAAACTTAACGGTTTTTTTAAAAGGAACTGTTTATCTTTAATTTCTCAATTTAAAGCCTAGATCCACTTTAGAATCATAATAATAATTTAAAACAAATATTATATAGCTCAAAAATTTATATATAATATTTATATTTACATACATATAATATTTTCATTTAGAAATAGTTTTTATAAACAAAAGATTCTGAAATTTTAAGTTAAACAGAAAATTATTCGTTTTTTTCTAGAATATTTAAAGTTTGGAGATCTTCAAATTATCAATATTTTTTTTATATAACCGTTTTAGAGTTATCAATTTTAACTGTTTCATTACAAATACTTATTATACCCGTCTTCCAAGTATGGGTTACAGGGTATAACGAAAAAAAAAAACAAAAATAAAGGAGAAAAGAAGAAAAAAACATTTTTTTATTGCCGCGCAAAATACAAGTTTCCCTGCCTTGGCAATTGTTTTTGTTGTTATTTAATACCCTTGCAAATCTCAAAAAAAAAAAAAAAAAAAAAAAAAAAAAATAAAAATTGAACGAAAGTCTTTTGTATTGTATGCTGATAAAATGATGGTTTTGCCATTTTGATAACAAAATGTGGAACTAAGTAAGCGACGAATGCCAACTGAATATAAGCCGAACAAGAAAGAAAAACTATTTTGTTAATAAACAAACGGATGCAAAAAATATAAGGATACATATACTAAAAATAAATCTTACATATATACCGATTTCATAATTATTGTTGCATTTTAACTATATATTAATAAGATCTATGTAACTATTAGCTTAAATTTAGATAGCTTTTCTAGTTGGTATCTTATATGATTTTGCATGGGATTGAAGCTCCGATTTCATACTGTTAAGTTTCCTTACACAAACAACTTACCTGGGATCGGAAATATATAAATACTCAAAGGGAATAAATATTATTTTAATATGTGATTAATCAAGAAATTTAAAATGAAGATCACTTTCTTAGTTTTTCTTAGGTTTTCTTTCAAAACTATCACTTTTTCCTTTCAAAAACTTATTTTTCAACATTTTAGGGTATTTTATTTGTAGGCTTTCTTTTTCGATTTATATCAGTTAGTTGTATGGCCATGTTCATTTTCCAGTGTTTTCTGCGTTCGCTGTATGTTGCCTGTATCTGCCTCTGTGCCTACATTTGTCCCTTCCCTTCATCCCCCCTACATCACCATATCTGTAGTGTTATGCCCCTCAAAAACACATCATCTACTACAACTTTTTCTTTCCTTTGTACTGTGTTCGTATCGTTTCGTTTGGCACTTTGTGCTATTCCCTTTGCCGCTGCCGTTGCCTTTGCCATTGCCTTTAACTTGGCATTTGCTTTTGCTTTTGCCTTGGCCATTTTTTGGTTTGGTTTTCTATGCTGGCAAATTGTTTGCATTATTTATGGCATATTTTCAAAGATTTATAATGGGAGTTTTGTGGAGAGTTGGAGTCGCTTTCGTTTCGTTTCGATTTTCTTTTCTGGTTTTCATCATTTACTTTCTTTGTATTTTTCTTTCTTTCCTTTTTTTTTTTTTCTTCTCTATGCGTAGAATAATATATTAATGAGGTCGGTTGGGAGTTGTTGAACTGTGCGTATGCGCAACATTTTTATTTGATCAAAAAAGTTTTTGCACATTTTACGAGCAATTAAGTGAAAAATTTGCAAAGGAGAAGAAAAATAAAACAAAAAAAAAAAAATATACAAAAAATATGGCAAAGAGGAAAATTGCAGAAAGTTGCAATGGAGAAAGAGAAAGAGAGAGAAAAAAAACCCTAGTAAGGTGGAAAATGGGAAGAACGAAGACTTTTCTTTTCACATTTTTTTTCTCTCCTTCTCTCTCTCTCTCTTTCTTTTCTCATAAATATTTTAATATGCTCAAAGCATATGTGTGCGGTGTGTACGTCACTAACTAAAACAGGCATCAAAGTTTTAACCACATATTCGACCCGCTCACATTCCGCCTGTTTGCAGTATAGACCATCCACCACCCATTTTGCCACATCATCTCTATATATCACTCTCTCTCTCTCTCGCTCTGTCTCTCCCACACTCTACTGTAAAATGCAAAAAGTTAATTAATAAAACATCAAAAAGTTCTAGGTTTTTGTGTTACAACAAACTTTATATAAACTCTATGCATTTTACGCTTTTAAGCGGAGACGAAGCGTTGCCATTGCCGTTGCTGTTCCCGTTGCTGCCGGCAACGACTTTGACTGTCTAAAAATCACGAGAGCAACAGCAATAACACCAACACCAACACCAACAGCAACACCAACACCAACAACAATTATAATAACAACAGCAAAGAGAAAATTCAAATAGTTTAGTTTACAATCAACCAAAAAATTATTTCTACTTTTTCAAATGTTTTTAATAGAAAGAGTTGCAGGGTTTTGTGGCAAAGTAAACTTATTTTAACTTTACTTGTCTGTCACAAATCACTTTCAATCAACAATCAAAATGTTGATCGTCTTAAATTACAATTCACAAACTGTTGACAATCTAATTCTACTTTAAACTAAAGAAATTCTCAATGAATTATTTTTTAACTAAACACAAGGATATAGATATTGACTAAGTATAAGTTCTATTGATAATTATTTGAAATACTTTTAACCCTTAGTTACTTTGCTTAGTTGTTCCAAATATTCTACAATTTAAGATCATATGGACCAAATATATTCCATTTCCAGAATTATATATTAACTGATCTTAAAGCAATTCCTAAGGAATTATATATTAACTGATCTTAAAGCAATTCCTAAGGCTTACTATATAAAGAGAATACAATTTAAAAAGTGATTTGATCTAATAAGTAGCAAATTTATAAATTTCAATCTTAACCGACTATATCTGAACCAATTATAATGCAATATAGTGCAATTCTTTTCAATTTTATTCCAAATTTCAAATTTAAAGCTATTCTTAAATTCACTTGATTCCATAAATATGAAAAATTTAGGCAAATTCTTTCAATTCTTTTTTTTGACCGATTATATCTTAACTAACTATAACTATAATTCTTAATGCCACGATATTAGAAAACAATTGAAAAGTTCATTTATAATAAAAAGTAAATGCTTTTAAAATTTATTTTTAACTTTTTTCAAACTTTTCTTAGACACAAAAGCTCGAAAAATATTGTGTTTCACTCAAAATATTTTAAAATATTAAAAAAAATTTAAAAATATATATATGTTTCTATATATTTAATCCATTTAGCATGCTCTTTTTATATTAATAACTAAACATATGCAATTGATTTTGTAAACCAACTATTTTGGATCCTAAAGTCAATCAAAGAATTTAAAACTAACAACTAAATATGAAATATTTTTAGTGCTATGATTTATATATATATATATTCTAGCTTCTATATACATATATAGACATGTATGTACATACACGTACGAGTTGTAAATTTGTCTATTTGAAATTTTTCGTATCCTGCCCTGGTTCGTGCTGGTCCTGGGTGTTGGTCTTTTGGGTTTATTTGCCGCTCGACAAAGCGACATCGAAACTTTCGCCAGTTGAAAAGTTTTCACCGTTTTGCTTGGCCCGGCAGCTGGCAACTGGATAGTTGCTTTCACAATCGTTCTACCCATACTCGAGGCAATACCTTCCCCCATTCCCATATCCACTCATCAACACCCTTCCCATCCCCCCTTTCTACACTGCAGTGGCAGCTTTAATTGGAGACTCGACTGGGCATTTAATTGGACTGTGATTTGTGGTGCGCATCGCACAACGTATCAATAACATGGCCCAAAGATAAAGATACAAACCAAAACAAAAAAAAAAAAAAATCCAAAGAGAAAAAGAAAAAAAAAAACACTATGAGAAGGAGGAGGAGAAAAAAGAAGCAACCAAAACGAAAATTATGCGGGCGGTCGTCGACATTGAAGCGAACTTGTTTTTGGGGTTTTTGTAACTCGCTTTGTGGTCGGGTCAGGTCAGGCTTGCTGCGGTTTAACCGCAACAACCGCAACGGTAGCTTCAACCAGAAGCTGCCACAGTCAGGCATCATAGTCCTGGCCTGTCTGCCTGCTGCCACACACTCACACACAGACACACACACACACATATAGTGTAGTGAAAAGGTGGCGAGATGAAAAGGTTAGAGGAATCTCAAGAGCATAGTTCGGTACGAGAAGGAAGGAAAATTATGTTGGGGAAACTATGAAAACTATGGAGAATGGTTGCCTTAGTTAAGATGATGTCATGATGAAACAGGGAATTGACAGAGAAGAAATAGAAAACATTGAACGTTGACTTTAATTACGAAAACGCTGAGCCCCTCCCCAAAAGAATTAAATTTAACTAATGTTTATACAAATCGATTTAAAACTCAAAGTAATGTAAATGTAAAGTATACAATGATTTAAATGATTATAAAGAAATCTGATTCTCAAAACGATATAGTGTTGCACTCTGAATGCAATCAAAGGAAAAGTCTAATTATTGATATTAAGCAGATTATAATGAATTTTAAGCCATTGTCTTACTTTTAGCTTAGAGTTGTTGGTATTGAATCTATGATCCTCTTTTATTCGCAAATCCGAGTTAAACTAGTCATGGCGTCTAGTCAGTTCGCTTCTCTGTCTGTTTCTTAGCACCTTTTAGACATTAATTTTTATGCTATGTGATTGAAATTTGGTATATAAGCTCTCTATATCTATACCCTTTGCAAGTATAAAAATTACTTGAATCGGATAAGCCATAGTTACTATAGGTCTAAACGGTGTAAATAAGAATTGTTACTTTTTCTTTAGTTGTATAAAAGCTATTTATACCTGAACCCCATTCATCAATTTTATATCAAATCAAATAGTTGTTAAAGTATAGGTAAATAAAATAAAACTTTAATTTAAACAATTTAACTTTAACTCAAAAATTTATAAATCAATTAGCCGTAGAAACACGAATGGCTTGAACTTGATCGCAGGGTATTGTTGTTTTCTTTTTTTTTAAATTAAATTTAACATTCAATATAATGAAATGAACAGTAATTTTAAAGGGTATACAAACTTCGTCGAGGTTAAAGTAATGTTCTTTTTATATCTTTAATCTGACCTCATACCATTTACAAGGCAACAAACTAATTGTGCGTATCAATATAGTAAACGCTTATAGTATTTTGATACCCTTTCTAAATGTATATATATACATTTTTAGCTTTATTTTGTGAGGCATAAATTAGTAAAATGTCTAATTGACAATGTTAAAAAAAGGATCTCTTTACATCTTATGCTTAATACAGCTTATAGATCAATCATTCAACTAAATTTATTGATCAAATTTTTGAGTATCATATAACCATATAGAAATCTGAAAAGCAATGTGAATAAGAATGTTTATTTGGTTATGGTAAATTAACAGAGAAGAATATTATCTGTTATTATTTATTGTTTTTCATTTTATAGTCTTCTGTTCAAAGGATATACAGCTTTCGTTCTTATCAAAAGTTAGTTCAGCTTTTTTTTATTAATGTTGCTTTTGTGTTTTTTTTTTGTTCTTGTTTGGTCATTAATTTTGCAACTTTATTGGAATATTTGTGTACACGCATTTAATCGCATTAAAATGTAGGAATATTGAAGCATTGAAGCGGACAGCACAAATTGACAATTAAATATCAACTTAGTTAACTTTTATAGATGGAATTGGGATTTGGGGGTTTCTTTTTTTTCAGTTTTGTTTTTTTTTTCTTCTTTTGGATCTGTGTTGATTAAAAGCTAATTAATGAGTGAATGCTTTAAAATCCATAAAGTTAATATAAAAATGTATATATATATATATATATTTCTTTTTTTTTTTCACCCTATGCCCATATGTGTGAAAATATGTGTGTGCATGTGTGTTGTCTTTTCTCTCTCACTGTATATATGTTTCAGTATTTACACCACAAATATGCCTCGAAAAGCAAATCAAGCATAATCAAATTATTTCCACTCGATTGGTGTTTATTGATAAATTACGCCACAAACAATATTTTGATAACATCAATTATAGTCACCAATGGCAACCCGACGACGACGACTAGGACGACAGGACGACAAGGACGACGACGACAACAATTCCTCAGATAGATAGACAGAAACGATGGCCAAATAGAGAGAAAGACACCAGTTGTTCTAGGGGAAATCTCTAACATTGGCCAAACAATCTGGCTCACCCTTGGGACAAAAAAACAAAACGTTGGTAACTGAAACCCTGCGTAAACTTTTTCCTTTGCTTGGTGCTAATAAAGGATCCCCATCCAAATGTTAGGAAACTGTAAACATTTCGAATCGAACTTTGTTTACCCTTCAAAGTATGGAATCAGTGTGAATATATGTACAAGGGAGAAATGTGTCTATTAGATAGTTCGTTGTCCAAATAATGGAACTTCTAATCAGTTCTTCAGAGTTTGGAAAACTTTTATATTATAGAGCAGTTTAATATTAAATTATTATTTCTATATGTTTCTTTGGGTATTGTAACTATCGTTTAATACATTTTCTATTTTGGAATTTCTTAAATATAACTTAATTTCGAAAAATCTCAGTTCAGCTCATTGATTTTTTGAATATTATAGATGATCGTATATAATATTCTTATACTTACATTTCAATTATCAAAAGTTAAGTAAAAACTTTTAAAATTTACTTTTTATTATCATAATTAAAACAGAGTTCATTTAAATAAATATAAAATCAATAACATATAAATACCAAAAAGATATAACAATCAAAAAGCACAGATATCAATTAAAAGTTATAGTAAAACTCAAAATATACAAATTAATTGGAATCAGTCGCGATCTGTATAAATATTTAGAAAATTATTTTAATTAAATTTGTAAGTTGATCAAACAAATTAATTTATTAGATAGTTTTAATTGACAAATCTTTAAAAAGTAATTAAGTTTTTTTAAGAATTTAAAAAAGATTTGAAAAATTAATGGTACGGATTATAGATCTACTATATATATCTAAATTTTTTTTTGTCTAGATAAAAAACTGTTACTTTACACAAATTTAAACAAAGCAAATCTAATTTATTGAAACAATACAACAATAGTTAAAATTAACAAGTAAAAACTCAACAATCAAGGTAATATATTAAGACAGTCGCTAGGTGGCGCTAGATTATAATGATAATGATGAATTTTAAACAACAATTTCATAATATTTTCAATCCTTTTTTTAAAGAGCAAACAAATTTCGTTTTTAAATGGTTTTATTTTCTTAACAAGTAACTTGGCTTTAACATTTTTGGCCAAATCCCTTGCCAGGTCTTTAATCAAAAATTTTGCACCTATTAAAACCCTAAGCAAACACTATTGATAAGACCCTTCCGCAACAATAGTGTGGCCACAACTGCCCCCCCTCTCCAGCCCCCTTTAACCTGAAAAATAAATAAATAAATAAAACAAAAAACAGCTAAACAAAACAAAGACAGGGAGAGAACATGAGAAAGTAGGGGAAAGATTGCCTGTGCCACATGTGTGTGTGTATGCGTGTTTGTATGCGTGTGTTTTTATTTCTGGCCACAATTGATTTGTAATCTTGGTAAACAGGATTTAACAGATTAGACGTGTAACAAGCGACCGATAATCACACACGCACACCCAAAAAAAAACCTACAAAAAGCACACACACACATCGATATGTATACATACATGTATACACTGGCATACACGCACGCTAGTCCTTACCATCTCCCGCCCCCCCTTATCCTTTGGTCTCTAGTTGGCCCTCTTCAATTTTTGGTTTCTTTTTTTTCTTTTTCTCTCTGTTTTCCCTCGGCTCATTCACTCACATTCTGTGGGTCTACGTATGATTGATACTTAATGCCGCTTTTAGCATCGTTAGGATATCGTTGTCCTCCATGTGTGTCTGTGTGTGTATGTGTGCCTGCTAATCGTCCAGTTTTATTGTCATTCCTTTGGCTTTTGTTTGACTTTCCGGCCAGGCGCCAATTAGCTGCCACTGTCGCTGCCCGCTCACATTTTCTTTCCTTTTTTTTTTTTTTTTTTTTTTTTTTTTTTGCCTTCTTGGTTTTTTCCATTTGTCAACGTTAATTGATGATGAGCCACTCATTTAGTTTGGCCACTTCGTCACTCAGTCAGTGAGTCATTCATTCATTTGCTCATTCACCCACTCACACAATCTGGCAAAGAAACTTTCAATTAATTTATGCCAAAACGTTGCCATCCAGGTGATTGTATAGATGGTAGCTGAGAGAGAGGGGGAGGGAGGGGGGAAATGGTTAAACCAAAAATCATAGAAAAGAAAAATCCATTTTCAATTTGGTTTTAGCCAATGCTATTAGCAATAGATTTAGAAATCATAAAAGTTGCCACAAACTCAACGCGATGCATAAATTAAAAAAAAAAAAAAAGAAGAAGGAAAAAAAAGGCTAAAATGAATGACAAAACAAATCATAAAAGTCAGCTGGAAAATTTCAAAAAATTTCTCATTCTCTATTCAATTTAAGAATAATTTTCTAACTCTTAGATAAATAATAATCCCAAGCCTTCTGGGTGCTGTTCCCTTGATGCAGTTTTCTTGTCTTGGCCCTCTGAAATTCGTTTCATGTAAGGAACAAATTCTCTAACTTCACTTTGATGTTGTCAAATAAATATATTTCTACACTTAGATGTCTATTTTTAAGATGATTACAATATACAGTAAGCTCACGCTATATGCAACACTTAGGATTCTAAAAAGAATCTAGAATTTTCAATAATTTTCGGCTTCAGATCGATAAAAATGATATATACAATATCCATTCAATTAGCGTACACAATTGTTAAGCTAAGTGGTCCTCCAAATAGGGGGTGGGGGTTGATAGAAGAGGGGTAAATGGTAATGGAAGAATTGAGAGTTGAATTTGGGGGAAAAACCGGAGGCGAAGCATAAGCGGCTATATAATCACTTCAATCAAATCACGTTTGCATAATTGTTCAATTATGAAGCAATTACCGCAAGCGTTGGTTCTCCCTCAGTGCGGTCCTGTATAGTATACAGCGCGATTCATCTATGACTGTGTGCGTGTGTGTGTATGCATTCACTGTTAGTGTATATGTGTGTTATCAGTAATATGGCCAAAACCCGAAAAGCCTGATGACAAAACCTTGCTCGCCTTTCTCCCATGTCCACAACAAAAATAACCCAAAAATTGTACAACAAGGAGGAAGAGAGAAAGCGTAACAGATAGAGAGAGAGAGAAGAACAAAGTGTTTTGTCTCTGTTGCTTACCACTCATCGTTTCCCCCCTGTATTGGTGTGTCATATTAATTAAGCGTTTGATTACCAACCGTACACGCATGGCTGGCCGAATTTAGGTTTTTTTTTTTTGGTTTTTTGTTTTCCCTGTTCTGTTTAGGTTTTCCTGCTTGGGATTTGGGCCAGAAAGAGAAGTGGGTTCTGGGTACAGGAGTGTATCCAGGAGTGGGAAATACTACCATCATAATTGCATGAAATTTTTATCATTGTGAAGGGATACAATGCAAACAGAAACCGTAGAAAGTAACAAAAAAGGATAATGAGAAAAAAGAAAAAGCATAATAGATAAAAGGAAAATTATACAATTTGTTTCATTATTATTTTATATATATTTTTGTTTTATTCTTTAATATTACTAAATATTAAATTTAAGATTTAATTGAAAAATTCTCTTTTTTTTAAATTTATTTATGGAAAACTTTTAAATTCATTTTCTCTATAATTTTTTATTTATGATTAGACAAATATTATCCCTGACATTGTGTCTAAAGGGGACCACTGTGTTTTAACCATTTGGTGTAAGTATTAGCCATTGAAACGACCATAAAGCATTTAGCCATTACCAAGTTGGTATCTTGGACCGGAGACTAAGAATGGAAGACAGGAAGTCTGACAGCATCAAAGTGTCTCTGATTTGCTGAAGGACCTTGTTATGAAGATGATTGCATTGAAATTTTTGCATAAAAAAGAAAACCAATAATGGATTAATTATGCCAAATAAACTGAACAATAACCAATTTTCAAACTCATTTTCCAAAAAGAGAATACGACTTACATTTTCATGATTTGAAAAATAAAAACAACAACAAAAATTTTTCCAGAATTGAACTGCCAAGTACATAGTTTCTGGCTTGAAATCTTTTATAGGATTGCAACACTGTTACCACTTAGTTTTTGTGGCTAAATTTTTCTCTAAGTTTGTCTACATTAAGAACCCTTTCTTGTCTTTTCCCAGGCATACCCTTTAAAGGCAAGAGAAAGGGTATATTATAGTTGAACAAAGCAATAACTCAAAAGAAAATCTTTAAGAAAATTTGACTCTAAATGATTTTGAAAAAATTATTTATTTTTAATTATTAAAAATAAATCATTTGGAATGATTCAATATCAATTGTAATAAATATTGAAATTAAATTATTTCTTAATTGTTTTTTTTTTTTTGTGATTTTTTATTTATTTTTATTTACTTATTCTTATTTTCCTTTGTTTTTCTTCAGAGTTTTTTTTTTATATAGTTGGCATCTCCACTCAGTGGTTTCTAAATGATCTTTAAAATATTTTTTTATTTCTAATTGATAAAAATAAATTAATTGGAATGTTTAAAAATTATAGTAAATTTAATATTGCATGTCTAATATTTAAATAAAATTGAAAAGCAGCAAATTTAAATTTTTAAAACATTAAAAAGATCAAAAACTTAAAAAACTAAAAAGAAAAGAATAATTTTGTTTTAGTTTTAAATATTTTAATATTTAGATTGAACCCAAACTTGGCACCGTGTTAAATGTTGAAAATGTTTCTTAATTTTAAATTGAAAGAAATAAATTAATTTAAGATAAATTAGATATATGAAAATTATTATTATATTCAACTCATTTATTTAAAAAAATTAAAAAAAGAAAGAATTATTAAATTGGTTTTTTAATCACCTATTAAAAAATTTTAAAATACTTGGTACTGAATAAATAAAGTTTAAAACTCTAAATTAATAAAAAATAAAATTATAAAAATATTTCTAAATCAATTAAAATTTAATTTGCTTGTCAATGCTTAAAATTAAATTATTTGAATATTTTTAAAACTTGTATTTCACCGATTAAAGAGAATTTCCAGAAATTTTATTATATAGTTTTACATCCCAATTTGTTAATGGGTAATTGTTATGTCGACTTTTTCACTTTTTATTTTTCCTTTTTTTTTTTAGTTTTTCCTTTTTATTTGTTACAATGTTTTGGCATATGAAGTGGAAATTTGTCTACGCGGGAAACATAAAATAAAATAACACTAAAAAAAAAGAACTAACAAAAAATAAATAAAAATACAAAGAGGCAAATCAAAGCCACGCCCCTTGTTGTAAAATGGCTAGCCATTGTAAGCTTTTCGTTTATGTCTGTGTGTGTGTGTGTATGTGTGTTTTCTTCTTCTACTTTTGGCTTGCTTAGTTTTATTATTTTTACTATTATTACTGCTACTTTTGGCTGGCTTCCGCTTTTTATTGCAGAAATTGTTTATGAATTGGAAAATTAAATTCTTCTCTTCCATATACACACACACACACACCCCCCCCCCTTCTTCACAACGCCACTTATCCCTCCGGCCTGGTCGAGCTTTCGAGGGGGTAGAGAGGCAATGGTGAAGGTCTCTGTATGGGATGTGTGATGAAGTTTATTTGCATGCAGAAAGTTCAATTCAAATTGCATGCTCCGGAGAGCACAGCACAATCCAAACGTGAACCCAAACCTCCACAATTCCTACCCCTCCCTCCCTCCCTTTCTCCCATCTTTATTTGGAGTTTGACTATTGTTTCACATTTCGGGAAAAAAAGGAGTTTTTCCTTATGCAAACAGCCAAATGGCAAGTTTGGCAATAATATGCCAAGGGTTTGCTTGAATGTTGTAGATGGAGAGGGGGGGAAACGAAAGTGTGGGTGTTATGTTAGGGTTAAACCCTAACAAGTCTTATGTATATGGTAGTACGAGATGTAAACTAAAAGTTAAACTCATTCCTTTACTCTCATATTCTTTCTCCTTCATCTTATTTCAAACAATAGATTGTTATCAATCTTCTTTGAAATAATAACAGAATATCTATTATATACTAAAAGAAATCTTTTTAAAATAAAATAAAAATATTTATATATATCTTATATATAGATAAAGTTTACTTATTAAACCAGATTCTTGCAAATTCTTCTTTTCTTCTTTAAAGTTTTGAACCTGCCTAAAGATTCCTTAACTAAGTCTCTTTTTCTTTGATAATAAACTGTGTTCTAAAAAAGAGAAACTCTAGTTACTCACCTCGCTTGCACATGCATATATACATACACACACACACACATACACATTCATATGTGGCAGGTTACAAACTTAAAGGAATTTTCAATCTCACTGATTCTGTTTTTTGTCTAAACTTAAAAATTTCATTTGTTGGTGTCTGTCTTGAAGTTTTCATATAAATCGATTTAATTTTTAACTAGAAATTGAAAAAAAAATTTTTTAAAAATTTGTGAATATATTTTAAGATTTAATAACTTAAGATCTTATATAATAAATAGAAAGGTTCCTTAGAAAAATCATTTTAGGCTACTTAAAGTAACTATAAGTAGCTATATACAGCAGATAAAGTATCCATCAGATAAAATAAAATTAAATTTGTTAAAATTAAAAATTAGATTTGTCCTGTTACTGCTTTGTAATCAGCAAAAACATTTAGCTGTTATTACTAATTTAGTATACGTTCTAAATTTAATCAAGTTTTAGTCTCGTATGTAGTATAAAAAAGGACACTGAACAAATATTTAGATGCTCTCTGTGGATTCCAATTTAAGTAACCAATTAAATTGCAATTCTGTTAAGTTAAAATCACTTTAGCTACATAAAAAGGGGAAAATTAAAATTTTATAGTCAATTATTCGAAAAACATTTATGTTAAATGGGGTTAATTTAAAAGAAATTAGTTAACATAATTAAAAATCAATAGAGGAACATGACTTTCTTAAGCTAATCAGGATTGATGTGTCCTACTTATTCCCTTTTTTTTTCCGTGACCCGATTTGGTAAACTATTTTACTATATATATACATATATATAGAACGAATGACATTCAGAGATTGGTTTACCTGAGTACTGTGGAGAGCCGCAAAAATATTTGCATGCAAGTGAGAAATTTGTATTAATTACAAGCCACAGAAGTTGGCTGATTGACAACCAGCCAAGTTACACAAATACCAACCAAGTATTTTGCACTCAACAAACGCAGCCAAATGAGTTTTGATTCATTTAACGGACCATAGTGGACCATAGAGGACCAAGTGGGTAATAAGGACCGGATGCGAATGAAGGGGAGGACAGGCGAGAGCCAAAGAGAGAGAGAGAGAGAGAAAGAGAGGATGTAAACCAATGGCAAGTAAAATCTAGATTTAGGAATAACAGTGGGTTGGGTTGGCTTTTCAGCTGTCATTTCATTATTTATACTGCTGATTAAATTTCCGCTTATACTCATTAAGTTCTATTGTCAAACCACTTCCGCTAAGAGTAAGAGACAAGGACAATCGCCAGACTAGACATGGCGGAGCAGACAACTGCTGGTTGGTGGTATAAGAGTCCTTGTAAAATGAATGTAGGAGAGGGGCAGCAGGTTGGTTGTGTGTATATATGTGTGTGTGGGGGGTTGGACTTTGGGATAACAAACTAATTAAGTTCCTGGCTAAATGGCAAAAAGGTTCTCGGTTCTAGGTGATAGGTGCAAGGGCAGTAACAGCAGCAACAGCAGCAGCACTTCAAAAATTGCAATGGCAGTGAGACCAAGGCGCACAATTAACAAGATAACAAACAGAGGTTATGGCGCGGTATGCAGGAAGTGGAACAGGCAAAGTGTATTTGTGGCACAAAACTGGCAAAAGACAATCTAACTTTGGTCATGATTTCTCTCTCATGATAATGCCAAAACAAAATCTCACGCGACAGAAACTAATTAAATAAACAAAAAGCACAAAGTGCAAGGCAACGTAACAAAAACTTTTCTGCATTGATTAAATACGATTACAAAAAGTGAAAAAAAAGAAATAACTGAAATGAGATACAAGATACTGGCAATAGGAGTTGATACTCCCTTTACCAAAGAAAGGGATTCACTAACAAGACAGTAGAATCTCCAAAACAGAAAGGATATAAACCAAGGCCTGACTTCGAGGGGACGAAACTAAAAGAAATATCAGTTTTTAAGTAGAAATTTCTTTTAATTAATAATCCTTAATAAATGTCAAGAAGGACTTTAAAATGTTATTGGGTATCAAATAATTTTGAGCTAAGATATTATGTTCAACTGACTTTTAATGAAACAAATAATTTAAAAAGAAAAAGTTTTTAAAATTGCAAATATTTAATCAGCTTTATTTCTGCTGCTGTAAATATTGCTTCCTGGTGTTTTCTTTTAGCTTAGTTGCTGCTTTTTCTCAGGGTTGCCAGATTACTTCTTTACTTTCTTAATTCTTTACCGCTGTTAAAACTTTTGCTGTTGTTGCTTCTGTTACTTTACATGCATAAGGATATAAAAAAGTTACCTTAAGACCTTAGTTACAATTAGTATAATTAATAGATAAAAATAAAAAAGTTTATAAAATATAACTTTAATTAATAGATAATGAAATTAATTAAAGTACACAGTATTCCATTAACTACAAAGACTTATTAAGAGTATTAGTGGATTATCCAAAAAAAAAAAAAAAAAACGTTTCTCTAGATTTAAACGAGTTCTCATGAGTTAAAGTTGTAAAAAGTTAAAAGTATTTACAGTTCTTATTCCATATATCGTTAGAACTGTACCACTTTAATTTAATTTTTATTTATTTTATTAACCCTATATCTATTCAGAAACGAATCTAAGAACAATATCCGGAAACAGAATTGTTCCTTACGAAAGACTATTTTGTATTGCGTCGCACAAGTTTTAGCTCAGTAACTTATATATATAACTATGTAATGTTTTCCTTTATATTAAAGTAGGCTCCCGGATCTCCTAACTGGCTACGTTTTTGTTATCCTTATAGATCCGGTGACTTCTATTTAAGCTTTTCTTATAACTACGTAAAGATCTTTCTCTACAATTTTTAATCAATTTATATGTTTTCGGTTCGGACATAATTTACAAATCAAATTTTAAAACAAATTTATAGTAAAGAACAACAAATAAAAACCTTTTATCGAACCTAACCAAAAACGATTAACTGTTATTTCCAAGCTCTTAAAAGCTTCTTCAATTACTTTTAAATGGCCATAGAACATGGCTAAAAACTTTAACTAAAACCCAGCTATCTATATTTTTAGTTAATTTCTTTTATATTTCAATTTAATTTATAGAACCCTTTTAAGCCATCTTGTAGAAAACTGGTCTTTGGATATTTAAGAGTATATTATTTTCCCAATCTTCTGTCCACTCATATAAACATTATATTAGAAATTCAATGAAATTGAACATTTTGATTGCTTTCTATGGGGCTGGGGCAGGGGGAGGCGATTGGTTGGTAATCAAAAGCCAATGCGTTAGTATTGTTGGTTTTTAGAAGGGAGGGTGGGAGAGAGTGTGGGTTAAAGTTTACCAAACACGTTCCGAGCAAGCAAAACAATGGGAAATATGTGAAAACTTTCAGGTATGGTGCTTCAATATTTCAGGCATAAAGCAAGGTTTTACGATTCTCTCTCTTTCTCTGTGTGTGAAATGTCGTCATTTCGATGCAATCGAAGATGTTGCCGCAATAACAGCAACAACAATAACAGTAACAACAACAACAACAACAACAACAACAGCAAGAACAACATGCTGACATCTATACATACAATGTGCATTTACCAACTAGCTAAGTTGGCAGCTGGCGGTAAATGCGCGCCAGTGTCATTATCCTTTCGGTTTTTGGTACTGCTCCTCTTCCATTTCCGCCTGTCCTCAACCTTCTAGCCAATGCAGCGTTAATATGCCAAACACACACACACACATAGGGAAAGAGAGCAAGCTAGAGAGAGAGAAAGAGAAGGAAAGAGTCAGAGGGGGGATATGGGATATGCGGGGAGACTGTAAAGAGCACGTGGGCATTGCCAAAATCGAGCCAGACAACACACAGAGGGACGCACACGCATATGCATGACATGAAGCCAAATTTTTGGACCCCGAAAGGTGCGACGATGTCGTCTCCTAATTTCTGTATTTGTGCTGCTTCATTGCATTTCTCTATCTCCTTTCCGCTGGTCCTTATTGCAGTTCGCACTGTTACTTCTTCATCTCTCTTTTTCTCTCTTTGTCTCTCTCTCTCTCTCTCTCTCTCTCACTCTCTTGCGTTCCCTTTATCTATCTATCTCTCTCTAGGTTTACTCTAGCTGTCTGTACTTTTGGCCTGTCGTCGATTTATTTTTCATTTAGTTTTGTTTTGATTTGCCGCCTTATTCATTGCGACAGCATTGCAGTAGTCCTCGTCCTCGTCGTCATCATCGTCCTGGCCCTTTATCGTCGTCATCCTTCGTTGCTGCTCCCTGTGTTGCTTACGTAATTTCCAGGATAAGCTGCACAGTTACAACATTTTTCAGGCTGCAGCTGCTGCTGTTTCTGCTGTTGCTGCTGCTGCTGCAGCAGCATCCAGGAGTAAGCTTATTTCCCTGCTGCTGCTGCTGCTGTTGCTGCATTTCTTTCCCAGTCAGAGAAAGGGAGAGCGAGAGTCATATAGACATAGACAGAGAGCATATGAGAGTAAGATTGCACAAGCCAGAGAGCGAGCTTTTTTATTGACTGCGCTGCTTCTGTTACCTTTCGGCCTGTTGACGTCGCCAACTGCACTGCCACTGTTAAATTGCAGTTGCCGGTTGATTGAGGTACTGTTTGTTGCTGTTAAAATGGTAATGCTTGTGCGGGTAGTGAGGGGGGCAGGTTGCCATCGTTACTGTTTCCATTCCTTGAGGTTGGTCAGGGCCAGGGACGATCTGAAACTCGGTTAACTTGTATACGGTTAAATTGGGTAGGTAATAATTTTCCAAAATATTTTGAATAATATCCAATTTTGTAATGATTTAAGATTTAAATATTATTTCTATAAGTTGGGAATCTTTATTTATTATAAGGTCAGAGTTTATCCTAAAAAGAATATATATTTTTTTAAATTTAAACGGATCTTAAATAACTAATAAAATATATATAACGAGATATCGGTTTATAATATAAATTGTATGTTAATAATTTTTATGGTATAAAACTTAACTTGAATCGTTTGGTTTATACATTATAATTTGCTTGATCCTAACTGTATTTACTCATATAAATTTTTAAAAAAGATTTATAATTTAAAGTATTTTATTATTTATATATTTTTTATGGTATTTTTAATTTATATATTTTTTAACAGAAATATATATCAGTCGAAGCTGAATGAAACCATATAAGTTAAAAAATGTAGGAGAGATAGGAAAGAGTATTATAATTTTAATTAAATTATATGTTTATTTGATTATATATATATACAGTTAAACTAGAAGTCTGTAAAGAATATTACTTTGTGTTTGAGTTTTTATGTTATGTTCTCTAAAGGAAAATAACAGTTCAATTGGGTTTTCTTTGGGAAGGGTAGTTTGTATAAAGAAGGATTCGACTTAAATATAAGTGTAGACTTATAGTACACTTAACTGTTTATTTGTTGGTATATTGGAGCTGTAAGAGGGTTGCCTGAACAAGTGGCTGTAGGTGGCCTAAATAACTAAATAACCTAACTTAATATTTAAAAGAAACTACTAGTAAACCGAAAAAATATATGCATATACATGTATATGGATTCAAAAAAGTACTGACATATTATGGATATATTGGGAATGAAAAAAATATTTCATTATATATTTATTTCAAATTTTTAAACTTCCTTAATAGTTGTGTTTATATTAATTAAAACTTTTATTCATTAACTTTTCTTTAATATTTTCTCAGTTAGATAAATCATTATTACGGGGACATATTTTGGTCAAATCATTTGATCCTTATAACAAAGTCTTTCTTGTACAAATTGACCTAGATATTGACCTGAAGGGCTACTCGAAAGTTTTGAACGAGCAAAAGAAATGCTAATTTTCTATCGAAGGATTTTTAAAAGAGTCCTGTTTGGGCATTAAGTGCCACAATCTATAAGAATTGTATTTGGACCATTAATTTTTTGTTTAAACTTATCTTTCGTTCTCTCTCTCTCTCTGTCTGTCTGTCTATGTGTTTCTATCTCTTTCATAGTTTCTCCTTTTTGTGGGTCATAGGGGAAATCATGGCATAAGTTGAATTTTTCAAATTGTTAAGTAAATAATTTTGGATGTTGTTTTTTCTACTATCAGGTGTGTTTTATTTTAAAAACTTATTTAAAACTATTTTGATATATACTAACATGCACAAACACACACACACACACTCACACGCACATACACATGGAAGGAATTAAGTTATAGCAATTCGGCATTGTGTTTCCTGGGTGGCATGCAAATTGTGTCCTAGCAATTTGTTCAACTCAATAAATATGAGAAAACACACACAGAGACAGAGAGAAGAAGAGAGAGAGAGAGCAAAAAGAGAGAGAGAGGCATATATTTGGATTAGAAGGACTTCTTTGGTTATCAGAGTATTGGAATTGAGGGAAAACTTGAAAACTTCCAAAAAAAAAGGGGGAAAAACTACTAAAACCCCTCTAACAACAACTCTAGTTCCCCTTGCGCTCCACTCCCCCCCCTTGCTTGGTAAGAAACGAAACTATAAAAGTGATTTATTTGATGTCACAGAAAAGCAGTCATGCATAAATATTTAGCATAACCCTCTCGGAGTTTCGCCAAGGATATTTAAATCAGCGCACACAGGAACACATGGGAACAAGGAGTTATCCTTTATACATATGTGCATATGCGTGTATCTCCCTCTCTCTCTCTCTCCCTCTTTCTCTTGGTGTGTTTGTGTGTGTGTTTTTTATTGGCAGAGACACAGGCCAGGACATTATGGACACTCGGACGCCTACTTCAATATGCTGCTGAACTCATACTCCTTGTTCAACCATCACCCCACCTACCCTACCCTTTGTACCACTTGTGCATCTAAAACCAAAACAAGGCATATAAAAAGCCATAAGCATCCTTAACTCTTTTTCTTACTCCCCTTTACCCATCATCCTTGCCATTCCTTTACAGAAACCAAATCAAATATGCGCAAATAAATAAAAATGAAAATTCAAAAGAAGTAGAAAACATTTTACCTCCTCCCCCCTCCCCACACTCCTTTTTTTATTCTTTTTTCATATATATATATATATATGTTTTTTTTTCTTATTCTTTGCTCTTCTTCTTCCTTTTCAACTGTTGATGGTCGATAAGCATTAGGCCGGGGCCGGAGGTGCTACTGCGGTTGGGATGCGGTAGCCATGTGTAGGTGGCTGAGCTTAAGGTAAGAAAAAAACACTTTGCGGCATTTTTATAGTAGTTTTGATATATTCATTGAAATTGCTCTACCGCCCCCGTGTTTGTTGTGTTCAAGAAAAATCTATTGAAATATTTATAGATCAGTATGGGAAAAAAAAAAAAAAGAAAAAAATGAAAACACAAATACACAAACAAACAGAAATATGTTGGGGTTAAAATATTGATGGCATTTTGGAGTGGGGATTGAGAGTGGAAGTGGCGGCAAGTAAAAATGTCCACCTATTCTTTAAATTGTTTGAATCTTCAAGTTTCTTGTCAGATTTGTACGATTCTTCCTTTGATAATGAATAATGTTTAATAATTATGAAACAAATTTTACATATTTTCTTATTGTTTGTTTTAAATTTTGGATTAATCAGAATTAATAATGAATTTATTAAATTAAAGCTAATGACATAACTTCAATCTAAACAGTTTAAATCATAAAATTGCTGTCGAAGAATTCTATATAAATAAAAGAAGGCCAGCACGCCGACTTTGCTATGCCCAGTACCAAGTAAAGGCATATCCATTGAAATTATTATCATAGAAATTCATCATCTTGTACTTTCATTTTTTCGGATAAGAATTTGTCAGGATTATTTCAAGGCTTTTCGTTTACTTAAGTAAGTAGAATTGCATATACTTTTTGAATATTTAATTATTTGATTAAGTACAATAGGAATTGCAAATACTATTTCGAGTTTTAACTACTTGAGTAAGTACAATAATTGCATACACTTTTTTGACATTTAATTACTTGAGTAAGTACAATGGGAATTGCAAATACCATTTCGAGATTCAACTACTTTAGTAAGTACAATTAGAATTTCATATACTTTTTTTGACATTTAATTAAAATAGTAATCGCATATATTATTTAATTAGTTTTTTTTTATAATTTATTGAAAATTATTAAGAATTTTTTTTTTTTTTTTTAATTTTTTTACATTATTGTTGCGTAACTTTGAATTTTGAATATAACTTATATTATATTTATTTACTAATTTCTTTCCAAGTAATAATTACAAATTATATAGATCACTTCTAATATATTTTGTATAGTTTCTCAAGTAATTAAGTAATTATGAAGAGTTTCTTTTAAATCATTCATTTGTAAAACAATTTTGGTTTATTTTCATTTTATCAATTTTTATAAAGAACTTTAATTTTATTTTCCAATTTCCTTTTAATTACTACTTACATATATCAATACCTTTTTTTTTTTTACTTTGTTACTTAGGCAAGTTGTTCAATTGGCAAGAATTTCTAGAAGAATTTTATATCTCTTATTTCTGTAATAAATTTTATTTATTATAACTTTATCAGTTAAGAATTTAAGTACTTTTTTTGGGAATCTTATTTGTCTGCTAATTCTATTCAATTACTTCAATTACTTTACAAAGATCGGTAATTTTTTCTTAGTTTTCTGTTGTGACTAAGGTAAATTACTTATAATTTTTAAATTATATTGTTTTTCTTTAAAATTTATAAAAACTCGACAAGTAATAAGTATTTGTAATTATGTAATTATTTCATTAAAAAGTTCAATTAATGCTTTAAAAAGTTTGGCTAAATAGTGAATAAATAAATATTTCATTCAATCTTTAAAATATTTAAAATAAAAGATCACTCAGACATAAATAATACAAATACTTCGATATATATATACCTATATATATATATATATATACATTACAAATACTATTTAAGTAGCTTATTCTCAAAGCACTTAATATTTAATGTGCGTGACTAGCTAGTTAGTTTGATTAGAAGATGTATCAATCGATGTTATACTAAATAAATCACATATATAAATGAAGGAACTGTGATGAAGGGTGTATAGAGGATAGAGGGGAATAAGGATTGGGACTAAGATGTTTAAACATTAGGCCATCCATTCAGACCACATTTCGACTAGCTTGACTTGACTTGAGCTTGAATTGACTTGACTTGACCTGCCCTACCATCACCATCTCTCTCCATCTCATCTCTTCATTTCTCCATCTTTCCATCTCTCCGTCTTTTCATCTCTCCATCTGTTGTATGTTGTCCGTCGTTCGTTCTTCAGTGTCCCAAGTGCCAAGGGGAATTAAGAGAGAACCTTAACTGTTCAATGCAATTTTCGGTTTTGCCTTTTGCCGATTTGGCCATTTGCCGTTGCTGTTGCCTTTACTGTTACCAATTATTTGCGCTGTTATCGCGACCTTTTTTATTTTTTTTTTTTTTGTTGACCTCAATTTTTGGTTGAGCTTGTTGATTGCCCTCAAATGATTGAAGTGCAAGGATATGAATGGCGACATTTATATATAGAAAATTCGTTTTTTTTTTTTCTGTTTTTTTCTTTCAGTGTACACAGTTTGCCATTTGATTTCCTTCTCCTTTCCTTTCTTTCACTTTTTTTAATGGCAGCTGGCATAATGAGCTGGAAATATGTGTGTCAGGACGACAAAACTCGAATTCGGTTTCGCTTTGCCATTTTGTTTTGCACGCTTGGGAGTTACACCATCTCTCCCCTTTCACTCTTCCCCCCTTCTCTTTTGTCACATTGGTGCTTGGCCAGCATTGACACAATAAAACATTTTCAACATTTGTTGTTGCATTTATTGACGCATTTGCTCTTCCGCGCGACATGCGACAAAATAAAATTGTTGTTCCTGACTAGGTGGTGGCACAGAGAGAGAGAGAGAGAGAGAGAGAGAGAGAGAGTGATGAGAGTTGGAAGGAGGGAATGTGCCATGGGGTATAAAAAACTAAAATGCAAATCGTACTGGGTCATGGCAGACAAAGGGAGAAGGGTAGCATGACAGGGGGAGGTGGGGAAAGAGGCTTTGCTGCTGTTGGTTTTAGGAGTGCTACTACGATTGGCTAAATTGCAGTCAAGTGCAGGCCAAATGAATAATTTAAAGTGTAAACAAGTTGAAAAATTGTTTGGGCTTTTCAATGCCAACAAACTGAAACGTATATAGGATTGAATTAAAAAGTATATATATATATATATATATAGCCAAAGGCTAAAGGTCATAATGAACAGTTATTTGAAAATATATATATAAATAAATTGAAACTAAACACAGAAGATAATGCAGCTATATGCCAGATCAATGGGAGATAAGCTTTTTTCTTTGAATTTCATTTTATATATAATTTCATATAAATCTACAAAATATATCTAAGATCAAGAAACTATATAATCCAAAGTAGAAATCTTTTATTTATTTCATTAGTTATTTAAATATTTATCTTTATTTTTTACTTTTCTTGTCTTAAATAAATGTAATAAAAGAAATTTAAATAAAATCGTTTGACTTTTAGTTGTATAAATATTTTAAATATTTTTATTAATTTTTATAAATTTATATAAATAAAATTAAAACAATTTCAAACACTTTCTCATATATTTCTCTTTCAGAAAAATATTTAAAAGCAAAAATAATTTCATTACTCTTTCTTTTCACTCGTTTCAAGTAAATATTTAATCAACTTGATTTACATAGATATATATATATATATCTTTATACATGCTTAATAGTTTGTCCCATAAACCTCATTTGGACTCAATAAAGTTGAATTTAATGCCAAATAGAAAATACTTTAATACCGCACACATATAGACCTAATTTTCTTGCACTCTCGTTGTGTTTTTTCTTTCAAAGTTTTATTTTTTTTTTGCATCGATTCACTTTTTGAACTTTCCCGGAACTTTTCCTTTTTTTTTGTATTTTTTTTCTCCCACTTATTTTTTTTTTTCTAACTTTTTGCATGTGTTTTCTGTTATTATTGTTCTACTAGCGGAAAGGGTTTTTTTTTTCTGTCTGGGCCAAGGAGGGAAGAAAGGGGGCGAAGGAGAAAAGGGTATAGTGAACTAGGTGGCAACTAATTTACGACCCGGGAAAGACTCTCCAAAGACTGCAGCAATTGTCGCTCTACCAACCACCGTCTCCGCTTGTCCTCCCTTTCTCACTCCCCTTCACCCACATTTAAAGTTAAATAAATGTTTTTTGGTGGCCAACCAAAAAAAAAAAAAGAGAGGAACAAAACAAAAAAAAAAAATATGCTACAAGTAAACCATGCAAATAAATGCCCAAAAAAAAAAAAAAAAATCCCCAACAGCAACAACAATCTGTGCAAATGTTCTCACTATTGCTGTGTGTGTGTGTGTGAGGGCGTGGCACACATTAAGTGTCCCCAATAGGGCATGCAATGGCATTAGCTTGTCCCCCAAGTCGATGACCTCAAAAAACAATAAAACAAATAGAAAAAACAAACAAACTAAAATAAAGCAGAAACACAGAGAAAATTGGAGAAGAAATAAAAGAAAAATGAAAAGGTGACATTAGAAGCCAATGGAAAATGAACATTTTCCGGTTGATGCAGTAAAACTAATAAAATTAAATTATTATGTAAAATGCAAATAAAATAATATGGAAATCGTATCACACACACACACACACACATGCACACACAAATACGAGGGCTGACTAAAAGGTAATGAGAAATATTTCAAACTTATTCAATTTATGCTGTTTATACCCTTGCAGAGGGTATAATAATATTTTTCTGATGTTTGTAACACATAGAAATAAACACTCTTAAATCCATTTTCTTGATCAGCAAAGAAATATACATTTATTTTATTTATTTTCAATTAGTATGAATAGCCAAGTCAATTTAGCCATGTCTATCTGCTTATCTGTTCGTTTCTTTGCCTCTTTTAGACCCTAAATTGTAAGCTATATCATTGAAACTTGGTAAACAAACTCTTCAGATGTGTATGCTTACCAAGTTTAAGAATTGTTCGGATCGGACTACTATAAGGTATAGTCTACATCCGAATAATTGGTGTAAAAAGTAAAAATTGTTATTCTTTGCGTCAAAATTGTATTTGTACCTCTACATTTACCTTAGGATTGAATTCAATTGGATAATTATATGCAATTATAAATACGAGTATAAATCTATGAATAAATCTTCAACTAAATTAATTTACTTCGGCCCAAAAGTACACAAAGAGCAGCCTTATAAGCAAAGGCAAGATTTTAAACTCTAGCTTGGGCGAGATAAAATATTGGTTATTATTTCATTTTGCTTTTAAGTTTACATTTACAAGATTAATTTTCTAATACTTGATTTAAATCGTTACTAATGAAATTTTAATGAACAATTTTGTATTCTTTTCCTTTCTGGATCATTCAGTTTATTAACTGTTATACAAGTAATAACTTATCTGTTAGGGACTGCATTTGAGATCGTTTTTTTGTTTGTTGTATTTAGAAATTAAAGCGTAATTGAATATAACATAAACATTTCTGGTTGATTCTACCCTCGTACCACTACAAAATGGTAAAACCCAATCCGATGTCGTCTCGATGAGTAATCACAGACGCAAAGCTAAAAACAAGGCAAATAAACACATAAATAAATCAAAAATGGACTAGGACAAATCTCGGTTGGCCAACAGCAGCAGCAGCAAAAGCAGAATCAGAAGCTCACAGCGACAGCGGGCATTAAAATATGGCCAATAATAACCAAAAATATCCATATCCATATCCATGTAATGGTAATGCTGATGCTGATGTTGATGCCAATGTCTATGTCCTCTGTGTGTGTGTTTTTTTTTTCGGTAATAGGAGACGATGGAGATGAAGCGAACTCCATAATGCTTCAAAATTGTTATCAACTAATTGAATACCCTTTAAAATGACATCCTTTTTTGGATTGTATTTAAAAACTATTAATCTAAGTTTAACGCTCTTAAAATGAAATAAGAAGTTAGTTACTGTTTAAGAGTTGATTAAGTTTGGGAAATGATTTAGTTTCATATTGATATTTATTCTGAATCGAAAGATTTATCTTAACTCATCTCAATCTATCTATTTATTTATCTCAAAACTTCTAATTTCTAGAATTACTTTGTAGAATAATTAAAATCAGAAAAATGAGCTAAATAAAAATTGTAAAAATAAAAATATTAATTAATAATAAAAAAAAAAGTTTAAATTTATTAATAAAATTTATAGTTTTGGTTAAATAATTACTATTGCTTTGCGTATAATTAAATGTTTAAAGAGAACTAAATAATTCATACGCCATGTTGCCCATACGCCATGTTGTCTCATTACAATTAACTAATATTTCATATCTTTAAGAAAAATGTATGCAAATGAATTGAATGAATATTTGGAATGATATACCCTTTTATTCTATATATACATATATATCTATATGTATGTGAGTGGTATAAAAACAAAACCAAAAATCTGTGTAGTCGAAGCCAAATTCTGACTTGCACACACATTTTCGTAATCAACATAAAATCCAATCATCCGTCATGGACAGCAAAGGGCTGTCCTACAACAAACGTCCCACATACCCCATGCGACATTCATTCCCTTCCATCTACCCCTACCCCTACTCCTTGCCACATTTGGCCATTCCTGAATATTAGCCCCAACATCCTGGGTAGTTTTTCCTAGTGATGTTGCTGCCGCTGCTGCTGTTCCCTTTAAAAATGCCAAAAACGAAAATTTTGATTTATGAGGCAGCAGAAAGAAAACGGGAAAAACCAAAAAAAAAAAAAAAGGAAAAAAAGAAGAAGAAGAAAATATACAGCTATGCTCATTTATAACGCGCTTAAATCTAATACTCGCAGTCCTCCTCATGCGAGTCCAAAAGCAAAAGAGAGTTGGGTTACAGTTACAGATTGTCTCAGAGTCTCTTGTCGCATCCGCCAAACGTGCGTAAAGCGACGCGTGTCCGCTTTATGATTAATATGCGCGACAACACAAAATACACGATAAATATAAGCTGAGAAAAAGAGAATGAAGGACACAGCAAGTGTAAGGGGAAGATGGCAAAGGAAAAGGATGCCAAAGTTTACCGCTCTTGGACATTGACACGCAGACACCAGATAGATGACGGAGACGGAGACGAAGACGGTGAGGGAGACAGAGACAGAGACGAAACCGGAAATACAATGCCCAGACACAGACACCAGACATGGACACCAGACAACGGGCCATGATGGCAAACAGCAATGACCAAGACCACCACAACGAGTGATGCTTCTCCTCGATGCTTTTCGTGCATATTTGGCATTGCATTTGATGGTCCGTATTGCTGCAGGGAACTGGAACACTAGGAGAAGAAAAAAAAAAAACAAAAAATGGAATGGCAGTGCGTGAAATGCAGTGAAAGTGAATTGGCGGAATGCTTGTGTCAGTATTAGTTTTCCCTTAACTATGCACACAGAATGTACTGTGATCTGGAAATTTCTATGCAAAGTTGTTTTAGATAATTTACAGATTTTTAAAAAAAAAAATCGTGAAATCAAATCAGATTCATTCTTTTTTGGTTATTATAATTATATTAAAAAGATTCTTATGAAATTTTAATTCTATTTTTAAATTTAAAAAATAGAAAATTATATTGCATACTTTTAGGATGCAAAATTAGTGTTTTGTTTATATATTAAAAGTTATTTAATAAAGTAAATGTTTGTGTGAATTTATTATTAATTATAATTAAAAGACATATGCAGATCAGGATCAGGGTAGACTGATCCTGAAATTTCCTTTTTTAAGGGATTATATCTTAACCTGCTTACTTAATAATAGATCAGTCAATGCTCATTGGGAACAGGAAGATTGAAGATCAAGAAGATTGAAATTGCTTATGCTACAATTATTAACTATAATTTCACCATACAGCACTTAAATCGTACCTTGGCAGCAGTGAATGTTTAAGGACTTGGCTCTGCTGCAGCGCTGCCATCATCCATTCAGAGTAAACTGTCGTATAGCTTCGGCAACAACATTTTGGCACTTTTTCTTTGTTTTAGACTTTGTTTCTATTACAATGCACACAAACAAATAATAAATTGTAACTGTATGTGTGACAAACACTGCTGAAAAGTGATCTATATCTTTTAATTATATGATTCCTTAAAGATCAAAATGCTTTCTTTTAAAATGACTTAAGTCTTTTAGTAAGATGGGAGCATTAAGTAATCACCATGATAACCTTCGATTGCAACCAAAAACAATTCTATATAACTTGGTTTATATGGTTAATATTATATATAACTTATACTTATTGATAAATTGTAAAATTTTAAGATAATATTACCCATTCTTTCTTTATTTTTGTTTTATTTAAAAAGCTTCTCTTACGGCTACCCATTTTTAATCACTTTTAGGGGTTATGTGGAGTTAGAATTTTCAGAAAATCTTTATGTTTTATTGCATATTCAGATTGCAAAAATACTTAGGCATATCTCTAAAAATTTAAAATCAATCCGATTAGTTTTTTTTTTAAAGATAAAGCTAAATTTGCAAGGCCATTTCAACTATGGGTTGGTCACTTTTGATACCAAAACATTTAATGTTAGAAGTTAATATTATTAAAGAAATTTTAACTAAATATTAAATTTTATTATTTTCAAATTTGCTGATCGATTTAAAACCTTTAAACAATCTCCATAAATACATTTCTCTGGTATAGAAAAAAAAAATTAGATTGAAAAAAATTTCTCAAATATTTTCTTTCAGCGAATTGGAAGAAGTAAAAATAACCACCGAAGGTCTTTTTCAGAGGTCCTTTGGGACATTATCTATAAAAGAGTTGCAAATTGATTTATTGTATCCTTTAAATAGAACTATTATTACTTGCAATTGATATAAAAAGTAAAAAATAAGTAAACAAAAGTCTTGTTAACCCTTTAAGAAACGCATCCTTTCATATTTGGAGAACCATTTCCATTGACTTCTATGCTGGAAATTCATTTAAAGAAACGTTCAACTGTTGTAATATCTAAGCAGGTGTTGTTGCCCTATGTCAAATTGCGATAATCAATTAAGATTGCGCATTTTAAAGTGCGATGATGTCGCTGATAAGGACAAAATGAAAGCAAATATATGTACATATCTCTGTGTGTATATGTGACCAACTGACCTCTTCCCTTAACTTTAGATTTGCCTTATTTCTTTTTTGTTTTCATTTTCTGTTTTTTTTTTTTTCTTTCTAGTTTTGTATGAGGGTGCCTTTTTGTGCCCTGACAATGGGTGTCCTGGACAGGACCTGGGCACCAAGAAATGATAACGACAAACAAACAAATTAGCACAACTACCGCAGCAGCAATGCCAGCAGCGGAGCATTTGTGGCCCGTCGTCCTGTTGGCTTTATACACCTTAAAGGTGTTGGCCTCCCTCTGTCGGTTTTGTGTATGTGTGTGTGTGTGTAGGTCCGTGTTGGCAAACTGGCACACTAACACCCATTTTGCTCACCTTTCTGTTGCTCGCTGGCATAACTTTATCGCCTGCATGTCATATTCCATATTTCCATTGTACTATTTGCTGTCGTCGTCATACGTAATGAAAGGCAACGGCACCCAACACATTTGTTAAAGAGCCAAAACGAATGTACGAACGAACGAATAGAATCAACGAATGAACGAGAGCGGCAAATGAACGTGCGAACTGACCCAGGACTCAGTTCCTTTCCCTATACCAACTACACCAATACCATTCCTCTTTTCTACTTACTCTTCATCGTTCTCGTCTCATTCACATGCCTCACATCCTCTTAGCCAGCTGGGTCTTTGTGCTGACAGAGACTTTTTGGTTCTATAATGGAGATGAAATCGTGCATCAATTACAAAATTTACAAATAATAAATTATATATATATATATTTTACCAAAGAGACAAATTTAATCTAAGATATTTAAGACAAGAAATTAGCTTTTAAAATAATTTATTTAATTAACTTATTTATAGTTTCTAGCTTATCATTTGTTTTAATGCAATAAATTCATGGTAAATGCATTTAAAATATTTTTAATTTAATTTTCACAAGCAATCAACACTTGGAAAAGAAGAAAATGACAAAAATTTGTTTTTTCTCAATAATTTAATTGAATGTGATAAAAACATTGAAAATTGAAATATATTTCTATGAGTTGTGAGTTCAAAAATCTTCTAATTTGATTTCGTTTTAATAGAAATCCTTAGAAAAAAAGCCTTTAAAAAGGAATATAAACTCAATATGGAATCATTTCGGGTTCAACTAGAAAATATATTGTACTTAAGCTAATGTTTAAGGATCTGTAACCAGGATATAGAATAAGATGTACTTATCAGAGAAATTTTCAGAATTACTTAATGGAAGTCCTTCTTTTATTTTGCTTTGTTTTTTGTTTCTTTCATTCTCTATTTAGCTTCTTTGCTATTTTGTTTTTTTCTAATTTTCATTTTTCTTTTTCTTTCAATCTATTTTTTGGTAATTTTTAGTTTTTTATAATTTTTTTTTTTTATTCTCTATACTTTCTTTTTTCTTATTTTTTTTCCTTTATTTCCTTGTCATTTCTTTCTTTATTGTTAATTTTTTTAGCTTTCCTAATATTTTTATTTTGTTTTCTCTTTTTTTTAATTATTTCATCTTTAATTTCTTTTTTCTTGTTTTTTTTTTTTTTTTTTTTTTTGTTTTCATTTAATTTTTTTACTTATTTTATATATTTTTTTCCTTTTTTTATCTAGTTTTTCTTTTTTAATTATTTTTCTTTTTATGTTTTAATTTGTTTTCTTTTCTTTTATTTTTTGTTTTCATTTAATTTTTTACTTATTTTATATTTTTTTCATTTTTTTTATCTAGTTTTTCTTTTTTAATTCTTTTTATTTTTTTGTTTTAATTTTTTTTCCTTTTAGTTTTTTCATCTTTCTGTTTTTTTTTATATAATATTTTTTGTATTATATTTTTTTTAATATTAAAAAAGAAACAAGTTCTTTTTTGTTACATTGCTTTAACATTTTACTTTTGTTTTTGTTATTCAGATTTATATATCAGATCTATAAACATTTGTCACAGGACCTGTTGCCCTTGCAAAGTCTCCATTCTCCATCCAATGGTCATTGTATAGGATTCATCGTATGTATATCGATTAATGGTATCACGTGACCATCTCTAAGCCTTGGGTTGTCCTTTTACGTACCTGCACCTGATGCCTGTTGTTTGTTCTTGTTTTCTCATTTTTTTTTTCAATTTTTTCTTTTTTTTTTTTTTTTTTTTTGTTTCTTGCCCTGTGTTCTTCTGTTGCGGTCAGCTAGTTGGAATCTACACCCTACTACCCCCCTAGACCATCTCTCTCACTCCCATTCCCACTCCCACTCTATGGCTGCTTACTGTTTACCCCTTCGGCAATTCTCATGACCGTTTTTGCACCTTTTGTTATATGTATGCACGTATGTGAGTACCAAGAACGACAGAAACAACAAATACATAATATTAGGACACAGATTGGCCATCACGTACGGCAAACAGGACTCTGACTTTCTCTCTGACTGTGCTATTCTATTCTGGCCTAGCCTAGCCTCACATCACATCGCCTGGCCTGGCCTGTCTTGCCCTGCCCTGCACTGCCTTGCCCTGGCGTGCTCTGGCCCCACTGTGCACAGTGCAAAAGTGCAAATGTCATTCGATGCCGTCGCTGTTGCTGCCACCAGCCGCATGCCGCCTGCCGCATTTAAAGTATTACGGAATTAACATTTCTTTGTGTTGGCTTTTCATTTTCTTTTTTCTCTTTCTTTTTTTTTTAACTTTTTTTTCCCATTTTTTTTTTTTTTTAGCATACTATGATGAGGGGTTGGGGATGTATCAGGGAGCGAACGACAGATGTTGGGTAGAAGGAAACCCATTCCGTGTGTGTCCATGTGTGTGTGTGTGCAAAAATTGCGCTTCCTTTTGTGCCCAAGTCGCTTCACATTTTTCATTAGTTTAGTGGGTTTGTGGCACATGACAGTCACATTCAGGCACGGGAGGCAAAAGGCACACACACACACACACGCACAGAGGCACAGACATGCATGCAAAGATGGGGGGAACCCCGTAACCCATCCAACTATCCCAACTAACGATGCGCGCTGCTTATGCCTATGCCTATACCTCAGTCTCAGTCCTCTATCTTTAGTCCCTCTTTAGTCTCCTTCCATCTCTTCTCTCTCTCTTTGGGTGTCGTGGCCTTTATACCCTGAAATGGGGGAAGTCTTTTGGTCCAGACCAAATCAAATTATTCTGGTAATTATGGCAAAAAAAAAATTTAATTAGATTTTCTAATTACTTACACGATGCAATTACCCAATTACTTTAAAATCGAACTTAAAACTCAAACCAATAGAAGTCTTTTCAATTCCAATCATAAATATAATGCTTTTGCATATAAAAGTAATTAATTATTCATTTGCAGACTGCAAAATGTATTTTATAATCAATAATTACTATTAATTACTTTAATAAGGTTTAGTAAGTAAAGTCGTTAAGTAATTTCGTTTAACATTGTAAATTATCTTTAGGTTTTTAAAATAATTACTTATATTTAAATAATTTAACTCAAGTAATTCTTAAATAGCAACACTTGCTTTTCATTATTGGAGTGTCACTTGCCATGGGTTCCTTTCAAGTAATTGAATTTTTTACATTCAAAAGTACAGTTTGCCAAAAAGTGATTCACTTAGTCGTCGTGTAGAAACATTTCTCATGATCTACTCAACTCTTTAACATGTTTTCTTACTTGCTTTTGGGAGACAGCAAGTGCTATTGTTGCTTTTGTTGCATTCGTGTTATTTCGCTCTTTGACTTCCGTTTTTCCTATTTCGCTCTTTTTCACTGAATATTTCTTACACTGAGAACATTTGTTTAATCTACCTTTCATATTTTGCTTGTTTTTTATTTAATTGTAATTCTCAATTGGTTCTAGCATTAAGAATCGATGATCTTAGACATCATCGTTCCATTTTTCATTGTTCCTAGTTTGTCTAGTCGGAATTTCAAGTACTTTTTCTTACTGTGTAAATGATTTAAATTTGTGAAACGTTGGGTAGGGAAGAGGAGATGGTTTTGCGACTGCTGCTTTTGGGAGATGGGGACTTGAATGGGGCGAGATCTGGTTAGAGCAGGACTAATTCAAAATGGCACAAAGTGGAACAGCAGCTCCTGCAAGTGAATGGAGATGAGAAAAAAATAAAAATATAAAGAAAAAAAAATAACCAAGAAAAAAGAAAAGTGAACATCAAGGCAAAGTCCTTATTCGGGACGAATAGTAAACGTCTTGCGTTTGCCTTTATCTTTATTTGAAGTTTTGTACAAAATTCGGTACTCAATGATGGATATACTACATGCAAATATATTTTTTCCCCATGCGACTTATGCCCACCCCTTCCCTATCACTCTGTCCTGTTTACCAACGCTCAATACTCATTCGGGTCCTGTGTTTTAATGAAAAGAATATATAGAAAAATTGTAGTAAACTTATTTTTATGATGCATTCATTGCTCATTGGCTCACCCTCATTTTGTAAACATCGAAATGGCCAGCGGATAAGTCATCAGTAAATCTTAAACGGCGCACTGGAGATGTCGGTTTACCGGCGTGCGTATACAGTTGTCCATTGCGGTAAACCTCAAAGTAGAATGGATATATTTGGCCGGCGGCTATAAGTTCGCAGAGACCACCATAGGTATATGGTTGAGACATATCAAACCAATATTTAGTCTCATTAATATAATTATTACCCATCGCATCGTGTGAAAGGACACTAAAGGCATGCCAATTGTTAACCACATATGTGGCGATTTCTGTTCGTACCTTTGATGCCAATTGCTGTGTGTGAAAGATCAAGTAAGATATGGCCCGAAAGAGACAGGAGCCATCACCCTTAATTGGCACCACATAGTGGGGTATAAAATGTCCCTGCACATTTAGCACCTCCACTTCCATTATGATGGGCGAATCGTTTGGCGGCGATTGGGATGGTTTTCTTCGATCGTTTGGAGGTTGATTCGATGATTGCTGCATCGACGTCAATGACAATTGAATAAAAGATGGGTTGACCCGTTTTATGGTTTACTTTCTTTATATCACAATTTGTTTGATTCTTTCTTTTGTTTTCGTTTAAATATCGTTTCCTTTTACTCTTTATCGTGTGTAAAGCGAAAAAAAGATAATGAAAAACAAATAATTAGATATTATAATTAAAAGAAATTTTTATATGTAATACCCATGCAGTTGCCAAACCTTCACAAGGTTACACAAAAATTGTTTTTATCAACACCCAAAAACACGAAGTATTTCAATCGAATCGCCTGTGACTTAAACTTTATTTAAATTGATTTGGCCATTCAAAAAACTGAGAGGCTATTAAATCAGGCATACGGACATCATAGACAGAGGAACAGTCTTTACTTGGATATTTGAAATTTTGCATACCCTAGGCAAGATGGTATGGAAGAATCAATGTGTTTGGAACGTAGGCACTATGATTAAGATCTGATACAATTTTACAAATACTAAAATTTATTGTAATTGTAACAACGAAACACCATAATTCCACAGATTGTTTAATTCGAAAATGAACTTTATGAATACCAAATGACCGATTCCAAAATGTATGAGTACATTATAAAACGAAAATATTAACACTAAAGTAAGTTGATGTCAGTTATACATTGAAAACTAAAATTTTTCATAATCAAAATTAATAAAAGGAAAACAAAAGGAAACATAGTGTTGAATTTGAAAAGAACTTGAATAATAGTGAAGGGTTTTATCTATGGTTTTAGTCTTATATCCGATCAATTTTGCAAAAATCTTTTCATTGCGCTGTAGATGGAATGAAGCAGCCGTCGTAACGATCGCTTAAATCAAGCAACATCCGTTATTAAAAGTGTTGTGTAATACTGCAAAATTGGTAAATAAATCAAATAAAAGGATTCTTTTAATGGAACGATAGTATAACGATTAAGAAACGCCAACTAGTCAGTATCCATGGGATCTATTGAAAGGTATAGTGAAACTTTCATTACGGAGTTCCAGTTGCAGATATTGAAGTATTCTGGACTCTTAACCAATTTTTTAGAAGAAAGCTATGGCTACTTACGTTCTTATGATGTTGTGTCTGTACAGCGTTAATTGACTTAAAGGATTCTGTCAAATGAAATGAAATGAAAGGTTGTTTAAGAATATTTAAAAACAGCCTCTGTGAGTTTAGTTAAAATGAAATGAAATCAATGGAAAGTTTCGCAAAAACTACGAGTTTTGCAACAATTCATTCTTATTAATTTCTTTTTTTTCACATTTCACAAAGTTTTTTGTAAAAATTTATCGATTTTTTTTTAGTTTTTTGACTTAATAAAAATTTAGTTTATCGTCAATTTCGATATTTTACCCTTTTGTTCGATGGGTTCAAGTGAAGGGGGTAAAAAAGAGAAAGTTCCAGATATTAGGAAAACGATTTCTTCTTTTTTTTACCATCATCACTAAATCCCTTGAACAAAAATTGTTCAAAGATTCGTATATAGCTCCGGAACTGGCTAACTGTGTTCTACCACGGATATAGTGCTGATCGACGAATGTACGGAAGAGCTAAGACAGCTGGAACGATTGGACATCTTGTATCGTAAACGTTTACTGGCCATCAATTGCGACATTTTCCTCAATGTGATGTAATCCTTATTAAGCATGCGACACAATTCAATGAATGTGCACAGTTTAGCCGATTTGAGGTCACTGGCTAGATCGTAGGCAGAATTAAGAACCTCGGTCTGACGTTCGTATTTATGGAGTATAGCATGCGATTTCGCAATTAACATGGTGCTAAGGAATTCCCAGATTTTGCTTTTGCAGTTTTTCGCCTCATCGATGGCTTTCTGGGCATACGATAAACATTGCACAAAATGATTCTGTTGGATATGACAATCGGCTAGCTCGTGCAGAATGTAGGTACGTTCGATTGGAAGGGTTGCGAAAACCAGTCGTCTCTCCAAATGAGTAATGGAACGTCTAGCAAAGAGAACAAAATATATATTTATTGATTAACGAAATTTCTCTATATATTAACTTACCTTGTACTGACTTTTTGCTCGGAACTAAGAACAGTACCGGCATAGGTATAGATTAAGCGATCACCGAACACAAAGTCCTGCTGATCGAGTGGCTTTAAGGGTGGCATATTGAGCAATATGCACATGGCATTCTTATCATATGGACTCACTTTAAATGCTGGCAGACGAAAATCTTCACAGAGACTCAATGCCAAATGATTGTATACCTCATTTTTGAATTCGATTTTCCATGGCATTATCCGATTCGTTTTAATTGTCACATAATCCCCCATTACATCCTGGACAAATCGTCGCAGACGTTTGGAGTCATCCCTTTGTCGCAGTATACGGATCGTACGCAATATGCTATACATATTCCGTCTGGTCTGATACTGTATACGAAAGAGATTTGCTTTTTGGTGTTGTCGTTGCATCTTGGGATTGCCTCGTCTCTGATGCAACTCATTGTACATGGGGCTACGGGAATGCAACATTTTCGTGAATTTCTTGACACGTTCAAAGGATTTATTCAAATAGTCGCCACGCCTTGCCGATGAGCCAAGATATTTATCCAAAAGTAGATTGGGATTCTGACGCAATGTCTTTAAAAAGAATATGTCCGTCCAGGCACGATTTAAATAATTCTGATAGAAGATTTTCAATTTACGTCGACGTCTTGCCATTTCCAACGGTGATAACATTTTCTCCGCCTTATCCACAACACTCTGAACATCGCACTCCTTCAGTTCTTTGAGGATTTTCCAACGTGGTCTCAAATCTGGTGGCATATTTTCGCGACGCATCTGCTCATAGAATGCACGCAATTTCGACGAATTCTCCATGAAGAATGTACCCAAACTATCATCATGCATGCAATCTTGAAAGTTTTCATTGACAACCACTAAACGATCCTCAAATGGAGCTACCGATGTACCCACATACCTTCGCACACAATCGTGCAGCATACGTTTATTTTCCTCGAAACGATTTTGATTATAGACAGTATCAGCTAACTCCATATGTATGCCAGCAACATTTGGACCGGCCACACGTGCCGCATGTGTGCTATCCTCAAATGCCTGTTCTGTGCGTGCCACCGAACGATTGAACTTACTTCTCATATATAGGGCCAAAATATCATCTTTGTTCTGCTCCTCGATGCACTTGTCAAAGTATTTCTGTGCCGCCGTATTCATTCTCGCCTTGCTAAAGAATTGTCCCCAGCTCCGATAAATGCCACGTCGCTGTTCGACCGGCCAATCAAATGTCTCCCATGGTTTATCATCAGATGAGCGCATGTTTTTTTTTTGTTTTCTTTATAATTTTGTTTTTTCGTAAAAAGAAAATTTTTTTAAAATCTAAATGCGGGTTAAGAAAACCCCTTTAAAGTACCACAAGAAAATGGTAAAAGAAACAAAAGAAAGAAAGAAAAAAAAGTTGTGGAAATTGAAAACCTAAAAAATATTTAAAAAAGCAAGAAAAAAATTATCTAAACATAATTTTTAGTGTTTTTTTTTTTGTTATAAAAGGCAATGGCAAGTTCTGAAATTTCTAATCTTGGCTTTTGGGGTGGATAAGTGAAGGCTTTCCGCAACATATCGAGGAGCCAAAAGAATATCAAATATTATGGCATCGAATCTATATAACAAATATTGATAGAATCTAAAAAAACAAATGTAAGCCATTCTTTTACAAATTGCTAAATCAAAGTAATCTTTTTAGTTACTTATTAAATCAACTTCCAACTATATTAAACTATCAAATAAATTGTTAAACACAGTTTCTATATGATCAAAACTTAATATTTCTATAGAGAATTATCTTAAACGATTAGTTTTTGCTTTAAAAAAACAAACATAAAATGCTTTTCTCTTGGATTAAAAGGACATCTCAACTGTTTAGAACAATTAGCAGTATGTCCTTAGGATATATTTTAATATTCATCTAATCTAAGACAACATTTTATGGTCTTTTGTTGCTGCCATCACAAAAATATCGTGTGTATATTGTATAAAAAAATAAAAGGAAGAGATAAACTGATATTTTATATCACATTTCACGCTCCTTTGTTGCCATCCTGAAAGGGATCCTTTTTAATGTACTTATCCAAACGCTCATTACCATCGGGCTCCACCTGTGACAGTTCGGTGAAACCTTCCTCATCCACAAAGCATATCTCATGACCATCGGGATCAGCTAATATCAAAACGGATACAGTGGCCTTGCCAGGCGTATCCAAAGTAATCAATGGTTTAAGTATAGTTCCACCAACTGCAATGACATCCTTATGCAAAGGTTCTTGCACTTTTGAAGGCACAGCAAATGCAATGCGCCCATAGGCAGCGGCTCGATCCAATTTCCCATTCAAGCGTGTCAAACGCAATGATGCCTGCTTCTGGCCATAAGTTAAAACCAACGATTGATCGTTCTCCTCAACCAATTGCAATTTAAGCAACTCATGCCAATATTTTCGAGATGCAGCCAAATTGGTAACATGCAATTCCACTTGCTGTACAGGATCTGGTTTTGAATTTGGCACTGCATTCTCCACCACATAGAAACGATAGCCATCCGGTGAGGTAAGTAATTTTCTATCATTCAAATCACCAATGGGATAAGAGTGTTCAGCAGCACGCTTTAATATCTCATTCGAATGGATAGTGACGCCTCCAAAATCGTTGCCTACAAATAAGATAAGATTAGACTAATATAACACAAGTGGTCCAGTTATACGTGTTACCCAAAACGTAGCTATTGACGCCATAATTATATGTTAGTTCGATAACAAAATGTGAACTCTCTGGGCCATAACCGACCATAGTTTTACTCCAACGATTGTCATAGGGACTGCAAAATAGTAAAAGATATAGAAACAATAATAATTTTATAGTAATTTTAATCAAAATTGAAATTAAATCTATTATAGTTACTAACTAAACAGATTAGATGGATTCTTTAGTTGTTTGCCTGCTAAGCTAAGAGCTAATTGGTAATTACTTCTTTTTTTATTGATTTCAATTTTAAAAGATTATAATTATATAGAATTTATAAGGCGAGCTAAATAAGTCTTATAAAGTAGTTCGATTCTAATAATGCTTAAAGAAAACTCATTCTAGAAACTAATTTTAATAAATAAGGAAAATATAATATTAATTATAGTAAAATGCAAAAAAAAAAAAAAAAAGAAAGTTAAAGAATGATTTATATATATATTTTTTATATAGATTGCTTAACAATTTTTAATAAATTTATTAATAAATATTTATTAAAATTAAAGAATTTAAAGGTCTCATTCTAGGGAATGTTTAATTTCTTTCAATGAAATATTGAAAATTTTGGCTTGAAGTTTGCAAATCATAGAGGAAAACATCTCCGACTATATAAAGTATATATATATTCTTGATCAGGACGACGAGCTGAGTTGATATAGGCATGTCCGTCTGTCTGGATCAACGCAATCTTCTCCGAGACCCTTAAAGCTACAGAGCTGAAATTTTGCACCTAGGCTTCTTTTTGCTTGCAGGCATATCTCGGAATCATTCCGATTGGATGACTATATCATATAGCTCCCATAGGCACGATCGGTCATGAATATAGATTTCAAGTTTCATGGATTTGTTGTTTTAAAAGCGATTATTACAAAATATTTATCGTATTTGTCAGTTTTAAATACTTCTTATTAATTCTATCAAGTTTTATTAGAATCTGTTCACTATATCATATTGCTCCCATAGGAACGATCGGTCAGAAAAATAGTTTTAGATGAATAACTTGCCTATTTTAAGAGCGTTTCCTACGAAATTTGGTATATGTGAGTTTGGTATATATATAACTGTGTTTACTGAGTTTCACTAGAATCGGCCAACTATATGCTATAGCTTCCATAGGAATAATCGGACCAAAAATAAAATATATTTTTATTAAAAAGTTTGCAAAGGTATTTAAACTTCGGCATGTTAACTTATTCTTCTAGTTAATTATTTAGTTAGTTAATTACTTTAAGTTAAATTTAGTTTAAACTGAGCTTGTTACCTTTCACTGTTCAATTTCAAGGTTTTGTTTTTCAAACAAAGTTCATTAATTACAACTTTTGATGGTAGAAATAATGTATAGACAATTTGTTAACTTATAAATGAATTTTCAAACTTTAAAAAACTATTCAAAAATGCCTAGTTAAGCTTTGGGAATAGGTTATATATGCCTGATTCTAAATCAAAAAACATTTAAATATATATTGATTAGAAAACTTTGGTTCTACTAATTTTTTTAGTATATTATAATAAACAATATATTTAATTTTATTTATAATAAAACATTCTATCTTACCCATTGCATTCAGCATCGCAACCTTCCTTAAATTCTTCGTGACGCAGAACCTAAAGAGAAAGAGAGAGAGAGAGAGGGAGAGAGCAAAAATATCGTGTTAAGATAGAAAACTAACAAGTCATTATCGTTATCTACGTCATTTGATTTTTAATTAGCAACGACTGGGTTATAGTGCCTCGACTATCGTCTCGAATTGTCCAATTTTTCCCATTTGCTTGAGATAAAAAACAATCTAAAAAAAAACACACACACACACACAAATATAGTTGATTATGTCTCGTGCCGCAATGTTCGTCGAAAGTTGAAAGCACTTCAGTTACCACTTGGGTTATTTTGGCTACATCGTTTGGCAAGTCATTTGATTAGAAATCATGAAAATTACACTATATATCATGATGTAGGGAATGACTTTACTAAAGGGTATAAATAGATATAGGTATATTATATATATTAATTTATATATTAATTAAAAACGGAAAGTCACATGTATAAAGATGCATTAAATATGCAGTTTAAATGCACTAAGCCAATCTCATGGATTACCTTAGCCGATAACATTTTTTTGCTCTCAAATCTTTTTGTTTAGACAATTATTCCAAATTGCGAGATATATAAGTAATTATCCAGACAAATGTACTAAATATTTTAAGTCCCTTAGTAAGAAAAATTAATCTCTTAAGACATATAGTAAACCGGTTAGACTATCTCTCATCTCTATAACAGCAAAGTCTACATATATATATATAATCCAAATTACATACAAATATATATATATATATATATATATACATATTTCCTTTATCAAGTCCAACAATTTGTAGTCCTGCTTTTTTCAAGGGGTTTGCGACAAAATTCTTCATTTGTTTTTGTTTACCTTCATTCCCAGGATTTCACGAAAGAAAAAGGCATTTTTTGCCCGATCACCAATTTTGAAGACATAGTGCAATGCCCTTCCTGGTATGCTTGTCAACGCTGTTGTCATCTTTAGCCGGCCAATGTATAAATAATACTATTTAAAATTTAGAAAAATTTTTCGAAACAATGTAAAAAAAAAGAGCTTTAATTATGAAATGAGACCGTTTTGCCAAAACTAGTGATGAGTAACACAGATGTAACGAGTCACAAAATTAACATGATGAAAACCAATCACAGTTACAAAAGTCATTGGAGATGGCAAAAAAAAAAATTAAAAAGCTATATAATCGTATCTGTTTTAAGCTTAATGTAACACATACAAAACCATACAAAAGCACAAAAACAAATTATAAATATCAGGGAACATAATAGTTTAATAATAATAAAAGTTTTCAAAACTGCCAATTTACATAGAAATTTTTATTTATTAAATTTGTTCAAAATACATTGTTTTTTTTGTTGTCGAAGTTTCTTTTTTAATGTATAATATAAATTTCTTTTAGTTTAGTTACTTTTTCACAAGAAGGGAACAGCATTCTTTTGCGAAAAAATACTACATTTTGGTATTTTCATAAATTCAGTGGCGCCATCTTACATTGGTACAGTTCTATAATTTTTGTGTAGGTGGCGCCACCTATAGCTCTACTCTCCCATTAAACTTGTAAAATTAAGTTTGAAACTTGAATTCGCTTCGCCATCTTGTTCGCTGATATGTATGAAACTTGAATTCGCTTCGCTTTTTCGACTAATGAATTCGCCTCGCTCTGTTGACTCGATCGGTGCAGTTTTTCTTGTTGTTTTTGAGAGTTGAAAAAATTCGTCGTGTTGAGCGGAACGATCGCCGTTACTCTGCCGCGTTTTTGTTTTGTTTATATTTTTTTTTTGTTTTTGTTGTTCGTGTTTGTTTTTTTTTTTTTTCGTTAATTCGAAAAATTCTTTTTACACAAACGTTGCATATTTTTTATTCTCTTAGCGACAAAAAAAGAGACAAAGCACAAAAAAAAAACAAAAAAGTGTTTTATTTGTTGTGTTTGGTTTTTGCCGTGAGTAAGTGTGTGTGCGTGCGTACGTCTGTGTGTGTTACAAATTTTTTCGAGTTGCGTGCCGTCACACGTCGTCAGCGACGCCGGCGCAACGGCACCAATAGAGGCAGCGCGACGGCGCAACAACAACAAAAAAGTTAGTGCAAGTTTCATGAGACGCAAACAAAACGAGCGGGTGCATGCAGGTGTTTAATATATCCCTCTCATTCTCGCGCGCAGTGGATTGCGTCTATGTGTTTGTATGTGTGTGTGTGTGCGTATAAAATTTAAATAATTGCAATTAAATTAAATTCAATTAAAATTTACATAAGCCTAATTTGAGATAATAATTTGCAACAAACAGCAACAGCAACAACAACTACAACTATTTTCTTTTATGGAAATCAACAAAAATTAAGGTAAGTGAAAAACAAAATAAAATAATTAATTTTAAAATTTTATTTAATTTTAATTAAAGAACTTTCATTTTGCCAAAGTAAAAAAAACAAAAAATTCTCTAAAAATGGAGGGAAAGTGTTTATTTAATTGATTGTTTTTTTTTTTTTTGTTGTTATTGGCTTTTGAGGCTCTTCCGTTACTTTTAGGGCTACTTTACATGCATACATACATACATACCTTTCCCTTAACTATGGCTAATCACGTGTGCCTTTTCCCCCCCATAGATCATTTCCATTAGCTTAAGTCGTTAGCCAAATTGTCATTAATCAACATTCGTTTTTTCCATCGAGAACTTTCTCAGTGACGCAAAGTGAAGGGCTCCTAGGAAATTGCATTGAGAAATTATTTAACTTTGACAGACATGTTGCAACATGTCGAAACATGTCACTGCACAATAATATGTCTATTTGTCTGCACTCAACTTTGCATTGATGGCTTAAAGAGTCCTTGGGGAAAAGATGATGCAAATAATAAAAAAAAAAGAAGAAAAGTTTCAATAAATCTGCAAAGGGAAAACCGTTTTTGTGCAACAAGCAAAACATTTGGGTAATCCCCCCTACATATATCTGTGTATGTATGTATGTATATGTATATATTCACTGTTAACCATTTTAGAGAAAGAGAGAGATATATGATGATGCATTTTAGTGGCATGCAAATTTTCATCAATTTTCAACAGGTTTTTGGGTCAGGTAATAACAGAAAATGTAAAGGGCAACATAAACATGCAAACTTACAAACATATACATACATACATACATATGTATATATGTATATATATCTGTAACGTAGCTCTGTTTCAGAATTCAGGTAAAAAACGATCACTAGAAGGCAAAAGAGCTAGTGAGCAAGCGAGATGGAATAAAAGGTAACAAGAGCAGCAGCTGCTTTTGCCTTTTGTTTGTTTCGCCCTGTTTCCTGCCTGCCTGTCTGCCCTTCTATAGTAGCAGCAAATGAACGTATGTTTGTGTGCGACTAGAAGAAGCAGAGATGAAAAAGAAATAACAGCAAAAAAAGAAAGAAAGAAAAAAAACAAAATTTGTATGTATATATGTACATATATTTCCCACCTCCCCCCTTCCACCATATCGATTACCTTATAATTTGTGAAAAAAAAGATTATAATATTTTAAACATACAGTGGGTCAATGGTCATTTGATCCATGACATCATTTTTAAGAATCTATAATAACATTAAATATATTTTTTCTGTGTGTGTTTTTTTTTGTATTTTGAGTTATTTTTTTTTAATAATTTTTTACGTGTTTTTTGTTAATAAATATTTGAAATAAACAAATTTAAAAATTTAATTTATAAATTTTAGAATATTTACTAATTTTTCTTTTAAGCAAACAATTAGAAAAGATGCATGAAAAATTTATATTTATTTATTTTTATTTATAAAATATAAATATATTAACTAAAAGATATTTTGGTTTTTAGAAATGAGTTCCTTAGCTTTGGAAGTGTCTAAAAATTGTTTAGTTTAAAAAAATTTGTAATTTTAATTTAAACTCTTCTCAGGAAAAAATTTAAAATTGCAAAGTTGATAATTTAGGGAATTATTTCAATTTTCTCTGAACAACAAATGGCAAAAATTGTTTAACCTATTTAAAAACAAGAAAATCAGAATGAAAAATAAAAAAAAATTGAAAAAATAGCTAAATAATAGATAATAGATATATGGATATTTAATAATTAATCATTTTGTAAATAAATTGTATTAATTATGTAATGTATGTATATATTTTTATATTTTTGCTTAAAAGTTGTACGATTGAGGCAAATAAGTTGTGACCCACTGTAAATATATAGATAAGTAGTTCTTATATTGAAGACTTAAGACTTGCAGAGATTTTCTTATATTATAAGATTGTGTTATTTTGTACGCCAAGTATAGATAAAGTAGATCTTTATATAACCTATTATATATACATATATATATATACAAATATATATACAAATAATGTATATGTATGTATATAATTTAAGAGCTTAAATTTGTTGTTTCTTTGTTAGTATTGGCAAGCGTTATTTCGTAATGTTAAGAAACTAAAGATTGCAACATCTTTGTTCTCTCTTTCTCTCTTTGAGTCTCTGCAATTCTTTTCCTTCTCTGTTTTTCTCTCTCTCTCTTTTTCTCCCTCAATTACTTTCTTTCATTGTGTTTGTCATGTACATATATTCATTTCAGAACTTCAACAACAAAATTCACCCTAATTAATTGCAATTTTTTTTTTTATTATTTATTGAAATTTCACCTCCTTCACATTACCCCCTGCTGCCCTCACCAATAGACATAATAAAATGGAAAAATGAAAACTGAAAGTCAAATTGATAAGCAGCAGAAAATGAAAGAAAGAAAGAAAAAAAAAACTAAAGTAAAAGGGGGAGAATAAAAACTGGGTGACAAGTTGAATGGGTTAAGCGAAAGAGAGAAATAGATGGTATACAAAGGGGGGGAGCGTTAAGGGAAAACTATGCTAGGCGTCAGTTGAGAATCAAACTTAGTCATACAATTGAATTTGCTATCTCTTTTCTATTTATATAAATGCACAAGAAACGAAACATTGCCTTTGCTTTTTCTCCCCTTCCTCGCTCATTGCTCCGTTTATGTTGTTGATAGAGGGGGGAATTGAGTGAGCGGGTGTTGAGTTCTAGTAGAGCCGACGCCCGGCAATGTATTGAGAATTCCCATTTGAGACTTGAAGTTGGCCTTATCCTTTATTATTTTAAAAATGCAAGTGAAGAGGAGTGACAGGAGGAGAGGTAACGGGCCAGCATGGGAAACGATAGGACAACTGCCCAGGTGAGTCAAGTCAGTTGGCCTCCATAAAGAAGTGTTAAAGCTACACAAAACAAAAAAAAAAAAGAAGGGAACATATATACTATATATACATTTTTCTATATAGAAATGCCAGAGAAACAGTTTTTACACTAGGGAGTGATAGAGATAGTAGAAGATAGAGGAGAGAGAGAGAGAACCAGGAAGATTTAACCAGATTACCAAAAAATGCCCTTGCAAATTCACAGCTTATTTCAATTTTATGGCCATTGGGGACTAATAAAGACGATCGATACGATATTTTTTGGATTTTCTTTCTCTTTCGATCGTTATACAAATACATGAATAAATATAGGTATATATGTACTTTATATTCTCTTCTGATTTTAAGTTGAATTTTTAAGGTTTATTTCAATAAAGAAATTGACTTAATCAATTGATACTAAGGCATTGATGCAATAATTCGGATTAATTGAAACCAGATTCGATCTAGATAATCTATATTAAGCTAAAAAGCTAAAATTTGTATTAAACAAAAAAATCGCATAATATCTGATGACTGTTTAACTAAAAATTTACTATCTAATAATCTATAATATTGATTAAAAGTTTGCCATGCAAAGAAGAAATTTATAAAGATATAGACGGCTTGGATATGGATTAACCATTAACATGGATATGGATCTTCTCCAAAATGCTTTATAATTTTTCCACTTTTCTTAACACAGCTCGAATTCCGTATGCTAAGCGATTCTTAAACTATAACGTATATCGTTCTATAAATCGTTCAAACAAAGTTTTAGATCAATAATTTTGTTATTTATTATGCGATTATTATTAAATTAAAAATAAGGGACTAATATATGCTTTTTCATAGCCATGGAAAATTTTATAAAGACCAAACAACTAGATCATAAGGTTTTCATGGAAAGTGAAGAGTTTTAAGTTATAGTTTGGCTATAATTTTTAAGTCTTTGCTACGAAATTTAGTATATATAAGTGTTATACTAAATCATTGTAACTCCCACAAGTTTCATTAGAATTAGTTGATTATATAATCAGATTCCTAAACGATCAAACGGTATTCTTCTCTATATCAAATAATTTTGGTTAAAATTTGAATTTGACAAGGGTATTTGAACTTTGGCAAGGATAAAGTTAATTTAGTTCTCTAGGTTGTTGAAATGTTTGACCCAGGACAACATTTTTTTGTTTTTTTTTTTCGTATTATTTATTTTTTCTTCCTATTTTTTATTTTTTGTTTTTTTGTTTAGTTTTTAAAACTAAAAAACTGCGAAGAGAATACAACAACAGGCAGTTGAAGAGACAATAAGGGTAAAAAAAAACAATATGAAATACAGGGAAAGGTGGCAGTTGGGAGGTGATGTAAAAAAAGGAGGTTATGTTCCCCTTCCCCTCCTTTCCCCTAATATGAGTTGAGTCCAAAAAAAAAAAATGTTGCAAACTAAAAGCCGGATGGATTAAATTGGGATTTATGCACAAACGCACTCGTGGAATATTCCTTTAATGCTACCCAACCGACCGACCGAAATGCCTCGCTACCTTCCCATCTCTCTCTACATACACATCACCTAAGAGGAGAGAAGTAGGTGAAAGGGGAGGTGTAGTTCCCATACCTCTTTCGTGTTTCGGTTTATCTGCGGTTTTTTTTTTTGTTTGTTTTTTTTTTGTTCTCCTTAGAATTCTTTTTTTTTTTTTTTTGGGCAGATAAAAATGTTGAAACAATAACCAAGGTAATTCCCAGGAGGCATTGCCAGGATATGCCTGTACACATACACACACACACACACCTACACCTACATACATATGCACACAGGCAGAAATGGAAGCTTTTCTCTGAGATTTGAAGCATTTGCAAGTTTTTGTTTCTTTCTTTTCATTTTTCTCTTTTTTTTTTTTCGTCGGTGGGAGACGTCGCCTAGGCCCACAATATGGAAATTGCATTCGTGGATACATAGGTGAGAAAGGAGAAGGGAGGAGGAGGAGGAGTAGAGAGATAGGGGTACTAAGGGAATGGGGAAAAATTGGGTTTTGGGTCCCGGTTCTGGTTCTGGGTATGCTGCATATGCACTTTTTATGTTAGTCAGCAAATTGACTCTACTTTCCGCACATTTTGTTGCATACAGTAAGGGGCAGCAAAATAGTCTGTAAGGGATAGAGAAGAGAAAGGCGGGGTGGTGGAATATGGGAAAGAGGGTAAAAAACATAAGCACTGGCAAAATGTGAGTTATGTTTTCCACTCTTTACTTTTTTTTTTTTTTTTGTGTTTTTAGGTTTGTTATGTTTTTTTTTTTTTGAGAAATGTCTAGAGAACGGAAAGAGCATGGAAAGTAGGAAGTGTGTGGGAGAGAGAGAGAGCGGAAGAGATGTGAGGATGAAACGAAGTATACTTTAAAATTTTATGTTTCAATGAATTCGTTTTCAGTTTTTGCTTTAACTAAAAATTAAATTGATGAAAATATAGAAAAGATAAAAGTAGAAAAAAAATCTATAAAATAAATTTATTAATCATTAAAAAGATAAAAGCAGATTTTGAGAAAAAAATAAATAAATAAAAAACAAAAATCAAGTTTAATTTAATTTTTTTAATTTTTTTTTTGGTTCTAATAATTATTTTATTATTTTTGTGTTTCATATAATGATCGTTCCATTAAAAAAAATAGAGAAAAAGAGAACTTAATTTAATTTAACACTAATTACTAATTATTAATATTAACTTTTGTTTTATTTCCTTTTTTATTTATTTTATTTTATTTGTTGTGTTATAAATTTAGTTTTATTTTTATTTTCATGATAGTTATTTTTTTACTTGATATGTTTTTTATTTTTTTTTTTTTAGTATTTGCTTTAATTTTATTTTATTTTTTTTATTTTCTATGTTTTATTTTAAAACTTTTATTTTAAATTTGATTTATTTTCTGTTTTATATTTTTTATTTGATTTTTTTCAATTTTTTTTTCTATTTTTAATTATTTAATATTGTTTTTATTATATGTTCATTTTTTTTTTTTTTTTACTTTTGAATTTTATATTTTAATTTTATTTGCTTTTTCTTTTGTTGTTATTATTATTTTTTCATATTTTAAACTTTTATTTATTCTTTGTATTTCTTATATTTTAAAACTTTTATTTTTTCTTAAATTTCTTTTTGCCGTGTCAAAATGTTAGCAATTTTGTTACAACCCTTTGGAAGGGTAAAAACAACAATTAAGAATTCAATGGAAATTCCTTTTTCTCATGCATAAAATGAACATCATTTATAAATGCATTTAAAAATCAATTATTTGTCCAATCTGTCAATTTAACCAAATTACCAAAATTGACCATCCCGCCTCACCTAGGAGAGAGTGTTTCTCCTCTTGTACCCTTTGCTTTCTACTTTCCATCGTTTCTTTTGCTTGTGTACTCAATTTTAATATTTTGCATTGACCTACAATTATGGCAAATACGAACGAAATTGACATTTGCTCGTCAGCTGTTTGACATCTCTGACCTGGCCCTGGCCTCGTCCTGTTCTGTTCAGCTCAGTTCAGTTTATGTTTCGTGTCCTTTCGTGTCCTTTTTTTTGTTTGTTGGTTGGTTGTCGTTCTGCCCCGTGGCTCTTATTATGGGGTTCCCCTAAGGGGAAGATGACTCTTTGGCAAAATTATTATTGTTCTTTTTGGGCTTTTTTTTTGTGGACATGGACAGATGGAAAGCATATGGTTAAAAGGGGTAAGATGAGGAAAGGAAGGCAAATTGCTAGGGGTTTTTGCTAGAGCAAAGACTATAATACAATCCACATGTCACATTTTGCAGTACTCTACTTTCCGTGCCCCTCTCTCTCTCACTTTTTCACTATTTTATCTCTGCTATTCTCTCTACCCTTGCAAAGGGTATCAGGCATTTCTAGAGATGTTTGTTGTGAATTGCCAATGAAAAAGAGATCCTTATAAAGAAGTACAGTAGAGACTCCATATTTCAACGCAATAAAAACTCGTCTTTTTCTGATTTCTATATCGTTACTAACCAAAGACCAAAACGTACTTTAATGATATCAAATCTTTAATTTTAGATAAAAATTCCATCTAAGAAAGCAAGAGGAACTCTCTTAGAATCTGTATCTTTTATATTATTATTATATACTGGCGTCAGTTCTCTTTCGATCTCTCTCTCTTTCTTTATCTCTCTCTTTAAATTGAACATATAATAACAAAGAGTAATATTAATATCGCAACAATTGAGATTCCACTGTAATTTAAAAACTAAAAGAGTTTCATTTATATTTAACATTTCCATAAAATGCAATTATATAGAGTATACAATATTCTTTAGTTTTTAAAATTGTCTTCCGGGATATTTTTCAGTTATTGTTGTTGTTGTTGTTGTCATGTTATAGCACACAATTTACTGGCTCAACTGTTTCAACTTCAATTACAGTTGATGTCGTCGGTAGTGGAAGTAAAAGAAGTGATGGAGCGGGGCTTTTAGGGGGGAAGGAAAGGCAGACAGACAATGTGTTGTGTCTGTGTCTCTGTGGCAATCGCCTGTCTACCAACTGTTACCTACCACACTTGTACCAACCCGTAACCCCGTTCTCCTCCTTCTCTTCCACCGTTTTTTTTACCATGCATTTACCATTCAGATGTGGTGGATTGCACTACTCCACTCTGCTCCACTCCACTTCACTCCATTCCATCGTCTCTCGTCGCCGTTGCGGTTATGTTTCATTTCATTTTGACAAACATTTTGTTTGTTTGTTTGTTTGTTACATAAAAATTGTTCATAAAGGATTACGGGAAGAGTAGAGAGACAGAGAGAGAGAAGGGAGAGAGAGGGGAGAGGTTGATTTGGGAGAAATGGACTAGGACTAGTCTAGTATAGTATGTAAGTAAGTATGTTGTCTGTTGGTTTACATTGTTTGCCATACACCAAAAATACCCTACCAAATGGCTATAAGGAAGTCATTAATTATTATGTAACAAGTATTGAAAGTTATAAAGGAAATATTCATAGATGTCCTTAGAAGAATTAATTTGAGATTGTATATACATGTCTAGCTAGTTTATAGATCTAAAAATAGTTCTTAAATCACTTTAACCCTTTTTTATATTTTCGAAAACTTCTTTTTATAAAATATTTATTATATTTAAATAATATAAAACATTTCTAGTTAATCAAAAGTAGAGCTACTTAAGTTCTCAAGTCCCCTCTAATGATTAATGCCCTTCAAGTTTAAAGTACAATGTAGACAAAATCAGTGGAAAATATATAACTCAGTATATCAATATATTGCTCCAATATTTTTTACAATTTTTCTACACATAATTAACCAGATAACACTGTCCATACTCTGAAAGAAGTAATTAGATGACAAATAAAGATAAAAAAACATTACACTTAATATAAAAATATTTAAAAAATTATTAAAACAAAGAAAACGTTATCGAGTTTACTTCTTTTTCTTCATTTTATTAATATTGAATATAAACTTATTTTCCTTTGTCTTTCTTTCTTTATCTTTTATATCTGTCTAAGGGACAATTGTTAAATGATTTGTCTATGCCTATGATTAATCTATAAACAGAACTCAAAACTAACCAGAAATGAACTTACTAAGTCACATATTATATTTCGAAAGGATAGATCCAAAAGATATATCTTGTTTCATCTTCTGAAGGCAAAGTTATTTGAGTGATCCGATAACCTAATAATATATTTGCTTATATATATTTCTTTAAACATTACTTCAGTAAAATTATCTTAAATTTGTTATTGGAAAAGTAAACATTATTGCAGAGTATTAAATAGTCAACGTTACATAAGAAAATATTTCTCATATTTGAAGATTTGGGCTAAAAGAGAACATGTCAAGTTGCTTGGCAGAAACAATTTACTCAACTCCTTTTTACTTACTTTATTCCTGTTATTTGCTGTGGAAATAGATAAAGAAAAGAAATAAGAATACAAAAGCTATAGAAAATCTATTAAAGCAACTAGAAAACCTAACGATTTGTGGTTAATCACTTTGACTCTTTAAAAATTGTTTCCTTATTAAAAGTTAACTTTTAATCATTGAAATTTAGCTAATTAATTAATAGATTAATTAATAGATTAATTAATAGATTAATTAAATCAATTTGAATTGAGCAAAACGAATCACTGAACTAAGATGCCGCCTTTTTGGTCTTTCTATAAAAGTTAGACTAAAGAGCGAAAAAAGAAAGATAAACGATAGTTTTAGTGTCACGCCTTTAGCATCCTTCACCTGTTCGCCCACATTTAAGATACACCTGAGAGTGCGTGTGTGTGTGTTTACCTCCTATTATGGATATTTGGCTTCTTAATACAGAATCAGTGGTAAAATTGTGACAAAACCAACGCATAAATGTAAACACGTTAATCGTTAATTGATAAGGTTAACACACACACACACACGCGCGCGCTCTTATAATTGAATTGATGATTGAGGAGGGTAAGAGCAAAGATGGAAGGGAATGAGAGCTATTGCCCACATAAATCACATTTTGAACATGAAGTGACATTTTATTGGCTTCCTTTCTTTTCTTTCTCTTTCTCTCTCTCTCTCTCTCTCTCTCTCTCTCTCTCTCTCTCTCTCTCTCTCTCTCTTTGATTATCTGATTAATTATTTCCGCACATTATGCAACATTTACTCTTGTCATATATATATATATATATATACTCTTATATAAATAAGTAGAGTATCAATAAATATATCAAATTATCTGTTGTTGGTTAATGGTTTTCCGCAACAAATTGTTTACCATTTTGATTGAATTATATTTGACCCCAAAAGTATGATAAAAGGCAAAAAAGAGATGGCTATAGAGAAAGAGATAGTTACACCTTACATACCATAATATAAATGCAATTTTTACAATGCGGCAACTCATTTAATTAGTAATTTGAATATTATGTATTAATTAAGTACAATACAAAATGGACTTGTTTATAATAATTGCAAAAAATACAAAAAAAAAAAGTGTTTAAACAAATGCTTGATAAATACAAGTAAAACTGGGTTAATATAGTTGCTTAACTGATAAACCATTCTATTATTATATTTTTCTTATATATATCATAATTTCTATATAATAAAGTTTCTATATAATAAAGTTTAATTCTGCTTTCTGGCGATTTTAGTATAGAAAAGTTTGAACTGTTTAGATCAATTAGGTTTACTTTAAGTATTATAAACTAAATTTTATATTATTGAAATATAGATAATATATTTCTTTAACCGATTTTCATGTATGTCAAATTTTCCAATTTTTTAAAATTTTTGTTTTCACTAGTTAAAATTAAATAATAATTCTATTTATCATTAAATATACCAGATAAATTTATATATATATATATTGCAAATGATTTTAGCTGAAAAATTGCAAATAATTGACGGCTGTAAATGGAAACGAAACTAAAATAACAAATTGGCCAGTTTTTCTATGGCTAACATTTCCGTTGTTTTTCTCTTATTTAAGCCAAATTCATGTTTAGGTCGAGGCCAACAAAAAAAAAAACAACACCAAGAGATTTAAGTATGCAATTAGTTTTTTTTTTTTACCCTCGTTTCTATATACATATACATATATATATATATTTTTTTTTATTTTCAATTTGCTGAGGGATTACCTAAGCCGCAACAAAACGAGAAAATACACAAAAAAAAAAAAAAACAAACTCCATTACAGTGGGGCAGAAGATTTAGTGACCCCAAAAAAAAGGTTGCCCAATAAGCGGGGACATGGTTGAGGTCTCTTTCTATGGCTAAGCCAACAGTCCAAATGGCCCTATCCACCTATTTCTATTTATTTAATTTAACAATTTTTTGGTTGTTGCAATTGTTGTTGTTTATACAATATTTTACAATGCAAACGAACAACAACAAAAAAAAAACAAACCAAACCGAAAAACCAAAACCGAGACAAACGCGCGCGCCACGCTCAATGCACAAGAGCAACAACAAAATGAGCATAAACAAGCAAGATAAACACAAAACAGACAACCGACAGACAAACAGAGTAAAAAGAGAATATAGAGCTTGGTTCCAACAGATTGCAGAACCGCAAGGGAAGGGGACCAAAAATGTTCAATTCCATTTATCATTTACGCATGATAAGCCCGATAAGAAGCGTACGCGCACTTTGTGCATGTTCCTCCCCCTCCTTTATACCGATAAGGCAAAGGCAGTTGATAACAAGATGAACACAAAAGGAACGGTAGACAGAACGAGATACAGATAGTGTGAGTGGAAGAGTGTGTCTTGAAGAGACAACGTACCAGATTGTTGCACATCAAGTGCAGTAGCTCCATATGCGTCATGCATCTCTTCCATATATTCTCTTACATGCATTTGGCAAACGAAATGACGCAAATGTCCATCAAATGCAACCAATACATTTGGGAAAGAAACACGGATACGGATATCCATGATATATCGGTTAGGGGTGAAGGTGATTTTAAGCGGGGGAAATCTTTCAACGAGAACATTCATCAAAAAGGATTGCAAAAAGTTTCCCATTGAACTGAATTAAAGTGAAAAATGTACAATAAAATAAATTGGTAACACAACTACTTAACAATATATTTTGAACTTTTGTTAAAAAATAAGTACTTGATATAATTAAATTAATAATATAAAATAGAAAAATTGATTTTTAAATGAAAATGTTATAAGAATTTGATATGGAATTGATCCAAAATTAATATCGGAATATTATTTTTTTTTTAATTAAATTTGAAAAAATATGTATAAATAAAAAAATATATAAATATTAATAAATAAATATTTATTTAATATAAAACAATATAAAAAATGAAGCAAGCAAGTCGTCCCTGCCGACTTTGAGTATACCCTGTACCAAGTAGAGGAACTTTTTAAATCGAACTCCTTAAAATTTGCCATTAATTCAAACTAAAATTCTCCTCACAAGCGAAAGCAACGAACGCATGCTATCTGGCTCACACTTACTACGCAATGTCGCACTGGGCATTTCAGTACAAAATATATATAGAAATATCTCCGACATTTTTTGTCCGATTTTAACGAAATTTGGTCAGCTGATACCATTTGGCCATATTATTATGTATGCCAAATAAGAATGTCTTAACTTTAATAAAACCTTAGTTATTTGTTTTTCCCAAATTACGGGGGCGGAAGTGGGCGTGGCAAAAATTTGAAACAAACTTGATCTGCGTAGACACTACACGAATGCTGACACCAAATTTGGTTGCTCTAGCTCTTGTAGTCCTTCTCTTGTAGTGAGATCCACGTGTTCATACGGACGGACAGACGGACATGTCTCAATCGACTCGGCTGTTGATCCTGATCAAGAATAATATACAGTGGTACTGTAGTACTGTAGCGGTACTGTAGGGGTACTGCAGAGGTACTGCAGCGGTACTGTAGCGGTACTGTAGTGGTACTGTAGCGGTACTGTAGCGGTACTGTAGTGGTACTGTAGCGGTACTGCAGCGGTACTGTAGCGGTACTGTAGCGGTACTGTAGTGGTACTGTAGCGGTACTGCAGTGGTACTGTAGCGGTACTGCTGAGGTACTGTAGCGGTACTGTAGCGGTACTAGAGTGGTACTGTAGCGGTACTGCAGTGGTACTGTAGCGGTACTGTAGCGGTACTGTAGCGGTACTGCAGAGGTACTGTAGCGGTACTGCAGAGGTACTGCAGCGGTACTGCAGAGGTACTGTAGCGGTACTGCAGAGGTACTGTAGCGGTACTGTAGCGGTACTGTAGCGGTACTGCAGTGGTACTGTAGCGGTACTGTAGCGGTACTGCAGAGGTACTGTAGCGGTACTGCAGAGGTACTGCAGGGGTACTGCAGAGGTACTGTAGCGGTACTGCAGAGGTACTGCAGCGGTACTGCAGAGGTACTGTAGCGGTACTGCAGAGGTACTGTAGCGGTACTGTAGCGGTACTGTAGTGGTACTGTAGCGGTACTGCAGAGGTGCTGTAGCGGTACTGCAGAGGTACTGCAGAGGTACTGCAGCGGTACTGTAGTGGTACTGTAGCGGTACTGTAGCGGTACTGTAGTGGTACTGTAGCGGTACTGCAGTGGTACTGTAGCGGTACTGTAGCGGTACTGCAGAGGTACTGTAGCGGTACTGCAGAGGTACTGCAGCGGTACTGCAGAGGTACTGCAGCGGTACTGTAGTGGTACTGTAGCGGTACTGCAGAGGTACTGTAGCGGTACTGTAGCGGTACTGTAGTACTGTAGCGGTACTGTAGCGGTAGTGTAGCGGTACTGCAGAGGTACTGTAGCGGTACTGTAGCGGTACTGCAGAGGTACTGTAGCGGTACTGTAGCGGTACTGCAGAGGTGCTTTATAGGTATAGAGGGTATAGAGGGTGTAGAGGGTATAGAGGGTATAGAGTGTATAGAGGGTATAGAGGGTATAGAGGGTATAGAGTGTATAGAGGGTATAGAGGGTATAGAGGGTGTAGAGGGTATAGAGGGTATAGAGGGTATAGAGGGTATAGAGGGTATAGAGGGTATAGAGGGTATATAGGATATAGAGGGTATAGAGGGTGTAGAGGGTATAGAGGGTATAGAGGGTATAGAGGGTATAGAGGGTATAGAGGGTATAGAGGGTATAGTGAGTATAGAGGGTGTAGAGGGTATAGAGGGTATAGTGAGTATAGAGGGTATAGAGGGTATAGAGGGTATAGAGGGTATAGAGCATATAGAGGGTATAGAGGGTGTAGAGGGTATAGAGGATATAGTGAGTATAGAGGGTGTAGAGGGTATAGAGGGTATAGAGGGTATAGAGGGTATAGAGGGTATAGAGGATATAGAGGGTATAGAGGGTGTAGAGGGTATAGAGGATATAGTGAGTATAGAGGGTGTAGAGGGTATAGAGGGTATAGAGGGTATAGAGGGTGTAGAGGGTATAGAGGCTATAGAGGGTATAGAGGGTATAGAGGGTATAGAGGGTATAGAGGGTATAGAGGGTATAGAGGGTATAGAGGGTATAGAGGGTATAGAGGGTATAGAGGGTATAGAGGGTATAGAGGATATAGAGGGTATAGAGGGTGTAGAGGGTATAGAGGGTATAGAGGGTATAGAGGGTATAGAGGATATAGAGGGTATAGAGGGTGTAGAGGGTATAGAGGATATAGTGAGTATAGAGGGTGTAGAGGGTATAGAGGGTACTGTAGTACTGTAGCGGTACTGTAGCGGTAGTGTAGCGGTAGTGTAGCGGTACTGCAGAGGTACTGTAGCGGTACTGTAGCGGTACTGCAGAGGTACTGTAGCAGAGGTACTGTAGCGGTACTGCAGAGGTAACTGTAGCGGTACTGTAGCGGTACTGTAGCAGTACTGTAGCGGTACTGCAGTGGTACATACTGTAGCGGTACTGCAGAGGTACTCTAGCGGTACTGTAGCGGTACTGCAGTGGTACTGCAGCGGTACTGTAGCGGTACTGCAGAGGTACTTTATAGGTATAGGGGGTATAGAGGGTGTAGAGGGTATAGAGGGTATAGAGTGTATAGAGGGTATAGAGGGTATAGAGGGTATAGAGGGTATAGAGGGTATAGAGGGTGTAGAGGGTATAGAGGGTATAGAGGGTATAGAGGGTGTAGAGGGTATAGAGGGTATAGAGGGTATAGAGGGTATAGAGGGTATAGAGGGTATAGAGGGTATATAGGATATAGAGGGTATAGAGGGTGTAGAGGGTATAGAGGATATAGTGAGTATAGAGGGTGTAGAGGGTATAGAGGGTATAGAGGGTATAGAGGGTATAGAGGGTATAGAGGATATAGAGGGTATAGAGTGTATAGTGGGTATAGAGGGTATAGAGGGTATAGAGGGTGTAGAGGGTATAGAGGGTATAGAGGGTATAGAGGGTATAGAGGGTATAGAGGGTATAGAGGGTATATAGGATATAGAGGGTATAGAGGGTGTAGAGGGTATAGAGGGTATAGAGCGTATAGTGAGTATAGAGGGTGTAGAGGGTATAGAGGGTATAGTGAGTATAGAGGATATAGAGGGTATAGAGGGTGTAGAGGGTATAGAGGGTATAGAGGGTATAGAGGGTATAGAGGGTATAGAGGATATAGAGGGTATAGAGGGTGTAGAGGGTATAGAGGGTATAGAGGGTATAGAGGGTATAGAGGATATAGAGGGTATAGAGGGTATAGAGGGTGTAGAGGGTATAGAGGGTATAGAGGGTATAGAGGGTATAGTGAGTATAGAGGGTATAGAGGATATAGAGGATATAGAGGGTATAGAGGGTGTAGAGGGTATAGAGGGTATAGAGGGTATAGAGGTACTGTAGTACTGTAGCGGTACTGTAGTACTGTAGCGGTACTGTAGCGGTAGTGTAGCGGTACTGCAGAGGTACTGTAGCGGTACTGTAGCGGTACTGCAGAGGTACTGTAGCGGTACTGTAGCGGTACTGTAGAGGATATAGAGGGTATAGAGGGTGTAGAGGGTATAGAGGGTATAGAGGGTATAGAGGGTATAGAGGTACTGTAGTACTGTAGCGGTACTGTAGTACTGTAGCGGTACTGTAGCGGTAGTGTAGCGGTACTGCAGAGGTACTGTAGCGGTACTGTAGCGGTACTGCGGAGGTACTGTAGCGGTACTGTAGCGGTACTGCAGAGGTACTGTAGCGGTACTGCAGAGGTACTGTAGCGGTACTGTAGCGGTACTGTAGCAGTACTGTAGCGGTACTGCAGTGGTACATACTGTAGCGGTACTGTAGCGGTACTGTAGCGGTACTGTAGCGGTACTGTAACGGTACTGTAGTGGTACTGCAGAGGTACTGTAGCGGTACTGCAGCGGTACTGTAGCGGTACTGTAGCGGTACTGTAGCGGTACTGTAGTGGTACTGTAACGGTACTGTAGCGGTACTGCAGAGGTACTGCAGCGGTACTGCAGAGGTACTGCAGAGGTACTGCAGCGGTACTGCAGAGGTACTGTAGCGGTACTGCAGAGGTACTGTAGCGGTACTGTAGCGGTACTGTAGCGGTACTGTAGCGGTACTGTAGCGGTACTGTAGTGGTACTGCAGAGGTACTGTAGCGGTACTCTAGCGGTACTGCAGCGGTACTGTAGCGGTACTGTAGCGGTACTGTAGCGGTACTGTAGCGGTACTGTAGTGGTACTGTAACGGTACTGTAGTGGTACTGCAGAGGTACTGTAGTGGTACTGCAGAGGTACTGTAGCGGTACTGCAGAGGTACTGCAGAGGTACTGCAGCGGTACTGCAGAGGTACTGTAGCGGTACTGTAGCGGTACTGTAGCGGTACTGTAGCGGTACTGTAGCGGTACTGCAGTGGTACTGCAGTGGTACTGTAGCGGTACTGTAGCGGTACTGTAGCGGTACTGTAGCGGTACTGCAGAGGTACTGTAGCGGTACTGTAGCGGTACTGCAGAGGTACTGCAGCGGTACTGTAGTGGTACTGTAGCGGTACTGCAGAGGTACTGTAGCGGTACTGCAGAGGTACTGCAGAGGTACTGCAGCGGTACTGTAGCGGTCCTGTAGCGGTACTGTAGCGGTACTGTAGCGGTATTGTAGCGGTACTGTAGCGGTACTGCAGAGGTACTGTAGCGGTACTGCAGAGGTACTGTAGCGGTACTGTAGCGGTACTGTAGAGGTACTGTAGCGGTACTGCAGAGGTACTGTAGCGGTACTGTAGCGGTACTGTAGCGGTACTGTAGCGGTACTGCAGTGGTACTGTAGCGGTACTGTAGCGGTACTGTAGCGGTACTGTAGCGGTACTGTAGCGGTACTGCAGCGGTACTGTAGCGGTACTGTAGTGGTACTCTAGCGGTACTGTAGCGGTACTGCAGTGGTACTGTAGCGGTACTGTAGCGGTACTGCAGAGGTATTGTAGCGGTACTGCAGAGGTACTGCAGCGGTACTGTAGCGGTACTGTAGCGGTACTGTAGTGGTACTGCAAAGGTACTGTAGCGGTACTGCAGAGGTACTGTAGCGGTACTGCAGAGGTACTGCAGCGGTACTGTAGCGGTACTGTAGCGGTACTGTAGTGGTACTGTAACGGTACTGTAGCGGTACTGCAGAGGTACTGTAGCGGTACTGGAGAGGTACTGTAGCGGTACTGCAGAGGTACTGCAGAGGTACTGTAGCGGTACTGCAGAGGTACTGCAGCGGTACTGTAGTGGTACTGTAGCGGTACTGTAGCGGTACTGTAGCGGTACTGCAGTGGTACTGTAGCGGTACTGTAGCGGTCCTGTAGCGGTACTGTAGCGGTACTGTAGCGGTACTGTAGCGGTACTGTAGCGGTACTGCAGTGGTACTGTAGCGGTACTGCAGAGGTACTGTAGCGGTACTGCAGAGGTACTGCAGCGGTACTGTAGCGGTACTGCAGAGGTACTGTAGCGGTACTGCAGAGGTACTGTAGCGGTACTGCAGAGGTACTGTAGCGGTACTGCAGAGGTACTGCAGCGGTACTGTAGTGGTACTGTAGCGGTACTGTAGCGGTACTGTAGCGGTACTGCAGAGGTACTGTAGCGGTACTGCAGAGGTACTGCAGCGGTACTGTAGTGGTACTGTAGCGGTACTGCAGAGGTACTGTAGCGGTACTGCAGAGGTACTGCAGAGGTACTGTAGCGGTACTGTAGCGGTACTGTAGCGGTACTGCAGTGGTACTGTAGCGGTACTGCAGAGGTACTGTAGCGGTACTGCAGAGGTACTGTAGCGGTACTGTAGCGGTACTGTAGCGGTACTCTAGCGGTACTGCAGTGGTACTGTAGCGGTACTGCAGAGGTACTGTAGCGGTACTGCAGAGGTACTGTAGCGGTACTGTAGCGGTACTGTAGCGGTACTGTAGCGGTACTGTAGCGGTACTGTAGCGGTACTGTAGCGGTACTGTAGCGGTACTGTAGCGGTACTGTAGCGGTACTGTAGCGGTACTGTAGCGGTACTGTAGCGGTACTGTAGCGGTACTGTAGCGGTACTGTAGCGGTACTGTAGCGGTACTGCAGAGGTACTGTAGCGGTACTGCAGAGGTACTGTAGCGGTACTGTAGGGGTACTGTAGCGGTACTGTAGCGGTACTGTAGCGGTACTGTAGCGGTACTGTAGCGGTACTGCAGAGGTACTGCAGCGGTACTGTAGTGGTACTGTAGCGGTACTGCAGAGGTACTGTAGCGGTACTGTAGTGGTACTGTAGCGGTACTGCAGAGGTACTGCAGCGGTACTGTAGCGGTACTGTAGCGGTACTGCAGAGGTACTGTAGCGGTACTGCAGAGGTACTGCAGAGGTACTGTAGCGGTACTGTAGCGGTACTGCAGCGGTACTGCAGCGGTACTGTAGTGGTACTGTAGCGGTACTGTAGCGGTACTGTAGCGGTACTGTAGCGGTACTGTAGCGGTACTGTAGCGGTACTGCAGAGGTACTGTAGCGGTACTGCAGAGGTACTGTAGCGGTACTGTAGCGGTACTGTAGCGGTACTGTAGCGGTACTGTAGTGTTACTCTAGCGGTACTGCAGTGGTACTGTAGCGGTACTGCAGAGGTACTGTAGCGGTACTACAGTGGTTCTGCAGTGGTACTGTAGCGGTACTGCAGTGGTACTGTAGCGGTACTGCAGAGGTACTGTAGCGGTACTGTAGCGGTACATGCCTGTTACATACATTTAGCGACTTTAATATACCCTATGGGTACAGGGTATAATAAATATATCATTTAGAAATAAAATATAATATATTAATATATAAAATAAAAAAATAAAATAAAGTAATAATATATAAAAATAAAAATGTAAAAATAGATATATAACAAAAAAATATATAAAAAAAAAATATCAAAATAAAATATAAAAAAAATATAAAACTTAAATTTATATAAAAATATGAAAAAAAATATATAAATAATATAATATAAAATAAAATAATATATAAAAAAATATATAATATTTCAAAATAATATATAAATATAAAATATCAAAATAATATATAAAAAAAAAATATAAAATAATGTAAAAGGAAATATATACATAAATATAAAATAATATATAAAAATGAAATTAAAAAGAAGTCAAATATTGATTTTATTTTTTTTTAAATTTTAATTTAAAAGAAAATCTGACTACTTTTCTTTTTTTCATCTTTAAATTTATTTATTTTATAAAAACCTTTTTTGAGTTTTTAAAATTATAATGTAGAAAAAATAGAAAATTATTTACTAAAAAATCTCAAATATATGCTAACTAAATATATTCTAGCCAAATATATATTTTTTTTAATTTATTAAAAACTCATTGATAGAAGAAAACGACAAAAGCATTTAAACTATAAAAAAGTAAATTTTACGAACGCCTTTCTAAATGTTTTCCAATAAAAAGAAAAAAAAAACATTTGCAAAAAAAATTTCATAGGAGAGGGAAAAAGTTTTCTATAGACAACTCAAATTTAGTGTCCTTTCTCTTTCTTAATGCTGACATTCCTGGCAAATCAATCAATAGAAAGAGTTAATAAAAATCAATCCAATGTCTTAATTACTATTTCAAATATTTATTATATACCTATATACTTAAGTATTGATTTGATTCTGCTCAAAGTACTTATTCTAAATTATATAACTGAAAAAAATAGTTAATAGTTACTTTTATTATTATAACGTTTTACATAATCTATTTGATTTTCTTTTTTTTTATTTTTTATTAACTTTTTGCTTGGTTTTATATCTTCTTGTATTTTGCAATATGCAGTTAAACATTTTTCATTCATTATTGTTGCATTGTTAAATGGCCATGTTTTGGTTTTCAACCAAAAAAAAAAAAAAACAAAAAATGAAAAATAAAATCACGCTTTATTGCATTTTAACATACAAAACACAAAAAAATGAAAAAAAACGAAACCCCTTAATGATTTGATATGGCCAGGTGAGTTTTTTTTTTTGTAACATGGCAAAACAAATAGCTGCGACCTTATACGCACACACACACACATAGCATGTGTGTATCTTAATATGTGTGTGTGTGTGCTCTCATTTGTTTATTTGCGGTTATTGTGGCATTAGATTTCATTGAGACAAAGAGACATTCAATTTTGTAATAGAGCTTCTCAAAAAGTTATCAAATTAACCAGAATTATTCAATTATCATTCAAAAATTTTAATCTATTAAGTAAAAAAAAAAAACAGTGGAAATTTTTTTGTTTTATTTCTTAGCAGAGACAAAGAAAGTTTTTTTCAGAGATAAATTAGAGATAAATTTTTAAGAATTTATAATTTTTTGTCTCATATTCGTCTGTGTTTAAGATAGCTGCTGCAACTAATTTATATATAAGCTTAAACTAGTTAAATGAGTTTATAATTGCTTAACTGCTTTTAAATTTATTAGGGTATTAACGTAGTCTGGCAACGAAAAGAACTAATAATTTTTTTAAATTTTTTTTCATACAGAAAAAAGTGGCCAATAAAAGTTACTTCAAATTGTTATAATTATTATTTGAATTGAATTATAATTTAAATATAATTATTGTTAAAATATAAATAAATATACATTTAACTTTTAGTTTGATAATAATTTGAACTTAAGAATAATTATTATTATTTTTAATATAATTTATAAATTTTATGCTCTTTTTTATTAAAAACTAAAACTCCTGTTTCAAGCTTAACGTGTTTTCTTTTGGTAATATTTAGCTTAAACTGCATCTGAACGAAAGCTGAGAATGTCAATCAATAATCTATGGCACAGTGAGATAAAAAGATTGCACTCACTTAGTATTTTTCTTTATTCTTTAAAAAGTTTTAAATAAAAAGTGTCCATTAATTAATTAATATTAATAAGAAATAAAATTAAAATAAAATTATCTAACAAAATTTTAATATACAGTGAGGTAAAAAGATTTCTTCCACTGCTTTAATTACTTTTCTTTATTACATTTTCCACTAAGATTAAAAGAAGTTTTAAATAAAAAGTGTTTATAAATTAATAATAAAAAAATATATATTAAATTAGTGGCCCAATAATAGCAATCAATAATTTATTGCACAGTGACCTAAAAAAAACCACACACTCACTCACTATTTTTCTCTATTAATTTAAAGAACTAAATATAAATTTAAAATGGAATTAAACTAAAATTGTTTAAACTTATCAAAATATTGAGTTTAAATTTAACTTTTGAATTAACCCTCGCATGTGTAGAAAACAAAAATAGCAAAATCATATTATAATCATCATAATCATCGACAACATTCTATAATTACAAGCATATACATATATCTATATATATATATATATATATATATATATATATAGAGTCAGTTTTTTTCTCTCTTATGTTTTACAATTAAAATTACATTTGGGTTGAACGAAAATTTAATAAATTATAGAAAATTAAATAACTAAAGCGTAAAGTTAACGCATTTTGTTTTCAATTTGAAATTCTTCTTTTGGGTTCATGAAACTTTTTATTATTATGAGTTCTTGTTGCTGTTCTTGTTGCTGTTACTTTACTTCATCAATAGAAAAAGCAATACAATAGAAACAAAAAAAAAAAAGTGAACCAAAAATCAAAAACAAACAAAAGCAAAAAACATAATGTTCAATAAACCGCAGCAATTGTGGGGAGGTGGGGGGCAAAAGAGAAAAGATGGAGAGAAGAAAACTATGAACAAAAAAAAAAACTAACAAACCATAAAAATCCGCACATAAATTATACTAGCAAAGAAGAACCTTGTTATAGGAGCAGAAGGGCAGTGGTAAAGTATAGCAGGAGAGGAGAGAAGTAAGGAAGCCAGAGATGGGGCATAAAGAGATGGAGGAGAAACTGAAGCAGGAAGACCCAAACGATGGCAGGCAACATACGCAAATGCAGAAAGTAGCGAAATTTATGAGCAGCCATTCCCAGTCACTGGTTGCCACAAGTGGCCCAAGGAGCAATGGCAGGAGAATAATCCACACAGGCCATCCATGGAGGATGGCAAGCAGGCAGGCTAGTGCAGGCCAAGTGCAATGACAAAGGCAAATAAATTACAGCATCATTTGCAGTAGAAGCTGCAACAGCAGCAGCAGCAGAAGCCGCAGCAGCAGCAGTTAAAGTGGCCAAATGGAGAGTGGCTAAAAGAGATGATGGGGCCAACAGCAGTGCAATCCTTTCTTGAAGGACACCAATCAATGGGAAAATAATTACATGACTTATTTTTACTCTCTCGGACTCTCTTTCCCTCTTGCTATATCTTCTTCTTTGTATCGATTGAAAAACAACATTTTTACTCAAGCGCAAAGCCATGAAATATTCCATTCCCGCATATTCCACAAATTATTTATACAAAGAACTAAATTGAAACACTTGGAAACTGAAATTTCCTTTCTTTTATAAAAGTATTTTTATATAGTAATATATATTTATATAAATGTTTAAACAGTTTTTAATCTAGCTTTAGGCTTTTGTAACTATTATATGAATAATATTATAATCGGAATCATGGAATACAAAATTTAGATAGAGTAAAAATGAGAAGGTTTCTAATGTTTGATTAGATTAAGAATAAAAGTGACCTTTCTTCTTTATTCTAATCTCATTTCTCTCATTTAATAATCTTAACTTTTTTGTTTTGGTTTAATTAAAGCAATTGTTTCACTTTTAGTTAATAATGTTTATTTAAATTGTTGTTGAAATTTCACAATATTGTTCCATTTTGCTTAAACTTTAATTGTTTGCATTATTTGTAATTTGTTTTAACTTAAATGTAATTTGAACCTTAAATTGATTACTAAAAACTCAATTACTCAAAACACAGCTGCTTTTCATTTAGATTGCAAAATAAATTACAGTGCATTGAATAATTTAATTACTAACTAGACTAGAATGTGTACAAAGAAAAAAAAAAGGTTCATTCGTTGCCAAGGTCAAGCCAATTTCCCCCTTGCCTCTTTTGTTGTAACTTTCCATATTAAAGAAATGATGAATCACATTCGATAAAAAAAAGATACTGAATGAATAGATAGGTCTACCTCCTATGCTGACTTCGATTTCAACTCCATTTCCAAATTCATCATTTTGTGTTTATACACTTACAAAGTAAAGTACATTAGAATTCATATTCCAACAAAAGATTCATTAATCGAATTTTGTAGAAATTAATATAACAAAATTAGCAAACTTGATTTATTGGGAAATAAGTAAAGTGTTGTTTAAAAACTTAGTTTATGTAGAATAAAAAAATATATATAATATTAATTTTTAGTTAATTTTTATTTATTCCATTACCGATTTATCGGTGTCATCGTGTCTGATCCTAGCGTCATTTCTACTTTATATTAAAATATCTCTGTCAAACAGTTACGTGTTCAAAGTATTTAATAACATTAAAGAGTATTCTAAATTCGTTTACAATTTCCTCTTAGTCATCTTTGTAATATTTCCTTTTGCTGAGTAACTGCGAAAGGCAGTCATCGTCATCGTCGTTTCGTTTCGTTTGTCCATTGCTCCCAAAAACTCACTTAACTTGTGGCAAGAAAACCATTTCAAGTGCCGCTTGAGTGATGCATGGGGTTCCCCCTACCCTTCTTTCCCCCTTTTGGTGTGACTGTTGTTAGGCTTGTTTATTTCTCTTCTGCTTTTCAACTTTTTTTGTTTTGTTGGATTTTTTTTTTTCTTCTGTTTTTTTATGTTTTGCAATATTACGTATTGTTTTTATTTTGTTTAATTGGTCATTTTTTGCTGCTTTGTTGCTGGTGTCGTTACGCTTCTTTTCAGCTACTAAACACACGCACACACAAATATATACACACTCTTAATGTTGATGGATTTGCAAATATTTCACAGTCAATTTGATAAATAAAAAGACTGGAACATTGTGAAAAGTGGTAGGAGGAGAAGGAGAGGGTAAAGGTTAAGCAACTGTTAGACAAATGAGATTTTATAAACATATATATATACATATAGATAGATATAGAATCTATATTATAGATGGATATAGATGGATATATGTAGATATAGAAAGATAGATATAGATAGATATAGATAGATATAGATAGATATAGATAGATATAGATAGATATAGATAGATATAGATAGATATAGATAGATATAGATAGATATAGATAGATATAGATAGATATAGATAGATATAGATAGATATAGATAGATATAGATAGATATAGATAGATATAGAAAGATATAGATAGATATAGATAGATATAGATAGATATAGATAGATATAGATAGATATAGATAGATATAGATAGATATAGATAGATATAGATAGATATAGATAGATATAGATAGATATAGATAGATATAGATAGATATAGATAGATATAGATAGATATAGATAGATATAGATAGATATAGATAGATATAGATAGATATAGATAGATATAGATAGATATAGATAGATATAGATAGATATAGATAGATATAGATAGATATAGATAGATATAGATAGATATAGATAGATATAGATAGATATAGATAGATATAGATAGATATAGATAGATATAGATAGATATAGATAGATAACGATAGATATAGATAGATATAGATAGATATAGATAGATATAGATAGATATAGATAGATATAGATAGATATAGATAGATATAGATGGATATATATAGAGATATAGATACACAGCAATTATTAAAAATTATTCAATATTATTAAAATTTTCTTATTAATTTTTCCATTTCAGATTTCTAACTTTTGGATTTGCCGATTTAGGTGAGTTTTCTGCCAAAGCAAATCGGATAAAGTGAATTTTCCCAAGGGGGAAAAACTTTTCTATTAAATATTTATTTAATTTTATGCAGGATTTTTACCTTTTTTTTTTCCATTTTTCCTTTTTCTCATTTCCCTTTTTATTTCGGTTTCTTTTCTCTCGTTTTGCCATTTTCGTATTTCTTTGGCCGCCAGCCAATATTTATTATTATTATTATCATTATGTTTTTTTTTTTTTTTGTTAGTTTATCATTTTTTACAACTTTGCGCTAAATTTTCGTTTTAATTATGTTGACTCTAGGGACGAAATTGGAATCTTTTGTAGCTAAAATTAGCGGTTAGATCAATAAACATAAAGAAAAACTAGCAAAACTTGTGGAAAAACGGAAAAATGGAAAACTAGTTCATTTCGCTTTAACAAAAAATTTTACAATCGAGTTTAAACATTAGAATTATATAGCATATGCCATATGGACTTTTTTTTAAACTGATATCTAAATATTTTGATATATAAATTTTAATTGAAACAAATTTATTTAGTGAGAAAGAAAAAAATTTGACCTATAGTTAGGAAATCTCTTTAAAAATTGAAGTTTAATAAAGCAAGCAAGTCGTCCCTGCCGACTTTGAGTATACCCTGTACCAAGTAGAGAAACTTTTTTAAATCAAAATCCTTAAAATTCGCCATTAATTCAAACTAAATCCTTAAAATTCGCCATTAATTCAAACTAAAGTTCTCCTCACAAGCGGCAGCAACGAACGCATGCTGTCACGCTCACACTTACTATGCAATGTCGCAATGGGCATTTCAGTACAAATTGTACATAGATATATCTCCGACATTTCTTGTCCGATTTTAACGAAATTTGGTCAGCTGATACCTTTTGGCCATATTATTGGGTGTGTCAAATAAGAATACGCTACCTTTAAATTTACTCTAGTTATACGTTTTTCCTAAATTGCGGGGGCGGAAGTGGGCGTGGGAAAAATTTGAAACAAACTTGATCTGCGTAGACACTACACGAATGCTGACACCAAATTTGGTTGCTCTAGCTCTTGTAGTCTCTGAGATCCACGTGTTCATACGGACGGACGGACAGACGGACGGACAGACGGATAGACGGACGGACAGACGGACAGACGGACGGACAGACGGACAGACGGACATGTCTCAATCGACTCCGCTATTGATGCTGATCAAGAATATATATACTTTATGGGGTCGGAAATGCTTCCTTCTGCCTGTTACATACATTTTAGCGACTTTAATATACCCTTTTACCCTATGGGTACAGAGTATAAAAATATAGAAAATATTACTAAAATCAATTTAAACCAAATATATGTATATATAATATATATATATTATTTATATTAATATTCCCTTAACACTTTCAAATATTTGTGCTTTATGAATAGATCATCTTTTAAGTATATAGTTATATAAAATATATATAAAAAAAAGATCAGCTTTTATTTACAACAATTTGGGAAGAAATCCCTTAAATAAAATTCCTTAAAAAAATTCCAGTTAACATGGAATCAGCTAACTATATGATATAAGAACATTGCCGAAGTAATTTCTTAAATAAATTCTTTTATTTTCTACGAGAAGGAAAAGCTAAAAATATACTTAAAGCCAAGCCAAAGTAAAATAATGCAATGAAAACTCTTTAACTGTATATATTTTTTAATCAAATTTATCCAATTGATATGGTCTATATAAAAACCTAACGGTTTTCATCTATTGTTCTAGTCTGGCTTTAACTTGTTGCCCTTTTTCTCTACTCCCACAAAAAAAAGTTGAACTAACCAATTTATTTAATTGTCTCACCATTAGCCAAATACAAGAAAGAGAAGGCAACAAAAAAAATGAAAATAAAAAACAAAAAACGTTTGCTTTAAATAAGCTGTATTGTTATTGTTGTTGTTGCAGTTGCTGTTGTCAGGTTTCTTTCCGTAACATCTTTTCTTTTGAAGCTTTTAGCTATTTTCACACGCTTCGCCTGACAAGAGCTTATAAAAAACCAACAGAAACAAAACAAAATTAAAAACAAAACAGAAAGAGAAGAAAACCAGAAATGCAAATAGAAATGATGATGGCAACCGCAATGGCCAAACAGATGCATAGATGCGGTGGCAAAGGGGAGGGTGACAGGTTAAAGAAACGTTTAGAGCAGCATTTTTCCCAGGTGCCGAAAAACCAAAAAAAGAAAAAAACTCAAATTGTATTTCCCAATGAACACACACACGTTTGCTTTGCACTGCAACAAACAGAAGAAAAAAAAAAGCTTAAATAATCATAATAATAATAATCATAAAAAACAAACCTCATAAAAATACAAAAAAAAAAAAAAAACAAACACAAACCAAACCGTTGACAACTTGTTGACCCTTTTATTTTCTTCTTTCTTTGTTGCAATTTGAACCACGTTTGGGTCATAAATTTTCATAGTATGATAAAACCAGAAAGAAAAAGTGAAAGAACACCCGGAAAGCAATCTAAAAAAAAAAAAAAACCGAAACGTAGAAACATGAGAAAAGTTAATGAATATAAAAAAAAAAATCTCTTTCCATTATTAAAAAGAAAAAAAAACAGTTGAAACAATTAAAAAATTTCGATAGAAAAATGGAAAGGTCATTTGGAGAATTAGTGGGTAAAACACCTGTTAGCGCTTTGTACAATTGTATTTGTTAGTAAAGATTATTAAACATAAAGTTTATTTAATAAATATAAAGCTTTAATCATTTGTTATTGTAAATTCAGTTAATATTAATACAGATCTACTATTATGTAATACCAACCAAACTGTCATTATGTTATAGCAAATTTGCTTTCCTTTATCCTTCCTTTCCTACATTTTCCTTTAATTTTCCGACATTAGTGTCCCATGGCAAAAGCGAGAGTGAGAGAGAAGAGAAAATGAAAATTTACCCATATAATTTATGCATCTCCTTATAATCCATATTATTTTGCAACAAATTAGTTTCTGTGCTACAGTTGAGCTTTCCTATAATGAATTTCCATGGGGCCAGAAAGAAAAAAAAATTGAAACACTTGCCGACTTAAGGTATACCCTGTAATAAGTAGAGAAACTTTATAAAATCAAACTCCTTACTTCCGAAATTCTCCCCAAAGGCCCCAGCAGCAAAGGCATGCCTTCTCGCTCACTCTTATCATGCTATTCTGCACATGGCATTTCAGTACAATATTTACATAGATATATTCCTGATATTTCTTATCCGATTTTGGATAAAACTTGGTAAGCTAATACTTTTTGGCTATATTATTGAGTTTTTCAAGTTAAAATTCGTTACCTTTAATGCTGCTCTAGTTATTCATGTTTTTTAAATCACGGAGGCGGCAGTGGGCGTGGCAAAATTTTAAGCAAACTTGATTTGCGTAGACACTAGACAAATGTTGACACTAAATTTAGTAGCTCTAGCACTTATAGTTTTTTGAGATAACGGCATTCATACAGACAGACAGACAGATAGGAAAGTCTCAATCGATTTGGCTGTTGATGCTGATCAAGAATATATATACCTAATGGGGTAGGAAATGCTTTCTACTGCCTGTTACGCTTTTACCCTATAAGTATAGGGTATAAATACTATATAGATCTTTTATATTTATTCATTATTAAAGTTCACCATAAGGAAATTTCACTGTAATATTGTGGTCACCTGCTTTAACCTTTATTCACATGTTTGTCTCTTGAGTTCAATTGCAATTGACTTTATAAAACGCGTATTGTGTATCTATACCCTAAACTTTAAAGGTATATTGAAAGTTTTTATCAATTGAATCCTTTTTAGGTAATTGGTAATTGGTAAATTTATATGCAAAATACAAAAAAAAGAAAAGAATTTGTTTAGAAACTTAAACACAGCATATTGTTCGTTAATGGCTTAAATCAATGAAAGAACCTGCTATTACCATAAATAGATCTTCATAATCCAAGTTGGAGCAAGTACCATACAAATAGTATTCCGATATACATACCTACTATATACATACATTCAAGTTGTGTGTGGGTTCCTCAAGTGATGGCCATTTTTAGATGAAATGTTCCAGTTTTATTTTTTCCAAAGCTTTAATGGACTTATTTGGCTTGGTGTAGGGTATCATAGATAGTCGGTATGGTATGACCTTGTTTTTATGTTAAAATAAATAACTGAGCAAAGAAATCAATCTCTTTGAATTTCTTCACCTTCCCCGCACTCTCGTGCCTCTCCTTCTTTTACTCTCATCACCTTCCTGTCTTGTTCATGCCACATAACTGCATTTTTTTTTTGCTTGTGCCGTTGTTATTGCTGTTGTGTGTTTGTTGTTGTAATTTTTCGCATAAATTTACATTAATTTATGCAATGGCTTTGCCATTGTTGTCGTTCTTGTTGTTGTTTTTATCACATTTTCAGTGTGTGTGCGTTTTTTTTTCTTCTTTTTGTTTTTATTGAACGGTTTGTGACATTTTACGATTTTCAAAGTGAAAGGTACATATTTGGTAAATTGCCATGGATATATGTATATACACACACACACACACACTTATACATATAAATATGTTGAAAATGGAAAAGCGGAGAGCGGGGTAAATAAACGAATTGCCATTTTTGAACTGGTTTTCCGCTACTACGTGTAGTGTTGTGTACTTGAAAAACAATAATAAAAAAAAAGAGATTTCGCACAACGTAAAAAAAAAAAAACAAAAAAGAAAACAAAAACAAAATGAAAAGTTTACAATTAACAGGAGAAAAAATTGTACAATTTTTTTTAAGGACATTTAACAATATACATAAATAGTGAGGCAATTATATTTCTATACTCTGACATATTGACGGAAGCTCTTTTCAATTCGTCGGGGTCACCAAAATAATTTCATCGCCAAATAGTTAAAAAAAAGAAATTGAAATGATTTAAAAAAAGAATTAAAAAGACTCATATGTATTAACCATTAAACTCGTTATGTCGTCGGGGTCACCAAAACAATTTCATTGCCAAATTTAGAATTTAGGAAGAAAATATTTCCAATTTTGTGTGGGTTTAAGAATGAACAATAAGAAGTTTATACCCACATATCTAGATAAATACATAAATACATTTCTATGACTCACTTTTTGAAGACGTCGGGGTCACCATTAGGGGTTTACTCCAAAGTTAATGTTCTATTTGAGTTACACTCTTACACCTTTATGGAAGGGTATTAAAAATATTCAGAAAACTTTAATTGCATTACATTTAATCAGTTGGAATAATGATGATAGATAAATTTATAGAAGAGATGCATGAAATTCTAACAAATATTCTTCTCTAATGCTCACACTCTCTTTTTCTTGATCCCATTTAAAACCGCAGTTGTTACTTTGATTAAAATTGATTTGAAGCATTCACTAAGTAATGTGTAAGTACTTGAGAATTAAGTATTTGTTTTGAATTATTTTTAATGCTGTTTATGAAATTCAATTTAAAATTCTGTTTATCCCATGTTTTATGTAAAATTTTGTGCACTATTAAAGCGCAATATGACTAAATCTTATATATCTCTCTTCCACCCTCTCTCCCCGAGTCTCTCTCTCTCTCTCTCCTTTTTATTAAGTACACTTTATTGGTGTTTTCTTCTTTATTGGAATTTCCACGCCAAGTTGTTAAGCCTCTTGGGATGAATGGGCCAGTGGATGTTAGGCGGCGGTTAGTGGGTGGCTGATGGGTGAATAGGGCAAGGCAACAGATTTCACTTTTTTTTTTTTTTTTGCGGCAACTTAATTTTGATTTGTTTGTTTTTCCGTTTCTCCTTGCTTGTCCTTCCTCCTTACCTTTTTCTTCTGCTTTTTTTTTTTTTTTTTTTGCTTTTATTTTATTCCTTTTTCGTTATTTTTTTTTTTTCGAAGGCTGATTTGAAATTATAATGTTTTGCAATGATTTTCACGCCTCCGCCTTATACCCGCTCCTACCGGCTTTATGTTGTTGTGACCCAGTTTGAGTATACGAATGAATAACAAATGAATGCTGGCTTAAAGCGTGTGAGAAATGAGTTTCTCTGGCGCCTTTTTTGTTTCTTCTTCTTCTCTCTGTGTGCTGTTGTTGTTGGTTCCATCATTGACATTCAGTTGCGGTAATTAAATGATTTGCCGAGTTAACCTTTCCACTACTCAGGCTGGCTTAATTATTAATTATAGTTTTCGTGGCTGGGTTTCAATTAAAGTCAATGCTTCACAATTAATTAAATAAACGTTAAAGTGGCGGTAGGCAGAGAGAGGGGGGGCTAGGGGGCCAAAAGAAAAAGAGACTGAATGAGAATTCAATTTCAACTAAATATAATATAGTAACATATTTATATATATATATATATATATCTCAATGTATTAAATCAGGAGCGGACTAAGAAAACAAAGCTAAAGAACTTTACTTGACTTTTTAAACTAAAATAAAGAAGGAAGATATTGAAAAAGTCTTTTAAGTAACCTCTTGGATTTCAAAACTGAATCTTTTACTACTTCTCATTATTGTACTTATAAAAAATCTGATTAATATATATATATATAAATATGTATATATGTAATATCTGTCAAGTACTTAAGACGTCTTAAGGACTGACTAAGTTGTTGATCTTAAACAATATCTCACTGATTGTTGTCTGTCTCTTAGATCAATTTAAAGTAAAGTCCACTCTATGTATGTATATATAAATATTTATGTTTATTTGTATAATCCAAGCCTGTGAAAAGGTATAGGGAAAATTTTGTTACTTGGTTGCTTAATTGCTTTTAGTTGCAGTGGCAGTGCCAATGGCAGCTTCTTGGCCTTTTTGCTTATTTATGTACTTATATAATATGTATGTATGTATGTATGTATGTATGCATGCATGTGTGTGTGTCTGGCTATATATTATTTGGTATATATAGATATACATATATACATGACATGTTTTATTTAGAGCTTAGCTTCAGTTTGGTTGTTTTTCTCTGTGAGTTGTTGCTGGCTTTTCTTTTTAATGGCTTTTCCTTAGATTTGGTTGCTGTTATTATTATTGTTATTGTTGTTTCGCATTGTAGTATGTACATATAATTAAAATACATTTAACGGTACTTTTACCTTAAGACCGAACAATACAAAAGACGATGAAGAGGAAGAAGCAAGTAGCAACAGAATGCCAACGACCTGTGCAACAAAAAAATAATTTTTTAATAGCTTTAACTCCTCTTTATACTCTCACTCCCACACCTTTAAACCCCCTCCTGCTTCTTCTTTTTCTTCTTCTTCTGCTTCTTCCTCAATCCATCTCCTCTTGTTGCCGACTTTAAAAATATGCATCACCGTTTACAGTGGAAACAATTTATGAAGTCAAATGTCTGTTCTGGCGGCAATTAAATGCACATGTGACCTCGGCCCCTTGCCAGATCCCGACCAGCATAAACTATGGTATATCAGTATATAGTATATATTGTAGTTTATATATGTATATACATACATACATACATCCATGTGTACCTAGGCAAAAAGCGAAAAAGACTCAGCACCAGTAAAAGGCAACAACATCGACACCGGCAGCTGCTGTTGCTCTCAATGAATAAACTTTGCATGCATTTAATTGCTCTGCAACGGCAAATGGCAACTGCAACTTGCAACGGCAACAGCAACAGCAAATGCAACTGCAATGACTGCAAATTAAATTTGATTTAAAACAAGCCAAGAGACTTCTCAGGCCCTCTGTAACACTTACATTCATATACATATAGATATAGATATACATATATGCATATATATAAAGATATATATATATATATTTCATAAAATATGTAAATATGTATATATATACAATATATTATGTATGTATACGAGAGCTCCTTTGAAAGTTTCCGACAATTGCATAGATCAACATATGTTTTTTATATATTCGTTTTTCGAGTTAAAATTGAAATATTTTTCATTAGAATTTTGAAACCAAAAACAGAAGGGGAAATACTAATATAGGAAAAAAATATTTATTAATAATTTTTATATCCCAAAACAGTTATTTAATAAAGAAAAATAAAGAGAAAGAGAAAAATATTAAAAATAATTAAGGAAAATAGCTAGTAATTAAATAATAAATATATATAAATATTAAATAAGTAATATACTTTTAAAAAATATTCAAACTTGAGCAAGTAATTGTAAAAGTGTGAAAAAGGAGAAGAAAAAAAATTTAGTTATTAAAAAAGTTGGTTTTCGAGTTTTTTTTTTTCTTAAAATATTTTTCATATATTTTTTTTTGGGCACTTTAGGTCAAGAAAAACCACAAAAGTCAGTTTATTTGCTGTTGTTAAATTTATGTTTTAAAAAGATAATTGAAAAAGCTTGTCAATCAATACTCGGTGAATTATGTGAAGAGATAATGTGTAAAGTTTTGAAACGATTTCCAAAGTAATTTTGAGATATGATGAAACAGGCTTTAAATATGTCAAAGTTGTAAAAAGTTTCTAAGTTTTCTACAGTAAAACTTAAGCAACATTGGTTCATATATATATAGAGATTTCTTTGACTTGATATTTTAAAATAATAATCTTGAAATTTCAACTCTTCAATTGAAATTAAAAAATTGTTGTAAATAACAAATGAATATAAAAAAAATATAAATAATTTTCATCTTCTAGCATGAAAAATATCTCTTTTTAACTCTTATACTGGAGTATTTTCGAACTTTCCTTCGAGCAATATTTATATTGAACCATTCTAAGATTCAATATCTTGTTATTCTATATAAGTTTATTATGTGTTTTAAGCACTTTAAGAATTTTCCAAAACGCTTACTTGCACTTATCACTTCAAGAATGAATTTCTTAGCTTAACTTTTATCCTACAAGTTGATAATAATGATCGAATATCTTTACTCTTATCCTACAAGTTGATGATAAAGATCGAATAGCAATAAATTTCCTTAATACTAATTAAGCTATGCATTGATAACTTTAAAGAACTCTTAGTTTTCCCCTCGTTAGTGGTTATACCAATTATATAAAACAATGACTTTTAAATGTGAGAAGAAGAAATAAACAAAGTGTTTTCCTGAAGACATCTCAAAAGACCGTAAGCAACCAATGTCAAGGGGTCAAGTTGTTTCCCATTATTAAGAGTAAAAGTTGCAACATTTGAAGTAAATAAACAAAGATAATCACATAATAAAGAAATCTAAAAATCGAGTCTCTTTTGTTAACCAAAAATTTAATGTTCAAAATTTATCATTTATATATTGCAAAAATATATAAAAATTGCAACTGAAAAGAAATTTAAAATAACGCAAAATATAAGTTGTATGTGCATATTTCTCTACAGTTGTACAAATAAATATATATATATATATATTTGATATATTTTAATTTAAAGCTGCTTTTGACTGGTGTGCCCATGGGTTAAAAAGGCATATTAAATGACAGATAAAAGGGTATTAAAAGGTGCCATATATTAACAGATCGATTAAGTTCAAATTAAATGATACTACACTATGCAGGCAGAAGAAGTTTGCCACGCCCCCTTTTTTAAATTATTACTTGTCAAAAGGTTTCATTAAGTTTCTGCCAGTTTTGCCAAAGCAATGAAAAAAAAAGTATCCTGTGATCCTCTGCTTGTTAATTACTTATACTAAAATATAAGATTGCAAATGACTTTTTAATAGAATGAAAGGATATTAAAGCTCTCACTTTAAAGAGTATCTGAAAATCGTTAATGTATTAAATTTATATATGCTTTTCATTTCCGAAATGTCGTTTGTTGGGCTGCTCAATTTGATTGCTTGAAAGCTTAATTAAACTCAATGATTTTGACTTATTTGTTCATTACAAATATATAAAAATTAAAAAAGAAATAAAAATAAACATAAATTAAAAGAAAATAAATATGTTTATACATAGGTATACACATACATATGTATGTATATAGGCTTAACTGTATGTGTGTGTGTGTGGAACTGAAACTGGGAAAATTCAATTAAATACAAATCCATGTTGTAGACAGAGCAAAAAATTTATTGCACAATTTAAAAAGATCCTAAAGCGAAAATGTGACAAAAAAATGCAAGTATATACCTCTCCATCCCTCCGCCCCGTTGACAATTTCATATACCAAGCCCTTTTTGTTGTTGTTGTATATTTACAACAACTTTAATTTTAATCTTGGCCCCTTTTATGGCCATATGCCTTACCTTGAGATATCTTTCAACTTTAAGTTACATGATTGGCAAAAAAGAAAAAAAAAAAAAAAAAAAAAAAACGTTGGAAAGAGAGAAAAAACTTGATTTATGCCATGAAACGAACCTTCAAAGTAATTGGCCGGGCCAATACCTTGATGGTTAAGTTAAGGTTCCTACAAGGTTGTTGCCGCCATGTCAAAATGTAAGTAAATAAATAAACAAAATTAAGCGAAAACTCAATTGAACAGGTCGCCTGAACATATATATCCACTTCTACCCCATCTTCTTGACCATCCTTCGGATGGCAAAATCAACGTCCAAGTTCATTAATCAAATGATAAAAAAGGAAAATAAAAATTTAAAAATCAAATATTTATTAACTGTAAAAGTAACAAATTAATATTGTGTTATATATATTATAAAAAGAAAAATCAAAGGATATCTTCAAGGCTTTTATAAAAAAAAAAAAAAAAATATTTTATATAAAAAATATTTATATAATATTTAAAACTTTTTAGAAAATTCATAAATGTTTTATAGAAATTTCTTTAAAATTTTACAAAACTTTGCTAAAGTTTCTCTTTATACAAACTTATATAGAAAATTATATAAAGTTTGTACAAATTTTAATAAATTTCCTACAACTATAAGAAAGTTATAATAATTTTAAAAAATTTCCTGGAAATATTTTTTACAATTTATTTTAATTTGTTTTAACTTTGTAAACATTTTTCATAAGTTTCTACAAATTTTATATATGAAATTTATTTGTATAAACTAAAAACAAAATTGTTTTAACAATAAAAGTTTCTACACAATAAAAAAATTGATATTTATTTAAATTTTACTTAAGTTTTTCTATAAATTTCAAATTAATTTTGTTTTTCATAGACTTGAAAAAGTTTCTACAAATGTTGTACAATGTTTGCAATTAAATATGTAATTTTAATAAGACTTAAACAAATTTCATAAGATTTATTTAAGCATTTTTTTTTTAGATTTTTTTCTCTTTTAAAAACATTTCATAATTATCACAAAGAAAGGAAAAACCCAAAGAGCAACAAAGAAAATCCGTGCTCTTGCGTCTACGTATTTTCAGACATACATTTTTCAAAGAGATAAAGCCGTAAAAGAGAAAAATTAAAAAATAAAAAAATATATGAAATTAAAAAATAAAAACGTACATAACGCATACACTTTTAGATTTAGAAGGTATAGACGAAGTTTCTACATGCTTTCCATTGCTTTTTAATATAAAGAATATATATATTTGACTTTATAAGTAAATAAATAGACTATGATAAAATCTATTTATAATATAATATTATTTAAATATTATAATTAACCAAGTGGTTAATCATATCAAATAAATTCATTACCCTTTACTCATCCAAAACAGAGACAAAAGATAAAAAATATAGGTTCAATATTGTTAAAAAATATATTAAACACAATTTACTAATTTAGGCTTAGGATAATCTGAAATATATATAAAGTATTTACATAAATTTAAATATTTAAATAATTTAAAGTATTTACATAAATTTATATAGTTGAAAATGGCAACAAACTTGTTAACAAAATGTATATACCCATTTTACTACAAAGTATTTCAAACGCAATATGAGAAGAAGGAAAAGCAAGTGCGCTTGGTTATATATATATATATATATATAAATAAAGAAGAAGAAGAGAGATGGGAAGGGTAAAGATGGCAGCAAGGAATTATCTTTTTTTTTTTTTTTTTTTTCTTTCCTCTTCACACAATTTCATTGCGTGAACTTGGTGACAATTTTGAAAGCTAAAAAGTCATGGCGAGGGAAAAAAAAGTGGATAGAAAATTTTCACAGAAAGAAGTTCTAGCAAAAAGACAAGAGGTAAAAAAATGTGTATAGGAAGCAGGAAAGTGGCGTTTGATAAAGTGCAAGTACATACATATAAACATATATGTATGTGTGTATGTTTGAAAATTCTCTTAGTGTTGGTTTTTAGATAAGTAAAAGAAAAGCAAAGCATATATAGATAGTTCTAAGGCCTTGAAAATGGAAAAGTCATTTGTATTTTCCACCTTATTAAGTCAATGATTAAACTGAAAACTTTTATGCTAAAAGTTTTGAAACAAAAGTTTGCATAAAATCTATTAAGGTAGAAACATCTTAATATACTTGGCTTTAATTTCTAAATATTGTTAGTTAGTTTAGTTTTAAAATTTGATAACAATTTTTATAGATAAAAGTATAAATTGCTTCCTTAATTAATAAATAATTTATAACTAACCAAAATCAAAGCAATTTATTTTTTTTTATACATTATCGTAGCAAAATTTATCTTTATTTGTTTTTAACTGACTATTTTTTTAATAAGAATTAAATAATGTCATTTACAAAAGTCGTTAAAATAATAAATTGGTTTCTAAGAAGAAATTGTGGAGGGAAACTTTTAATAAAACTTTTGATAACAAAATATAAAGTTGTTTTTTTATTAAATATTCATTAAAAATTAATATATATTGTTAAATAAATATTTTTATAGTTGTAAATACTCAACAATTTTGATTATTTGCCATTTAAAATAAAGCTAAAATTATTTATTGCAATTTTTTGTATATATATTTTTGTGTTTGAATAATTTATTTTTTATATTACATTAATTTTGTTAATAGGAGTTTGTATGGTCTATAAAATTAATAAAATTAAATTATTTTATATAAAAAAAATAAAATTAATTACATACATTAGAAGTAATTTAGGGAATGAATCAAATTAATGTGAATAAAAACAATAAACGAAAACAATTTAAAAAAACAAAATTAAAATTAATTAAATAGCATTTAAAAGTAATTGAAATCAAATTTAATTAATTAAATTATTTTTAAAATGAAGTAAATTAATAAGAATTTATTAGATTTTTGCTTTAATTTAAAAATCGTTTTTAGTAATTAAATTATTAACAATTTATTAGACTTTTGCATTAATTTGTTTCTTTCTTTTTCCAATAATTCTCTAAAGTTTAAACATTTGCTTTAAACTGTTAAAAAATAAATATATAATTTAATATATAATAATATATTATAATTTAAATCAGCTTTTTATTAAAGTTCAATATTAAAATAATTTTTTATTGTAAAAATATTGAGAAATTGTCATAAGATAAATTTTAATGTAATATTTATTAGTTTTAGTCTTTGGACAGAGTTGTAAGGATTAATTTATTTGATATAGTCAGTCGTAATCTTCTCTGTAGATAAATAAACGAGTGCAAGGTTATCAAAAACAACAACTCTTTGTTTTTGTATATAACCAACCTTCTAACCATTTTAAATTTTATTGTATCAAGTTGTTTGTTTGCTATTTACCTGGCTAATGTTTAATTTAAGCTACGAAAATTTTCCACAACAAATTCTTTTCTTTTTATTTCCTTTCTTTTTTTTTTTTGATCACTGTAAATATTTACACATGTACAATTGTATATGTATATATATATCGAGTCTGATAAGAAAAATGAGTCTACATATATATATGCAGTTACCTGAAATATAAGTTACAATTGCAAAAAAAATATATATATATATTTAATCATTTCAAGGCAGACAGATAAATAAAATCGAAAAAAGAGTGAAATGTAAGAGTCAAAGGAAGAAGAAAGACCTACATATAGAGACCTAGCATATCTACATATCTATATATCTGTATATATGTATATACATACACCGCTTGTTGCCCTTTTGGCCTAGACAAGAATATTGTGTGTGAAGGGGGAATCGAATAATCGTTTTAAATCTATCTTCAAGTCAATCTAGTTACTTGCATCTGATTTATGCGATTTTAGGCGAAAGTGGTTTTCCGTCGCATCGCATCGGATTGCGGTGCAACACATTGCTGCACTGCGTCGATCAGAGAACGAAGCAATTCCCTTTTCCGCTTCAATTCATCTCGTCTACTTTATTTACTTCTCGTTGGGGCCATACTCCATGTGTCATTTTTATCGTCATCGTCATGGGGTGGTAGTAGCTCCCCTTTATATATCTTATATCTCTTGGCCCTTACTGTCGCCTTCAAGTGCAGCATAAAATTGCCAACAATCGTTGCCACAGTTCTCTCCTCTCTCTCTCTCTCTCTCTCTCTCTCATTCTCTTTCTCTCTCTTTATGCCTTTAGAAGGGAGTTTCTTTTTTTTATGACTCAAAAGTGCTTTGGCGCTGTGATTGAGTAGACAGTGGCCTAGAGGGGAGTGCGGTATACTAACCTCTACTCGACTCCATCTATATATATATATATATATATATATATATATATATATATATATGTATAGTAAGTGCAAGCAAGTTTTATTTGTGTGACAAAAATGACATGACGTTGGCAAATGAAAAATCGCAATGACGACAAAACTGGCAAGCAACTTGTCATACAAATTTGGACAAAATATATATACATATACATATATATATATATATATATATATATATCATTTTCCTACTGATTCATTGAAAAGTGAAAATTGTAAGAAAATCATATCATTTATATTGTATGGAAATCATTGATAAAGGATATTTGTGAATGACTTTTAAGGACTTTAGTTAGATTTCCAGAATTTGCATTGAGTAAACCACTGTAAATTAATTTTTTTTTTTGCAACATGCGCCTCTAAGTGAAATCTTGGGGCAACATCGGAAACAAGTTGTTCATTGTTATTATTATTTCTTTTTTTTTTTTCTTTTTCCTAAAAGCAAATCCCAAGAGTTGCAACTTATTACTATGGACGTAAGAGCATTGGTTGTTGTTGTTGCTGCTTTTTGGTTTTCTGTTCTCGGTTCGCTTGCAACACAACAAACACACAAGCAACAAAAAAAAAAAAATATCTGAAAAATTGATTAAAGTTCTTGCAACGCGCAAGCGGCATCAATTACCTGTTGCGGTTAAAGTCTGAGGTTTGGCAGCAGCAGCAGCAGCAGCAGTAGAAGCAAAAGGCAGAAACCAAAATGAATCGAACGAAAAAGATGTGGCAAGACATAGCAGGGCAAGCAGAAGAGGAGGAGGAGGAGGAGGAGGTGGGGCAAAGTTAAATATGATTACAGCGCTTGGCTTTTAGTTTGAAGCATTTTATTTTTGTTATTTTTTTTTTTTTTTTGCGATAAAAGAAATATGTCTGTCGTTGCTGCTAGGTAGCATGACCGCATGTTGCATGTGGCATAATCAAGTAAACCAAAAAAAAAAAAAAAAATAACAAATTCTGTTGTTGTTGCTGTTGCTGTTGTTGTTGTTTTCGTGAGACAACGACACGCATGCTCAACTGTAGCAAGAAGTATACACATTTTGCTTTTTCTCTTTCCCATATTTATAAACATGGCTTAAACAAAAAAAAAGAAAAACAATTCCAAGGTAAATCCAATTAAGACTGGAATCAAAATATATATTTTAGGTCTCTTTGTAACAGTATAAAGTTATTTGTTTAGTTTATAATTGTTATTTAATTGTTTATATTTTGTCTAGAGATCATTGCAAATGTAAGCAAATGATGAAATGTTTGTAAAAGTGGCCAAGACATGCGATTATGTTAAAAAGAAAAATAAGTTATCGTTTTTTGATTGCATAAGTTAAGTCTCCTTTTGTTAGTTTGATTTGATTTTGGTATGGAAAATTTTCCCTTTCTCTTTTGAGAGAGAACTTGTGGCTGCATTTTATTAGCATATTGATTTGTCAGGGCATTTGCACTTTCGTTATTGAATTGGCTAAGACATTCATTCATTTTGTTGTTGTATTATATCAGTTTTTCCTTTCCCCATTCTCAATTTCTGTTTTTTTATTTTTCTTCTTTCTTTTTGATTGATGATATTATGTCTGTGTGTGTGTGTGTGTGTGTGCAGAAGATGGTCTTCTGTATAGTCCCCCTTTCCACACCCCTTTTAACAAAAAATGTTTATAAACCCGTTGCCACCTTGCCCTCCCTGAATGTATACCCAATGGCTGGGCTATGCTTCTGTCTGACTGTCTTTGTGTCTGCCTTTTTCTCTGTCTGCCTGCTTGCCATTAACTTGGCTCTTGGCTCTGGGCTCCCTGGCTGGTTCGTTTCATCTATGTATCTGTTCGTTGGTTTCGTTTCGTTTCGTTTCGTTTCGTTCGCTTGCCTGGCCAAAAGAAAGCGCTTAATTGCTTTTGAATGCCTTTCCGTGAGTTGCATTTGCCGCGCTGCCGCCAGCAGACAATCCCAAGCCACTGTATCGACTTGTTTATGTTAAAAAAAAAAGAGAGAGAGAGAGAGAGAGAGAAAAAACAAAAAGAAAATGACAAAAACAAGAAATGTAAAAATCATTAAGCCAAGCAGCAACAAAAGAAGTTGCGCATGCGCTTTTCTATGTCTCTTTCTTTCCCCCTTCTCCCACTCTGTCTTTCCTTGTCTTCTGTCGCAGTTCGTGTACAGTTTGACAAGCATTGGTAAGGAGAATAAGGAAAATCTAAAAACTTAATAACAAGCCAAAAGTAACAGCAGACACACTCAAGGCCTCCATTTGCCAAAAGCTTAGAAAATCGACAAAAAAAAAGCGGGGAAAGAAATAAAAATAAAAATCAAAGAATGAAACATAAAATTCTACGGCCACAAGATAGTGCAAAAGCAACAAAAGATGAGTTGAAAAAAAAATAAAAATAAAAGAAAACAAGAAGAAGGAAGACTAACAACAACAACCAAAGCAGGCATACAATTTACTTAGTTGGTTATCATTTTACCCTATAATAAACAAAGTTTCTAAGAATATTATAAAAGCAAATGCCAGAGACGACTACAAAACCTATAAAAGGATAATAAAAAAATGTATTGAAAGTATTTTCTAATGATATTTTGATAAATTTAAAATTTAAAATTGTTTTAAATAACTTTAATTTTTAAGATTTTTTCAAAAGTATCTAAGCAGTAAATTTTTGTTAGTCATTTTTTTTAAAGAAGCTTTTAATGGCTTTAACTTTTTGTTATTAAATTGTATTCGGATTCAAAATCTTAATATTAAAACTTATTTTTTATTATTTAGCCAAAATTTTCTTTAACATTATTATTTGATTTGTGGTTTAGGGCATTTTTAAAGGTCTTTACGTATGCGTGATATTTTTTTCTTCCTTGTATGTAGTTTCCCTTCACATTTTGCAACATTATCAAGTTAAAGTAGCTGCCGCTGTTGCAGGTTGTACTAGTCGCTTCGCTACTCTTCAGCCTCTGGTGGTATCCTACCATGGCTTGGGCAACGACAACTCTCAGCTGTAAAAGCATTTGGCTGCATCATTAATGGAGGCTCACAGGCAGAGTCTTCTAGAGTACATGTTTATAGGCAAAGAGTACGGGCGGGCAGACAATTTCAAAGTGGAGAGACAGAGAGAGAGGGCAAAAGCAAGTAAATATCAACTCCGTCTCTCAGTCTGTTGTTGTTGTTGTTGGTTTGGTAAAGATACGTATACGTCCCCCCCTCTCTCATCATCCTCCTCCCTTCCATCTTTTATTCAATTCCTGGAATTTAATCAAGGTGCATCTTGAACAACAAAAACCAAAAAACCAAAAAAGAAGAAAAAAATATAAGAAGAAAAAGAAAGAAATACGCCGCTGGCATCGGCATCGGCAGTAGCAGCAACAACAACAACAACAACAATTGTTGGCGGCGGCGCTGATGTGCCGTTCCGTTCCGTTCCGTTCGTCGTGGCTGCCCAAATAGTTAAAGGGCAAAATAAATAACAGTCTCTCGTCGGCAGCAACAACAACAAGCAGCAACGACAACGACAACTTTTGCCTATAATGATGTGCCGATAATGAAAGAGCAAGTTGTTGCTGTTGTTGTTGTTGCTGTTGCTGTTGCTGTCGTTGCTGTTGCTGTGAAATCATTTTGTAGATGCGCGTGATGCGATAATATTTTTCTTACACCCCTTTTGCCTAGCGGCATCAGCAGCAATAGGAATAGCAAAGAGCAAGAAATGAAGTTACGAGTATGTGTATACACATACATATACAAAGATAGCAAATACATATACACATATATGTATATATATGTACTTGCACATACAGCTAGCTAAAGTTGACATATAATTGTAAAGGCAACACAAAAGGAAATAGGTAAACAACAAATATATAAGAGAGAAATAAGAGAAATTCTTATGTCATCTAAGGAACTAACAAAAGAAAGTACCAAAGAACTTAAGAGTCAAGGATAACTTTTCATATGCTAAAGTTTTTATACTCTAACTCGTCCACAAGTCAACTGATTTTATTAAAAATTGATCATTAACCTTCAAAAGTTATAAAAAAGAAGGAAATTTACTCTTATTGATAAAAATGTCTTAAAAATTTTTAAGTTTTTTCCACTGAAAACCATTATTATTCCATTTTTATGGGAACTTAAGGATATAGTGAAATGATTTTTAGAAAATAAAATGTATAAATAAATTAGAAATTAATAAATGCATCTTGTTTGATTTGACCTAATCCTGATAATCAAAATTGAAATAAAAAATATATTTAAAAACAAATAAACAGCATTAAGAATTTTAAAATCATTGTATTTTATCTAACTTTGCTTTTAAATAAGAAATATTAATTTTAATAAATTTTAAACTATATGAAAGAAATAATTGAACCTTTAAAATGTTAAAAAAAATATTGAATTAAAAAATAAAATGCGTAAAAACATTAAATATTTAAATATGTTTACTTATTTTTCTAATACCTTTTAAGGATAGCGATATGATATGAATTTAAGATTCTGCGATATAAAATGTGTATAGTAAAAAGAAATTATATATATAAGGATAAAAAAGAGATGACTATATAAAGATGAAAGGAGATGACTATATAAGCCCAGCTAGTTGTATTGATTAGGTCTGATTACTGACCCATTATAGTCGAAGGCATTGTCACCTTTAAGATACAATTAATATAACCTTTTTACTAGAAGAAAGAAATGCAGTTAAGACGTAAACTTTTAATGTTAACTGTAATGTACACCAACTGTAAATGCCTCTTACAGTTACACAAACAAACAAGACATTAGGAGACAGGAAAAACAAATTCTTATTTAATTATTCAAAGGATACTATAGCAATCTTACCTTTAGATAAAATTTATAAGTTTTTAAACTAAAAATTCATATGAAAAATGTATTTTCCTATGGTTTTTGATTGAAAATTAATGCAATAATTGCAGTTTCCTTTGTGGATCCTTTGTTCAAGGCGTTTCGAATGTGATTTGTTTTTTTTTTTTTTGGTTAGACATCCTGGCAGGATAAATTCAACAGAGTTTCACACGGTCTAATGCTCCAGCTGTTTTCAGTCCATTGCCATCTTTTGTTCTCTATGCCTCTCTCTCTCTCTCTTTTACTCTTTCGTTTCGTTTCAATAATTAAGAGAAACCAAAAATAAAAGGAACTGAGCCGAAAAAAAAACTAACAAAAAGATGATACTTTTGGTATCTGTGCTGCAGCAGCTGGTGGTACTTTGATTTGTTTTTTTTTTTGGTTTTTTTTTTGTTTTGGGTTTCTTCGTTCTTACCTGCCGCTTCTGCTGCTGCTGCTGCAAAACTGGTTTCCGAACATCATCATCATCATCAGCCACAAAAGGCTTTCCTGCTCTCTTTTACTCTGCCTATGTGTCTGTCTCCTTTTGTCTTGCTTACTCTTTTTAGTTGTTTCGCCTGTGATTTTGAGTGACTTTGTTCAATTGCAAGTGCACCTGCTGCAAGTCAGTAGATTAAAGAACTGACTACAAATACATTTACAAATTTCCACATAATTTGTATGTGTGTGTGTGTGTGTGTGTGTGCTGCATACATATATTGAAATGATATTTTTCATTTGTCAAATTCTCAATTTTAAATCTCTCAACAAAATGAATGAAATATTGTATACACTCAGCAGATGCATTTTGGCAAAACAATGTGACAATCAGACTAAGTCCATTTTAAATTTTAGTGAATGAAAATGTTTTAAAGGAAATAATATTTGTATTATTTCAATTTAAAATTGCTTATTTATTTTTATTCTATTCTTTTAAAACTGACTTATTTAAAGACTCTTGTATAACTTTTCCATCAGCATAGAAATCGATTTAAGTTATTTGGTAGCTGCACTCTTTCACTTTTGTTAAATACAAATAAATAATATATGAATTATACAAAAGTATCTATTGAAAAAATAATGAGATATAAATAAATAATATATGTATATACAAATAATATTAAATAAATAAAAAGCTGAACTCTCTCACAGCTGCTCAATCGAATTCCATTTAATTTCATTTGTCGCAGCTTATCTTAAAATCAAATGACATAGAAAGACTTAAATAAATAAAATAAAAAAAAAAATATATATATATATTTATATTTGTATAATATATTATGGACCCAGAAAATTCCTCGTGTCTTTGCGTTTGAAAAGAAAAATAAGTTTAAAAATTTAAATAACTTATAATATCAAAAAAAAAAACAATCTTGATAGTCCTGTTTTTATTTTGTATTTTGTTTAATAGAATAAAATTAGTTTTAGCTTTAAGAGTTTTTCAAAATTTTAAATACAACCCAATTCATTAAGAACTTTTGTAGATTTTGTAAAAGATTATAGTTATTTATATTCCCCATATCAAGTATTGTAATAATTCTCAAAGCTTAAGCATCTTTCTTAAATATTCCAATCTATTCATATGTAAAAATCGATATATAATATAATCATATAACTTCCTCTTAACAAAACTTTCTTTATCGAGTCTCTTAGATCAAAGTAAATATGTAGAAGAAATATTTTCTTTTACACCTGGTTACGTGTTTGATTGATTTCCATTGAACTCTTTAGAAAGAAGAGAAAGATAAATACAGAGCGGAAGCTTTGAGGCATATTACCTAAGTGGTGAATGGGCCCATTGTTTCAATTTTGTTGTTGTTATAAAGTTTATAAAGTTAACAGATGAAAAACTTCCTTCGATTTGTATGTTGTGGGACTAATTTACTCTCTTTTATGTTTTATATCTCTTTATTTTTTTTTTTTTTGCCTTTTGCCTTGCACTTGAGCTCTGAAACGGCGAAACGTGTCTTTTGTTGATGTTGTTGTACTTGGTAGCCATTTCCTGTCACGTTTCATAGCCAACAACAATAAATGACGACAGAATGTTTGCAAGAGTATTAAGAATCAACAGGAATCAAAAATATATATATATATATATATATATATATATATATATATATATATATATATATATATATTTAGTAGAATGAAAGTGCCAATTTCTGTACCATAAAATGTTTTCAAAGTTTTTGGCAATTTGCCTAATTGACAATTGTTAAACTACAAGTGCTACTGTTGCCAACCGTTTAATAATTTAACTATATTTTCAACCAGACAAAGTTATTGTCACTAAACATACCACCACTCTCCTCTGAGCACCTTCATACTCTCCTGGTCATGGAATGACCGACTCCTTCTCTTGCCACCATTGTAACACTTTTATCTTTGACATCTTTTGTCTCATTAACATTTTCGCCACACAATCAAACAGCAAAAGGCGAAAACAGGGACAAAAAGCTACAGAGAAAGAAAGAAAGGGAGTAAAAAAGGGAAGACAGATTGAAGAGGAAGAGACGCAACACTTTGTGACTCCATTATGACGCATATCCAGTCAGCCGCCAACTCGCGTTCTTGGACATGACCAGGGAATGGGTTTTAGGTCTAAGGACAGTGGAACAAATATGAGATACAATTGCAAAAGCAATACGTTAACCAACACTATGTTATAGTGTGACCATAAAATTTAAAAAAATGAAACATTTAAGATGAGAAAAGATCAGATAAATATCTTAACTTTTAAAATGTTTTATTAAATTTACAATTTTATCAAACAAATAAAAATTAAATTAATTAAAACTTAACTAACAATTTAAAATAATTAATGTCATTTAAAATTTTATTTTATATTATATAGAATTTTGACAATTTTTTCTATTTCATAAAATTTTTTTTCTATTTTTATGCAACTTTTGTACCAAAGCAACAAACAACTAGAAGGGAGAGGGGGCGGTTTCCCTTTTCCTCTTTTCAACTTTTTACTGCTCTTCCCTCTTTGCTTTGTGTTTTTTTTTTATGCTTGCCTCTTTTTTAGCCATTGTCATAGCCAATGGCTATTTTGTTTCTTTTTCTCTTTTTTACCAAATATATTTTTTTTTGCTCCTTTGTTTTCAACTTAATTTTTTTTTTTTTTTTTTTTGTGTTTGCTGCTGTTGTCCACGTTGCGGCGATTCTTGGGCGCAAATTACAAACTGTTGCATTTTCTCTCCGCTTTTTTTTCTCCCCCTCTATTGCTACTGGACATGCCCCCGCCCAACTACCCCGCATACACTATTCATTTCATTTCTATACACTGCAAAGAAAAAATGTAGAAGGAAAGGTATATTAAATACTTGCAACAAGAGGCCAATTATAAATAAATTTAAATTTTTTTATTTTCTTTTCTAACCAGGAAACTTTTACTTTTAAAAAAGTAAAAACAAACTTTAAATCTAATCTAAACTAACTTTCTGCCTTTTTACCTTTTCTTTAAATTTAAACTCTTTTTAATGTGTCTAAAATCGTCCGTCTATAAGAGTATATCAATTGCAGCATTTATAGAAAATTGGCCTCGTTATATTCCCTTTTTTTTTTTTTTTTGGTCTTTGGTTTTGTTTTGTTGCCTTTTTGCTGTTTGTAATGGGTTGGCTGCATTTGTTTGACAAGTACCACGTACAACATGACTGACGATGTTGGCTTATGTGGGAGGAGGGACGATAGAATGACCATCACTGACTGCAAAATTTAAAATGATATGAAATCAACAAGAACACAGTAGTCAGCCGGCAAAACATAAACAGAAAAAAAAAACAAAAATAGAAGAGGAAAAAACAAGACAAAGGCAAAAAGAGAGACAGAGCGAAAGATTCACTCGACCATGGATTAACCTCCCAGAGGGAACACAAAAAAAAAAAAAAAAAAACACATCGAGTGCACGGGTTGCACACTTTTTTCTGTATGCAAATATATACTACACTATATACATATATGTATATATATATATATATATATATATATATACATATATATATTATATGTACAAATATGTAAATATCGTATGTAATTTAGTCAGAAGGCAGAAGAAATAAAATTGGGAATATAACCAAATAAAATGAATTAGATTCTGACAGTGTGAAATTCATAGAAATTTATTCCTTTGTCAACTAAGATATTTGAAATTGTTTTGTATCAAATTTTATATAAGAAATATATCAAATGAATATTAATAAAAAGAATTTTAAAAATATTAAAAAATGTATTAAAAAAATATTAAAAGGACAAATATTTAAAAAATATTTAAAAAAAAATATTTAAAAAAATATTTAAAAAATATTTAAAAAAATATTAAAAAAAATATTTTAAAAAATTATAAAAAAAAATATTTAAAAAAAATATTTTAAGAAAATATTAAAAATAAAAATATTTAAAAAGAATAAAAAAAATATTTAAAAAGAATAAAAAAAATATTTTAAAAAATACGTAAGAAATATAAAAAGAAATTAAAACTATTAAAAAAATTCAAAATATACCAAAAAAAACTTTTTTAAATTAATAAAAAATTTACAAAATATTTAAAAAATATTTTAAATAAATCATTTAAAAAAATATTAAAAAAAATGTTTAAAAAAAATATTTAAAAATAATATTTAAAAAAATATTAAAAAAGAAATATTAAAAAAAAATATTTAAAAATAATATTTATAAATGTATTTATAAAAATATATAAGAATTCCATATTAATTTAATTTAATTTAATTTAAAAGGACATAAGTTAGAGAATGCATTACAAAGTAGGGAAAAGGATAAGTCTTGCATTGGAAGCTAAGCCTAATCGAATTAAAAGTTCCTTATGATAATTATAAATGTTTAATATATTTTTCTTGAGTTTGTAATGTAATTTTATTATTTCCGTTTTATATTTTTCTATATTTTTTTTTATATCCTCAAAATTTCAAAGAAAGTTTAAAGTAATCTACATATATTCAAATATCACATATATATTATATATATCCATGAATTCAAATTCAAAGACTTTAATGTGACATAAAATGTGTCTAAAAGTCCTCGGCCACTCCATTTAGTGACCAGATTGAAAGATCAAATTCGTATTAAATTTCAAAATTTGTATTTTTTTTTTTTACATAATTTTGTATCATTTGTTGGTTGGCAAATGGAAAATTTGCATTTTTGCATATTCAATTGAAACACACACACACATACACACACAAAATATCCTACTGATTGCTTGTCAATTGTCGATGCACAAACAACAAAAAAAAAAAAAAAATAAATATGTGTACGGTTAAAAAACTCAATCCAACTTCATTTACATGGATGCTGGGGTAAACGTTGCAGATAGATTGCTGCGGCTCAACATGGTGTTCAGCGACACTTTTTTTTTTGTTTTTGTTCACTCCAATCTACATGCCACAGTGCCTGACTGCCTGCCTGTCTGTCCGTCTGTCTGTCTATCTGTAGGCACCATTTGCCATGAAATTTGTTTGTGCATTTTCTTTCTGTGTTTGGTGGGGAGAGTTTTTTTCGGTTGTTTTGTTTTTGTCACCTTCCCTGACCATCTCCTACCCCCGTGTTGTTCGCCTCACCTCTCTCGACTTTGTGACGTTGTCTCTTCTGATAAACCTCAATAAAGTTAGTTGTCGACTTTGGTGTCACACTCCCGCGGTAAGTGCAACAAAAAAACCATAAAAAAAGAAAACAAAAACAGAGCCTAGCAGAAGTATTAATACCCTAAAAAAAGGTATGCATTAGGGTAGATTTTCTATTATAATTTCATATACAATATGATCAATTAAAAGAATAGATTATATAGAATAAATACGAAATATATATATATTAAACAAATTTGAGAGACAAATTCTATTCCTAGATCGTTGAAAACCAGAGATCGAATAAATTAAGATTCCATTCATATTTATATGGACTATAATTTGTTTCCCAATATTTATAGGAACAAATCTGAATCAACAGATAACTGAATTTTATATAATAATATTTAAGTAGACTAATTCAATGCCTAATAATCTGAACTATATCACTCTTTAGTAATAACTTGAACTATCTTAAAATCATTATAAGGGACAAATTCTATTTTTTCTTACATTTGCTTTACATTGCTTCAAATTGCAATATGCCCCGTTTTGTGGCAGTGTTTGAAAAAATGTTGGTTGTATCTTTTCTGTTTTTTTAATTTTCGCTTGTTTTTTTTTTTTTTTTGTTTTTGTGCGTCAGAGGCACTAACCGCGCGTGTGACAGTCATTCTCTTGCCCCCGTTGCTTCACATGAACCTTTCTGGGTATGGCCATTTGTGGAGGAAAGGAAATTCACCTAGCATTTTTTTTTTGTTGCATTTTTATGATCTACTTTTTGTCATATGACGTCAATGCAACAAACTGTGGCTGCGGCTTTTGCTGTTGTCTCTTCCTCTCTCTCTCTCTGTCCCCCTTCCTCTTTGCCTTCTATCTGTTTCTATTTGTTCTCTTTCTAACTTTATGCAAAGAAGAAACAAAAAAAATGCTTTAATTAAAATGACAGCAACAAAAGAAAAATACAAAAAAACAGCAAAAAAAAAAGTTGTATAAAGAAAAACTATAAACTATCGCCTGGCCATTGTTGTTGTTGTTGCTGCTGTTATATAGTATAATATGGTATGTATAGTATGGGAAGTTTGTTCGATATGTGCAAAAATGTTTTTGCGCTCGTTATTGTTGCAAGTTGTTTGAGTTTGTTTCGGTTGCAATTGCCATTTCTTTGTTTTTTATTTTGTTTTGCATTTATCTGGCATATCCCATTACAGTTTCCGTTTCTACTGTTGCTGTGGTCCCAACTCCTTCTCATCCTCATGCTCATATTCATGGTCCACCTCTAGATACCCTACCAATTCCCATGTACAAAAAAAAAAAAAAGCAAGGGCAGGGAGAAAATGAGAACAAGTCAGCAAAATCAGCCAGTTTGCCCAGCTGTTGCAACATACAATTGCACTTGTTATGGTTTTGGATTACAAAACACCGTTAGAATGGGAAACTACACTGAAAGAAATAAGTACTTGAACATTGTATATTGGAATTAAAAGAAAGAAAGATAGTCACAAAATATCTAAATATATAAAAAATTTAAAATTTTTTTGTGTTTTTAAATATTAAGTATACGCAAGCAAAATATTAAGGCAAATCGCATAGATTTGTCTCAGATATAGAAGAATTATGTCAGATGAAAGACAAAAGTTCTTTCCGTAAACAAATTAATTTTAAAACTTTCTTCTAATTCCATTTTTAGTGGCTTATTATCGATAACTACTGAACCGATCTATCTGAAATTTAACAGATTGATTCAAAATATTGAAATATCATTTCAATTTTTTCACCAGCTTTTAAAAAAACTAAGCTGATGATTTTAGAGATAAAAACTATCAATAAACATATTATAATACTTTTCTTTTGGTATACAACAGTATTTTTGAGATCCTTTTAAAACTAGTTCTTTTTTTAACTAAATCAAAAATTGATTGTTATAAAAGTTTTACAACTTTAAATACCGCAAATCAAATTAAAATTTAGTTTTTTTTTTTTAAGTTTTTGCAAAAACTTTTAAAAGTCAATATCTTACCTTAATATTTATATAATTATTGTTTCAAAAAATAAAATTTCCCATTTATCTTCGTTTACAAATGGGAATCCTTTGAGATTCTTTAAACTTTATTTTAACTATATAAAATTTCTATCAACAACAAAGAGTTGATTACATTTTTATATATCTCTATATATATATACATTTCCAATAAATTGCATTTAATAATTTTCATTGAAATTTTTTTTTTTTTATGTTTCTTCTCTTTACAGTTATACATACATCTCCTTGGGGCAGACAGGAGGCGTAGCTTTCGAGTGGCAATTGCAATTGCCAGCCGCACCGGAAAACTGTCTCATTGTCTCTTTTTGCCATTTTTCGGGTGGGCAACATTTTAATTGAAAAAGTTTTGTGGCAAACGCAGGGCAAATATGACTGTGAAATTGGCCAAGCTTTTTGGTAGTGGTAACAATGCTGTTACCGGGGGAGGAGGTGGCGGTGTTGCTGTTACTACAGTAAGTGGAGTTGGTATTGCTGGAAGTGGAAAATCTGTTGGTAATCAAATGGAAAATCATACCAACTCTATGGATCAAAATCAAGAGGGAATGCCACCGCCGTTACCGCCACCAAATGAGAATATGCAAAAATTCCATTATAAATATTATGATCATGCCATCTATGGCCATGCATATATGTGCCAGGATCAGGATATGGAACATGATCAGGATGAGGATGATTATGATACAGCATTGCAACGAAATCATCCATATAATAACTCACAGCGTCCATTGCTGGGCGATAGACGTCCCGCTCATCATCCCACTCTAATGAAAATGCAAAAGCCCTTGCCGCCAACCCCACCCCGCCCAAGCCACACCCATGCCTACATTTCACCATATGTACAACAACAGAAGCGTGATAGTGCCAAGGGTCTGCATGGCTTCAATGACTTTGATGCCCTATCCCAGCAATACAATCAACATTTGCAAAGTCCACACATTGGCTATCCATATGGCAGTCCTCCATCACCGACCAATACCCAAGCGCAACATCAATCGGATTTTTGTTTCGATCGCCAGCAACCACCACCACCACCATCATCATCGTCAACGTCATCCAACTGTAGTTATGGTCATGCTATGGTGGCTGCCTCCAGCTCATCCGTCTCATCATTTCCCTCACGCTTCGAAGACGATTTCTGCAAGAGAAATAATTCAGAGACATCAAATGGCAATCATAATGCTGGTAATAATGGCCCCTTTATCTTTGGCATCTCCCATGTTGTGGAATCGGCTAAGGGGGATTATGGCTGCACTGTGATAGGTTCTTCCCAAAATTCTACGGCTTCATCTTCCGCTTGTCCCGTGCTTCACAATCACAATGATACGGTAAGTCTGCAAAACAAATCCTTATATATATATATCAATAACTTAAAGCTATCCAAATCCTGCATTAACTTTTATTATTTGGATTCATTTTGAAATTAACTTAAAATAAATATAAAGAAGAGTATTCAAAAGCCTTAAAGCTAACTTTATAATTATTTTTGTTCATCTTTTGCAATTGTTAAAAATTGAAATTGTAACCGTTATGACAAGTCCTTGCTGCAGGACGATAATTTTAATTTTGGTCCAAAGTTTTCCTATTTCTTTTGTTAGTGTTGCTTGTTTTTTCTTCCTTTGAAAAGATTTCACACTTGACAAGCAGAATGTTTCATTCCATTATTCATATTTATTGAAATCAGCTGTTCAATGGGAATCCACAAATGCCATTCCATCTGTTTCCCCTAAGATAAACTCTCTATGGGACTGGTCCATTACAAACAATTCCTGTTATTTCATAAAGAGGAATGGTATGGAATGGCATGGAATGATATAAATTGAGATTGGATGCAATGGGATCAAATGGGATGAGATAGAATGGGATGGCTATGCCAAAAGAAGAATTTACCGTTGCTTATATTGTTGCTTTCAACATTATCATTGCACTGCCTGTGCTGTAGGTCCTCCCCCCTCTCAACATCCCCTTTATCATCGTTACGTCTGTCTGTATGTCTATTTTGATAATGGTCATAGCAACGTAAAGCAAGGTAAGGCCAAGGCATGGCAATGGCAAAGGAATAGTAATAGAAGGCGAAATAAGTAGAAGCGGCTTCTTTTCTACTTTTCCTGCTCCAAAGACCTAATGCCACCTGATGGTGCCGGTTCCCTCAGGTCGTCGTCGTCGTCGTCGACGTTGTCGAAAGCAAAGGCAAACAAACAACTACTGATGGACACAAGACAGCAGAAAGGGCGTATTCCGGCATTGCAATGAATGGAACAGGGAGTCAAAGTAGATAGGAAAAGAAAAAGCAATCCCTTTTTCAACCCAATCCAACCCAATTCCACCATTCCGCCTTTCTACATCAACACACCAATACACTGGCACACAGACAACAAAAGCCTGTCAGAGCCTGGCCAGAAGTTGGTTGGAGCTTTTCATTTCAACCGGAGATGGTAAAAGCGATGACTACTACGACGACGACTACTGCTTGACTGCAATAATAACAACAACAACAACAACAACAGCACCAATGCCAAGAAAAAGGGAAACATTTGGACACAGGGTGCTTCAGTTTTATTTTGCTCAATGCGAAAGCAAATTAAAATGTTGCAACAAATTGAAATGTGCCATACAAAATGCCAAATGAGATTAACCGAAAAGAGAGACAGAGAAAAAGAAAGAGAGGGAGAGACCAAAAAAGAACATACAATTCTTAAATTAATAATGAACTTTTGAGCCAAAGATTTTAGAATGAATTTTTTCAGGTCTATCTAGTTCTTAGCACTAAATCGTTTTAAGTTTGTTTCAAAACCAATAATGTCAATTTATTTGTAAATTTTTTTTCATTTTTTTAGATTAGTGAATGAAAAATAAAATTTGAATCGTCAATAGAAAAGAGTCTGAGTCTTTTTAAATATTAAAAACTTTTAAAATTTATATTTTTTAAAACTAAAATTAATAAGTTGCTTAATCTTAATTTATTCATTATTATTCTCATTAGTTAAAGTTAATTTTGATTCAAATTGCAATTTCGTTTAATGAGTGCTAAAAAGATTTTGCATATTATGTTTAATTAAAGTGAATACCCTGTACTCAATTATGGGTATAATTTAAAATTCACAAAACTAAAAATCATGTATTAACTTTCTGTTGATAGATAGAACTGTTGGGTAATCTGATTAGATGATTTAATAGTTATATTAATAGTATAAATAATATTTTTTTCAATTTTAACGATTTTAGTTTCCGTTCCGTTCTGCTTCTTTCTATTCAAAAATATTGAATAAATTTATGCTAAAAGAAATGATATCATTAGAATTATATTTTTCAATTTTTCCTTTGACTTTGCTTAATTTATTTTAGGATATTAAATGCTAGAAAGTGTCTATTCAGATTTTTACCAATTACTATTGCCTACTTTATGGAGCTTTAAATATTTTTTTCTGTGAGGCTAAAAACAAATCATTATGATGCAATGTTTTTGTAATACAAGTCAAAAGTATTTAAAACTTCAATGAAAACTTAGATTGAATAGGTTTCTCTATATCATTTTGGTAATAGAGTATATATTTAAAGCTTAAAAAAATATTTAAAAAAAGGTAGGTGTGCTTCTTTTGTGCTAACTAAAACAATAAAATAAAGGTTAAACAGTATCTGTAGGCGTTAGGTCTCAAAATTTGTATGCAAATTACATTTTTTTCTTCAAAATTTGAACCTCTTGATAATATAGTCAAAATCTCACAGCTACTAAAATTTCATAAAAATCTAACAAGAAATGGTACAAATCTCAGTGTTCTTTCATTACATTATTCTTTTATAATTAAAAACTTAGTTCCAAAACTGACCAATAGATGCGCTAGTATAGTACGTAAAATACTTTACTCTTCTGTTTTTCTTGTGTGCCTTTGATGAAAGGATAATTTCATTTTAATTCGATGACAATTTAAAGAGAATTTGACTCTTTTGAAATTTTAGATGGTCTCTTCGTTTTTAGTTACAGGGTACAGGCCATGGCCAAATCCACTGGGCCGACTTGTTTGCACCATTTTTATTTTATTTTCTTTTTATTGCAACGACACTTTTTCCTTTCTGCTATCTGCAAGCAAGCCAACCAATTCATTTGTTAATCCTTCCACTTTTGGCCTTCTGCCACGTAATTATCCAAGAGATTGCAGTAGTATGCCACGCCATCTAAACCCCCTCTCTCTCTCTCTCTCTCTCTCTTCATAACTCTACCTGCCGTCGTCTTTCCTTGCTGCTCACCCGGAAAATTCGTTTTTTGCCAGTGAAAATTTAAGCCAAAGTGTCTACGACGACGGCAACGAACACAAAAAGTTGCGACCGGCAATTAACCAACTTAAGTATAATTACGAATTTCTTTCTCTTTCTTTTTTTTTTTTTTTTTGCATTTTATTCTCTTTTTCATTTTTTCTTTCTTTTTATTTTATTTTATTTTATTTTTTATTTTTCTTTTAATTTTTGGCTATGTTCTGTTTCTTACTTTTGCGGCTTTCTGTTGCACATTTTCTGCAATTGCGGTTTGAACATTTTTCCTTTCCTCTTTTGTGTTTTGTATCAGTGTGTGTGTATATGCATGGGTAAGTGTGTGTATGTGTGTGTGAGAGGCGTTAAAACACTTCATTAGTGTAATTTGCATTTTTAAGTTTCTGCTCTTACCATCAATTGGCTAATTACTATCAAGGCTAAAGATGTCAGTTTCTCATTTATCAACTGAAAAAGAAGTTAAGGAAAGAGATCGAGAGAGAGAGACACGGCAAATAGTTTAATAAAAGAAATTTAGCATAAATAATTTAATACTTTTTTTTTTTTTTTAGTTTTCTTCTTACTTAAATGCTCAATGATTTGACAAGGCAACAAAAAAATCTACAGAAGCATTGTAATTAAAGATATTTACAATTGATTTGGTTTCGGTTTTGGTTTTGATTTCGATTTTTGTTTTGTTTTAATATAAAATCAAATTTCATTTGCTCTCATTGTTCTATGAATTGTCTGGCCGCAACCTTGTGATAAATCGCAATACAAAGCAAGGTGAGGGGGTGGGGAAAGCTATAGAGAACATAGACAGATAGAGAACTTATTTACTTATACAATCCATCTATGGTTATTACTATTCTCACACTATTCTATACAGTTTTGCATAAAAAGTTTACTACATGTTGGCATTAATCGCATTTGGGGATTATAAATATTTTTGTTTTATTTTTAAAATTTAAATTGTAAAAATTTTTAGCTCATGCAATAAATATTTGACGAATTTTTTAGGCCACATCAACTACTTTTAAAACTTTAAAAGTATTTTTCAATATTTTTAAGGATAATAAACGAAACGAAATCTTTTTACACTTTTTTTCAACGTATTGAAAGGAAAGTTGAATTCTTTTTTTATTGTAGAATTTGAGGAAAAGTTTATAGTAAAAAATGAAGAAAAAATAAACGTCCTATTGTGAAAAACCAAAGTTTTAAATATCAACTTTTAAACTTTTGAAAGAAACTGCCATACTTTAAAAAAATTTCTCATATTTATAAAAAAATTGAGAATCATTTAAAGGTTTTGTCTTATTTTTAAAAAATCTGACATACTTTTTAAGTAATCTGCCATATATTATGATATCCGCCAAGCTATCCTTATAAGAGGTCCTTTTAAGCATTATCTACAAGAATGGAGTATACTAATAATGATTGTATAATATTTTTAAAGGAAAGCTCAATTTAAATAATTCATTATAGTTTATTACATAAATTGTTTGCTTTTTAAAACTCATAAGAATTATTTTCATTGTTTTTTACAATAAAAATGTTAATTCTAGTTAAAATAGTTTGATTTTGCATTAACTTTAATTGCAATTGAATGTAATTTGAGAGTGTCAAAGCTTTAAAATTTTTCAAATATATAAATCTTATATAAATATATATTTATATATTTATCTATCTTGTTTAACAAATTCTGTCTTATATATAACAACTTATTTTTACAATTTTACTACAACATTTGAGCTTTTTAGCCATCTTTATATATTATATGATTTGTTGATTTGGTTTTGCAACCACTGTATGTATGTATATGCGTGTGTGTGTATGTTTATTTATAGACAACAAATTGAAGCTCATAGAATGATTATGACCTGAATTGGAATTAAATTTAGAGAATCCACCGAGTCCAGTCGAGTCTCAAGTGCATTCAGCTAAGATAAATACACTGACTAAAAAAGGTTACTAAATTAAGCGAGGTCAAATGACAAATATTTTGTATGTATGTATATGTGAATGTATGTGAGTGTGTGTGTTTGAGTTAAAAATATTGAAATTTTTGTTATTGTGCAGCTGCATTTCGGTTGGGTAATTGAAATGTATTTGCTGGTTGTTGTTTGCTGTTGCTATTATTATTATTATTATTTTTGTTATTGCTGTGGCTCGCGTCAAAGTGTCTGCGACAAAAAGCAAAACAAAATATAAAAGCAACAACAACATTAGCTTAAAAATAGGAAAAAACCAGACCCCAAGCTGCCGACTGGCTACGGCAATGGCGACCATTTGGCTGACCAATCTAACTAAACCGAAACCAAAGCCAAAAACTCACCAAGCTGGTTTTCCTTTAGAGTTACTCCACTTAATGCTTGTTGCAGTTGTTGCTGTTGGTTTTTTTTTTTTTTTTTTGTTGCAGTTGTTGTTAATAAAATTTACACCAAACGAACGCCCCTCACCCCCGTACAATGATGTTGTCGAAGCTGCCATTGGCGGCATGTACTAGCCCCTCTGCCTTCCGCTTCGCCTTCGCCATTTCCTTCAACATGATTTGATTAAAAAGTTTTTATTTCCGAAACTGACAAAAGTTATATATATATTTTTTTCTTTCCGCTCTTCTGTTTTTTTTTTTTTTTGTTATTATTATTTTATATACTCTAAAGTCGTCGATAAGCAGGCTCTGAGTGCTGTCTGGCTAACTGAAAGAAAGTTGTTCTTGCTGCCGTTGTCAGTTATTGGTACTCAGATCAACTTGTAGTTGATTAACTGGCAATAAGGCTAGAAGATACAGAAAAGCAAAAGAAAAGAAAAAGCAAATTGAAATTACACTCAATTCCCATTAATATCAATCATAATTATATATTTCTCTGTAAACTTGAGTGGTTTTTCTATTTGCTTGATAGTAAATTTATTATTGATTATGGAAATGATAAAAAACATTTTTCAATGATTGTCAATGATGATCAATTTATGATTGAAAAACAATATTTCAATCACTATATATATGTATATATATATATGAATTTTACTTAATACTAAAGTAAAATGTTTTTCTATGATCTATGAATTTGTGTTTCTGTGAATCCTTTATCATTTTATAGTAACCTGAAAATGTTAGCATTTGTGTGTGTGTTTCCATGTTGCTTGTCAGTTGACAACTGGTAAAGATGCAGGATTATGTGCAACTGTATCTGGATCTGACATACCACTCACATGGATGGTATTTATGCAAAAAACCGCAATGACCCAAACCTGAGTTTTGCCAGTGTCATAATTAAAAATTCAGTAAACTTACAGACATACAAGACTACTCTATGATGACAGGAATACCCATGTGCATATGTGAGAGCCACCAACATAGCAACCACTATGGTTCCCATCTCATCAAATTTGCTTTCGTTGCCTCGTTAGATTATTCTCTATATACCTAAGCATACATATATATGTATATATGTATATAGGTATGTATGTATATAATCTACGGTTACTGCTTTAGTGATTTCAACTGACAATGACGACCCCAATTTGGCACTTAATAGCACACAGTAAAAGCCGCAACAGTATGAGCCACTTGCGGTGACTGGGACAGAGAGAGAGAGAGAGTGAGATAGAGAGACACGACAGTGTTGCAAAAGAGTATACTAACAGAAATTACACTTGCAACAAAAAACAAGTTAAAGCCGAAGAATGTTGCGGAAACAAATCATTGATGATGATCAAATGGAAAAGTCAACTGATTAGTGGAAAAACCACCTGCTAACTACAAAAACAATAATAAAAAAAAAAAAAAATAGAAACAAGAAAACATGAAATAGGAAAAGCCAACCATTTATTACGAAAATATTTATATTTCAACGACTTTGAGATACCCTTACATAGAAAAGAAATGTATTTAAATTTGCTTGGGACAATTATTCAACATTAGGCAATTTATTCAATATAAAATGAAATTTTTATACACATAATAAACTTGACTAGAATCAATCAGATTTGAAAATTTAATTAATTAACTAGAATCTTTAATTAAAATAAACTAAATTTAATTACAAAAAGATTCTTTAGATTTTCTTAAATTAGAACTTTAAAACTAACCTAAATAACTAAACTCTTTAGCTAAAATAAACTAAACTAAGCTAAAGAAAGAAGATTTAGATTTTCTTTTGGACAAGAATATTAATATAAATAATTTTTGAAAGAAAATTGAAGCATAAAAATATCTCAAAACTTTGCTATGTAAAATTTGTTTTTAAATAAATTTAATTTTAAATTAATTGAAAAAAAGTTAGTTAATACAAATAAAGTTGCTGACAAACTTAATTAGGAAATCTTAAAGGCAGTTATAAAATATACAGGAAAAATTCGATTCTAGTTAAAAAAAAAAAATGCCTTAGCATTTTCTGCTTCAGTTATATTTCTTTGGAAATAATCAATCATGAATTGAGTTTTTCATTTTGTTTTCTTACTAATGACTAATATCGAATACAAAAGACATTAAAACAAAATCAAAATGATTTGCAAAATGTTGTAATTATTAATAATGGGCTATAAGCACTCATATAGATTATGTTTGTGGAAATCAAAAAAATAGATATATATGCATATAAATTGGTTTTCCCATAGAAAGATAACTTTCCTAATATTTGGGTTGGGCTATATCTTTTCGACAATGACATTTGGATGCGGCTACAATTAAATTGCCGCAATAAACAAATCAGTATTTTTCAATATAATCTTTTATTGTTATTGATGTTGGTTTTGTTGTTGTTGTTGTTTCTGTTTGTTGTTATTATTGAGAGCCTCATTGTCTGTCTGCCGACATTTGGTTTGTTGGATGGTTCTCTGTTTGTGTGTGTGTGTGTGTGGCAGAGCAATTGGGGTCTGGCATGTGAAAGCAAATTCAATGGATTTTGCGGCTATTGATTGAAATTGACCAATTCGCTATGGTGGCCGCGCTAATGCAGGATCAACAAAAACAATAGCCACAAAAATCTGACAATTGCATCTGGTGTGGCAAAGAGAGGGAGGGGTAGATGGTAGGAGAGAAAACAGAAGTCTGCTCATTTAAATTGTTGTTTTCGTTTCACCGTAATTTTCAAGGCCTACTTTTCGGCTGACCAATAAAAATAAATAAATTATATAAATTGCAATTCTCCATAGCAATACCATACTATACTATATACTATATTGTAACCGATTCTCGTTCAATAAATAAAGCATAAATAAAAGAATTAAATAGAAAATTCAATTACTTAAGTACTTGGAAAGAAATTAGTTATATAAAAAACAATATATTTGTTATTTTATATATAGAAGTTACAAGGTATCCTATACTGAAAGGTCATTCTTCGCTGCTTTAAAGTCTTCTTGTTTTACCTACCAGCAAATGGCACTTGTGAAATAATAACAACAAATATCTCATATACAGTTAGATATTTATGTTTATATAAAAGTCTTTCATTTAAAAGCTCATTTAATGGCATTGTTTAGCAATTAGTTGACAAAAATGTCTATTAATAAATTCCCTTATTATTGTTTAAATAGACAGAAATAGTTAATCGAATGAATGCAGTTAATGTTTGACAATTAAACCGCAAAATTGTAACATTCTTATCATGATAATTATAATTTTGCTAACCAATCATCATTTTACATATACATCTCTGCCCTGTGTAACCTTTTGTGTGAGATATGTCAATATGAATTACAAACACAATTAGTTATTTTCCATTTGATTGTATAACTATGTTTATATCTCTCTCTCTCTCTCTCTCTCTCTCTCTTTCTCTCTATCTTTGCATATATATCACTGTTTCACTCAATGCTTATATGCTAGAAAATTCGATGAATTTTCATAACCACAAAATGCCATTGTGCAAATTGTAAGTTGCTACAGTGACCAAATTTCAATTGAAATAAGTCTAATAAAAAAACAACAACAAAAAAAAAAAATATATATATAGACATAACTTTGATTGAAATACATTATATGTTTATTTGTTTGTTTGTTTTTTTTTCTCTCTTTAGTAATTTTTGTGGTTGGTAGAATAAAAATTTTAAGTAGTTTGTTTTGTAATTACATTTCCTTTAGAGAAAAGCCAATTATATAGACCAAAACAAACTCTTTCAAAGTTCTAAATATTTAATCAAAATTTAATAAAATTTAAGCAAATTATTAAAGCAATTATTTATACAAATTTTAATTAATATCTTAAGAAGCAAATTACATTTTGTCTATTGGATTATCTTTATAAATATATTAAACACTTATTACCGCTCATCTCTCTTAACTCTATAAGAGTCTATAATTATTTTAAAGAATTCAATATTCAATTTCATATATTAGTGAAAGAAATAAAGTTTTACATATGAAAAATTTGAAATGTTGTTGACTTTAAACATTTGTTGGTATATAATTTGTATGCATTGATGTATTAACAAATAAAACGAATTCTATATGTCTGTCTGTCTGTCTGTTTGTGTGTATTTAAAACTCAATTGAGTGTCGCAATAATTTGCAAGGCTTTTAAATTTTACACACATACACACAGACACGTACACGTACACACACAAATACACATATGATATAAACAAAAATGAAATATTCAAGCTGTTTAACATGGCGTATACGCAACATTTTTGGAGAGAGTAAAGTGACTCGACCCGAAACTCGAATTTATGGCCAGCCAACAACAACAACATCAGCACAAGAGCGAAAAAAAAATATCCATAAATGATAATTTCATCAATTTCAATTTCATTTGACAGGCAGAAGGCAGCAGCAGCTGGTGGTAACAAATATTCATATACATATAAATATAAATATATATATATATATATATATTTAACAAAATTATTGCCATGCCACGTCTACAGCCTTACCTCCACTTGTAACGCCTACTCTCTCTATCTCTTTCTCTCCTGCCTAAAATCAAATTCTTTCATGTGTGTGTGTGTCTCCAAAACCAAAAATATAAAAAAAAACGAACCACCGAACAGAGGCGAAACTTTGGGGTCCTTGAACAAGAATGGAAGGAGAATTATGGTGTTACTTTGCGGTCCACCTCCCTGGCGATTTATTCAATTGCCCTACAAAAAAAAAAAGGAGAAGCAAAAAAAAAAGTAACACACACACAGGCATAACAGGGGGTAGGCTAACCTCGGCCATTACTAAAGTTTCTATACTCTAAAATGTAATCAAATTGTATGCTAGATATTTAGTTATGATATGTTAACTTTGAGTAAAACTAATAATGTTTAATAAATTAAAAAATTAACTATTTAGAGTGAGCATATATTAATTTAATTTAATTATATTTAAATATATTAACTCTATATTATTTGAAGATTTAATTAACTTGAGAGTTGAGAAAATAAAAGCCTCTGAATTTTAGTTATCATTATCTAATAGCTAATAATAATAGACTTGAATTTGTTGTTAATAGTCTAACAAAAGTATTAAATATCAAATTGAAAACTATTTTTATTTTCATCTAATTGTTCCTATAAGAATAATCTATAAAAACTAGCTACATTTTAAAAGATATAATTCCATCTGAAATTTACAAATTTGATGACTAAATAAATATACCCATTTTAGTGGGTTACCTTACAGAGAACAAGAGTTTACGATTATACAATACATATGTATAGATTCGTATGTATGTGTGTGTGTGTTTGATGCTTTCAACTTACAATTCATGCGTCTGTCAACATGTTGCACAACAAAAATGTTGCCAGCTGGTTTAATGCTGCTGTTTTCTCAATTTTTGATTCCTGTTCGATTTCTTTTTCCTTTATGTCAAAGTTTGGTTCCAATATTTTGGTTCCATTTTTTTTTTTATTTTTTTTTTGATTTACATATATGCCAAACTTTTAATGGCATACAACACAACAATAACAACAACAACAATAACAACAACAACAATAAAAGAAAAAGTAAAACCAACAAAATGTTGAAATAACCAAGAAGAGCAAAAAGAAAAAAAATATGAAGAATGACAAAGTTGAAAAATGAAAGTGGCACAAAAGTGCGGAAGGGAGAAATTTCTATGCCACACATATGAGGTAACAGTTATGAAAATTAATATAAGAAAAAAGTTTTTGTAAAAAGAAATTTCCATTTTTAACTACAATTTGATTTAGCAATGGATTTGCAATGTAACAAATATTTTGTATAGACTTTAGCTTAACTGTTTGATCGGAATAACATATGAAGGCTTAAAATTTAAAAAGGATCTTTATATAGAAATTGCTATTTAATACTAACAATACTTCTCAATTCTTTTTTAAGAAAGTAATACAAAACTCAATATCAATAAGTATAATATGTCAATATCGTATAAGATATAGTACCATAATCCATGCTATTGAAATCAATCAAAGATTCATCCTGATCATCAACAAACGAACAATAGTATAGGGTATTCCAAAGACATTCAATTTCTGTTCTTTTTATTTTTATCTTTTTATTAAATTTGTATGAAGCAATTTGAGAGATTTCATTTTGAACTTTTTAGTCTATTTCTGGTTTATATTGCGTATTGTTTAATTTGAAGCGTCGATATGTATGCTATACTTTTTATCCACTGGCTTTCCTTTATGTCCTTTACGTAAATTCTTACATTTGATTTTATTTTAAAGCATTTTTGTTGCAACAAGAAACGAGGAATGTGGCAAAAGCGACATCAAAAATATTTTATTTGAATTTGAATAATTTTTATGTTGTCTTCATCTTTCATCTTTTCTTTTTCATATATATCTTTTTTTCCTTTCTTGTTTAAGAGAAAAAGAATCAGGGGGTAGAAAATATAGTTGGAGTGGGGGGAAGCAGAGCAAGAAATGTCTGTTAACTTTATTTTAAATAACTTTTTTTTTCGAAGAAGAAGAAAAGGAAGCCTAATACAAAAAGCAAGACCTAACACATGAGATTACCATGCTTATTCAGACTTATTTGCACCTGAACTAAAGCATACTTTGATTTATATTGGTTTCTAAGCAGAATTGAAAAGAATTTTTCTGAATGCACCTCTGAATTATTTCTTTCTTTTTTTTTTTTTGTTTTGGTTTTGTTTCTCGTCCTTGTGTTTCTTAAGCTTTTGCAAGCAAATAAGAAAAATGAAAGAAAAATAGAAGTTTGGTTAAGAGGGGAAAACTTGCAATATTTTTCCTACAATTATTTGAAAAACTTTCATTTCCTTTCTTTGCCATTCTTTTACGTTTTTACTCTTGTGCTTCTCTTTCTATTTTCTCATGAGCATTTCAAGGCAGTCAAGGGTTAAGGGTTTTCATCTTTCCAAAATTTTATAAGTACCATAAGTCGAATTTTTTATGGCCCAAAGCGAATGAAATTATTAAAAAGTTGCATATTTACGATGTTGACCAGAAGATGAAAAAGAGAGTAGGAGATAGAGTAAGAGAAAACAGGAGAGAGGGAGAGCGAGAAAGAAAAAGTTTCTCTGGCTACGTTTGACATCGACTTTTTGGGATCTTTCATCGTCCAAGGGCTTATTTAGTTTAAGACTACCCTCATTCTCTCTTCCTACTTCACTCTGTCTCTTGTACAGTCACCCACACACATAAACACACACACACAGAAAGTTTCCCTTTTGGCCAAACAAAGTTTGGGGGGACAAGCAACGAGATGTGATGCCAACAAAACTTGACTTTGACTTTCGTTTTATGCGCGGCAAAATATATATCCCATAGCCAGTTAGAAGAAAAGGCGGCGACGTTTTAATTTAATTTGTGATGGGGGCCGCAGGAGATGAGGAACAGCAGGAAGACGATGAAGTTTCTCACCTACTCTCTCTCTCTCCCTCTTTCTCCCTCTCTGTCGCTTTCTTTACTTTAATGGAATGTTATGTTTAAGTAATATATATTTTTTTACTCATTCTTTTCCATAACTTTTCGAGTTTTTAAGGAAACCGTAGCAAAAAGCATAGTGAGACAGAGAAAGAGAGAAAAACAGAAAGCGGAAGAATTGCCATAAAAGTATTTTTAGACCAATCAACTTAATGTTGTAAATTTGATTTTGAAAAGTTTACGTATAATATTTAATTAATAATAATATAAATAAATTCTTTCTTCAATAGTACAATTTTAACAAATATTTGATCAATTTTCAAGGGATTAAAATCAAATTAAAAATAATAGATAAATGACAAGTAGCATGAGAATGTTGTTAAATGAATGATTAATTTGTTTTTTATCATAGAAAGTTAAATTTTAAAATATTAAAAATCATTTTCATCATATTAGTAGTAGTTTCTTTTATTATATTTCTTCTTCTATAAAATGATCTTACTCTTGGAAAGAATAAAAAGAATTGCAATTATTTAGAATTGACTGTTATTTGATATTTAGATAATGGGATAGATTGAAGCGGAAAGAGTTTATAGTTTTTTATGGTTCCTTTACAACTTGCAGTTTTAGATACTAAAGTAATCTAACTTAAGTTAAAGAAGTTCTTTTGATGCACAATCATTCTTTAAATCTTATTGATTTATTTGGCAAATACTCTTACAGAGTAAGGTTTCACTTATGAAGTGAACAATGAATTTCTATATACTAATTATATCATAGTAAGCCCCTAAAATAGGCAACAGTATTTGTTATGCCATTTTAACAACAGTATCATTTATAAAACGACTTAATTGCTACACTTCTCTCACTCTTCTCGTCTTATCTAAGTCAATTATTTCAATTGATTTAGCAAAAGAAGCAACTTCACATTTGCCAAATCAAGGTTTATAAATGTATGTATTTATGTATATGTATGTATGTGAATTTGTGTGTTTTTGCTTAATGCATTTTCCCTGCACCAATGGCAAAATGATTTATGTATCAAAATCGAATCAATCCTTTGTACAATTGCCAATTACATAGAGTGTGAGTGGAAAGAAGAGCGATGACTGGAAGGGTTTTTCAGCTTTCAGTTTTGGGGTGGGTACAACTAGTGGTGCGGAAACATATTTGCTGCCGCTTCATGCTATCTAAATCAATATCTAAATTGCCAAGCATTTTGTCGTTGCTGTTGTGACTTGAAAGGTTTCTCCTCGATTCATCGATAAAGTCCTCTCTCCGTCCACCCTTTCTACCTACTTGCCTTCTCATGGCATTTGCTCTTGGTGCTGCTTGTTTCGGTTGGGAATCAACGATAAAAATCAGTGCTGCTTTTAGAGGCATGCCTCTGGTGCAAGCGAAAATGTAAAAGGGAAACGAAAAACAAAAAAAAAAAAAAGAAAAAAAGTTAAACACAACAATAATGGTAAAGTTAAAGTTTTTCAACAAAAATATTGAAATAAAACTGAATTGTAAATAAATTGTAATTTATTGTTATTTGAAAATAAAACAATAAAGTTTAAACAATGGGAACAGATTGTCCTAAAGTCAAATTAAAATAATATACAATTAATATCGGGAACCAAATAATAGGAAGTAAGTATAGCATATTCTCAATTTATATAATATTTTACTTTGACTTCCTAAAACTGTGTAACTCCATTTAACCTCAAGGATAACAACAGACACAGAGCACTTGTCACATTTTCTTGTCATATAGAAAATCATCAAAATTGCATAATTAATTAAAAGACAAAGACAAAAAAAGATGGTGTTTCACTTCCTGACTTGAAGTCATCAAATCAAACAAATGTAATGTAATTCTTTTCTTTTTTCTGCCTGTTTTTGTTTTGGTTTTTTTTCCTTTTCCTACTTCAATGAGGATGGCATTTTCCTACGCTTTTGTGGTTATGCTGAATTGCAGCTGTCGCTTAGATTTTTCTTTTTCATTGCCAATTGGTTGTCTCTCTCTGTTTGCTGTCTCTGTCTCTTGATGCTGCCCTAACTAATTTATATGTGCATATTAAATTAGCCGAGGCTATAGAAACAACAGGCAAAGTGTCGCGCACTTGGCATTAGTTCACACTTTCTGTTTCAACCCTCAAATTTCTGCCTGATTCTGTTTTCGGCTTACTGCTTCTGCAATCTGTTGGATTTCATTATTTAATTGACACTCTACATGGCGTATACGCATTCTATATATATTTATATATATGTACATATATAAGTGTATGCCAAAGGAAGGAAGTTAAAGGTCGACACGTTGGGCGCCAATTGTATCCTATTGCAATTAGGTGCTTTAAAAGCACATACTTATATGTTAGGTAAAAAAAAAATCACCGCCCCACATTGTCCGCCAATTAATTTGACACACTGCTAATACCAAAGGAAGGAAGTTAAAGGTCAACACGTTGGGCCCCAAATGTATGAAACATCTGTTGCAATTACAATTTAAATGCTGGTTTAGGCTTTCAAAGCGCACTTTTACCTAAACTAAATTACTGCCCTGCGTTGGCCGCCATTTACGTTAACACACTGTTTGAAGCTTTTAAATCAATTTCATTTGCAATTTGTCATTTATATTCATGAATAGATCACTCTTTGGTGCCGCTGGGGATTTGGATGAGTGATTTCCATTAGCCAACTTTCTCTTATTTATTTCTCTTTCTCTCTATCCTTTTAACAACATTTACAATCATCTTTTCTCACTTTCTCTCTCTCTCTTTCTTTTTTTAACAGCAACAGTCGCTGAGCGATACAAGTGCGGACAGTAGCAGTGGCAAAGGTGCAAAGTTTTTATTGCGAAAACGTAAATCGAAGAAGACACAAACGGCAGCAGCAGCAGCATCGGCAGCATCAACTACAGGACCTGCAGCAACATCAACTAAGCAAGGACACAAAGGTGCGATAAATGAAGAATACAGAGAGAATGAGAGAAAACAAAGCATGGCAAATTGCCTGCATTTGTTGCTTTAATTAATTGTAATTGCCTGGCAAACTGATTTAACTTACTTTTGGTCTTTTTTGTTTCTACTTATTTTGTTTTTGTATTCTGTTTCTTTTTCTCCTATTAGGTCCACCCTCTATAAAATGTGTTCTAGTTGGCGATGGAGCTGTGGGTAAAACAAATTTGATCTTGTCCTATCTGGAGAATCGTTTTCAAGCCGAGCATGTGCCTACAGCGTCAGATATTTATAACGGTAAGTGTGAGTGTGGCATCCAATTTTTGTGTCCTCTGGAGCACCTCAATTCCTCTGCACTGTTAAGGTGGGAAAGATAGTGGGTTGGGGGAGATTGGGTTGGAATCTCAACAGGTTTTTTTTTTCATTTTGAGCAGAGAAGCAACGGAACAACGAAGGACGTAGGATATGAATTTTTCATTTTGTTGAAAACCAATTTGTGGAAATCTTTACTGAACGCGCGCCACCAAGCAAGCGGGGGGCACACAAACAGGGGCAGTGTGGAGAAGGAAAGCGGAAAGGAGATGGGGTTTGAGCGGAAGAAAGGGGTTCTATAGCCGGAAGTAGGCGAAAATGATGTTCAACTGGCAGTTGGCTGCCAGGCAATCAGCCTTGGATTGAAGCAGAGAGAAAACGAGAGAGAAAGAGCAAGAGAGAAAGCGAGTGAGAGAATGACAAGGCGGGAGAACTCATTTGACTTTCACTTGGCTCTGTTTCCTCCCATACATTCATACATATGTATGTGTTCGTTTGTACATATGTGTGTGTGTGTGTCTCTGTGCTATTCACGAATTTTAATCAACGGAAAATTGAAATTTGCGGTTATTCAGTGAGGACGGAGAACGTTCAAAATATTTTCGTTTCGGTTGTTCTCTCTTCTTTTCCTATTTTTCGTCTTGCTTAATTTTTTTTTTTATTTTCGTTAAGCCCTTTCGCTGTCTGCCTGCATGTGTGAGTGATTGTGTGTGTGTGTGTTTGTGAGTGCGAGCAACTGATTGAATTATGTTAGCCACTTGATGTTCTTTCAACCCAACCGCATTCCCCTTGCCACCAAATTCCATTTAATAGATTTAACATGAATCTGCACTTACAGTCACAAGGATAAAATCGAATCTTGAGTTGAGTGACTGGCAACAAGTAGAAAAGCTAATTGCTCAACTATTACAAATGAAATTTACTAAATTATTTAATTTGTTAAAGTGAATTTAATTAATGCAATTGATATGGCAACCCTTACAACAATATGATGAGATTATCGAAAATGTCTGAGTCAGACGAAACCCAAATTACTGATTGGCATCAACTGACGTCTGCCATGCACCATAGTCTGATCGAATGGGCTTTCATTTATTGTCATGGCTATGTAAGTTATGCAACGACAAAAAGTTAGTTAGCCACATACTAAAGATAACCTAATATTGTAAAAATATTGTCAGAAAAAGAAAAAATATGTTTATATCTCTTTTACCATCCGATAAAACTTTAAAAAAAAAAGAAAAATTTGTGAGCTCTCTTAAATATTAATCATACACATTTTTAAACCCTAAAAGTGTTGCCAGATCGCTGAGCCAAATCTAACACAATTGGTACTGAAAGTTAAGCTTAATATGACCTTTATGTATACAAAATTTTCATTTTCTTTAAACGACATATAAAGAGGATCCCTGGATTCCATCGATTCTTATTATTTCGTGTCTTTCATTTTTGCTACTAAAACATTTCATTGATCTAAAATGTCGTGAATGTTTTGTAGCCAGAGATTGTTAGATACTCACATCCTATTTACCCCGGCTTCTTGGTCCAAACATATATTACGCATTCGACATGTGATTCTTCTGCTCGCCCTCTGCTCGCCATCTTCTTTCCCACTTGCGCGCATTCTGGGCATTACATGCTGGGCTAAAGCTTCGACTTGGGCTCTTTTCCCGTTTAGCTTCACCGACTACAGCAAAAGGCATAATTTTGCGTATCTCAACGTATAGCAACCACTTCGCTAAACCGCACCCTTTACCCATACCTACATAACCATATCCACCAACCGTTCCCCTCGAATTCCATCATCATCCACTCTATACCCGGACAAGCGAAACCCGTTCCGTGACCTCTTCAATGTGCATTTGTGTGCGCGTTTCTGCGTCGGTATGTTTTGCATATTTCTGGAGAGGCTTTGCATAGTTTTCGTCAGACATAACTTTTGTGCATAGTTCAACTAATTATCAAGTGGTGAAAGGGAGCGAAATGAGAAAGCCAGAGAGAGAGAGAGAGAGAGAGAGAGAGAGAGAGAGAGAGAGAGAGAAGGAATGGCAAAGACTTGAGGGCAAAGGACAACCAACAATGTATAAGATGAAAGAGCAAAGCCACTCAAAATGCAGTTATTAATTGACTACTACTACTAGGTAAATGTTTATCTTGGCAAAAAAAAAAGAAGACAATTTAAGGCAAAATTGACAGACAACAGAAGAAGAGATTAACATAATTGAAAGGAAAATTTAACCACATTGAAGGAGTTCAAGTCGAATGAAATGTTGAATAACTATTTGAACTCAACAAGTTGAAAGTGTAGTTAAAAGTAATTAAAGAAATCTTCAAAGTTAAAATGGGAACAGAAGAAGTAATTAATGAACATAAAAAGATTTAATTGAAATAATGAAAGATTGAAAGAATAGTTGAACAAAATAAACAAAGTGAGCAATCGAAGTTGAATATGAAATTGAAAGGCAATTGAAGCAATTGTGGCTACAGAAAAAATGAGTTTAAATTAAAGTAACTTAGTTAACTAAAAACTTAATTATAAATCCAAGTAGAAGCATTACTTTAAAGAAATAAGAAAAAAGAAGAGTCTAATAGAAACTTAAAACTATTAAAGTAATTGAAAAACAATTTAAGTTGATAGAGATTTGGTAAAGTTGAAAGACACATTTGGCAATAAGTTAAAGTTACTCACACACACACACACAGATACACTACACATAATGGCTAATTGTCATGTTCTGGTTATTTATCTACTCAATCAAGAGAGAGAGAGAGGAAGAGAGAAGAGGCTGCCTTAAGGGCGGTATAAAGGGGCAGGCCATGACTCAATTAGGTTTCAATAAGATGGCATCAGCAGCAGCTTTCTTTTTTTCTTTTTCCTTGTGTGGTTCCTTGCTTGACTTTTCACACAATCACAATTACACAATTGCTCACTTGCCACACACTCTTATACACACACACACATTCACTCACTTGCACACAAAGGCAAGGAGACACATATACATTGACAGCTTAGCAACCGACGTCGATGCTTTTGTCTCCTTTGTTCATTTTCCGGCTACGATTTTGGCTTTGTCTCGCGAATTTCAGCGGTTTTCAGTTGAGCTGGCAAATCATTTTCCTCCCTCGTTTTCTTTCCTTTTTTTTTTCTTTTCTTTGCTTTATCCGGAGGGGGGAATTTGCTTTCTCTTTTTCTTTTGCTTTGCTTTCTTTATTGATACACTTGTTCAACTTTTGATTGAATGTTGAAAATTAAGGAAAATTGTGAGCAGATTTTCCATATGAATTCTTCAAAATCCCTGGACCTTATTTTCTGTTGCACTCCATTTACCTTTTTTATTATTTTATTTTCCTGGTTTTCATTTTTTGTTTCCTCTTTTTTGTATTTTATTCATTCTTTCTTCTTTGGCATAGGGACCAACACATTAACTTGGCCAAAAAGAAAAGGAATATAATACAAGTGGGAGAGAGGGAAAGAGAAAGAGAGAGAGGGGGTTGAATGGTAGAGCTGCTGTATTCATGAATTTTATGAGCTCGCCCCGTTCCCCGGCTCTTTGCACAAATTAAATTTATTTTACATGAGTGTAAGCGACCTTCGCTTGTCGCTCTTCGCGCTGATTAAAAACCCAGGGCAAGCAGCGAGTGCCAACTTTATTTACGCAGAGCAAACAGTAGGAACAGCGACCGGAGGAGCACTTGGTCCTGCTCCTGCTGCTGCTGCTGTTGCTGTTGCTATTGCTTTTCCAACTGCTGCAGTTGCATTGAAAGAGCCCAGTCATGATTAACTTTTTAGTGGCAAGGCGTGGCAGGGCATAGCGAGGCGAGGCGAGGTCATCGAGGCCTGAAAAACAAGCCGTGGCAACCATCTCCACAATCCACATACCATAATACTTTCTGCATAGAAGAGTAGTGGGTCTAAATAGAATGGTAAGGGTATGGCAGCAGGCGCAAACTCATCATTGTGTTGCCACACATGCAATGCTATATTATAAAGCATAGGGAAATGCACACATGTAATATGCACAGAAAGAGTGAGAGGAGAGAGAGAGGGAGAAAGAGCGACCATAAGAGATAAAGATATATTCATACAAATATCTCTAAGCTTGACTTAGTTCTTTTTTTTTACACGCTTTTCTAATTACAAGCAAAATGCGAATTTTCACAGTTGAGGAATTTCTCACATATTCTAAAAACCATATGAGGCCAAGAATGAGGAAGAGAGAGAGAGAGAGGAAAACCCTTTTAGTATTGTTAAAGTAGAAAATTGAACCACTCAATTTCAATTATCACATATTTCCGGTCTCTTACCAACCTTATGCAACAAAGGACACAGCAGGCCAAGGTAAAAACTGTAAAATGTTGAGAAACAATTGGTTAATGAAACAAGGAATTGGGTAAATAGTCAAGACAAAGGAGCCAACAGGAAACTGTGCATCAAAACAGACAAAAGAGAGTCAAAATGTACTACAGAAACAGAAAGAAATGATACAAAATGTGTAACAGCAAAAAATTCCAAAATCTTAAATTTTCCGCTCGAAAGTATGCAACACAATTGAAAAAAAAAATAAAAACAAATGCGAAATTTAAAAGTGCAAAAAAAGAATACAAAAGAAATTGGGAAATGGGAAATATATAAAGTGTAGTTTTAATTTTTGCAAAGTTTAAACTAAAATCCATGTTGCTATTCTCTTTGCAGGGTAAAATTAGCTTTAAAATAACTTTATTGTTCTCATAAATTCTGTGTAAAACATTTACAGAAGTAGAAAAAGTATTTTATGTCTTAAGAAATTCTAAACTTTATTCAGTTTTTATACAAAGTTCAAAGTCTTATTATTTAAATGGTAATTGGATTTTGATTCATATATATCTTATACAAATTTGGAATACTTCCATTATGTAAGTATTCCTATTAGATCGTATATTTTCGATTATATTCTAAATAATGACTTAAATAATTTGATTAAAATATCAAAAATTTGTTAAAAGAATTTTTTAAAAGCAACATAAAATTTATTTATATATACATATATATATTATTTATAACAGAATATTTATAATAGAAGAGTATTTTTTTTAATAGCTTTCCATTTTTCATTGAAAATTGTGTATTATTAGGTCAATTCTAGTCATTAAAGTCTTTTATTAACTTTTTTAAAAGTATTTAAAATTATTTTTTATATAGTTTATTAAGTTAGAGTTAGTTATATATAGACGGGTGATTACAATATTCTTGTTTTAATCAAACATAAAGTTAAAGTTTTAGCAAGTAAAAATAAAAAAATGAATTGTTAAATTCTTTTCATAGCTTAAAACTAGACCTTGGGCTGCCTATATAAGTGAGGGTGTTGGTGTGAAGTGTGTGTATATGTGTGTGTGTGTCAAAGGAAACTACCTGTTTAAGTAGATGTGTGTATGTTTGTGAGAATGAAGGTTGGGGAGAGTAAGTGGGGGTAAACTATAGCTATGCTAAAAATGTGCACTTGCGTGAGCGATGCCCGCGATGGTTAAGGGATGTAGGAAAAGTGTTTTAAATTAAATTCCAACGGCAATTCAATCAGAAAAAAAAAATAAGAGCTCTACATGCATGTGTGTGGCGTGCGTGTGTGTGCGTGTGTGAATAGTTATAGCAAATATTTTGCAATCAACAATGCTATGGTTAAGCTCATAATTAAATTTGCTTCTCACTCGGCAAATACAATTGTAGAAAAAAAAATAGAAAAAAACGTAATGACCAACAAGTTGATACCCTTATACCATGACTCCACCTAAATAAAAAAGGGGAACTTACTTAAATGTATATTAAAGAAATATAATAAAAAAGTTTCTTTAGATTTTGTTACTTTGAAATGAGTTTAATTTGCCTTAGTTAAGCCAAAGTTAGAACAAGGCTTTTAGTCTTTCTTTTAACTAAAATGGAATTTATGTCTTAAGTTAATAAAAATAGTTTATAAAGTTGATAACTTAAGTAACTATTTAATATACTCTACCTACTCTCTAACGCTCTCTCACTTTCTCTCTCTCTCTCTCTCTCTGTCTTTCTCGCTGATAATAGAAAATCAGATTTTTAATTAAAAATATATACTATTCTAGTTTATTTACTCATTCAAATTGACAACATTCTGATTTATATATATATTTTTTTATTTTGTTATTTTTAGCCGATGTGAATGTAAATGACAGTCCTGTACATTTGACACTCTGTGATACTGCCGGCCAGGATACACTTGATCCTTTGCGTGAATTATGTTATCCGGATAGCGATGTATTCTTACTTTGTTTCTCTGTTGTAAAACCAGAAACATTTCGTGCCATTAAATCAAAATGGGCACCAAAATTTGCAAAATCGAAGGCAGCACTGATACTCGTTGGCACCCAGGCCGATTTGAGGGCGAATCCCAATGTCCTTAACAAGTTGCAGGTGAGTCTAACATAGATGGCAAACATGATGGATTATTTATTTATTTATGCAATTTTTTTTTGGTTGGCTTCATCTCTCTCTATCTACTCCGACTTGCCCTTTCCTTTCTATTTTTGTTTTCCCTTTTTTTTTGTTATTTTTATTTTGTTTACCATTTTTGTTGTGTGTGTGTTTTTTTTTTTTCTTTCTGTTTTTGGTTTTAAATATTTATGAAATTCTTATTTGATTTCATATGCCTTTGGGGTGCTGTTTCCTCCTCCTACATATAATTCTACTGCTACTGCTATTGCTGCTGCTGCTGCTGCTCCTGGCATTCCATCGCATCATCAACAACAGACAAATGGCGAAAAGGCAATTTCATATGCAGACGCTTGGGATTTGGCAACAACAATTGGCGCAAAATACATTGAGACTTCGTCAGCCACACAGGTAAGAGTCAGTTAGTAAGTAAATAACTATAATATAGTTAATTTTCACATTTGCCACAAATATAAAAAACAAAACAATGAATATAGTTAAACAATTTTGAATCTCTTTAACAATAGAAAACAATCTATTTATTGTTTTTCTTAGCTATATTAAGAATAGATCCAAGAAATATACTGAAACAAACATAAAATATTATAACGCAGATTCTTTTATATCATTTCTTATTATTTTATATTATTTAGAAAAAGAATTTAAAATATTATTTCGTATATTGTTACCCATTCTGGTTTAGAATATTTTGCCATTTAGTCAAGAGAAAAGTAATTGTCAATATTTTATCTTAGATTTATATAACAAATATATTTTTTTATAATTTTTTAAATGAACTAAGCAAGATAAATTTAAAAATTAGTTAGTCCAGTCTTTGCTTTCAAATTATTTGCATTTAAATTTCACCTTAAAATAAAATGTGAAATGAAAATTGAAAATTTCAATTTTGTTCTATATAAAAATGAAATTAAAATGCTTAATTTAAATAAATTATATTATTTTATTATATAAACAAATATAAAGCCAACAAGAAACACTTTTCTTTCACATAGTTTTCTTTAGCATTTAAGATCTCTCAATTGTCATACAATTGTGAATGTGAACAAATGTGAACCCTAAAAATTAGAGTTTGAACAGCCGATTCAGGTGAAAGGCAAATGAATTGATATAAAAGTGACTAAAAAAATAAAAATTAAAAATTGAAATGTTTTGAAAACTATTTCTATATAAATTATAACAATTTACCCCTTAAAAATAAATTTAAAAACGCAAAACAGATACAAAAATAGATTTAAAACAGGATAAAAAACAAAATAATTTTATATATCAAATATTTTGATGATAATTAGAATATAATAAGTCATTTTGGTAATCATTGTAATCATTTCTTGAAAAAAAAAAAAAAAATAATACAATAATCAAGACAATTTAAATAATTGTATAAATTTGAAGTGAAACACTTTTGATGTTTATAATTTGCTTCACGAGTCCTTTTCAAAGTGGATCCTTTTGCAATACATTTTGGCATCATCTGCCAAAAGTAGCGTAAGGCAAAATGTTTGATAATTTGGCTGGCTAAAGCTTCATCTTAGTCGTTGGCTTAAATCATTCTTTTTCTTTTTTTTTTTTTCTTCCTTTTTCTTTTTTGCCAAGTCAGTCACCCAAAACCTAAGGGAGATGGAGATACGTAGATTAAAATTGAAAGGGGAGAGAATGTTGGATGTTGTTGCTACCTTTAGGGAAATACACGCAAAGTGCAATGCTCGAGAAAAAAGATATATATATATATATATATATATATATATAGAAAAAGAGAGAGCGAGAGAGAGAGGGGTTGGGAATAGTGGTGGAATCCTTGTCGACTGGGTCGGCATTCATTTGGAAGTGTTGAAGCAAAACCGCACAATTATGATTATTCTCCCTGTATGTGTGTGTGTGTGTGTGCGCACTTAGAGGGCTCTTCCCAAAGGATGTCCTCTGCTTCTTATATCCTTCCTCCCTTTTTATCATTTTTTATATTTCTTTTTTTTTTTTTTAAGTGTTTACACATTGCAAGTTGAGTCAGTCCAGAGACAGAGTGACAGACAGAGAGCAATGACTTCCTGTCTGATTGTCGTTCTCTGTATCTGAATGTCTCTCTGTCTGTCTGTCCAAGTGTCTGTCTGCCAGTCCTTGCCATAATTAATTGCATTTGGGACGATAATAATGCAAGCTTATTAAATTTAATCATAGTTAAAATTTAAAATAAGTCAACATTTGGCTTAGTAACTAAAGTTTAAACAGGTGCTTAAGCTGGTTTATATATATTCCTGATCTTATCTATAGCTTAAGTTATTGTTATACCTAGGAGATGTCTTCTAGTGATGCCAATTAAATAATAATTTAAATAAAATACAAATTTTTTATAAACTGTTTTTTGTGCTCACTTTAATTGGTTTTTAATTCTATTTAATGGAATTTTATTTATATTTTTCTCTCATTTGTTTTGTTTCCTTTCCATTTCCATTTAGGACAAAGTCAAGGATGTTTTTGATGCAGCCATTTGGGAGGGTCTTGTACCAACCACATTGCCTCCCACACCATCATTTTGGAGGAAACTCTTTTGTTTGGCCTGAGGAAGCAGCAAGAAAAAAAAAACATGAGAAAGGAAATTAAGGAGGAAAAACAACAACAACAAACAAAATAAATCAGCACTCATATCATATTTTTCTATATAAATATATTTATATTATATATTATTATTTGTTTTTAGCAGTGCTTGCACACCGACTGATCGATCTATATACATACTTATATATATATATATATACATACATTTAACTAAATGCATTAATATTAAAACAAAAAAAAAAAAAGTTGAACTCAATTTAATTTGCATACCATAAATATTACACAAGTTATAATTATTAATATATATAAATTTTTTTTTTTTTCGCTTATATCTATAATTATAATATATAAATGAAATTAATTGAATTCAATATATCTTCTCTTTTTGTATACATATGTACACACACACACACACATACACACATGCTTATGTTAATCATCATTCCATCCATTTTTAAGCATTAAGTTTTCTTCTTTCCTTTTTTTTTAAATACAAAAAATAACGTTTCCAAATTATTATAATGAGCTGAGTACTTTTTTTTTATACCTCTTGCATATAAATGATGCGGGGTGGGTAGAGGGGGGGGCAGCAGCGAAATATAAGCACATAATTCGAGTGCATGTATTTATCATTTTATTTTTTTAAATTAAGTTCTTATTAAAAAGTATACAGATTTGAGGAAAAAACTTATTTTTGCTTCACTTTTCACATTTAATAATTGTTTTTTAGAGTTGCCAGATCTGTTTTAGTTTGGTTTTAGTTTTGTGATCTCTCTGCTATGTGGCTTCTGTTATTAAAATAATAATAATAAACAGTTATACAAAGTTTCTTAATTAAAATAAATTATTTTTGTGTTCGCTTAAATAAATGCTTTATAGTTGAGTTTAAAATTTCTTAAAATTTGTAATTGTTGAACTCAAAAAAATAATAATTGTGTTATAGAAAAGTTTATCTGTTTCTTTCCAAATAACTATCTATTAATCGAAATTTACATTTTTCAATTTCAAAAGCTTTTATTTAAGCTGTTTTAACCACAGTACTTAGACTAAACATATAAAGGTTGCTTCCTTCGTTTGGTTAAAATGTGTAGCATACTTTTTGGATGCCACTGTTAAGTTATTTTCTTGCCATTCCCAAATGTTCTACTACCATGACAAGTGTTTGTAGTTTGTTTATTTTCAATCTGTTTTTCTAATATATTTTTATATTTTATTTGTATTTAAGACAAGAGAATTTGTATAAACTATTAAGTACAATTTAATGAAATTCTTAACATTTTATCAATAGAAAATTGTGAACTTAAGGCTTTTTATAGTAACTGACTGACATATGTATATATATATACACATATGTTTATATACAGCTGCAAGCATTCTCATACGATATGTATACGCAATAATTGTTGATTCATTTCTATGAATTTGGCTTATTGCTTTTCTGTCAATCATTGATGCCAATGGACACTATTGAATCCATTAAGAATTGCCAATACATACAGAAGTACATACATACATATATGTATGTAGATAGACCAGGTTAAGTGAGGCAAGCATTTTTATAGCCTATTTGCCTATAGACAAGTAATCATAGATTTCATCTTTCTCTTTTTTTTTTTCTTATATATATCTTATATGTTTGTATGTATTTCTGTATGTTGTATGCAGCCTCTTTTCAATATCTTTGATAAATATAAATTGGTTGCTGGGCTATAGCCAAGAACATTCTTTGACCTTATGCAGATTTTGTCTAACAAATTGTTTATTTATTGCATAGTGGTAGGAAAATGGTAAGGGAAAGCATTATAGTAGACATAAATTTGCCAAACATGACATGACATGACCATGTTGGGGCATCTACTTTGGCATATTGATTTATTTTTGGCCAAGTGAAGACAAGTGAAGTGAGGTAAATTATGTTGCCGCAGTGAACCATATGAAAATATTTACACTGCACTTGCCCCCTTTATATGGTGGGCATGTCGTGTTTATATGTCTTCAAACTTGTTAAATGCCGTCTTATATTGATACCCTTTAGATATATATACATACATACATATGTGAACCAATTGGGGGTATATAAAATATTAAGTTGAAATGTTTACTAGTTAAAAGAGGGAAACAAATAAATGAATTGTTAGTCTAAGAAATATATATGAACTACTATATATAGGTACTTTAAGTTGAGGTATAGAGTATTATGTTCAGGTTACATATACATATACAATTTTATATGCACTGAAATTGGAATATAATAACAAAAAAATAAAGACAATTAGTTTGATTTTTTTAACTATAAATTTTATATAAAGTATTTCTTAGTCGATATTTTAAATTAAATAGAATTCTTCTTTTTGTTTTCTTTTGTGCACATTTTTAGTTTTTTCTTTTCTTTTTTTTTTTTTTTTTTGTTGTTTATTATTAATATTTAAATTTCTCTCGTTGTCTGATGCATTTGAGAAGCTTTTGACGTAGAAGAAAAACCAAACAGAGGTTTGGTTATTATTTGATGTTCTTGCAGCAGTTGCAAGTGGCAAGTTGAAATTATAATAAGCTTAAAATGCGCCCACAATTTGTGGCAAATTGTAATAATAATTTTATTTTACAAACTTGTAATTATTCACATTGAAGTTTGAGTAGAATTAACAAAATAGAAAATTGAAATATTTTCTTATTTATTTTCAGTTTTATTGTTTGTTAGGAAATATAAGAAATATTAATAATCAAATTCAAATTTAATATTTTGCTTTTCTAAGTTCTAAGGAAATTCTTTTACTCTCACCAGCAGTCCTTAAAAGCTAAAATAAATACTTTCTTTTGCAGTAAGTTGCATGATTTACTTTGCTTCTTTGGCATGTTATCTAAAAACAGAAACTTGACTCTCAATTTGATTTCAAGAAAATCCAATTAAATTGTAATAATTAGATTAAAGTAATCAAGCTTATTTCAGTGTGGTCATTTGATACTTAAATGGAAGCCTGGTGACTTGAAGATAAAGACAGATATATTGATATAGAAAGCTTATCACTTGGGTAAACAAAGACATTGACCATATACATGGACTAACAATGCAGAAACAAGGAGACCATTCAATAAGGGTATTAATGATGTAACAACTTAACTATACCCCTAACACACACACACATATATATATATATATATAACATTGCCTAATAGGATAACAGCTAAACGGTTGCCTTTCAATCAGTTGAGCTTCAGTTAGAAATAAAATTTCACACAATGTAAGGGAAATCAATTCAAGTTTATAATGGAAAATAAAAGAAAAGAATATATATGTATATTTCTATATATCTATATACATATGTATATGAATGGGTATGGCGCCAAGTTGAGAAAAAGACTACTAACTGAAAGTTCTTTATTTTCTTTCACTTTTTTTTTGTTTTTTTGTTTTGTGTTTGGGTACGTGCCAATAAGTCCAAGGCGGCGGCTATTTATGTGGGTCATTCTCATCCTTTGGCTGCATATGTATATGTATTGGTATGTGTGTGTGTGTGTGTATAAGTGTATGTAATTTACTTAGAAATAGATACACGCTACTTGAACCCTTGATTGCTGGTGCTGGGTTCTGCTGCGCCCTTTGGTTGACGGTCGTCCAACCATTCCTTTCACATTGTTTCCCCTCGCTAGCTAAAACTTATAATCATGGCGCATCATCAACAAAATTATCGCACACACACACACACATATATATATATATATATATATATATATATATATACCCACCCACATGATATTAAGAGGAGCAGATTCGTAAGGGGTTTAAGATGTGAGAGAGGGGAGCTGTAGGTACCAGATACACTCGCCATTTAAGAGCATAAAAGCGAAACGTGCCTGAAATGTGAACTAAATTTCTGAGGTTCGAAATAAGCGAACAAACACTGAAAAGAATTTTTCTAAATAAGAGAAATGTTAACTACAATTGAAAATGGGCAAAGTGTATAATATATACATATATATAAAAGGCAAACAAAATAATATAAACACTTGTCATGGTAATAGAACATTTAAATGACTTTCAAATTTAAACATCCAAAAAGTATGCTACACATTTCAATCAAAAGAAGGAGGGAACCTTAATATGGAAATGCTTTGTCTAGTCTATATTCTAATGCATCTTATAGAATATCTGATTAATTTCTTTAGTTTGATTTTCTCTCAGTGTATGGCCATTGGTTTTGCTCTTTGGCGGTGGCGCTCCTTTGCCTCATAACTTTAACTATTTTACACGAACGAGCGAACATTTACTTTACTTTTTTTTTTTTTTTGGTTTCTTTTATTTACTTCTTTTAGTGCTTACTTCCTCTCACGCATTGTGGTGGAGAGAAGAGAGAGAGTGTGGGGGGCGGGGGAAGGAAAAGAGAGAGCGTACCTAGAGTTTTTTTTTTTTTTTTTCTTCTGTTTTTTTTTTTTTTTTTAGCAAATTAACAAGCCAACAGGCGCCTTTCAGCAGCCAAAACTTGCCTTGCCTTTTTTTTTTTTTTGAACATTGATTTTTATGCCTTTGTATGGGTTCTGTGACTGTATATAGATGTATATATTTGTGTGTGTGTGTGTTTGTATGTAATGATTTCGTTTAATTTAAGCATTCAAAATCCCAAAAATTCGCACGAATGAAACGCAAATACTAAGAATACAAACGGCAGGGCCAACAATGGTAGACTCTGTCTGAAGAAAAGGGCAGACTGGGGGGGGGAGTGAATGGGCAGGGAAGGAACAATTTTGCGCTAATTGCAATTACATGAAATATGGCTTAAGAGACTGCAAAATGAAATATTCAGACAAGCAGAAAGAAATAGAGCAATGTGAACAGAAGAGAGAAGAGAAAAAGAGAGTGAGAAAAAGGGAGAATATATGAGAGAGAGAGAGAGAAATTTTCCTACATGAAAGCCAGACCTGAATTTAATTTGAACCATAATCTAAGCTAATGTAATAAAGAAATATGTATATAAAGCAAGAATCGATATAAAGATATATATATATATATTTATATCTTGGAAAGATACTTAAATATATGATTTAGATATTATAGATATAGATAAGCCAAATGTATGAAAAACTGTTAACCCTTTCCTATTTTCTAAACATAAAGGGTGAAAATTACTAAAAGAACATTTCTAATTTGAATTCCAAAAAAAAAAAGAAATTTATTTCAAACTCAAGGGTCAAAGATATGTGATCTTTAGTGTCTATGTGTATGTAATTTTAATTATAATTTGCAATGCTAATAAATTTACATTTAATTGTTTAAAAACAAAATGAAAGAATAAAATGTACACACGAAGGAAGCCAGCGACAAGTTGATTAGGTTGACTAAATGAAAAAGTGCCAGCAAAACTTCAATCATATTGCCAGAGAGTGCCACTCCATGGTGTGTGTGTGTGTGTGTGTTGGGCAAAAAGATTGAAAAACTTCAAGTCCTTCTCCCTTTAACCCCCACAGAAACAAGCAAACAAAAAAAAAACACATAACTGAGACCTGGACACAAAAAAAAACTGTAAACTGAAAATGAATGCAAGCAAAAGGGAAGCGAACTATATTGACGTGGTAACATCAAGTGTTACCAGGGCTGTAAAAGAGATTTTAAGCAGATTGGTAACACTGCTAGAAAAAGAATACGGTTCAGTACGGCTTAAATAAAGAAATGGATCTATTAGATTATATTAGTTTTATATGTCAAAAGCAAAAAATTGATTTTACTTACTTTATAAACGAATATTTTTGTATTTGTCAATAGGAGAATTTTGCTTTATAAATATAAATTTTTATATAATTTAAAAGTCGAAGCATAGCTTCTTTTATTTGCATATATTTTATTTATAAAATTAAGAACAATAATTACCAAAAATATGTCTAAATTTGTTTTTTTTTTTTCATTTTAATTTAATAGATTTATTAAATGGTTCGTGAACCCAAATATTAAATTTTCATATTGTAATTCAATTTTAAATTAGTTTTATAGAATTGTTAATTCAAATATTTCATTTTCATATTTTTAAAAATTTTTTTTTAGTGTTTTATTGATTGAAATATTTTTTATTTTTTTATGTATTTGTAATTTCTTTAATTGGTTTAATAGAATTATGAATTGATTTGTGGTTTTAAATATTTCATATTAATATTTCTTTTTTATTTTATTTAGTTTATTAAAATAATTGGTTCATTGATTCAAATATTTCATATGCACTTAAAAAGAAATTTTTAAAATTTATTTCTAAAGTTAAAATTTATTTGCCTTATAATAAATATTTTGAACAGATGTTTTTTAACCTTAGAAAGCATGAAACATAATTTTTATATTTTAGATTCTATAACAGTTGTTTCGATAAGATATTCCATATATTCCTATATTCGATATTAAATATTTTATTTTACTATTTAAATTATATATTTATTTTCATAAAAAAAAAAACAAGGCAACAATTTATACATTTTTTTTCACATGTTGTTTGTGGCTAAAACTTGACATGTGTAGCCCTGGTTGAACCAAGGTAAATATGCATTTCCGTGTGGCACATATTGAAAAAGTTATGAATCGAAAAAAAAAGATTGGAGTAAATAATATTGGAGTAGTATATGAAGGGTATGCAAATGGAATGGGAAAGTTGGTGGACTGACTAAATGATTAGTAGTGCAGACCAATTGCAACTCCAATTGCTTATCAGTTGGCCACAACTGTTTTCCATTTAAATATATATATATGTATATATAAACTGAACAATGCATTTTATGGAATCAGGCATAAAAACGAAAGCGACAAATGAACTGGAAATCAAATGACCAGCTAATGGCTGAGGAGAAACATCGTATGCTCTATCAGGGCCAGGATCCCTGCCAAATGACATCGACATACCATATCCAGGAGGCTGTACCTCAGGCATTACCCCTTGAACCAATAGAAGAGGTAACAGTAACTGAACCACCAGCTTACGATGATGCCATCATGATGATGCCCAGCTATACCAGCTACAATTTCACCGAACTGAATGAGGAAAGAAGGTCAAGTATTTGTCTAGAACAAAATCGTCTATCCCGATTTGAAGGGGAAGAACAACAACAGCAGCAAGAGGACCAAGTTGATTTAGCAGTTCAATCTTCTAATGAACAGGAGCAGCAATCGGATCAGCAAAGAGTTTCATTGCCATATTTTATACTAAGTCGACTTGCATTACCACAAGTTCGAAGTAAGTGCAATTAACCATAGTTTCTATAGCTTCTCTCTTCTATGGTTAACTATTTTAGATCCACAACCGAAACTTACCAATATGGCCATACCGATAGTCTGTCCAGCCTGTGGCCAAAATGGTTTAACACGTCTCCAACGTACACCCAATACACACACCCACACTTGGGCCCTGTGGCTCTGCTCCTTTGGGTGAGTTAGTTAATTGATTTGATTTGTTTGGGTCTCCTCATTTGCCATTGACCTATCCTTAGATGGTGTTGCTGTGCCTGTTTATGTCCCTATTTTATGGACTGTTGTCGCACCACCAGCCATTATTGTTCCAACTGTCAAATCTATTTGGGTGCATATTATCCAAACAGATGTTACCAATGATGAAAATTTGCCTGTCTACGAACGAAATATTGAAAATTCTATGACAAAATCTAACCAATCAACATATATGGGTCAACACTAGATGATGGACAGTCGTTTATTTACCAAAAGAGAAGTCAATAAATCGGATCTGTATCCACTAAGATAAAGAGAGGGAGAGAGAGAGAGAGAGAAAGAAAGTGTTGATTTGCATTAAATGAAAGCAAAAATGAAATTAGCCAAATATCATACTAATCAATATACTATCAAAGAGGATTTGTGTTAACTCTTATTTGATTGATTTTGTCCTCCCCCCTCCACCGCCTTCTTGACTAAAAATTCTTTTTGACCAATTGCAAAAACTTTTCATTACATTTATTGAGACACTTTTTTAGAGAGGGAAACATTTTGTTATTTATAAACAGAATTTGAAATTGGAAAAAACTGCTGCTAAAACTAGAATCTCTAATGGCACATTAATGCAATAAGCTAAAATCAATATACATTATTTTATCTATCGAATCAACTAAATGAATACAAATTTTAGCTTTAATAGTTGGCCAGTTCAAGGGAATATATATATATATATATTTATGGTAACTGTTTGATAGCCCTTAATATAGAAGACTGGAGAAGAAAAATGGCAAAAATAGCAAATGCCAATGTAAATTTTCCTCCCACTTGTTGGCCTAATAAGGTTTGTGGCACATTTTGTGGATTTGTGGCAGGGTGGCAAAATTGAATTGGCAGGGCAATCTTCTTGCTCATGTCCATGGTTCATGTCCATAACTGGCTATGGGAAAACAAATTGCCTAATCAGAGACGCCAATTCAATTATGCGAACGGCAAAACGATCGACTGATGTGAGTATGAGTAAGGGGAATGGCGAGGGGTCGGTGTAAGTGTAAGGGGTAAAGTGGTAGGTTCATTGTTTTTCCATTCTCCTCTGCCACTCTTTAGCCAAACTGCCGTTTGCAATTCAATTAGCGCCTCCACTCATTTCCATTTTGAAGATGCAACCAAAAATTTGCTTCCGGCCAACTAACCAAACGACCAACCAACTGACCAGTTAAAAAATAGAGAGAGAGGGAGAAAGGGAAAGGGAGAAGGTACACAATAACAAACAAAAAAAAAAAGAAGAAGCAAATGCAAACTAATAATGCCAATTAGTTGGCCAAAATGGCCACAACAACAATTATGGTTATAAGCGCATTATGGTTAGCCTTTCCTTTTCATATCTAATGTTATTATTTATTTTCCATTATTATTATTATTATGTTGCCTTTTATTATTTGTACTATTATTATTATTATTATTCTTACCATGTTTATTATCTGTTTAATGGCCACATAATGAAAATTATCCAAAAACTTGCAATTTGACTCCCATGAACTTCTGATTATATTTTTTTTTTTTTTTTTGTGGCAACTTTAATTAGATTAGCTGCTGCCACCAAATACACAAATATCAATATCAATATGTGCCACACCCACAATAACAACAAATTTCATCTTTATTTTCACCTGACAAAGGGCAACATTGAAGCATTGTGTCTCAGAGTTAGCCACAGGGACAAATCATATTGTTGCTAACGAGACCAAGAAGAAAAAAAAAAAAGGTTCAGAATATTTACATGGAAATGGAAATGTACCACAATGGATGGAGATATAACCAAATCCATTTGTGTATATCAATCATGGATTTATCTATACTCATATATATATATACATAAGTATAGAAGGAGTACATACTTATATATATGTATATAAATTGGGGTAAATTCAAAAAGTTCGCTTTTTTTTTTTAATAGAAAGTTAAGAAAATAATATATTTTCAAATATAAGTTTGCTATTATAAGAATAATAAAATCACCTGAAATTAGAATGAATTGAAATCTTTTAAAGTTAAAGATATATCTAAACTCCCCCTAAAGGAGTTAAGTTGCTCAGCCTTAAACCAATTTCAAACAAACCTTTGATGAAAGTTCCTGCAAGTTTTTGTAATGAGTTTAAAAGATATATAAAAATTGGAAAAATATTAAAAAATTCTACATTTTACAGTGTAAACATTGTTAAATATTTAAACGAATCGAAAACTAGGTTTACTGATTCTATGGCCAAAATGAAGAGGCGCATTAATAATCTTTGCATAACGTAAGAAATTATATAATATATAATAAACAAAAATCCTATTTTTAATTATAGTTAACTATTTGCAGTTTGCGTTTGCACAAATCAGATAAATATTCTATATATTCAATAGAAGGAGTAAAAGAAACTTTTCATATAGTAAAGTAATTAGCAGACACTGACCTATAATTCTCTAACTACCTTAAACTGAACTAATAAAATTTTGAATTACACAATTCAATAACTGAAAGCTAATTTCCTAAAATATTATTATGCAATTGCCCATGCAAAAATATATTGATATATATATATATATACAAATATATATATATAGTCATTTTTAGCCTAGTCATTTATATATAAATATATACAATATTAAAGCCAAAATATGAGCTAATATTTTTATGATGACACCAAAAGAACTATATACATAAATACAAATATAGATATATATGTATATGTATATAAGTATAAAGCAAATTAGTTTATACCCTATAATAAAAGTAAATGCACTTGATAAAGCCAAAAGTTTTTATACATTTAAAGAAATAAATAAAAATATTTTCTTTTTATTAAAATTTAGTTAATAAAAATTTATCGTTTATATTAAATTGAAAAATTTTAGCTTTTATAGTTTTCTAATACTTATGTTTATTTAGCTTGCGTTCTCTTCGGCCTTTTATATGTGAATATCTTAACATAACATAAGATTGACAGAATGTTATTTACTACTTAACATCATCTGTTACTCGTAGGTAACTTATTTCAATGCTATGTTAATGAGTCAATTGTATACGTTTGTTGTTATTAGTATCTTTTTAGTCTTTTAATCAACTTTCTGTAATCTCTTGATGCTGATCAGTAAAATTTATTTATGTTATAATTAACAGATAATTATAAATTGCCTCTAATTCGCTTACTACCTATACAAATCCGCATACTAAACTAAATAATATAATAATCAGTTGTCTATATTCTATATCAAGAAATTATCTTACTTTCTTAAAAGGAAAACGCTTGAGCGAATTTATCACACATTTTTAAACATTTTTAATATATTTAAGATATATAAATATATAGGGTATATATATATATATATAAATTTATAAGGAATAGTGAAACATTTAAAAATTTGGGCATTTAATTCTTTTTAATTCTCATTTCTTGCATCTCTTTCATTATAGTTATTTTACCTTTATATACCCTATAATTGAGTATCAAATTGTGTATTAAAAAGTTTATATACATACATTCTACTTATTTATATATACCTATATTCTGATTATTGTTTACTTTATGTAGATAATTGTTGTTATCTATTTTGAATTTGGTTTTAATGTTTCAATTTTGTTTCATTATTTTGCTATGTATTTTAGCTAGGTAAATGTTTTTAACTACTTAAATGAACACACTTTATTTTCGATAATTTATTTTTTTTAACAAACTTTCTTAAGAGAAGATTTTCAAAGGCTTCAAGCTTTAAATTTTGTTTCCAACTTGTTGGAGTGACTTTTATTTTAAACAAATTAAAAAGGTTCTAATCTTTTTATTTTTTGTTGAAGGAAAAAGTTTTAAGAGATTTTCCATTAAATTTATTAAGTAATTTTGTCTATCACTTTGAATATTTAAGATAGTATACTGGCAACTTGAGTTGAAAAAATTGGATCCTTTTCTTTATAATTCGAAAATATTATATTTAAAATAAATATATTGTGAATATAAGAACAAAATTCAAAGGATAATAATAGTTATAGCACTTCTAGTTAAGTAACCTAAGTAGCAAATTATCCTTTTTTTTATTTTAAGAAATCCTCCGACTTGCCTCCTTTAACCGATTTTATAAATAAACTAAAAATAAATTTAATTATTTATTTTGAAACATAAAAAAGTTTAAGAAATTGTATTAAAAATTAATTTCCCAATTAAAAACAAAAACAATTAAAAAAGATAATTCTAAAAATTAAAAAATAAAGAATATCGTTTTTTAATATAAGAATAATTTAGATTGAATCAAATCTTTTTGAATGTGAGTTTTCTACTAAGAAGTATCCAATGTCTTTTGGGCTCTTAGTCACTAATTTTTTAAGTCATATTTAAAAACTTATTTTTCAAATTTAACACCAATTTCTGTATTAGAAATCTTAAAAAAATATAATAATAAAATTTCTCTTGATAATTTTAATAACAATTTTTATAGAAGAGTTTTTCTTACAACTTTCAATATTTTCTAGTATTAATTACAAATATTTAAAAAAAAAAAAAACAAAAAATTGAAATAAATTGTTAAAAAGATTTTTCAACGAATTTATTTTGAATGAAATTTAATCGAAATTTTGATTGATAGAATGGAATGTATTGGCCAATGTTTGTTTGCTTTATTTGCGGCCAAATTGTGGCAATCGGTTGAGTGATGCGGGGTGGAGTAGGTGTAGGGTAAGCGTATGGTATTAGGATGCTAATCAAAATGTTTCAATTAAAACAAAAAAAAAAAAACAAAATAAAAACCAAAAATAAAAGGTACAAGGATCGATGGTCATTGGAATGCAAATGTTAACGGTAAATAGCAAGTGGAGGCAGTAAAAGGATAAAGGATATAACTGTTGCAATTCCAAACGCGACGTGCAAAAGGTCGACAGAGATTCCCTCCTTTAAACCCCCATCCAACCCCGACCCCTTTTACCATTCAGCTATTAACTCTGCCCAAACTCCGTCACGTAGCCGCGTCAAATGAACTGCAACTGACTTGCTGCCTCCACATAGCATATACCACCTACACCCATGCCAACCCGCTTCGCATAGTATCCTGGCATATCCGCCTGGCATTTGGTTTTTGATTTTTTTTTTTTTTTTTTTTTGTGAATTTGTGCGCAAACTCCAAATTGTTTCATTCACTAAAAACGACAATGAAACGAAGGAACGCAACGATAACGATAACGACGAGGACGAGGATGCCGACAAGTATATTCTGACTATATGAGTCCTGCCTAAGGACTTGAAGGACTCAATAGCGCCTTGCACATTGGCCAGGCCACACACGTCGTTCAGCTGGTCCTACTGCTGCGATTCCTTAAATACGGCAACATATCATTTTGCCTGTTTATCAACAGTCTGTTAGCCGGCTTACGCAAAAACGCCAAAATACCCAGTTACAACAACAACAACAACAACAACTAATAAGAACAACAAGAAAGTAAACGCGTGTGATCGAAAAACCGTCGGCAATTTGCTGAAAGAAAATAAGTTTGTCTCCTACTTCTATTTCTTTTTTTTTTTTTGTTGTCCCCTGATTTGTTGTTTTTTTTTTGTTTGTTTGTTTGTTTGTTTGTGCGCTTAATGGCCGCTTGGGGAACAACTAGAAAATCTGAAGTACAGTTATCATAAGTGCGGTGCTGTTGTGTGTGCGTGCGTGTGTGCGAGTGTGTGTGTGTGTGTGGTAAACAACAAAACAAATCCTTGGTCGCTTAGCGTCGCGCGTTATATCCGTTTCCGTTACGCCAGAGCCATAGCCAGTGCCTGAGCGGCCATGGCGGCCCAGTGGCGGGCCAAGACAATGCCAAGAAACTCAAATACCCTGGCCATGAGGCTAAACCAAAACGTTAACCAAATCCGAACCCATCAACCGCATCACCTATATATGCTACTATTGGCTCTCTTTCTGGTTTTGGTGATGACAGTAACTCAGGGCATTGAGGCTGCCGGAAATGACGTTATTTCCGTTACTGCTGGTGGTGGTGGTGGTGCTACTGCCACCGCTGAGACAGCAGCATTGAAAAGGGCAATGATCCTTCGCATGAAGCGCGACATCAATGTTAGCAAACAGCAGCATCAGCAGCAGCAGGATATGAATATGGACAGTAAGGATGATAATGATGACATCGATAACATTAACAATGATGATAATCTGGATGATAATGATGATGATCTCAATGAAGATGTAATGGCAACTCTAACGGATACGGATGCACTGCAGCAGCGTTCAAAGCAAACAACTTTGAAAGCCAACAGAGATTTTGATTTTGCTGCCTATATTAATGGTAAGAGTAAAGCTATTAAGATTTTCATTAATCAATTGATGATCTTTATCTTACAATTAAGCTTAAGCCATCTACTTTGATATCCTTCCATTCAATTTCCGTTTCCCCTTACACTAATGTGAAATGTTGTCCTTGAGGCAATGCTTAGATTAATATCAACAATAGAAATTGTTTATATAAATCAATTATAAGTATGTAGATTAATTTATGAAACTATAAACAGTTATTGAGAATTATTGCCGGGTTATACAAATGACAAGTGAAAGAAGGATAATGTTGTTAACTTTAACTAAAGTTATCTTTAAAAAGTAGAAATTTATATCAAGAGGATCTACAAAGTAGATTAGTAATGTTTGAAATAAGGTTATATTTTATTTATTTATAGTTTATAGTTTTTCACAATTAAAAATCTACTTAAAATCTTTTCTCTGATTTGCTTAAGTATTTTTAATCAGCTGCAAAAATAAAAAATATAAGTCAATTGCTTTAGTTGAAAGATAAAAAGTTCTATCAATTAATGAATACTTTGAATACAATCGTCGACAATTAGGCTTCTATATTTTAAATTTTGGTTGCAATTTTTTAATATTTGTCGTAAATTATATTTAAATAGAAATAGCTAAAGCCTAAATAAAAATAATTTAAAGGTAACTTCTAACTATAAGAAATTTTGGCTGAAATATATGAAAGAAACTATCTAGTTCAACTTCATTTAGCTCAATAATGTTAATAATATATTTGATAATCTTTAAATGAATGCAAAATAGATATTACATAATTGTTATTTTTGTCTTATAAATCTAGATAAAAAATGTAATCTTCTTATATAGAAATAATAAAATTTGTTTTCAATTCTAAAGATATCAATTCAGTTTACCAATTGGCTAAACCAATCAAACTTATTATTAGCTTTAAACCATAAAAAGAAAACATTTTTTCTTAATAGTCTCATAATTTGTCTACTTCAAGCAAAATATATCATAGAGTTCAAGCCCATGTCTTTTGTCTTTGTAAAGCTCTACTCTCTACATGGATTTTTTTACATAGTTAATAATATAAATAGAAGCCAGTAATAATTAGTTATGCAATTTAATTCAAACTAGGTAATTGGTGTATAAGAATATATAGCATTGATATGAACAAAAAGTAAACATTTATTTTACTCCACACCAATTATTCCAACAGAGACTACACCTTATATTAGTCCGATCCAACCAAATCCTCAACTTGTGAAACGTAAACATCTAAAAAGTTAAACTACCAAGTTTTATTCAATTTGCTTAACATTCAAGGTTTAAAAAATGCAAAGAAACAGACAGATAAAACACTATTCATGCTGATCAGTATACCTTATGGTGTATAATAAATTTAAATGTATATAGGTATATATGTCCTAATCTAGAAAACGATATGCCCGTTTAAAATAAATGGAACCATTTATTTAATGTCAATTTGGTATGGTGGAAAACTTACTGAGATATATATATATATAATCAGCGTTTGTCGATCTAACAAAAATATATTCTTATATTGACATGGCCAATGTTTGGAGGCTTGTTTAAATGCCAAATTGCAATTGAAATGCAGTTTACTGTAATCTATGCGACTGTGTCTGTGTGTGTCTGTGTGTGTGTGTATGTATATTTGCTAAGTGCTTTACAGCTTAACAAGAGTCACACTCACACACACACACATAGACACATACAGACAGAAACCGTAAAACCACACACAGACAGTTTTTGGCAAACATTTCGAAACGTAAAATTTATTTATAACATTTGTAACACATAGGCGAAAATGTAATTTTGCCGAAATCACAAAATGCCAAACAAATACACACACACACACACGCATACGCATACAATACAATTGCATTTGAATTTGCATTTGCCCCCATTTGTATGCTATAAATTTTTGCTTGTCAATATGCTTTAGCTCTTTTCTCACACCGTTCGTTGGTAAAGCAATTAAATTTGAAGAGCTAAAATTGATAATAGTACCCAATGGACTAAAGATAGTGATGCAGAGAGAGAGAGAGAGAGAAAGGGAGCGAAAGAGAACTTATCTAAGCAAATTTAGCTTATTGACTTGTTGCTTTTTACCCAAATACTGTTAAATATCTCGCGGCCAAAGTTAACACCTTTCATAGCATAAATCCCATAAATTATATGGCCATGATATGGATATTGCCATATACTACTATATATGTATATATATATATATATATATATATATATATATGTGTGTGTATATGTATGTGTACACATACACATGCACTGTTTATTTATGCTGGTACATCTCTGTAGGTGTGTCTGGGTATACGTCTGACCAGTTTGCTTATTTATAAGCCGCGACAGGCCACGTTGACACCAACACAAAGACAGCCCGCAGCCAACTAGCAGCAAGCGACAGAAAAATATGGCTTAAAATGGGACAAAACGAGAGAAGGAATTGGAGTCAGAGACGAAGGTAACTAACGAGGGTGGTACCCATCACAATGCCAATGTGGAAAAGTGCCAACAAAAGTTTTTAGCTTTCAGGATATTTCAATTGTTTCAATTATCGAACAATTAAACCATAAACTCTACAAATTAAACTACAATTTAGTACAGCGAAGTCGTGTATATATATATATATATACATATATATATATATATATATATTTCTTTAAAATTTTATATAATATATAAATTCGAACTTGATTTTATATTAATCATCATATATTTGGGAGATCGTAACTTTATTCGAAAGAAACAATTCGGAGAATATTATTTAAAAAAAAAAAAAGTACAAACATTTCTTTATTTAATTTAAAACATTTGTATTTAAATTTTTAAATTAAAATTATGAAAATATTATTTTAAAAAATTTTAAAAAGCTATAAAAATTTCTTTACTTTTTTTTTTTAAGTTTACTTTTGATATTTTTTTTTAATTAAAATTAGAAAAATTAACTATAAAACTTTAAAGATTGCTTTCTTGTAGACAGAATCATTTATTTATCTATCTATCGACTTTTCTTTAGGCAAATGAAATCAATTATTTGTTAACTTACCAGGAAACCCTCGCATACATACAGATAGCCACATACGTTTGTTATTTGAACCTGGTCAAAAGCCGTTTGTTGATTTTTTTCTGGCTGTTTGTCTCTTTTCTATTTGTTTTTCATCCTCACTTCATTTTTTTTTTTGTTTTTCTCTCTTCCGTTATTGTTTATTCTTGCTTCTGTTGCTCTATGGCTTATTGCTTTCCCCTCTTAAAGGCTACACTCCTCTCTTTTCTCTATCTCTATCTCTCTCTCTTTTATTTATACTCTTTACTCACACTTTTAATCTATACTTCCGAGATTTTCTTTTCAGACATAAGCAGATAATCAAAAGTAAATAATACAATAATTAACAATAAATTGACTCTATTGAAATGAAAACGTTAGCCCACTTAGTCAATGTATTAATAAATAAAATAAACCATTAAAAAAAATGGAATACTGCCTAAAAACACAAATGATAAAACCAACAAAACACACACAAACAAAATGCGTTTAAATGCTTAAAGTAATCAAAATAAGGGCTAAGATTTTAATGAGTTTTCTAAGCTTAAATTTTAATATAGATAGATATATTGTATATGTGTGCGTGTGTGTGTGTGTGTGTGTGTGTGTGATTATTGAAGATTTGTTTAAAACATACAAAATGTGCGAACATTTAATTAACTTGTAAGACAATTTGATTTAGAAGCAATTAAGCATATAATTTACCCATTTAAGATAACGAAATTTTAATGAGATTAAATTGGCCGTATGAATATTCGTCATTTTCGTCTCGGCCCTCCCCTCCCCCTTAACTAGAAGCACTTTAAACTTCAATGAATGTTAGAATACTCTGCTGGCTAAACGTTTATCCTGCTATATATATATATATTTTATATATAGTATAAAGTTTTCAATTTCCGGTGATGAAAAAATGAAAAGGCAAAAAAAAAAAAAAAGGAAACCTTTGTCAGGATGCTTGTAAATTATGAAATGTCATTGCCCATGCTCTGGCTTAAGTTGGCCAGTTAACATCAAATTTAAGCAAGCTTTTGCAACTGCTCTTCCTCTCTCTCTCTCTCTCTCTCTCTCTCTCTCTCTCTCTCTTTCTCTTTCTCTTTCTCTCCCTGTCTTTCTCTTTCCTCTTCAGACAGTTAAATTTGCGAAGCGTGTACTGCGATTTCTTTTTCTTTTTTTTTTTTTAGCTCTTTCGTTTCTGTCTTTTTGTAGTTGCACGGGACTTGCACCTACTGTTTTTTTTTAATTTTTTTTTCCAGAAAATAAAAAAATGATTGTTTTTTTGGTGGGGCTTTGGTGTTGCATGCGGCACATGCAAACCACAAATGATAGAATCCTCTTTCTTATCCCCACTAGCACTCACAAACCGGGTAACCGGTTGCCGTGGCTTCTTCTGATTGTCGTTTCGTGAACCCAGGCAAAAGTTGCCCCCTAAAGGCAACTTCCCCAATCTGTAGCACGGATGCCAACGTTTCAGTAATGTGACACTTTGCGCCATGGCATGTGGCAGCATCAGCATCAGCAACAGCAACAACAATAGCAATAGCAGCTGAAGTAGAGGAAACAACAGCAGATGCAGCTGCATAACCATCAGAAAAATCCAAAAGCAAAAACAAAAGCAGCTGCCACATTTTTAGCCAAAAAGCTAAATAAAATTGCTTTAAATGGAACAGTCTTAACTGGTTATAAGAAAACTAAAAAAATATATATAATAAGGGAAAATATTTAGCTCAATTTATCTAATCAAATTAATTAAACAAAATTAAAGTAGATAATTTAAAAAAATTTCATTATTATATTTAGCTTCTTTTTAGATGCTTATCAATTTCTATTCCTTAATATAAAAGATTCCATTGCATATAGGAATGTTCACTGTAGATGCAATTGCTTTTAGTGCTATAGCAAAAATGCAGACACTTAGAGAGAGAGAGAAAGGGAGAATAAGATAGAGAGAGAGACATACATTGGGTGTCAATGATGTGGATTATGAGGGCGCTTTTAGATGGTGGGTTAAAAGCCAAACAATTTATATCAATCATACGCAATGTGGTGCCAAATTGTTTCAGGCATTTATCCAAATATCTAAGAACATTATCTTTGCACTTTTCTTCTACTTATTGTTGTAGCTTCTTTTCTTTCCTTTACTTTACTTTAGCCAAAAACCATTTTGGTGGCCATCATTATCCTTAATGACCCTGCTCGTATTCCTTAACTGTCATAAAAATTTATATACATATATTCCAATACATTTTAAGAGCAAATAAATTGAGAAAATTTTGAATCTGTTGTAATGCAGCAGCTGCATCAAATGGGCGTTTCCATTTGCCTAATTAGTAAAATGCCAGAAGACAATTGTCAGATTGAAAATTCAACTCAATATCATGAATTATTACAAGACATAAACACACACACACACACATATGTTACACTTTACACTCTATTATCATATGCTAACAGATTTGAATTCAGATTTGGAGAACCATAAGCTCCATATATACCTATATATATATATATATATATACAGACACACTTGAGTGGAGTTCATTTCATTCGGCATAAGCTCCAACATAAATACAATACAACCATTATGAATGGTAAGCGACAAGGGACAGGTAACAAAAAGCGGTATATACATAATGAAAGAGACAGAGACAGAGACAAAGAGAGAGAGAGAGGAGAGTAAGATGAAGGGGAAAATGTGATAGAGACAGACAAAGATTAAGGATAGAGGTAAAGCGGAATGACCAGAGTTAAGGTGAGTGTCAAATTATGCCACAGTATAGCAAACACACACACACACACAGAGAGACGCACACAGATACACGACTACAAATTGTATATTCAGACACAATACTATAAAATGGACAGAAACACGAGAGAGAGAGACAGGGAGAGAGAGAGAGGGAGAGAGAAACTTAAAGGGGACACAAACTCACAGAGTTAGATACATTGGGCAATGGCTAAGAAAGTATAGTCTCATTTTCAGTCTCGGTTTTCAGTTTCAGTTTCTTATGGCCAATTAGGCAAGCGAGTGGATTTGCCAATTGAGATGATAAATAAATGCCCCCAACTTTTGAGATAACTCTTGGCGTTGAAAATTTATGAAATGATATGCTAATTTTCTATACAAATGAATGACTATATTAAAGTTTAGTCTTGAATTTTTGTTTATCCATGTTAAAGGAAAGCAAACATTTTTTTTTTTTCTTATGTTAAAGTTATTAAATGAACTTTAGCTTTAACTTAATCGAAATTGAAGGAGAAAAGCAACAACTACAACCCATTCGACTTGAACTTTATCACAAAATCGGGATTCAATGAAGTGATAAACTGGCAACATTTAGTGCCTTGTTTTGCTACTGTAACAAAAGTTTTCTACTTTTCATTTCCACCTACCCTCTCTCTCTCTCTCTCTCTTCCACCATCCACCTAACCTCTTGGTTTTATGACAGAGAAGTTTTGTGCGTTTTGGTGAAAATAATCAAGCGCAAACAAAAACCAAACTGAAAAATCGAATGACAATAAAGCAAAAAGCAATAAAGTAAATTAACCTTGAAGTTCAATGTTCAAATAACAACAAAAACAAAAGCAACAGTGAGAATGATGATGATGATGATGATGATGATGATGATGGCGGGTTGGTAGAAGATGGGTAAATGAAAAACGAAAAACCATAAACAAAATGGCGAGGAGCAAAAACTTTTTTGGCCGATTAGTCACAGGAAAAAGGACGATGCGCGAAAAGGCTTGCTAAAGGAAGCAAGGACAATGCCAAAGCCACAATTCTGCTCAGTTCAGTTCAGCTAGGTTCAAAAGCTATAAAAGTTACATTCTCTCTTTTGAGAAAGGTTAAAAGTATCAAAACAGATAATTACTCATAATGGCATAACGGTAAATGCATTATTCAAAATGGTATACCACCCCCTACCCCCACCACAACCACAAAAAATCAAATCAAATCTCTTTACCAACACGCACAAAGAAACAAATTTAAACAAATTTTACCAAACTAACTAATGCATTGTCCTGCTCTCACCCCCTGCTTTCTCTCTCATACTCTTTGCACAGGAGTCCATTTACATAAATGTTAATCCCTTCCAATTCCATTTCCCCCCCTTCACCCAGACACTCTCTTCTACAAATGGGGAGGGATTGGAGATACATAGTAAAAAGTAGACAAACTGATATACGTTGTTCACAAACAAAACGGCATTCACCTTTGAACTTTTGCCACATCAAATTAAATGAAAGGTTAGCAACTTACCCACAAACACACACGCACATACACTTATACACAAAAAAAGACAGAAAGAGAGAGAGAGAGAGAGAGAGAGGGAGCGGCTTAGTTGCCCCTATGTTGCTACTCCAGCACACAGTGGACATCATATCATTCAATGCAAACGGAACATACAAATCGATATTAGCATCAAACATCAAACAGGACTCAGTTTAATCCTCTTTCGATATTGCCATACAAATAATGATATTATGGAAAAGTTTTAAGGATTAACTAAAAATTATATTTATTATATTTATGAGAATTTTATTGTATATTTGTTATTTTTTGATCAATTTTTTTGCTATCAATTTATTTATTTGTTTTTCTGTCTTTTGTTTTAACAAATCTGTTAACAGTTCTTAGTTTAAAATGTAACGATCAAAATTATTATTAACATTAATGTGCCAGTAATTAGCAGCCTTTACATAACAGCAGCTAAAATGTTAAAATTAACTAAAAGAGAGAGGAAGAGTGATTGAATTGAGAACATAAACTAACTGTTTAAAATCTCTTGGAACTCTTATATGCTAAACTGCTAAACTTAACATAATTATCCACAGAATGTTATTGAAAACATAACATGAACTGTTACTCGTTGATAACTTAATTAAATGTTATACAAACATTAAGTTAGTAATAACTATCTAGAGAAGTTTTACTATTAAGTTGTCAGAATCAAAACCACTGTGCTAGAAAATGAATGGTATATGGCGGATTGGAGTTGGTTTTTGAAATATGGTAATGACCACAAACAAACATCATGGGAAGGACATCAATCGATGTTGGCGCATTTGTTTTGCTGCCATTTGCCTCTATTAATATTTCACATTTCATATTTCTTCTGTTCACCTGCTCACTGTCTGTGAGCTTAAGTGTGTATATGTGGGTGTCCCTGTGCGTGCACCTTCTCCAGTTACTCCATTTTCATTGCCTTTGAGTGTGTGTGTGTGTGTGTGTGTCTGTTGGTTGTCCAAACTCAGTCCATTTTTTGGTTGGCATCTGTTTGCTGGCTCTGTCACAAGTTGAAAAGGGTTTCACATTGCCGAGCTTCGGTTTCAGTTTCATTTGCGGTTTTACAATGAAGGTTTGCGTAAGGCGGGAGACAGGAGGCATGTATTTTAATTGTGTTGACTTTGTAAATGATCCATTCATAATGCTCCTCGAAGGCATCCTTCATTTCAACTGTTTTTAATGGCGGGGTAGTTAAGCCGGTCCCAGTAACACACAACAAAACAAGCAAAGAAGCAAAATACAAAAAAAAAGAAAAGGGGGAAAATGAAGAAAAAAAAAGAAATGAATCGAAATGAAAATCGATAATGAATTAATTTCCAGCATAACAGGAGAACAAGAGAACAAGAGTGGGACAGATAAGGACAGGCAAATGGGGAGTAAGTAAGTGAATGAGCGAATGAAAGAGAGAGAGAGAGAGAGAGGGAGACAAATGGCGCAGACAAAAATTTATGACTGTGGCCAACGTCCTGCAGATGGCCTGCAGCGCCAGTTAACATTTTTACCAGGGACCTGAACCTGCCCAGACACAACGACTCTGGCCACTGCGAGCCACTTGCTACCAATTGATAATCCCTTGAGTCAACAAACAAGCCCATAAATATGCTAGAAAATTAAATGCACAGAATAATGACCGGGCCAGAGAATGAACAATTTAATGAGTTGAAATACATACACACAAATATATATATATATCATTTGCTAGCTGTTTTTAATATTAAATTGAATAACCGGATTTAATATTTCTTTTTAAGTATTTCAGTTTAACTAATTTTGATTAGGAAAACTTACTAAAAATACTAAAATATAAATTTAATTATCTTATCAATCAAAACCGTTTAAATCCTTGCATATTGAATGGTGTTTTCGACATCTGTCGGTTTCTTTGCTACTTTGTGACATTAATATTCAACCTAAGTAGCTGAAACTTGGTAGATAAGCTTTTTAGATGTGTAGTCGTACGAAGTTCAATAACAAGTTGGATCCGACTACTATAAGGTATGGTAACTATATAAATTATTGGTACAGGGTAAAATGTATAAACAAATTATAGCGAGGTTAAATTCTTGAATATTTTTTTTCGAAATTCTCATGTCACAATTATGATTTGCTGTTTGCCAAGGATCAAAAGCTATTGTACCATCAAGTTGGCAAATTTCTATTTGTCGGTTAACCCAGTTATTTAGATTCGTTATGTTGTTTACCTCGTTGGCAGCCATTTCGTTGTCAGCTCACCCCAATTAGTGTCAATCAAACATATAATGGTTTTGTTTAGTTTGTTTTCTTTTTTTTCTCTCTCTCGTTTTGTTTTGATATTCAGTTTGGTTTATGTATTAATTATGGCCACCAACCGACACATGAAAAACTGTACGTTTGTCTAGGGTAAATGCCATTTGATATGCAGTTTGCACTCAATCAACTTGCCAAATTGCCAATTGAGTGGCATTAAAAACTAATCGCAATTCATGCCTTCCATCTTGGTCTACATATGTTTGAATTCACTATCCTAGCCAGAATTGACTTCTTTTTCTACCTCTTCCTCAGTTAGCCGGCCCGCTCAGTTTCTAGTCAGCTTGACTTGCAATTAAAGTCGAGTTCTAGTTTACATTTTATATGCAAAAAAGCAAACTAGTTACAGTTGCGTTTCATTTTCGTTTTTAGCCTTTTTTGATGATGGCTTGGTTGGTTGGTTGCCTGGCTGGTTGGGCTTGTTATTAGGCCTTAGTCGTACGTGTTTGTACATACATGCAATGTAATGCAACTGTAATTATGCGCACGACTGACATACATTACCCACACACACACAGAGAGACGGGGGAGAAAAAAGGTAGATAGCCTGATGTGGAATAGAGATGTAGAAAGGTTGAAAAGTGGGCAACCCACTCAACAAACATATATATTTATAGCCTACTTAGCAGGGCAACACAAACATCGCCCCAAGCAAATGAACTTAGCTCTTACACATTTCTGTGTATGAAATTTTATACACATTTTATATATATATATATACATATATTTTTCGGTTTATATTCAACTGAAATTGCAATTTTTGGCTTATCTAAAATCCTATGTATTTTAATGTTTTTTCTTAATTGCAAAAAACAAGGACTTTTAACTGGTTTTGGGCATAGTTAGTTAGTTATTTCACCCATAACTTATGACCGAGTTTGTAGTTTTAGAATATATTCTAAATCACGCCACTTTAGAGATTTAAAATTGAATTTAAACTTGCATAGAAAAAAAAATAAAAACTTTTTCGAAATATTAATATAATAGTAAATCAAACTTTTTCTATAATTCAATATTTTTAAAAATATATATATATAGAAAATCTAAGTGATAAATAATGACTCAAATCCACATGGTATGATATTATGCCTCAAAGGTATAATTTAATATAATTTTGTAAAAGTTTATATAATCCAAAAAATACCTGAAAAATAACCCCTTCTTGCCATTCCCTTGTTTAGTTTTTTTCTTTTAGGCTATTATTTTGTTTCCACTTTTTTGTTTGACATGCAAATTTTGTATACAAAGCAAAATGAGAACAGCCCTACACGGAGCCACGCGAGGAATCATTTTTGTAGTTAATTTTCTTACATTTTTTGTTTTTTTTTTTTATTTTTTTGCTTTCTGTATGGACGTCAATTTGCCTTACACTTTGTACTTACAACAAATGGCCGTCTGGCAGCGAAAACAACTTAAAGTAGGTTACTCACTGAAGAGAAAGTTGCCTTTTGTGCATACTTAAGGAGTCGGCGTTGGCGGACCAAACCGAAGAGTACCGAATCAGAGGCAGGAACCAAGAGGCAACTCTGGCAAAAGTTGCTGCATGTACGAATAGTTTGCTGCATAATGACAGGCGCGCTGCCATGCATATTTATGCCCCCAACAACAACAACAACAATAGCAACCAACAACTACAATGACAACTCCCAAACGGAGTTGGCTTCCTGCAAAGGCGTTGAACATCACGCTCTATTGGGTTGCCTAATGTGGCACTCGCAAAGTGTATGCCTCTTCCCCGTCTGAAGCACCCAGCAACCATGAACTGCAAGTCCCAGGCGTCTAGTTTGGTTGCTTTAATTTTCACTAGACAAAAAAGGCAATCATCATCATCATCATGAGCATTAAGCATTGAGTGTGAGTTCGCTCCTCTTACGAAATTTGAACTTTCAACAAGGATTTCGATGTTGTTCCATTGCCTACTTTTAGGCGACGCACCCACATCTGCATTTCCATTATCGGTACCATTAATTATTTATAATGCATTTGCTACAGAATTGTTTGATTTGAAATGAAACCGCAATGAGAACAGCTGCCAACTTCACCATTCCAACCAACATAGAGCAATAAAATACAACGTAAAATTTACAGACAATTCACTTTTATTGCAACACTTGCAACACAGACATATACATACACATACACAAAGATACATTCATACACATACACATATATTGAAAATATGATTTACATACATAACATTCATTTTACTATACAGAATATTTGTGGCAAGTAACCACAGTTGAAGGGAATCTATCTATGTATTCATTTAGTTTGATGCGCGAAATGATTCGTTTTCTATAATATTTACAACATCATTTCCATATAAAGTTTGTGGGTGAGTGGAAGGAAAAAGTTTTACTAGCAGTTGGAAAAGTTATTTTTACCCAACAATAAATGAATTAAAATCGATGAGAAATACGCACAAAATTACAAGGCAGAAAAAGAAAATTCAATGTGCCATCCACATATTCTACATATGTACACAACAGCAACAGCAGCTGCATACAAATGCATAGAAACTTATATATGTATAAATATATGTATATGTGTGGGCCACGAAAAGGAAAAAAAAAATAATTTAAATTTTTATGATGCCATAAAAATAATGCATAGCATGTCTCTAAGGCTGCAAAGGGACGAAAAGTTAAAGGAGAGAACCGAATGAAAATGGAGACGAGGACGATGATGACGACGCCATGCTGCCCCAATTAGCTGCACACTGTGGCCCAGCGCACACACTCACTCACATACATACATACATACAGAGCCACCCAGACACACTCATACACTCTAAACAGCATGTCATTAGGAACAGCTTCGCCTTCGACAAACACAGGAAAAAACAAAAACAAAACGAAAAACATGGCAAGAGGAAAAAGTAAGAAAGAAATAAAAATTCATGATTACTAACTTGGACGTGTCGAAATTTATATACCTCAACAACAACTCTCTCTCTCTCTCTCTCTCTCTCTTTCTCTCTATCTATCTATCTTACTCTTTGTTTGCTGTTTCGCTTACACTGCCTTTGTATGTCTTGCTGCTTGTTTGCCTGTTCTCAATTCAGGAAACTAGTTTACTCTCTAGAGTACACTAGATTATATCCGCTCTTAACCGATCTTAACTTAACTAGGTGAAAAATGTTTAAAGAATATTTCACATGTCACCGACTTGGACAAATGCCCTAAACAGCTCAGTTAAGTAATTATAAATTCATATTATGACATACTAGATACTCGACCAGGCCTGGCAATGGTTTTAATAAAAATATTTATAAGCACACACACATACATAATATATACTCTACTTTTAGCGTCGACAGTTCATAAAACAAATACGAAAACAATTTCAAAAGCTTACCAATTCTTAAACCACAAAAATTGGCTTTGATTTTCATTCTACAACTAAGAGTTTTGTGTGTGAATGCTGGCAACACTAACAGCTGATTACATGTGAACTACTCTGTCATTACACAACACTGTAACAAGCGGTACTCATCGGTAAATGTCTAGTTTGCATCAAATCTTTATAAATTGTTACCTATAAAATAATTTTATATATAAGCTGATTTCAAGTTAAATTTTAATTATTTTCATAAGTTTTCCTACCTACAAGCTTGGCCATTTATAATAGAAGTAAAATGTAATCCTAATAAAATTATAATTCTGAATTAGAAAATTAACCATTTTTCATATCTCTCTAAGGTTAGCTATATCATTAAAGTAATCCTCTGCGAATTATCAAAAATAGCTGAAATTTTAGGTACAACAAGGACAAAGAACAGAAAACCAACTTTTACTTGGAGTTTTTTTCCAATTTTCAAATGAATTTTTGTATTTTTTTTTTTTTTTGTAGACACTCATGATGCCATATTTGGTATGTTATATAATTAAACCTCATAGACATATTGAACCAATCTATTTAAATATATTCCATATATTTAAAAAAAAACTTTTATGACAACATAAAAATCTCTTTTAAAGCTGAAATGTCCATATAAGACGCTCTTCTATAAACTTGATGGATTCTTTTATCCCATAAGTAGCTGGTATAGAAATATAAATATTTATTTTTGCATACAAAATGAATATAAATAGAACTTAGCTAAATTACATTATAATACGTTTCCCTTTTAGGATTTTATGTAAGGCTTATATAATATGTATATGACTAGAGATACATAGAGATGAAATATGTTAAATCCATGGCCCATTAGTTGCGTATTATATGTACAAATCTCCTGAAATCTCTTCGACACGAACAAAGATTCAATCAGATGGACGGCAACACCTTGCGTATACTTAATTTCATTCAGTACTAAGCTAAGCTTAGCACTTACAAATGACTGCCCACAAAATTTAGCTGCTCATTTGCACCACATACATACATATACACATAGATACATATATAGGGGTGCCCACCACCCACAACCCCGGATTGTCTACACTTCACTTTGCTACTACTCAAGAGGCAAGGACAACGAAAAACGACAAGGCAAAGCGCCGGGGCGTAACAATGAATACAAATGAGTCATTTATGGCCAAAAAGTAGTTGCTAAAGCAAAAACCAAGCAAGAAATAAACAGAACAAACAAAATGGCAAAGAAGAGAAAAAGAAACCAAAACGAAGAGAGAAATATGTGGCAGTAGTGGGAGGCAAAGGCAAAGTGAAACAAAATATATATTAGCCATAGAAAAACTTATGCCACACTGAAAGAAATTATTAACAAATCAATTTGCACTTGATGTTAATCAATTGAAATCGGGTTTATGTTTAAGCTGATTAATCCGATAATTGCTAAATAATATTATCATACCATCACATTTGTCATATGATACACGAAACGGATAAATAGCGAAACCAAGAAAAGGTTTCATTATCCAATTAGCGTCATTAAATGGCCTAAAGCAAAGACTAGAATTTCCCCTAACTTGGCCAATTTGACAGTCAATTAAAGTCAATATTATTCTCGCGTTTACAATAAATCTAATTGATATGGTGGCAAAGTGGATCTAAACCAACCCTCCCCACCCCTACCCCAAAATTTAAGCGCTTTGCTTACAAGATTTACTTGGCATTGTCAGGTGGATGGATTTTGGTTGGGACCCAAGATTTAACGTCTAACAACTTAGCATGACTAGCACGTTTCAACGGATGAGTGGTGGGGAAAAGATGAGATGGGTTGGAATGGAGTAATTTTGGTGCGTAATAAAAACATTAATATTTCATATGCACATTGCCGCAAGTAGATTGTCTGAGGCCAGGCAGAGGTGCCAAGTGGAAACCAAAGTCAATGGCAAAAAAAAAATGAGAAAAGAAAAGAAAAACAAGCCATTTAACTTATACCTTAGTGTCAGCCACATCGATCGAAATACTGATTACCGGTTAGCAGTTTAACCTTATTTACCAACACTCATATACAATTCTCATTTACCAACACTCAGGGTTGTGTAAAAATTTAATTGCCAGTGGCCTTGCGTGAGTGTACGGTTCAATTATATATTAATTGTCGTTCGCTCATTAAAAATGTCTTATGAGTCAACAATTGAAATGGAACTTTACCCTGTCTCTCTACCTTTCTTACGTTCTCATTCTCTTAAGGTATTGCAATCATTTATTATCCCATGCCAGGACTTTTGATATAAGTAATAAATAGAGCTTTCAACTGGTGATGTATTTTTTGACCTTGCATTTTTGTGTTTGCAGGACATGCAAAAATATTCCCACAGTACTTTATCAGATTTATTTTATAGTAAGGGAAGTCTTTAATAATTTTAACTGATTCTTCTAAATCAGATCTAAAAATCCTGTCATATAAACTAACAGATATTGAGATTTAAAGTCTAAAAAAAAATATTTTTAAATCTATTCAAAGTTTTAAAACATTTCGTTAGGGGAAGAAATATCCACACCTTTAAAGCAAAGGCCAGGACTATCGTATCCTGTTGTGTATACACCTAACAATTGTTGTGCTTTTACAATTTTTAGCCATGTGAGTGTGTGTGTGATTACCTAAGCCAATTTCAACAATTATATATGTTATGGGTTAAGAAGAGAAAGAGAGAGAGAGAGAGAGAGAGTGGCGAAAGTTTTTACATTAATTTGAACGAAGGGGCCACCCTGGGAGTAATCACAACATGGACGTCTAACAGTAAAATTGCATACTACATGGTATGTATGTGGCCACAATTACAGTGAGTACCAAACAAGTACACAACAACTGCAATAAAATAAAAAATTGTAATGAGAAAGCAGTTTTATTATAACTTAAAACAAGTTGCATGTGAGAAAGAAAAAAAATTGACTCTAAATTTACTAAAATTGTTTTGATTTACAACTAGAATAAATCAACAATCGATATCGATCAAATAATTATAAATTACTTGAATTAAAGTCTGTAATTACTTTAAAACTTTAGCAGAAGCAATCTAAGATATATTTATAGTTATACCTCTGTTAAGCTTAAACCAGTTGGGAATCATAATTCAATAAATAAGCTATAATAACAGTTTTTCATAGAACTTCTCACCAATGACATAGTCTCTTTTAATACCTTAAGACAGAGCTTTAGGCATTGCAAAAGAACATAAAAATATATCAAAATCTTATCTGTTTCTGTCATGAATCTTGGCCGAAACTTTGCCAACATTATACTTGAAGCAACTTTATGCCAATTCAAAGGACACTCAACAGTTTTTTTTTTTTTTTTTTTTTTTTTTTGCTGCACTTTTTCTTGTGTTTTTACATCCGTTTGGGGAGTTTTGTGCTTTTTTTTTTCTTCATCTCACTACAATTTAATATTTGTACGAAGAAAATGACGAAGACAAAGACCAAAGACAGGAAGACAGGACAGAAGCAACGCAACGACTCAATGCAATTAATCAAAATGCTGGCCGCGCGAAAGTTCCTCCAACTGCTGCCAAAACGGAACTTGGAACTGTCTTACTGGCAGTCGGTATACACTACCCCCTCACACATACACACACCGCCACCACAAGCCCCTCCATTGCCGTCATTTGCCGACTCTGCAGCAAGCCGACTTTTGTGTGTAAGTAGTGCAGCCATAAAACGCAATTCATGAGAACGACAGGAAACAAAACTAATTATCGTTATAGCAATTTTTGTATTCCCTCTCCCTCTCTCTCTCTCTCTCTCTCTCTCTCTCTCTCTCTTTCTTTTGGTCTCTGTGTTTCTCTGTCTCTATCTAAGTATTGCTCTCGCTTATACGCTTTCTTGTCGAGTGTGTGCATGGAAAGGAGACGAAGAAGAGTGTAGTGAGACGGCAAAGATGGAACAAGGAGACGGCATATTTATAATTACTGTTTGCACACTTAACGAAGACGCCAAGAAGCACAAGAAGGCCAAAACATTGAAGCTAAAAATGAAGCAGAAACTGAAACTGAAACAGAAACAGAAGCCGCCGATGCTAATGTTGATGTTGAAGCTGAACCTAAAGATGAAGCTGAAGCCGCAGTAAACGCGACAAAATTTTTGAAACTTCATTTTCCAAAATTTTTGCTCATTAATCATGGGAAAACAGGCAACGACGACAAGTAGGTGGTCTCTGTAGCAGGTGGATTCCGTCTCAGTTAGAGGGGTGTGGCATAAATTTCTTTGCGTGTATGTAAGTGTGTATTTGTTGGCGTGTCTTGTAATACTTTGTCAGCCCCAAACACGCAAGAAACCATGAACCACAACAAGGAAAAAAAAAAGAAAGAAATACAAACGACAAGAACAAAAAATTGTCGCAGAAATTCTTTTTTGTTGTAAGGCTTACAATTTTCCCTATATTTTTTCAAGTTTCAAAGATTGTTATATAACACAAATATATATATATATATATGGTTTAGTTGATATATATGTATATGCCGACATAAGTTGACCTTTAACTGTTTGGCAAAAGGAATGTCCTGTGACCTTGTCATACTTTTATTAGAAATTCAAGTGACAAGTAAAGAGCTTTTTAGAGTTCAGGAATTTCTATAGAATGATGCTGCAATAAAATGCAATTTATTAACCATTATCTTTATGATAAATTGTATTAAAAAATTAAATAAGATGTTTAAAGTGGAAATGTGGAATTTTGTGTTAAGTAGACGAAAGTTAGCGTTTGACACAAAGATATTTATATATATATATATATTTAAATGAAAAACAAATTGATTTATTTTATAGGGAAACATATCTGTTAATTAAGTTTTAAGCCCTAGTCTATATATTAATTAATTATTAATTCATTATTAATTTTGTGCTGTTTCTTTCAATTTTTGAGTCAACTATAATCCTAAATCAAACTAACCTAATTCAAAATTCTCTAACTCGAACATAAACGTAATGGTAGCAGCGTTTCAAGTTCCCACGAGAACTTCCTTAACGCAAAGTTCTTTCGTAAGCCAAATTCTCAAATCTCTTTCTTAATTATCTCACAATGAAGATCAAAACTACTTTCAAAAAATCATTTTTGAGAGATTTTTCTCCATATTAAATTTGTATTTACAAACTAAAAGTAAACCAACTAACTAGCATTATATGGCCTTAAGCAAAGTGGCATCCTTTTTAGTACAACAAACAAAACGTTAATAAACTTTTTCTTTAACAATATTAATTATTTTCATTAAACTAAAATAGTATAATTATGTGAAGAAAAGTTAAGAAAAATTGTAGTTTAATAATTTTGTAATATTATTATTAAACAATATAGGAATTTTAGGGTTAAAAAATATTATTCAAGTCTTTGTAACTCGAATTTTTTCGAGGGCACTTTTGGAACTTTAAATTAGAAAAGTTTGAAAATATAAAAATATATAAAATTTTTAATAATTTTATTTATAATTTTTTTAATAATATTTAACAAAAAATAAACTTTATATTATATAGCTACATAAATATAATATTCTGAAAACTTATATAGTAAAACTAGCAAAGACCACCGCTCAGCTATGGAAATTATCATTATATTATGATAAGAGTAATAAATTTGGCTATTTAATAATCGATGTTAAGTTTTTAAAAACTATCTCTAATGAATTTTTATCAAGTATATATCTATATCTATGTATGTATGCCTGACTATCATTTTTAAAAACTTTTAAGATACAAATTTTTGAATATATATTTACCTTGCTGCATTTTATTAGTAGGGAATTCAATATCTTCATTTTTTTAAGTTTTATAAAAATTTCATCAATTATTTTTACAGTGAGAAAGCCAAAGCAAAGGCAAACTGTTAACTGTTTTTTATATAGCTACATATCAGAGACTATAACAGATATATATAAATAAAAAAAATTTGTATATATTTTGTTCTTTTTATTTCGTATACATATAAATCATCAATGCTTTCTGTTCTATATACCATATATGGCCATGGGGTATAAAGGTATATTAAGTTCTACAAATTGTATACAACTTGTATGAGAAATTAATGGCAAAGATATATAAGATATATAACTTCCATAATCGTTAACTATCATGTAATTGAATATTGTTTCTTTTAAATAACAAATTTTATTGAAAACGAAAGAAACTTTACTTAGACTAGGTGAAATAATTATTAATTATCATAAAATAGATTCAATTCTTGATTCTTAGCTAATTATTTAGGGTATTTTATAGTCGTTGTATTGTCTTCAAGTATTGTATTTTTATATTCCAACCAGAGAACTCATAAAAAAAAGAGAGAACGAAAAAGAAAGAAATGGAAAAGCAAAAGTAAAACCCCAAATTGTGTGGGCAGTAAACTGGATAAAGCGACGATGTTGGATGTTGGATATTGTATAACCTCAACCTGTTGTTTCAGCGCTTCTTTTTATACCTTTTGTTTCTTTGGAATTGTTGTAACGGCGAGAAAAGTGGAGAAGGTAGAGCATTTAATGCTCATGTGGACATAATACATACACACATACATACATATGTGTGTCTCTGTAAGGGTGTATGTGTGTGTATGTCTGGTGCTGTGACTTAAGCTAAGCCGATTTTGTTCATTTCACTTGATTTGAGCCCGACTTTGTTTGTTGTTTATATTATTTTTTTTGTCTTTTGAATGCTTGAAAGTAGGGAAATGCGCCAACTTTCAGCACATTAGAATTGCCAAAGGCAATGACTTTGTCTTCTTAATACATTTATAATTGAATTTAAGAACTTAAGGCAAAATCAATCAATTCAATTTGCTTATTAAGTACAACAATGTTTCAAATGTTGCGTAAAAAGGATAATCATTTAAATGGCAATTCAACAGTCAAGATGATTTATTAAGCAGTAAGCCAAAACAAACCTTTTTTTTTTTTTTTTTTTTTTGAGAGCCATTTGAAAAGGTTAGCAAATGTTGGTAGAACTAAAGGAATACTTATGGACATTCGTTGTATTTTATTTGGTGTAAACTGCAAGATTGTTACTTACTTTTTTATCATTGTTGCAGACTTTATTTATGATACTTAAAGCTTGTAAAATTGTTTCCTTAACTACAACGGGCAAGAAAATTAGTTTTTCTTTCGATTTGCCAATATTTTCGGTTGACCAAATTTGAAAATTGTTACGCCTGCATCTAAATTTTGATGTGATATGTCCATTAAACCGATTAGGATTTTATGGCTGCTTCTATACCTAACACATATATTCCTTAGCTTTCTCCTGGCCCCTGCCGGTTACTTTAACCGTCAGGTCCAGTCTGTTGTCAACTTTGGGCTCAGTGTTCAGTTGAGTGTTAAGCGTTTTAGCACACATGACTAGTAGAGCAACAGGGGAATATGGAGTGGTGAATGGAGGGACAAAACGGCTTTTGGGCATTTTCCACATTATGCATCGAGCAAGGCGCAGGGCAAACAAAACGGCCACTGGCCAAGGGCCTTTGGACGATGGACGATAGAGAAACCTGCCTGTTTACTATGCTTTGACATGGCTTCCATTGCTGCTCCTGCTGCGTATGAGCAATTAATTGAACTTGCTCGTAGAATCGACTAAAAGGGGACTAAGCACACACACATACACACGTACATACACATAGCTTGAAGGACACTGGAAAATAAAAAGAGAAAAAGAACTTGCGGCATGCCCAATAAATTCACTTAAACCATAAAACAAAAATTGCTCCCCTCTCTACAGTTTTTTTTCCACATAGATTCGATTTAATTGGCATTGATTGTCACTGCAAAAAAAAAAAAAAGAAGCATAAGCCATACGAAACGAAAACTTTCTGTTTGATCTTATAGATAAAAATTTATACATAAAAGGTAAATGTTAAAAAGTTAAATTTCATTAAAATACCAAATTAAGAAATTTTAGTTTAAATAGTTTAAGTATTTACTACTTATATACCACATCATTTAGGTAAATTTCTCAATTACAAACATTATATAAAAAAAGAGTTGCTTAACATAAGTTAAACTCAAGAAATTTCTGTAACTTAACATTCACATTAACTGTAAGCAGCAAATCAAATATTAACATTCTATTGAAATTAAGACTGTTAAAACTGATTCTGTTGGGACTATGTTTCTCTAATCCTACAACAAAGAAAAGCTAGCTAATAGAAAAATTGATTTTGAGGAATCGAAAACTATGAAATATAAAAGTTTGTTTTGTAGTGTTTTCCAAAAACCGCTTTGTGGTGTAATTCGAAAACAAATTGTCAGTGATTTGGCCAAAAGCGAAAAACAAAAAGCAGACGATTCCTGTAAAGAGTCCTGTACACCCAATCTCTACTCCGAGTGCGTATGTGTGTGCCATGTTTGTGTTAGGGAAAACGTTTTGTGCACCTTAATTGCGCCACAAATACGTGAAATGCCAGCGAAGTCTGCGTAAATCTCTTTGCTGGTGCGGTTTGGTCACGCTGGATGCTGGCTGAATGCCTCACTGCTTGACTACCTGAGTGCCTGAGTGTCGTCTAGCTGTATCACTGATTCCAAGCTTGAGCTGAAGGCCCATCCAACCGTACGGTGTAAGAATCCTAACTCTCTCGCCACATGGTCGCACAACATGGCGTATAAAGTAAAGGCCGTGTTTGTGCAATAACCAAAAACTAAAAACGAGTATGGTACGTGGGATGTAGATCCATGTGGATGAATGTGGAGAAATGTGGATATTTGTGTAAATGGGAAACGGGAAACAAAGTGAAACTTGAAAACGTTTTGTAAGCGCTCATGTCACCAACTACTACTGTTACTCCTTCTCCTTTAACCAACTCCATTACCCGCTTTGTGTAACTGACAGTTGAAGGGAGAAAGTTTGTCATTTAACTGATTTGGCAAAGGGAACACAAAAACTTACACTAACTGAGTGAACAAATGGCCATGTGTGTGTGTGAGTGTGTATGTTTGTGCTACATTTATGATTGCATTATTCTGAAAAACAGCTGAAGTTGATGACCAACAACAAGAGCAACAGGAATAGCAACATCAACAGCTACAGCTGCGTAAATTTGCATAATTCCACAATGAGCTGTAAGCTCTCAACTGGAGTCGAGTCGGCTGTGCTCTATCTGACAGCCAAACTTGTGACAGAGTCTACAAGTGAAACACAACTACGCCGACAAGGACACACAGGATACAGGACACGGAGGTACAGAAGCACAAAACTGGTTAACTCGGGAGAAACTGCCAACTGGCGGACCAAAAAGTTTAAACCGAAACTCTATGTTTCCCCATTTTCCTTTCTCTAATTTCGGGCTTTTTCTGTTTTTATTGTAAGTGCGGACTAGAAAGTTTTCCCGCCTTGTAAATTATGTTTTCCTTCAGTGTTTTTGGTTTAGGCCAAAGTAGATTTATCAGTTGCAACAAAAGAGATGACTTTTGCATTAAGCTGTCGGACAAGTAGATATGTACATATATTCGTGCATTTGTGTGTGTGTGTGAAAGGATGTGTAAGAAGTGAAAAGGTTGCTTTTAGAAAAGGAAAAGGATATTGTTACTTTATAACAGTTAACAGTTAACACTTGAAACTCCCATCTCAATGTTGATATGAGCAGATCTTCCAACAATTGTTTTGGTAAATATAGTATTGTTGGTAATATTGAATTGTTTCGGTTTAGATATAATGAAATATCCCTATATTTACAATTTAATTGCTTAGTTTGTTTTTGCTTACTTAGTGTTTTCTTTTAGAGTTTAACATTTTGCTGTCTGTTAATATTAGCGTTAAATTAATGTTAATGTTAAACGATCGCTGTTAGTGAAAATTTCTTGATCTTTACATTTTAAGGTGACCGCTTATCATTATGCTGCTGTAAACTTGGGTTGGATTAAGAAAGAAAAGCTTAATTCAAATAGTTGGTCTAAAGAAGCTCAAAAGATTGAGTAATCAATTGTTTAAATATATGTTATGAGGTTCCAAGTTAACTTAACCCAATAAACTTTGATAAACGTTTCTAATGCATAATAATAGCAATAAAATATTCCAGTGATTCATTATAAGCAGTGACACAGCAATATTAATATTATTTATTATCACTGTTAAACCAAATGTCTCCTCATAGTCAAACACCATGTATATAGGGTATTTTGGTTTGTGTTACAATTTGGGCACAAAACTCCATTTAGTGCTGCTTGTGCAGACTTTATATACCAATCACATGTCCTTGTCGTACGCTTTATCTGTGTCTGTGCCTATGCCTGCCTATATCCAATTTGCCAGATTGCAAAAGAGACAGAACAAGAACAACAATAACAACAACAACAACACTAACCACGAAAAAGGGACACTTTAGTCAAGAGGAACAAGGACAAAAAGCAGGGTAAAGAAGAAATGTATGTAGTAGAGCACCAATGGGGCACAAACAGTTACTCCACTTGTCGTTCTGAATACATTCTGTTGCTTTACACAGTGAAAATGCCAACGCTTTACACATCGATTAGCCAAATGGAACATGTGTTTGTGTTCTCCTGCCACTTCTTAAACCGATTGCTTTGTGCTTTAAGCACAATTTGTAGCACACATTTTCCAACAATTGAAGAAACATTATTAATATTTCCCACAGACATTGTCTGTATACATTAGAAAGGAGGCTGGGCGTGTTAGAAGATGGTAAAAGTATGAGGAAGCGACCACAAACATAAATAAATCACTTGGCTGTCAACGGTTTTTCACAATTTTACAAGCTGTTGACAACATCTGCCAACGAATCGATTTAATTAAATATTAATCTCTCTGGCAGCCATCAAACACTAAGCCTTTACATCACCCAACAGGGACCAGGGACCAGTCAACATTCTAGTGTCAAAGTTCATCTCTTTAACATGGCGCTGATGGGACTGCACAATCATAATAATACAATAATTCCCATTGCCCAGCCCACAATATATTGATTATTAATTTCCATTTCAGTTACGTGTAATAATAACTCGTCGACAAGTGGAGCAACAATATAAAAAAAAATATATATATATAAAAAAGAGAAGCGAACCTTATCCACACACATACACACACACGCACATACAAAATTCAAGGACACTTAAATGGAATTTTGCTACGTGCAAAAAAAAAAAAAAAAATAAAAGTAAAACGAAAGAAAGACTGAGATAGAGAGTGAGCTTGGAACCAGAGAGTATTGGGCCAGGACCCAGACAATGTCAATGGCGAGGATTTTTCCTTTTTGCCTTTTCTCTTTTCGTCCCTTTTTTCGGGGGGTTTTGTTTTTTTTTTTTTTTTTTGCTTTTTGGATGGTTTTTATTTTGATTTTTGTTTTTTGTGTCAGGGAACAGATGGGCCGCAGAATGAAATTTTATAGGTAAATATGCTTGCTATTTCGGTCTAGAGAAACAAAGATACGAGAAAGGAGAATTCGCTGTAAATTTAAGAGAAAAACCATCTAAATAAATTAATCTCTAAATATAGAGAATTTAAGTTAATAAATAAGCATCAACATGTATGTACATTTAGATATATAAAAAGAATCGAAGATATAATATTATGTTAAGATCTTCTTAAAATTTATCCAAGTAATGTTTAGTCCTTAATGGGTGACCTTAGAGCTTTCTGTAAAGCAGCATTTCTTATATTAAAATGGAAAATTATATCTTAGATTTAAATTTTAGTCCCAAATATAACTTTAAGTCATCATATCATTGATTTTAAAAAGCGGGAGCATGGTATGAAGAATATAAATATTTTTTGTATGTATATCCCATTCAAACTTTGACAAATAAATGTCCTTCATATACTTATCATTTAACAAGATAAGGAATAGTAACTCATTCTTATACTATACTATACTACTTATACTAGTAAACAAAGTTTAAATGAAACAAACAAAATCGTATGTATCTAAGTGTCTTTCTAAGACTGTACATCAGATAGTGTTTTTTAAAGGACCTGAACAAACCGAGTCTCTATGCATTAAAGTAACTAACTAACAAGACTTATTTATTATATATATATATATATATATATATATATATACTTAAAGACTAAAACTTCCTAAAACCACAGTTTTTAAAGGGTATGCAAATTGGATCATTGAAATTTAGCCTGACTCTAAATATTTTTTTCCAATGATTTCTTTATGCCATCGTTTCTATCTCATTTCCATATCTGCAGGTGGAGTTTGTTTATACATATATATATATAAATATACATATATATATATATATTTATATATATATTTGTATATGTTTGCTACCTTTATGTTTAGCCGCTTACAGGTGACAATCAACCAAGTGGAACGAAAATTGTTTTGTCGGTTTATTAAGCGTATTTCTTTCGAATTTTTAATGCCACCAAAACAACGAAGAAAAATATTCATATATACTCATACATCAATGTATATGTATGAGTATATCTAACTTTTTTGTTGTGATGTTGGCTTTTACCCTAGAGCCATATATTTTATTTATATTTTTCTTTCTTTAGCTTTTTTGTCATTTCGTTTTCTTTTTTTGTTTTTGGTACTACTTTTATTTGTGATTTTTGGGAATATGTTGCAATCTCAACATCATAAAAATGCAAATCTATAGCTGACAGATAGAGACAGAGAGAGAGAGAGAGAGAGAGAGAGAGAGAGAGAGAGAGTGAGACAAAGAGAGTAGGGGGTAATGTTAAGCCGATTTCAATGAAAGTTGGTTTAAGTTTTTACAATTTTTTAACTGCCAACCAATCAGATGGAATATGTTATAAAATACATGTAACATGTGTGCGTGGAAATATTAGCTTATCCTCGGATTGAATGTGCCGCAACATTGTTTTTCCATTTTCCAGCTTTTTTTTTTTTGGTTTTGCTAAAAAAAAAAAAAAAATAATCAAAATAAAATCTCTCTTACAGAAATTCGTACAGCTTTTAAAACATACAAAAATACTAGTCATTTAATATATATATCCCTAGAATATAGAAACTAAAAGCTAAATTCTTTCTTAGACAATACAAAGAATATTTTCAATCAATTTTATTTTAGAATATTTTGAATTTTTTATATAAGAATATAAAGAACTATAGCAGAATAAATATTTAAAACTGTAAAGTTTATAAGTGACAGCAAAAGAATTCGTTTTCTAACACTAACATTTAACAGAACTTGGCCTTTAACATAACGTCAGCCTGTAACAGAGAAACGTGAACATTTTAAAAGCCTTTACTAAAGAGAGATATCCAATCAAACAAAAGCCAAACATTAAGGAAAAATTAAACCACAAAACTTTGTTTAAATGTATACCTAGATAAATATATCTATATATAAAGCTTTAGCACTTAAAATCTAACTTAACATAAACCAATCTCACCAAAATTTAAATTTAACATAAAATTTTCATTGCTTGAAATAATTCCTAACTAAAGAGTTGCTTATTCAAGTATTTTATTTCAGATAACTTTGTTTCTTATTTATACACGCAATGGCAAACAAATTCAAAAACAAACTGCTTTAGATGTAGAGTAATACAAATTCGACTAGGAAATGGTGTCAGCTTAGAGTTTGTGTTCTATTTTTGTTAGTCCAATGAATTCCATTACACATTTTATAGAGTTCCGTGGCGTTTATTGATCAATTTTAGGGAACAATTTGTACGCAATTCTTTCTTTTGGCAAACTTTCTCAGCTTTTGCGACTTTAATATTTGAATTTCGTTTATGGTTCGCCTTCATAAATATTCGCAATAATATGTCTTGCTTTCGTTATGGTTTTTGTTTTGTTGTTGTCTTTTTATTGACAAAACACACACGCACAGAATGTCATTTGCTTATGGCCAAAACAACATAATGCCAAGTGACATAAAACAGATAAAGCGAAAACCAAAAAAGGAAAAGAAAATATATAACAGAAAAAAGGAGAACAGTCTTAAAGGCGAAAAACCACATTGAAAACGAAATAATGGAATAAACTGAAGGAAAAGTTTTCAAGGGCAAATTCAATTCAAATGTCAACTGACGTAACGACAAACCGTCCAACCGACCGAACGACCGTACAAACATAAAAATGCATTTTATAAAAACAATTTTCAACTATTTTCGGTGCCAGGCCATCAAAGCATTAAAAATGTGGCAACAGCAGGGGCAAAGTTCATGCGGCAGTTGTCTGGTTGAATGGGACTCCAACAAACAGGAGCCAGAGTGAAAGAGAAAGAGAGAAAGAGCGAATGAAGGCAAAAGATGTTGCATGAGTTAAGACAAGGGGACAGGGGCTAACGGGTCTGTTGCATCACATTGTTACGGCTGCGGACATTTTAATTAGACTTTAGTGGCTTTTGTGGTCGCCATTGTGTGTGTGTGTATGTGTGTGTTGGCCCAGTTGACCGTTCTATGGACCAGAGTACTAAATAAATTTAAATGACAAACAGGCCGATGTCATCAGTGAGTATGCAGGAGTGGACAAGAGAAAAAAGCAGTAGGGAAATATATTTTATTTTTAAAACAAGCTTTTACCATCACAGCAAATTCTTCACCCCCAATGCTGGTTATTATAGTGAAAAATGCATATAAAAAAATATTAAAAAAAAAAAAAAACCAAAAAAAGAATCGTTTAAAGTTTTCAGAAATATTTGTTTTATTTTTAAAAAAAAACAAAAAAAATTATAAATGAGCACATTTATTTTTCCCTAAAGTTTGCAGTGCATAAATATTTATTTATCAATAGCTTAAAAAATTCTTATCAATCATAACTTGGCTTCAATCATTCAAAATTATCAATCCACAATGAACTCCAAAACCCTTTAAATATTATTACCAAAAGGGGAAACTTTCCCGCCCCTCCTTTTCTTTAATGGTTTTAAAGTGTACAATGATATTCGGTCATCAAATTGTGTGGCATTTTATTTATTTATTTTTTTCTTTTGGTGAGGAAAACTTTTTACAATTTGTTGTTTTTTTTTTGTGGTTTGACAACAAATAAAGAACAAATAGTTTCTGCAATATTTTTCAATGGTCTTTCCATATCGGCTAAATTTAACAACTTATAAAAATATACAAAAAAAAAAAACTGAATTTTTAAATTATATAAACGTTTCCAATGAAGATATTGTGCAATGAAAAAACACTCAATTATCAATTTATTAATTTAAACATTACAAAAATATAAATTCCAATTGGAACAGAAATTATATTTAAAAAAGTATCAATCAAAATTTAAAGGAAATTTATGTTGGTTAAATAAATAATATAAATTATTTAATATATATATGTAGGTGTTTCTAGTTATGATAAAATTATAGATATAGCTTCTCGATTTTATTTTTGCATCATTAAATAAAAAGAAAATTATTCAAATTTACTTTCCTAGCTTAACTAGAAACAAATAGGTAAAATTCTCTTTAAAAATTTATAAAATATTTATTAAAAGTCTCAGAAAAAGGATCCTTTTTTTTGTGTATGGTATATCCTAAGGCACTTCATTATATATCATTATCTTTTTAATGAAAATAACTTTAGCAAAAATTGGTTGTTCAGCGTTTTAAGTTCGGTTTATTGTCCTGCACTTAACGGCCTTCATCAGAATGTTAGTCATTTAGCACACTCGTTTCCGTCATTAAAATCTTGTCACTATTTTGTTTGTTTAACCACAGCTGGTGGATCTACTTGTTGTTTCACTCGCACTTGCACCCGCACCCCGCAAACTTCTGGTCTCTAATTTCATAATTATGAAAATTTCGAACTAATTAAATTCTTTTTACTGTGATTAAATTAACACAAGCTCAACAAACACAGCGACGGGCCTACCCAAAAAAAAAAAAAAAAAAAGAAGAAAAAAATGAAACACAAAATGAAAGTAAAGCAGGGAAAGGAAAAAAAAAGGAAAAAATTGTGAAATAAAATCACGCAAATGTTTTTTATGTCTCCCTCTTTCTCCTCCTACAGTTCTGTCTCTCTCACACACACACACATACACTTTCTCTGCGACGCTCTGCGGCGACACATTGTGTTATGGAGACCCACTCAAAGAGAACCAAGGGAACGGTTGGAGCGGGTATATGGCAGAACTGGTTAGGCTGCAGCTGAGGTTACCGTTACCGCACAGTGGGCATATTTCAATTTAAATATGGAGAATCAGAAGAATGAGAAGAAAATTTATTAATATGTTATACTAAAACAACATTTTAGAAAAGAATTCTTAAAGCAATCACATCTGGCTTACAAATTTGTTTTCCAAACTGTTTTTATATTTTATAAATCATATATTTATCATATACTTTTCACATAATAAGCTTTTATACTTTATGAGACGGTGAAAGTATTTTTATCTTAATAAATTTTTTCCTTATTCAATTATTATACTCGACCCACTGTGCGTCATCATCATTGGGGTCTGGGCGTTGCTTTTATGCTGCCCAGCTGTCAAGTAGATGGGCTGTACCCTTCCCTGAAAAACAGACCCCACCACCGCCCTCACCAGTCACCCAGCCCTGTCTGCTTCATGCCATAATGAATAAATGTCGCATTAATTTGCACGCAGCCCAACGATCTGCGGTGCTTTCGACTGGGGTAAAGGGGGATACATGAAGTGGTATGGCTAGCTTCGGGGTCGCTTGGCACGTTCAGAGCTTTGCACGTTTTTCTTTTAGCTTCCAACAAGAATATAAGAGAGCAAGGAGGGGGTGACAGAGACAGAGAGAGAGAGGGAGACAAACTACACATACAAATAAATCCATGGAATAGCCTTGGCACAAAATTTGTCTACACGTTCGTGTAGGAATGTCATACAAAAGCGCGTAAACAAACTGATCTCCCTTCCGCTACCCTCCACTTATACATCCAATGTACCACGTAACCCTGTTCCTGATGGTGCTACTATTGTACTGTACCACAACTCCTCATCATACTCATCCTGTTGCAAACCAACTAAAGGCTGATACGAGGCGAGTTTTTGGCCATGCCTGCAAATCCTTGCATATGAATTGGAATGCGGATGGCACTGTGACAATGTGCGTCTATCTGTATGTGTGTGTGTGTGTGCATATTTGAATTTTGTGGCACTCTGGAGTTTAATTATTTCGCTTGTAATGAGCATGTTGCATATTTTAGTGGCCCACAACTCAAACCAATGAATTTCCTGCTGTTGCTCCCGTTGCTCATGTCCTCTAGCCGTACGCTTAAGGCTAATTAATAGGGAGATGATGATAGCCCGAGAGGAGTCTGTCCAACCAGGCCATCCAGGCGTATGATTTAGTAGGAGCAAAAGAGATGGAGAGGTAAATGCATTTGCCACTCTTTTATTGCCTACCTACTACTTATCTCCTTCTCTCTTTCTCTCTCTCTCTCTCCCTCTCTCTTTCCTTCTCTTTCTCCCACCCTTTTTATCAGAGACTGTTAATTAACCCATTATGCCTTGTTGACTTTTAACGCCCACTTCTTGAACTATTAACCTTTTGCTCTCACACTCTATCTCCTTTCATCCATGTTTGTCTATTGAATAGGCAGTTTTCGCATAATTATTGTTCAAGTTCCATCAACCATGCAATTTCTTTATATTACCATGGCCAGCACAAAAGTAGGCAACATAAAATTTCAGACATACACAACGGACAACGGTTCGTATAATTGATTCGGTTATCAATAAATAACCATAGAAATTGATATCCATTTAAGAGGTAAACTATGTAAATATAAAATGATTAATGCGCTTGAACTAATTTCAGAATAAGTAGCAATTGATTATGTTTAATTATAATGCACATTAGTTAATACAATATATATGCAGGTGGCAGCTATTATGTGTCTGGTCAGAAAACTGCAATCAATATTGCATTATTATCTCAAGGATTTCTTATTTTTTTTTCTCTCCCCTCATGATTGAAGATTATATTTGCCAACTAGTCACCTGAGTGTACAATATTGGGGAATATTTAAACAATTCAAATCCTATTTAAAAAGTCAATAAGAGATGTTTTCCCAATATATATAAGAAAATAGAAGGTTAAAAGGTTAAGCTATTATCTAACTATTGTTATTACACAGTGTCATGTTTATATTTATTTATTACATGGCACTTGAAGACTAAAAGGACTTTGCCATTGGTCTATTTGGGTATATTTTATTTACATTGTTGCCAATTTTATTCTACATTGACTTCAAATAAAATACTAAATAATTATAACGAAGCAAGTAACCGACTCTGAATATACCCTTTACTTTGTAAGTTATAATTAATATAAATTTATTTTTCATATAATTTAAAACAATTTTGATCTGCTTAAAACTCTACAAACTAAATTTTCTAGCTCAAATTTTTATAGTTTTCAAGATCATGTTATATATCTTACAGTGTCTTAAATATACCCTTCTAGAATATGATTACAGGGTATTTCAAATTAATTTTCATTGCCAATTTTAGTTATATTTTGTGATGATAATTTTCATATGTTGCTTTAATTATCAAAGAAAAGTTGCAGCCGTTTTTTTTAAATTTAAATAGAGTCGAGAATTGAATGAAATATGCATACATATTATATATATTAGGAAAAGAATTTGCACAAACTAATAAATTTTTATTTGCGGTCAGAGAGTCCATACACACGAACACACACACACACTTAACCACATACAAAGATGTGCATACATACATTTACACAAATATATTTGTATGTGAGGAAAATTCTTTGCTGCCATTTTATTTTAATTTTGAATTTGAGTTCCCCAAATGGTAATTCCTTCAGTCAATGACAGAGCATAAAGAGGCCAAATAAAGAGTAAGAAATGGAGAGAAATAAGAGAAGAGAAAGCTAAAGGAGGGGCCTAAGAGAGAGAGAGCGAGTGTGAGGAGAATGGAAAGGCAGAAAAATTCTTGTCTATTCAAGTATAAGTAAAAACCAATTTTTTTTTTCAGGTCATGTCATGCATGGGAAATATTTCAATGGCCAGACCATTCACACACACACACACACACACACACATACATATGTATGCACATACATATATAGAAAAACAAAGTGGAAGCCAATTCAAGCACCTTACTGTTATTTAAGTAAAAGCAAAAAAAAAACCAAAACCAAAAATGGTAACAGGGGATAAGAAATGGTGGTGGCTATGATGTGGATTGGGATGGCATATATGCATACATAGAACTTACATATTAACATACATAGATATAAGAAAATGTTCTTGAAGTGCCATTTCTATCTCTCTCTTTCTCTCTGTCACACTGTCTGTCTTTTTGTCCATGACGCTTCTATATGTCTCTTTGGACATTTTACATACAAATACATTTATACAATGCACTAGCATTTTTTGTATACCTAAGAACTTTAGCATCTCCCCTTCTTGTTCTTGTTCTAGATTTCAATTTACAAGAAGAGGCCTCTATACCTGAGGACATATTTGACCAGCATGATGGCGACATTGAGGATGATGCAGCTTCTGTTCCTTCAACTGATGATGAATCCGATGCTGATATTGTAAGTAAAGTCCACAGGCTATATAACCCTATATATACATATACATATGCATTTCTACATACTAACATATCCTTCTAACAAGCCCCCAAGTGTTGGGAATGAGGTCTCCAGTCTCCATCAAACCACATATATAGAGAATGGGAGTAACCAAAGTGGTCGGTAGTCCGAGATTTTGTATCCATTGAAATTTCTATTCTATCCCACAATGCGGATAGTCCAAGTCAAATTACTTTCCTCTGTATGAATAGAAGGCCCTGAATTTGCCACCCAAGAGCACAAAAAAAAAAAAAAAAAATAGAAAACCAGAGAAAAAATAAAAGATGTGAATGCTGTAGATGATGGGCAAACTCAACATGAACAACCAAAATACATGATGGCCCTTCCAGTATAAAGTTCATAAAATGCGATGTGCAATATTTTAGCCAAATTACAGAAACCAGAAATGAAAGATTTTCAAACAGTAAAACAAAAAAAAAAATATCAAGATAACCAAACAATCCATCATACAATTGTTACCAATGGAGAATGTGTTGACCATGTCTTTAATTGTACTAAAACCTAACTGAAAATTAGATAAACTAACTAACTAACTTACTTTAAATGTTATTATTGTCTTTGTAACCTTTAAAAACCGATACTGATTTGTTTGTAGGATATAAAAGGAATCATTAAAGAAAAAACCAAATTGAATTAACACTCTTTCATAATTTGATCTGTTTAATCTGATTTTCCAAGTATACAAATTTCGATTGTTTCTTCTTCCTTTTTTTTTCATTTTTATTTTGGCAATCTAATCAGTTCAGCTGACAACTAAAAACTTATTCTTTGAAACTTGTCCTTTATTGCACCACATGTGTCCCCATTCTGTAGGGTTCCCCGTCTCCTCTCTACATTGATGCACTTCAACCTATGCTGCATTGTCTTTTTACATGGCTCACTTGTTTTCTTGTTTTTTTGGTCTTTCTTGCGTTTTTGTTCATTGCAGATACTTGAATCTCAAAGGCCCACTTCAAGGAATTTCAGTGTTTACCTAGAGACAGCCAAGAAATATCCAAAGAACAACTACAAATTGAGAAACAATAAAGAGGCGAATATAAAATCCACTAGCAATGCGGATGATGGACAAAGGGAGATGGCAAAGGGTATGGGGCAGTCGGACGCGAACTTTGGTCGAAAAAGTTTTGCGTATAAAAAATTGAAGAACATGCACGAACAGCAGCACAAGCAGAAACAGAAGCAGGATAAGCAGGACCAAAAGGACAAGCAAAAGGACGAAGATGAGTTGGTGAATAAAGAAATACAAGAGCAGGAAGAAGAGCAGGAGAAGCAAGAAGAGGAGGAAGTGGAGGAGGAGGAGGAGGAGAAACATCACCAGCAACAGCAACAGCAACAACAACAGCAACGGCGGCAGCTGTTTGATTCTATTGAAATATTCAATGAACGAAAATTTAATAAACCTTCCATAGTCGAAACAGAACATGAGAGGGAGCGGGTACAAGAGACGGAAACACAATCAGAGCATGGGCATGAGAATGATGGCGATATTTTGGCAATTGGTGATATTGAAGACAATTTTGATAGTAATGATAAAGTGGGCAATGTTGACAATGATGAATTAGCAACGACTTCAACTTTCGCAACAATAACAACAACAACAATACCGACAACAAAATATACTCCTTTGGCTACCCCCAGTACAATCACCATAACCACTAGTACCAAACCCACCAACATCGCTTCAACCCAAATCCCTTTTATCGGCAAGAAACTGAAGCGTCGATATTATGATCTCAGTTTTATCCCATCAAAGACAGCTGAGACGACTGAAACTGACACTGAGGATAACGATGGGGATAAGGATATCAAGTCGGATGATGATAATGACGATGAGAATAAAGATGAGCAGCAAGATTTGGCTGTAGGTGAATTGCATTACTATGATGCTAAGCAAAATCTAGAGCATAAATTGCCCAACAATTTGCCAAGCTCTCAAAATCAGAATCGTACAAATATTGAACGATTTGTCGATGATGATTACTCGGAACAGGAACCGCCACAGGATATGGATAAGCCACAAAATATGGCTTCATTTGGCCATTATTATCAACAGGGTAAGTTTTTGCATACACTGAAATTAAATATCAAATATCCATATATGTAGCATACTTTTTTGGGCAAAATAAAATTTGTATCCAAAAAAATGTAGAAACTATATATATATCATGTTATTCAAGAAAAATACACCATAAATTATTTTAAAAAAATGTAAAATTTAAAAATTTTAATACAAATCGATTTAATCTTTAATTTGTAGCCGAAAATTTGTATTAAAATGAAATGCAAAAGTATTGATCCTTTCATGGAAATTGAAACCTATTGTAGCACAATGATTTTCAAATATTTTTTGCTACACTGTGTTATAGACACCCACACAAATACACACGCTCACTTACACACACTCACACAAATACAATTCAAGCATTCGGTAAGGACTTTGGATTGGGATTTCGCTTTGCAGTTTTTGGATTTTCCATTTATTTTTTTCGTTTTTTTTTTTTTTGTCAGTATTGGTCAAAACCATGGCTTTGTGTGGCATTTACTATCAAAGTGCGTATGTGTGTTTAAGTGTGTGAGTATAGAATGTGTGTAAGCCAAAAGTTGAAATTTACGAATGCCAACAGCACAAATCTCTAGGGTGTCGCCCAAGCTCTCTGTAGTTCTACAGTTCTCTTTGCCACATGCTAAAACAAAAATCTTTTTAATGCAAGTGTAAATGTTCCAATTGGAATTGAAGGAAGAGGCCAGAAGTGAAATGTGTGTGTGTGTGGGTGTGCGTGTATTGTGGGTCGTAATTAGTTTATGTGCTAGAGCTCCATTTGGCAATGGTAAAAAACAGAAAAAAAAAAGAAAGATAAGAGAAGAGAAGTGAAAAGCAAGAACCTTATGCAAATTGTGTCTGCTACTCAAAAATCAAACGGCATAAGCTTTAACGCCAAAAGCAAAAAAAAAAAAAAAAAAAAAATCGGAAAAAAAAAAATGGAAATGGAAAGGAAATTCCCCCGAGAATGGGACTCGGGCGAATTTTATTACAAACTGTTGGAGCTGTCTCAAAAACAAAAAAAAAAAAAAACACAAAAAAATGAACTTTGTGTCTACATTGCCGGGCGGCAGTATTGGAGCCCAGCTAAATACGTGCCTGGACTGCCAGTGAATTGCTGGATGGCTCTACCATGGTTTGCTTCCTCATCTTAAGCCAGTTTCGGTCAGTTTTGGTATATACTATGCTGTATATGTGTGTATGTGACGTGTGTGTGTGTGTGTGTGGGTGTTGCTTGTTCAGCTAACGAGAGGTGGTTTAATACTTTTAAATTCTTTTAAGTTCTCAAGCGTTTCATTAGCCTATGAGAACTTGTGTGTGTTTAAAACTACTTAAGATATTTGGTGTGGGTTTTTAGTGAACTTGACTAAAAGAAAATAAGACAAAATTTGCCTTACCGGTAGCCATAATAAAGGCAAAAGGGCGTAGTTAGTTGAGTGTATTGCAGTTTATATATAAAATTCTATTTACTTTATGCAACTACAGAACATTTTGTAATCAATTACATTGGGAGTAATGAAATAACTTTTCATTTGGTCAGTTATAAATCATTTGGGTCTGTAAATTTCTAGAGTGAACCTCGCCCAGCTATTGTATTGTTCGTGGCCATGTTGCCGCATTTTTATGCACAATCAAATGAAATGAATTGTGGCCTTATGGGCAACGGGATTTTGTGGTCTTAGAAATATATATATATATGTATGTATGTATGGATGAATGTATATATGTGTTAGTATGTTTGTCTTAGGGGAAGAGGAGTGAAGGTGATGGTCGGATGCGGGACACGGATACGATTTGTAGTCCAAAAGCCTAATAGAAATCTATTACTTCCGAGCGAGCGCGTCGTGCCGAGACTTACAATATTTTTACCATTTCTCATTGCAGATGCCATGACAACGACAACAGCTACTCCATCCCATCTTGATGGTGGTGCTTCAACACCCTATCCGTATCCCTATCCCTCACCCTATCCGCATTCACATCCGCATTCCCCCCTTTATCCCACAACAACTTCGGCTTTTGAGCGTTTCAAGGCCTTGCGGCGTAGCAATCACCGCAATGGACACAAGAGTCATAAGAAACGGTATAAGGATTACTTGAGGCATCATTCAACAGCTACGGAAACCCTTAGTAAGCATATGCAAAAGCTACGCAAGGATCAGGAGAAACAGCAACAACAACAGCAACAGGATATATCTCATGCAGCACCGATTTTTGCATTAGGCTTACGACCACAACGTCCAACCGTAATGACACCAAAGCCATTTTACGAAGGACAAGTGAATTACTATGATCAGGCTCAAGATATTGAATCAGATGAAGATCTGGAACATCATACGGAAATGCAACGATTAATAGCCCACGACAATGGCAATTGGTATCGACGCATTAGTCCTGTTCTAAGAAATGGCATCAAGACCACTCCCAACGGAGGCGAACAAACCTCCACATTGCGCCATCATGTGAAGCAGCAGCAGCAGCAACAGCAAGACCATCATCATCATCATCATCACCATCATCACCATCAGCATGGACATAACCAACATCAACATGGTCAGCAAGCGTATCATCATTCTAAGCATAAGCAGCGTTTGCCCAATCCATACCAAAGAAAGCTATCACCACCTCCTCCACCACCGCCACCACCACAGCCACCATCATCGCCGTCATCGGTAACGCCACCGCCAGCCCCACTACCACCACCCAAACAGCAATTGGGCCATCAAATCACCGAACTGGAACAACTGGAGCGCTACTATGCCAAATGGCCGCATCTGGCTCGTGTACAATTTCAGGTGAGAATGGTAAATGGGTAAAAGAAAGACATAAGAAACAAAGCAGACATCCTTAATGTTTGTATATCCTTGCAAATAATTCATCTTGACCAATCAGACTTCCGGGCTTAAGGCCTTAGTTCATCTAAAGGACATATTCCTGGAATGGGTGCTAAAGAACTTGAATGAATTCTATATTGAGTCCAAGTTCCTAGATTTTTTTCTGTAGTTTTTTTTCTTTCTCATTAAATTGCTAAAAATCAAAAACTTTCATATTTTTGTATATTAAAAAACTTTTTAATAAAATGTTACCCATTCTGTGGTTTTACCTTTTATATATAATTATATCAATTGGCTAACAAAAAATGAAGAAAAACTTTTATAGAATATAATGAATACGCAAAATTTTTAAATAATTATTTCAAGTATCAAAAATTTTCTATATAAAAAATAACTTATTTAATATTCGTCCTTTGCATGACAAGTAACTAGGTAAAACGGAAGTATAACATTATTTTTTTTGCCAAAAAATTTAATTTAGTTGCTAACTCAAATATGCAAGTTTAACCAGTTTAAAAGGGGCCATTAGGTCCAACAAACTAATGATTAAAGTTTTATTGTAAATACAATACAAATTAAAGATAAATTTAATAAGTCGAAAAGTGTGAAATACAAATGAAACATTGAAATCCAAAATATTATAAACTATTCCATAAACTGGACCTGATTTTAAACTAATTTCATTAATATTTCTAAGTATTGAAGTTTAAATAAGAAAGATATCAAATCCTAACCAATTGCTATCTATATCGATATCCATATTAAACCAAACATATATAGGTATATAATCTAGAAACTCTCATGCTAGTTATCGATTTCAGTAAGATATAAAATACTGTAAACCTTTTGGTAATTATGATTACTTAGTTTAATTCAATCCAATCCACATTTCCATTTTTTTTTTTTTTTGTCATTTTATTAATTTGATAGATCTACGATGAACATTATCGTGAATCGCATCCCGATTTGTATCCAGACTATGAAGAGGATTATGAAACAGCTGCAGAGATGGAAGAAGCCCAGCAGGAACATGGCGATGAGGCAAATTTGCCACCATATATCAAGAAATACAATCGAAGGAATAAGCAATTGCTCAATCTCCTAGAGGGTACACTACCACCGCCGCTGCCACCCCCATTACCAACAGCAGCGGCTGAGATCGGCTCAAGGCTAACATGGAGTAAATCGATACTACAGCCGGGGCTACATCAATCAGCACCGGTTGTGCCTTCATCTTTAGGCATTCATCTGGATGATGATTATCTAAAACAGAAGCGACGACGATACCATCAACAGCAGCAACAGCAGCAGCAACAGCGAGAGAATCTCTTTGCCCAGCAGCAGCAGCAGCAAAGGAGCAGCACCACAACAACAATGATGAGTCCAACAGTTGCATCATTGGATATCGTTACCAGCACGGGAATGCCTAATCAATTGCCCGAAGATGATCTAGAGCAGGTAGCCATTCCCTTTAATTATTGGAGTAACCACCGTGTGGTACACGCAACCGGTGATGAAACAGTGGGTGGTGTCACATCAACGGCCAAGCCAGCATTATTTAAACTCCCCTCGTATCCGGCCATTACTAGCAGTTTTCTGGGTACGCCGCGTAGTCGCAGTCGCAGCGCTCAGTTTGTGGCCAATGTCTCGGGTAGAGGTCAGAGTAGTTGGCGTCAATTGACATCCAACTCGCACTCGGACACAAATGCAGATGCCCACAATGGAACAATGCGACGCATTGCGGCCTCGCCGCCATCATCTCCGCTCAACTCCTTTGTCTATCATCGTGTGGACGATGGCATTGACAGCTCTTCGTTGCCATCATCTGCCTACTCCTCCTCCTCCTCCTCCTCCTCGTCCTCGATACTATCCAGTCGCAAACAGCGTTTGCCCTTTGTGGCTATCACAGATCGCCGACTGGAGACTTTGGGTAGCAAGAAACTTCTCGCTGAGCGACACAAAGACTTTGAGCAGAATCACTTTCCGTTGCCTTAAGCCCCAAAAAATTTAGAAGAAAGAGAGAAAGAAATTATTGAAAAAAACCAAAAAATAAAACAAAAATTGTTTAAAATGAATGAGAAATGCAAGAAAAATCTATGCAAAGGGAAAAATGCAATGGAATAAAGAGTGAAAGGGGATAAAACAAATATTTTCTATTTTCACTTTTTAAAAAAAACGTTTCAAGTAAATGCTTAATATCATCTTTCGACTATCAATTAAAAAATATCTTAACTAGATTTTTGCTGTTATTTATGAATCTTATCTATGAATTGAACATATCAAAAATTGTGAAAAAGTTGAAAAATTAGCAAATATATTTAGTTATTTTTTTTTTAAATTAAATTCAAATATGGTTTTATTTTTTCACTTAACTCAAAAATATATTTTTTAAAACATTTCTTTTACCCCAAATCAATCAATTTGTTACCATTGCAATTTCCCTTGCCTCTTGTAGAACTAAGTTTTTTTTCGTGGCCGCTTTTGGTTAAAAAATAAATTTATTTAATTTTTCTTTTGTTGATTTTCTCAATGAAAATGGATGAAAAAAAAAATATATATATATATATGGAAGAACATGTCTTTTATTTTCTTCGCTATATATATATATTATATATCTAGAGATAATTGTCATCTGTGTTTCAACTTATTTGTTGTAATAAAGATAAACGTGCATATATCTTCAAAAAGAAAATTAAAATAAAAATAAAAAAAAATTAAAACTACAGCGATAAACGTTTTAGGCAAGTAAATCTATTAAAAAAATATATAAAAAAAATAATAAAAATAAAAAAAAAAAAATTAACAAGAAACTTAATGTAAGAAAAAATGAATTTTTTTTTTGTATGTGTATGATAGCAAAATGACACCAATGTGGCAATTAGACAGATCCACACACACACACACACAGACACCTACACCTACACACACACACACAACCAGCGAGCTGCATTTGCTGTTTCATTTGCTTTGTATGGTAAGAATGAAATTATAAATGATAAAATTGCAAATATTAGAAGAAATAGAAATAGTCTTTTGTCCCCAATATTCTGCACGCATCATCAAGAAATAGGTTTCAAAATTCAAGCAAATCCAAACACCAAAAGAAAATAAATAAAAAATCTATATATTGTATATTGTAGAGAAAGTCAATGTTAAAAACCACAAAAAAAATATTAAAAGAATTAAATAAACAATGAAGAAAAATTCATATAAATACAAATACTTCTATTTCATTAGCCAGGCAATACAATATTTATATCATTTAATGCAATAAATTCATTAAACATATCAAAATTCTAAACTAAAAAAATTTGATATAAAATTTTAGAAATTTTCTTGAATTATTTTATTGTTTATTAAGCACATTATTTATTGGAAAATATTTAAAAATTATTAATTATTAAATTATTACTTTGTCTTGGTATTCTAAGGTAAAGTCAATGGAAATTTTCTATTTGAAGCAAACTTTTTTTATTATTAAAAATAAAGTTTTTTAATTTCAAAACTAGTAACAAATTTACTAAACATTTTTCAATGCTCTAAAAAAAACTTATTTTAAATTTAAAAATTCTTAGCATGTCCTGATTTTTAATTCATGATTCATTAATCCATGATTTTTAATTAATTTATTTAGCCAAGCGTAAATTTTTGTTGTCTAAACTAAATTATTTGGCCATCAGAAAATAAAATTCAATCACATTTAAAGCAGCACAAAAACAGATCACAAAGAAAGAACTAGAAGAAACCGCCACAAAGAAATAAAAAAACAAACGAAACGAGCTAAAACAGAATGTATAAGTAAAACGATAAACGTACATATATATATATATATATCTGTACACCTATATATATATATATAGAAATTTTAAGAAAACCAAAAAAAAAAATAAAATAATAAGAAAAATAATTTGTGTATGGCAAAAAGAAAACAAAAATAATAATAACTTAAAATGAGTTGAAGAAAAATAGAAGAAAAAAATAAAAGCCCCCCCAAAAAAAAAACAAAATACAAATCCAAAGCTTAAGCCGAATTACGATTATACACACGCAGTCACACACACACAAACACACACACCGTAAAATAAAAGGAAAAAACCAAGAGGCAATCTACAGAGAAAAGGAGAGAGCAAGGCAAAGCAAAGGCAAAGAAATGAAAAGGAAAGGAAATGAGAGGCAATGCAGTTAATTAACATATCAAAAGCGAGACGAGTGAAAGCAATTAAAACTAAACGCAACAGCAGATTTTCCTTTTTGCCTCAAACAAAAAAAAAATAAAATAAAAGCCAGAAATTCCAAAGAAGAAATGGAAATGATTTAGAATATTAATTTGAATTTATATTTTTCATATATAAAAAGCAAAATTTAAAAACCAATTATCTATTAGCACGAAAAAAAGCAAAAAAAAAAAAAAAAAACAAATATTAAAACAAAAAATTCTGTTTCGAAAAGTTAAAACAAATATTTTCAATTTCTTTGACTGTCCTAAAAGTGCTAACAATTTCTGTTAAATTATTTATTTATTTTTTATTTTGTAGGAAAATGTGTGTTGGCTGCCATTGCTAACATATACACGCACACACACACACACATACATACATACACTCACACACAGACACAGTAAATATTTTACATTTTAATGGAATGAAATTCAATAAAGCAACAATTATTATTTACGCATAATTACTATGACATCTGGGCCTTTGTCTTTCTCTACTCCAATCATCTAAGTGAAATGAAATGATGCAACAAAAGCTAAGTATTATATATATATTTTGTTTAAAAAAAAAAAGAAAATATTGTCTAAAATCCAATTAATTTTAGCAATTTAATTTACACGAAATTTTCTTTACTTTACCACATAATTCGTTTTGGGTAATTTGATATTTTGCGCATTAATTTGATTGAAAAAAAAAAAAATAACCAAAAATAAAAAGAAAAAGCAGTCGTCCTTATTCTCATTCTCATCATTATTGTCAACTTCATTCTGTCTGTCAGTCTGTTTATCTGTTTGTCTGCATCTGACAGTAGTCAAATCTCTTCCAATTTAACGAAAAATAAAAAAAAAAATACAAAAGTAACAATCATTAATTATATAGAACCAAAACAACAAGAAATACATCATTTATTCCAGTTCCAAAGAAAACAAGCAAATTGTTAGAAAAAAAACTCACCGAGCATTTGATTGTTTCTATAGAATACAAAATACGGTATACGGTAAATAGCAAGTCATTGTATAGGATAAATTAGGACCATTTGGTCAATCAATCAATGAGCCTATGTTTTGGCATCTTTTAATGACATCGCGAAGCCAAAAATTTACCGTCAAACTAATTAGTCATATATATAAACAATTGGTAAGGGTATTTTATCTATAAATTTGTTACACAAAAATTAAACCAAAAAAAGTCTTTAATATGAATGAATAGACAAATATATATAAGAAATTTTTAAATCAAATCACTTTAACCTTGTTATAAAGTGTATTAAAAGGTGTATACTTTTCTTAAACTGTATGGCTCTTTCTTTGTAGAGGGTATAATGAGATTGGTTAAATGTTTGTTGAATCTATAGCACATATATTCTTCCTTAGCCTTGTTTATCTGTCTGTTTCTTTGCATCTTTTATGCCTTTAGCCTCAAGCTAGTTCGCTGAAAGTTGGTAGATAAGCTTCTTAGCTAAATATGCGTTACAAGTTTAAGGATTGGTCAGATCAGACTACTATAAGGTATAGCCACTATTGGAATAATCGGTGTTGAACAATATTTACTTTTCCTTTTATGAAAAATAAATACAAAATGTACCCATATGCCATCCAACAAGTTTAAATCAGATCGAATAATAATATAGCAATTAAATAATTCTTAAATATAATCAATTTACTTAGGGTCGAGTTTAGATCATGGAATAAAATCTTTTCTATAATCTATTTCTAAAACTCTAAAAGGGTATACAAACTTTAGCATGACCGAATTAACTTTTTTGATATATTTTGTTTTTTTTTTTTCTTTTATTTATTTATATTTATTCCCTTCCTTTTTCTGTTGTTATTTTTGTCACTGTCTCCAGTTCCTGTCTGTGTCCTGTTGTATGTTTAGTGGAGCGTGCGAGACCGAACAACATGTGCCAAGTGGCTCCTGTATTTACCAATTGGGCTGACCAATAGTCCGGTGGCAGCTGTCGCCACTAGCCAACAAGGACATGGTACAAGGACTTTATCAAAAGAACATTAAATTGTATATAAGAATCTTCCTTTTAGTATCTATCTATCTATCTCTCTTTCTCTCTTTTATTCTTTGAGTGCGGGCTCTCTTTCTACTCTGGTCCTCAACCTAATTAACTTGTCAAAAAATTCACTGGTGTACCGGCAAAAAAGGAACAAACAAACAAAGGACTCCTCATTTTGTGTGTGGACGCTTGTTATATTTTTTTTTTTCTTCTTTTTTCTCTTCGTTTCTTGCTTTTGCCTACGTGCCCAGCTTAAGGTTCTATTAAAATTTCAATTAAATTCTTATTTTTTTTTTTCTCTTTTTTTTTTTTTACCCGCCCAAAAACAAAATCTGCCTTAATTATTGTTGTTGCTTTTGTTGTTGTTCTGTGTGTGTGTGTGTATGTTTTTTTTAAATAATTATTATAATTATGATTGTGAGACCCCCTTGGGGCTGTTTGCTAATGGAGGAAAAATTGTTGTTGGAGGTGGAAAAACTTTACGCGCCCATTTCGCACGCAAATGTTTAATTATTGAAATGCCGACAGAACGAAAGAGGCAAAAAGTAAATGAAAGACAGCTAAAGATAGAGAGAGAAAGAGAGAGAGAGAGAGAGGAGGGAAAAGAAAGAGCACAAGGAATTCTTGGCGAAAGAAGTTGTCAAGAAAACCCCAAAAAAATACACTTACAAAATTCATTTAGAAAATGCAAAGTTTGCATAAAATAAAAATATAAAAAATATAATTAATTATTATACTAGATTATTATACTAGATTATTAGAAAAAAGTATTATGAAACAGATTTTTTTATTAAAAACAATTTGTAGAAGCCCTAATACTAATTTTTGAAATAAATACTTTTAATATTTCTGCCTTTTCTTTTTTTTTTTTTTGGACATTAGAAAATGTTAACTATTAAATATATTTGCAGTAAATATATTTAGATATTTTCTAACTACAGTGAAGCAACGTTAATGTGTCTCATACTAAAAAGAAATTCTTAATAATAGAAAAAACTTTGTTATAAAAATAATTTTTATTAAAACAAGAACTTTAATTTGTACAAAAATAAAATTATAAACTTACAATTCAAACTTTCTGAGTATTGAGATTCCAGTTTAGTTCAGTTTATTTATTTATTAAATTTTTTTATTTATATAATATATATTTATATTTTATATATTTTTTAAGATTTATATAGTAAAGAGTTAAATTTTTATTTCAGATTTAAGATTAAAGCATTTTAAGAATCCTCTTTTCAGTCTTTAATTAAGAAAATCGAATCTTCGAAGAAATACAAAAAATTTATGGGATTCCTGGATGGATTATATTATAGTTTTTTTTCTTAAGATTTTTTATTTTAATATAATTTTTTTTTAAATTTTCTTTAAATTATTTCATGCTTGAAAGCGCTAAAAAAGTCTTCAAGTGATGAAATCATTTTGTTTTCTTAAGAATGGCTTTTGCCAACTTAATGCCAATTTCTGTCGACCCTTTAGCGCACCTACACATACACACACACACACTAGCTATATACATATATATATATATATATATATATAAAACAAAATCAGTTGCATTTTACGTGACATACAAAACGATTTTAAATGCACATTCGGTTAAGCCAACAATTCGAAGCTGACACAACGGTCTATCTGTCTGACTGTCTGACTATCCGTCTGTCTGTCTGGAGGGGGAAAATAAGAAAACCAAGAAAGAGACTGAAGGATATGCAGCATGCTGATGCGGCAGATGTTGCTGCTACTGCCATTGCTGCCACAAGCGCTTCGACTTTTTCTTAAGCAACCGCGTTTGCAGGTTCGTGTGTTGCTGACAGTGATGATGCCTCATATGGGTGTGTGTATGTGCCTGTCTTTCACTTTACTTTCCCTCCTTTCTCTCTCTGTCTCTGTCTCTGTCTGTGTCTCCCTATTTGTATCACTGCGACATTTCTTTGTCGTTGTCGTTGTCGTCTCCATTTTGGTGTCTGCCATTGCTACGTGTCTATTCAAATTTTACGCCATGGATGATGTTGTTACCGATGATGCTGATGCCCTGGAAATATGCAATAAGTTTAGTTTAGAGGGGAGGCAACTCAAGCGTAGCATAATGTATGTAACGAAGCGATTAACCGATATTTTGTATCTTAAAACTAATCAATGAAAAAAATAAATACTTCTAAAACATTTAATGACAGCTTTAAAACCCAAAATAAAATATTCTTAGCCTTTTGTTTTTAGTACAAATATAAATTTTAAATAATTTTCTAAAAAAAATAAACCAAATGCAAATACTAAAGAAAAGATACATTTGTTATATATGGAAACTAATAATATTGCAATTGATATTTAAATTAATATATTCAATTGATTTATTTTCACTTAAATTCAAGTTTAATTTACCATATACCATTTTGACTGTACCAGCATACTCGAGACAAAAAAAAAAATATAACTTTTTCTAGCTTATGCGAATTTTTCTTACATTTTTTTTTTTTCTTTTTCCTTTTTTTATTTTGTTTTTCTTTATTTTGTCGTTGCAAGTTGTCTGTAGTGTAAATTGAATTGAAATTATTTAGCAAATGGGAATGCAGCAATTTTATGCAAATCAAGTGAAAGATTTACGTTCTCTTTCCATCTAACATACTCTCTAGCTTCTCTCTTCTCTCACTATCTTTCCTGTTTGCTTTCTCTTTGCTTTATTTTGAAAAATATAAAAATATATATATTTCTTTTTTTTATAATTTTTTTCTTAACTGGGCGATAAGCATTTAAGTGATTGATTGCAATTTTCATTGCTTTATATTTATTTATTTTCTGTTTTACATTTTGCATTAAAAATAGTAATTGGCAAAAAAGGATATTTATAAATATATATATATATATATATATATATATATGTTTATGGGGAATGAAAGCAATTAATTGATGTACTAAAAATATAAATTATTATTATTTTTCTTAATCATTTTCTCACCATTATAGATATAGGTATAAATAATAAATTTAACCAATTTGCTAAATTCAATTTAATTAATTTTCCCAGTTACTTTGCTTCTTTCCGTTGGATTGGCTTTATGTTTACTTCATTACATACAAGTCAAAAGGCAAAATACAATTGAGGTGGAAAATTGCTAGAGAGAGTGTGTATGTGTGGGTGAGTGACTGATTAAAGGACTTGGTTTACTACATTGCGTATACGCAACGCGTTTCCCCTTCAACAAATAAACTTTTTCTCCAGCACCATGACTAAAGGTTTATTCATCAAGTTTCCCAATCCGTTGCTCACTATTTTAATGCTAATTAATCGAGTCAACTTTAGTGCACTCTTCGTTGTCTCAGCCACCAACAAATATACATCCAAAGTAAACAAATTCAATTGCAAGACTAACTTTAAGCATCTCTAACTAACAGAAATTTTTAATCAATTTGAAAATCTCTCATCTGCTCTGTATTTGCTTATCAAAATTGTTGAAATTTCTAAAAAATTAAATAAAAGAAAATGATATTAAAACTACAAGAAAATTAGCAATCTAATTAATAGCAATGGCTAAGTAAATAGTCAAGAAAATATAATTAATTTGATGAAAAATATATAGTGAAAAACTCAAAAGGGTAACAAGAATAAAAAGTACTTTCTAAGCTTTACTCTATTAATATATGAAAAGTTAATTAAATATTTCTTAATATAATAATATTTTATGAACTAAAGTTAACTCTTTCCCTATACCAATATAAAATCTAACTATTAGAACAGTTAATTTAATATATTTACTAATAGAGCAACAAGCTGTCGGTTTAAGAATAAAAAGAATGTTGAGACTGCCAGCTACGACGATGAGAATGAAGATGAAGATGGGAAGGATGATGACGACGACAGGCCCAAAGCTAGCTGAGTCCTCGTCAGCACTTTTTAAACTTTTTCTCAATGGAGCGTACGGCATTGTGTGTGTCTGTGTGTATGTTTGTGTGTGTGGGGAAAGAGGCTTTTGCCAATTTTTCACGCCTTTACCAATGTAAATGACAGATTTTTATGCACGTTTTATGCTTTTTATATGCGTACACGATTTCATTTTCAACACTTTTCGCCTCGTTGGTTTCTGCTTTTTGTCCTTTTCACTCTGCTTTTTCTTTTTTCCTTCTCTCTCTCTCTCCCTGTCTCTTTCTTTTTCTTTTAGCATCCTTAACGCACCTTCAATTGTCTCTTGTCTGAGCATAGTTCCCTGATGTCTTCCATGACCTTTTGCAAATGACTCTGGGTATATTAAATTATTATGATATATGCTACAGTATAATATATTTAAATATTTTTAATTTTAAATTAATTAATTATATATTTATTACAATTAGTTATTTTCTTAATAAGGCAAAGTTTTTCATATATTTAAATAAAGTATAAAAAGGTTTAAAATAATTTCTTTTTCTATATTCGTTTTATTTTCATTATTTTCTAGAGCTGCCTTTTTATATATTTTTATAATATATATATACAAAAATATATCTAGAGTTGCTTAAAAATATATATATATAAAATTTTTATAACAAATAAATTATAAATAATTATAACAGTAGAATAAAGTTAATGTTCTTTATCAGCTTGTAAAAGAAAAAATTAAAAATTAAAATTTTTAAATGAAAAATATTTAAAAAATTAGAAATTATTATAACTGAATTTTGCTTTAATAAAAATTAGTATAATAAACAAATTAGTTAAAGAATATTTAAATATATAAATTAAAAATAAATATTAAATAAATATATAAATAAAATTAAGAATATAAAACTGTCATTAAATTTTGTAATCATTTTAGATTATATTAAATAATATTTTTTTAAAACGAAATATTTAAAAAATAATAAAATGATAAAAATATTTTTTTAACAAAAACTTTAATGTAAGAAAATTAAAATATACAGTTATAATGATATAAAGTTTTGGGTATTATTACGCCTCTCTGATTTTGATTTCCGCACTTTTTTCTTCCTTGCTGACTTTCTGATTATTTTTCTTCCATTACATTTGTGGCTTCTCTTCTATCTCTCTCTCTCTCTCTCTCTCTCTCTCTCTCTCTCTCTTTCTCTCTCTATCATTTACTTTTGCAGTTACTTCATCTTTTTTTTTTGTTGGTTAATATTTGTGTATTTTCTTTTTTTTTCTCTTTTACTTGAGTATAAGAGCATTTTGTCAGTTTTCTTTATCAAACAAATAAAACTGAAGGATGGAAAAAAAGAAAGAAGAATCAACAAATTGTAGATACATTATTTTACCAGAAAGTGTGAAAGTGGGTATGAGGTGGGTAGAGGGTAAGGTGGCGGATATGATGGTGTGAAGGGTCTACCATTAAAGCCACCAAAAAGGCAGCCAAAAATAAGACCAAAATAAAAACGAACAACGCAAGTAATAATAATACACGAAAGTTCCATTTGCCCCTGTCATCATCACTTCAGTTCCACCTACTTCACACCACCCCCTAACCCCCAAATCTCCCATCATACTCCTTCAAACAACTCCCCAGTGGTTCCTTGGTGTTCTACATATGTACATATGAGCAAGACTGAGATATAGATGTCGGTATATATATATATTTATATATATATATATGAGGTGTGCCTGTGTGTGTGTGTGTGTGGCAAAACCTGAGGCAAAGTTTCAAGTGTTTCTCTTTTCTTTTGTTGAATCAAACTTCCTCCATGTGCAATATCAAAATTCAATGCTAAAAAAAACAGAAATAATAAAAAACCATTAAAAATGCAGGCCAGTTCTGGTTCTGTTTCTGTTTCTGGTTCTGGTTTGCTCTGCTGATTTGTTGGACCATAATAAATCAAGGGCATAAACGGCTTATGGCCAAAATACAAAAAGCAACCAACATGGCCATCAACTACGCTGGAAGAGAGCTGAAATTTATGTATTGGCAAATATAATTCGCCGTTAGGCACGGAAGTTTACGCTCAATTTAGTTTGCAATATATATATATATATATACAGATATAACCAACTCGCCCCGCCCCAAAATCGACGTCGACAGCAGCGAATAAATATTTATATTGTTCAATGGGACTGCCAAAAAAAATATATATATATAAAAAAAATGGAAATAAAACAATAAATAAAATATTAAAATGATTTTCAAATTGTATACGAGAGCGAAATATTTGCCAGAGCATTAGCAAGTTGAGTGTGTGTGAATGCCTGTGTGTGTGTGTGTGTGTGGCAAGAATAATAAAAAAAAAAAAAAATAAACAAATTATATATATTTTTATACATTTTTGTTTGCCCTATGCAAACCTATATATATATATATATATATAGATTTATATTCACTGGAAAATCGGTATTGACTAAAACACACGATTGAACATTTAGCCTGGATCACAGTTATAACGAGAGGCGATCTATATCTTTTATTATTATATTCTAATATTAAACAAATTTATAAGAATTTCTTTAGATTAAGTAAAAATATTAAGTAACAAATTTGAACTATTATTATGACCAAGTCAATGAATGGAGAATATTATCAAATGGTTTATAAGTTTCCAATTATCTTGTTGTTATTATTGTTATCGATTACAAATTAACAAATATTAAATTATTATAAAATTTTCAAGTTATTTAACTACTTGAAGTAACATTTCGTTTGTCGTTTCAATTATAGTTAATTATTTAAAATTGCATAAAGTACTTTTGTTGTTCAAATCTGTCCTTGACTAGTTATTAAGTGTCACTTGAAATTACTTGATGTTAAGGAATAGAATCGTTACAAGGGTAACAAGAACTCCAAGTGAGCAGCTTTTGTCCAGCCAACAGCTCATGAATGATGCACATCTCGCCCACTCAGTGCCATTGAGGAGGCTCTGTTGCTATGTCATCTGCCACCCACTGTGAAGCCCTTGTGAATGGGATTTAAAGAAGGATGGGGCGGTGGCTATGGCAGTGGCAGTAGTGTTCCGGTTTTGGTCCTTGTCCTCTTTAGTTTTGTAAGCATTTAATTAATATTGAAAGCGACACATAAAAGGCTTAAATGGCCAGATCCATCCGGCATATAGAATCTCACCCGTGGAGTGCATAGAATGCAGAAATAGTCAGCCAACCAGACAGGCCAATCATTTTTTTTTTTTTTTCTTTTGCACTATGTCAACGATACACACACACACAAAGAGAGAAAGTTAGGTGAGTGGGGGGAAAGAGAAAGTCAGAGTCAGAGTAGTTCTGGTACTCGTCTGTCATCACTTCAAAGTCTAATGGGCGCGTCAGTGTTCAGAGAGCGTTCAGAGTTTAGTGCAGTTAGTTGACATTTGGAGCCAGTTCCTGCTGTCTGTCATATGCACATACCGACCAAAAACCCACCCACATACATGCCAAAATCTACACACACATACATATACAGAGAGACACACGTATACCCTCAACGAAAACCGGTTTCATCCAATCACATATATCCAGAGCTATATACATATTTGTGTATGCAGTTTTTGGACATCGTTTACTCTTCTCAACCACTCCGAAACCAGAATCCTGTTGAAAGCATTGAAGAAGCACTCTATTTGAGGGTAATCCTTAATAGTACCAACGATGCATTCCATCATTAGGAAACGATCTATAAAGTTAGATAAATAATTGTTTACTTGTAGATTAAAGCTGATTTGCTTGAGTCCTTAAACACGGTTTTGGTCTATTTTTATTTCAGCTTTGTAGGTTATAACAAAGTCCTCTATACCCTCAAATAAGGAAACCTTCTGCAAAATGATGCATTGGCAAAGTGTGAGTGGAACGGTCCAATGATCAACGATCTCTCTACACAAAGCAGGACAAAGAAAAAACGCATTGCGGCCTTCCTTTTCTCAAAAACCACCTCCTTCCTTTCTCCTCGTATCCTCTCCCCCTAAAAGCCAACACCCCATGTCATAAAGTGACAAATCCATCAACGGCTCGGAAGTGAAATGATGCGAAGCGTGAGCAATTTGTCTTGCATGAAACGAAATGGGAATGATATATGTACTATATATGTATATATATATACATACATATATATGTATATACATACATATATACATATGTATAAGACTGAGACCAGGCCGGGCCAATTGAATGGCTCAACACGGCTCACTTGGCACATTACTATGCGGTTGCTTTTTGCGTTTGCCGTAAAAATGTGCTTGCGGAATAACCGCCAACTCCCACGAGATTCCACTGAATGCAGTAATATAAAACTAAATTAAAGTAACAAAAACTAAATTTCATTTTCATTTACAACATCATAATCTGCACAGATATACATACATCAATTTAGAATTATTGCCATTAACCATTATGTAAATAGGGAAATTTTTAAAGCGCCATTTTGGGAAATGTGTCAAATGGAAGTCCCAAACAATCAGGGCTGCCAACTTGTCATCAAAGACGTGTACAAAAGGCCAAAACAAAAAGGGACAAAATTGCACAAATAGTTTAAAGACAGAGAGAAAATACAGTTAGCATTTAAGGATAATATATTATCCAAAATAAGTTTTTAGTTAAGTGGAAGTAACTTTGAATTTGAATTTGTACGACAAAAGTTAGGAACTTTATAGTCCTCATATATATTTAAATGAAATTTGGAAAATACTTTTATTTTTGGGTTAAAACTTTTGACTTGATCAGACTAGTATGAATGAAGAGTTGTTCAATTTTCGTATCTGTTTATGACAATGTTAAAAGTTCGTAAGAAATGTCTGTTTTTTCCACTGAAAATAATTTCAATATACGAAATACTATCAATTCTGTTGGCAGCCATATGGTTTCTTTTAGTTTTGGTATTTTGATAAACTGAAAATAATGATAAGGTTTGTCTTTTTTATATTTTTTGATGTAGGTAAAAAATTCTTTAAAACAAAATTCATTTCTTTGACAAAATGTGTAATTTTCATTTAATCTACAGATCCCAAACATTTTCTGCTAATGGAATGATTGAAATGGAATGAAACAAGAATTAGAGTTGGCAGCTCTATCAACGATCTAGTTCGTCCTACATTTAAGACTTTAAGTAGTTCTAGTTTCTATTATAGTTCCAATGTAGATATATTAAATATATATCCATAAGCCTGAATACCCTTAACGTAACTTTTTAAATTAAATTCTTTTAACATCTATTTTTTCATGATCATTTTTTTGTAATTGAAACGGTTATGTAACGTTCCATAAGCGAGTTCCTTTGTTAACCGTTTCAGTTCACTCTCGGAGACTCCATGTCCTTCTTCAAATGCTTTTCTAGAAATTTGAATAAGTTTTTTTTGAACAAACCTTTAACGCTTTGCTCAGATAAATTTAAAATCCCTTTTTTTTCTAAATGTTTTAAATAAACCTAGACATCGAGGACAACAACACTTTAATTGCTTAATGAATATTTAAAGCATTTCCACTCTCGGTCCGTAAGTTCCACTAAGTTTGCTGTTTGTTGTGGGAATTTACGGTGGTTTTGCGACTATACGGCTAAAGCTGAAGTTAAAGGGTGTGCGTGTGTGCGGTTTTTGGAGTTCAGTTTTTAAGTGTCGAAGACTTTCTAGTTGGGTATTAATATCCTTCCTTTATATATCAATTACGTTTCAAATCAAGACGTCAGCTGCTCGGTTGGGTCAAAGTGGGAGACATCAAAAATATAAAATAATAAAACTGCTGACAGACGCACAAATGGCGCTCGGCCCCACAAAAACCACACGCACGAAACAAAAAAAAAAAAAAACCAACTATCAGAAGTTAAAATACCCTTTAAAAATATATAAAAATCTATAACGGAAATATTTTTAGCAGTAATGTATTTTAAATGAAATAGAAATTTAACTATAAGAGAATATCTTTGATTATAATTTTATTGATTTCTATTCAATCAGATTCTAAATATGCAATCAGCTTTTGTTTTTGGGTCATCAAATGAATTGTTTGGATTGTTATCCTTGTACAATCGACACCAAAAATGCAGCCATATTCACTTCGCTCAGACCTTGAAGTGTATTCAACAAAGGGACAGGACAACACAATGCAGATGGTTTTCGGGTGGTGGTTTTACGCTTGAGTGTATGTGTCTGTATGCGAGTGTGTGTGTGTGTGTGTGTGCGGCGAAAGGGGAGGAGAAGGATAAGGGGAAAAAGGATGTGGGCGGTTTGACTGGGCGTGTGACAGATACAGGGCATTTCAACTTTACAATCTCTTCAAATTAAATTGACCTACGTCAGAATTGAGCCCAACACTTCATCCCATTTTTCTGTCTAGGCCTGTCCCTCACATGTCATTTCTTTTCTTTTCTTTGCTTCTTCAATTCCGTTGGCTGGCAAAAGGATTAGTTGGCTATTTTCTTCTTCTTTTTCCTTTCTCTCTATGCTTTTGTTTTCTTTAAGTTTTTTTTTTTCAAAGTAAAAGTTGCGGAGAACCGCTTTTTCTTTCGACACTTTCCAAGTTCCAGGTTCCATTTTTCCTCCCTTTTTTGATTAAACTCAGAGCCCGTCGACAACCCTATACAGCTGTCAATTTGCCGGAATTGTAATAATAAAAAAAAAAAATAAAAGACACACCCACACACATGCAAGCACACACAAGCAGGCCGAGCAGAGAAACTCAGAGATTTATAGAAGCACAAACAAATTGCCAGCAATTTAGAAAACAAAAAAAAAGGAAGCAGCAAAAAAAAACTGGTAAGCAGAAAAGAAAAATTAAGATGAAATAAAAAAAAAAATATAAAGTACAATTTTTTTTTTTCATTTGCAGATCTCAAAGAAGAATATAAATTTATAGGAAAAAAAAAGAAGTTATTCCACAATGTTCGCACTACGTCATTTGTCCAAGCCACGTTTACAACCAGTTCGTTTGGCCGTATGCCAGATTGCCCCAAAACGTCAGACCCATCACGACGGGACACGTCTAATGAGCGGAGATCGTGAAATTGTCGGTTATGGTATCAATGGTTCACCCATCTATATTGATTGCGTTGAATGTCCATTTCCGGCTATTCGTTATCGCGAAGTTACTCCAGAATTGTGTGCTGTACGTGAAAAAGAATTGGGTGACTGGAAGAATTTATCGTTGCAGGAGAAGAAATCTTTATATCGTCATAGCTTTTGTCAAACCTATTCGGAATTTCAATATTTCACACCAGACTGGAAATTGGCAGTTGGCATTGGTATTTGGTCTATTGCATTGGGTGTGCTATTAGCAATGCTGTACCATTTGAAATTGTATGACCCATTGCCTGATACTTTTGATGAAGAGCATCGTCAGGCACAGTTACGTCGCATCATACAATTGCAAATACAACCGATTAATGGAATATCATCGAAATGGTGCTATCATACCAATAAATGGAAATAAAGACACGAAAGACATTAAATAAAATGCCGTTAAACAGGAACATTTGATACACTACACTAGCACTTTTACGTAGCAATGAAACTAGTATTAAATTCCAAAAAAAAAAAATTTCTAAAATATTACAAAAAATAATTTAAAACATGACTTACTTAACCTGTAAATTCGAGCTACCTGCAAGGTGGCCAATTTCGGTTATTCCAATAGTTTCGCAGTACCTCTAATCAACGAGTGGAACAGTGAGAAAAATGCGGAACACTATATTTTAACCTCATTTAAACCAGTTATAAGACTAGCTGAAACTTAAAAAGGATATATATTTAGATATATATATATCCAGATATCAAAAATAAAACTATATATATATATATATATATATATATATATAATCACATTTATGTGGTTAAACCAAAAAAACTATTTAATAGGAGTTTTTACTTATTTTGACCAGATAGGACTATTGTTACCTCAAGGACTCACTTCTTGGCATAAATAATAATAGATCAATTGTAAAATATTATTATTTTCTCTTCTTGGCATAAAGAATAAATCAATTGTAAAATATTATTATTTTCTTTTTTTATATCGACCAACTGAAAGGGAATTTTGAAGAGAATTGAAAATAGTAAACAAGATTAATCCAATATTGAGCTAAAAATGCGCTTTATTGCAATCTTTGAATGGAGTTTTTCATTTATTAAATATATATAATATATATGTATGCATGTATATAATATATTTTATTCAGTTTTACTCTATATCATATCTTTGTTTTTGCAAAATAAATTGGCTGTTATGCTCTTTTCGTTACGTTCTTTCTTTTTTTTATTATATTTGTTTTGGTTTTATTTTTTTTTTTTTTTTAAACACAGTTTAGTTGAGATTTTTTTGTTGCGACTGTACTGCCAGTTGTATGTAAGGTGGTTTCATTATTTTTTTTTTTTTTAATTTTTAACTCTTTTTTCATTTTTGTTTATTTGTTTATTTTTCTATTTTGTATGGTTTATGCAAACACGCCTAAAGTATCCAGTGCTCATGCCATCGTTATCTGATCTGGTTTAAGGAAGAAAAAGATATAAGTATATGGAGTGGTGGTGGGGAGGAGGAGTATTGGGTATAGGAGATCTCTTAAGTACAGCCAATTTATGTTCAAATAGAAATAAATTAAAATTCAGCCATAATTTATGCATAATTTTGTTAATGCTCAAAAAGTTTCTTTAAATTTTTTGTTTTACACTTTCTTTCGTTTACTTTTCTCAGTTTTAGTTTATTGTATTCTTTATTTTTGTTTCTACCACAAAATATATACATGTATATATATATATTCTCATAATTATTAAAGTTATTATATATACATACATATATATATAGTATATATTTATATATATGTATACCATAACTATATAGAGAACATTATTTTAACTTTGAATAGTTATTGGCAGTTATTTTGCATATTTAAAAATATTTCCTTTTTTTCCATTTTCTTATTTTTTTTTTTTTCATTCTGCTTTGATTAATATACGATATAGGTTTTCTTTTCTTTTTCTTTTCTTTTCAATTTGTTGTTTTTGTTTTTTTGCGACACAAATACGCATTCAATTCACATATATGTATATTTAAATAATATATATATATTTATGTATATATATATATCTTCTGTTCTTGTATATATAACGCATATTATGCATGTATTTTATATAATTTCTTTCACATTCATGCCCCCTTTTCCCCGCCCATACGTGTTGAGCCACACAATTCACAAACTAGATCTTAAATTATAATACAATTAAACACTAAGCGATTTTAAATTATAAATTAATAATAATAATAAAAAAAACACACACCATTCCAAGAAAATTATATGTGTTTATATATATAATGAGAGAAATTACTGCATATATCAGCATAAATTGATCGATTTTAGATAAACTGTTTATAAGGAAATTGTGGCATTATCTTCAACTTTTTCAAACTATTTTCTGTTATTTTGTTATAATAATTTTCATTTTAAGTTTTTTAAGTTTTACATTTTCTTTTACTTTTCCACATTGTTTTCTCTTTTCTATTTTTTTTCTTTTTTCTTTTCCTTTTTTTTTTTTGTGTGTGTGTGTTTCTTGCTATGTAAATTTGCATTTAAATAATTAAATTTCATTAATAACTACTACATTGAAAATGTGTCTGTGTGTGTGTTTTTGTGGCTGTGTTTAACTGTGTGTGTGTTTGTGTGTGTTACACTGAGTGAGAATCGCTGTGTATATATGTGTATCTGTAGGTCTCTGTATCTACCACTCGATGTCCTTGTATATCTGTGTGCATGAGTCTGTGTTTCATATCCATCTCATTTCCGGTTTCCGATGGAAACCACTGCTAAGCTTCACCAAACTCATTCCCGGTAACCATCAGTTCACAGTTAGAGAAGGTAACCAACACAAAGCCACCGCCACCGATCTGGTCTGTATCTTTTTTGTTTCTCTGTCCTTGTGTATTTGTGTGGCTACCTGCAACTAAATAAATAATAAGTCCATTCCCACCGATCGGTACCCGTAATTCTGTCTGTCTGTCTGTCTGTCTATCTGTCTGTACCTCTATCACTGTGTCCATCTATTTATATATTTATCACTGTATCTGTTTGTATGTGTGTGTGTGTGTGTTTCTGATTTTCTTGATTTCACATCTATCGTTAATTATTTAAACATTTTTGTCTTGATTTATTTATTTAATTTTTGTTGTTGTTTTGGTTGGCAGTGCAAGTTCTTTTTCCGTTTACTTTCAATTTGTTCAAATTATTTATTTGAACTTTTCCAACATGAAAATTCGGCAATAAAAATTTATTGAGTTTTGAAACTTGCAAGACAAAGGCAAAAAAAAAATACAAAATTTGCAATGACACAAAATATTTTGTTTTTTTTTATTTGTTCCTAATTGTGTTTTGGTTTTAATATTAATATTTTTGATTTTATAAAATTTTTGACTAGGATTGTTTTTTTTGTCGATCTATCGATTGAATGAAATGTGCCAAAGGCAAGACAAGGTACACGGGAAAAGAAACAAAAAATGGTAAAACGAATATTTTGAAATTAAAGTGAAATTTTTCTTTAGTTGCATAAGAACGGAAATTTTGTTGCTCAAGTTAAGAAGAGAATACGAAAACTTTAGAATTAGTTTGAGTTCAAATGATGAGCAATCCCATGAGAAATGTATTGAAAACCTAAAAGAAATGTTTAGATTTTCATATAATATTTTTTTACAATTTCTTTTTTTTTTTGTTTTATACGTTTTTTTTTTAATATTGTCAGTACAATATTAGATGATACATATCTGAAGAGGAATCGATACTTTTTCTTACGGAAATCAAAACTGTATGCCTTTGGAGAATTTTTCAGTACAGTAAGGTTATAACAAATGATAACCATTTGAAAAAAGTTATAAATATCCTACATGAGATATGTGTTTCAATGCTTGTTTTTTTTTTTCTTTTGAAAAAGTGCCAGTACAGTTAATGTTTTGGAAGAGAAACTGAACAAAATTCAATTTTAAATCACTGGATAGAGACCTACAAAGTGTGGACACAATATTCAATCATACAACATGTGGTTCAAAGACGATTCTAAAAACAAAAATACAACCAATTTAATAGGGGAAGGATCAACTACATTATTATTTTTGCCCTATAAGTCTTTATATATTATATATTTTTTGCCAATTAAGCTTTGTTCAGTCCAAAGAGAGTTATACTATATATAGACTTCCGATTTGCCATACAATTATCTATGAACTGTTTTACAGAAGTCTTTTGAACAACATGTCGTATGAGTGATAATCCATTTGAAACGTTTATAGGGTTCTCTTTATATTCATGGTAAGAAAGTTAAAAGAAGAAACAAAAAATGAAGAAAGAGAAACCATATGGAAATTCCCTATACAACAAAAAATCAGTCAAGTGTACTTATTTATTGCCCTATTATTTCTGTGTGCCGCTTCGATTGTTTTGTTATTTGATTTTTAGTTTCTGTTTCTTGGAGTACAAATGGAAATTGAAGTTGTGACGATATTTTTATATCAATATGATAATCGATAAATCGATAACAACAGCAATCTTCATCATCAGGCTGCGTCCAGCGCAGGAGATCGCGATATTCGCCCAAAGCCCAAATTAAAGCAGCGGAGCTACAATTGAGTGAATGGAGTGAGTCTATATGTTTGTGTCCATGTAAATGAATGTGTGTATGTGTGTATATGTTGTGAAGTTCCTGTTGTGTATGTGTGTGTATATGTGTTTTGTGTTTTATATAAGATACGACAAGTTATGTACTATATAATAGCATTTTTATAGTATATGGTTTTTGTGTTACCCCTAAAAACTGTCTCTCTTCTTTCTCTCCCTCCCTCTTTTTCAAACGAACCGCCGGCGCGTATACACACACATTGCCCTAGCCCTATCTCGCTCTAGCTCTTGCATTTATCTAGCATCTCGCTCGCCCGCTTGCATTCGCTGCTACTGCTGCCCCCTGCTGCTTACGCTGCTAATTCCTGCTTCTGTTCCATTCGCTTTTATCATTCCACGTTATCCACGGTGTGTATACACTTTGTTGTCCACCATCATTCATTACACATTCCATCAATTCAATTGCCCGCCGGCTGTCCAAAAAAAAAACCGAACATCATTATTATTGCCGCCGTTCAATCCCAGCCATTCTCCTTTATCATGTGGGCCAATTCGATAATGAATTTGCCTTCCTTATATTTCTGTGACGATTCATAGGCGTGCTCATATTTCCATCCCAATGGCGTTTTACAGCACTCACAAAAAATATCGGCGACAGCATGAAGACCCGTTAGCAGGACTCTCTCCTCGGTCTGGCCACAGGCCACATTCACCACCGAATTGAAGAGATACGCTGGACCCTGACTGCCCTGAAATGATTTCGAGATGAGCTCGTCATGGGAGGCGAGATGAGCACGGCAGTGAACACATGAATAGGTCCGATTTGTGGACGGTAAATAGGCTTGAAACGTTTTCACCATTGTGGTTACAAAGGAGTAGGAGTAGCAAAATATTATAAGGCCAATGTATTAAGGGAACAAAGTGCAAGTTCAAGTTAACTTGATGATAGTTGGCTTGCTGGCTGGCTGGCTGGCTTGTTGGTTGGTTGGCTGGTTGATTGGTTGCTTAATTGATTGATTGACTGGCGTGGCTGGTTAACTGGCTGGGCGTGTGGTTTGGCTGTTCAGTTATATTTTTTCCTTTTTTTATTCTGCATATAAAGGACAACATTTTGTATTTTTTTGTTTTTTTTTAAATTATGTGTGTTAATTAATACCATGGGAATGCAACTGAAATGGCATTTGAAACAATTTACCGTTACTCGTCGATTGAGAACATTTTATCAAGAGAGAATAACTGTAAGCGAACTTCACCGTTTTGCCGTTTTATTACAATCAGTGACGGATTTAATGGTAAGATAATTTTTAGTTTAGTGCCAATCTCTTGTATTGGCTCGCATAGATCCGGCACTGGCTTCAATTGCATGTGTAACCGATATTAAAGCATGCGTTTATAGCTGCTACATTTCAGTTGCATTCCCTGTTAAGCATTTACCTCCTTAAATATCCTTCTCTGACTCTATGAGTTTGTTATTTAGAGCACTTGTAGCACTAGTTTAAGCTGGGCGTGTTAACTGTGGGCGGACAACAGAGACGACGACGACAACGACAGCGACGACGTCGCAAAAGCTGTAAAGACAACAGAAGCAACAGCAACTGCTGCTGCGGCCGCTGTCATTGAACGGGTTATAGAGGCTTACAGCTCACTTTCTTGCCCGATGATGAAGATAATTATAGATTCCAAAGAGGTTGGGGTTCAGTTTCGCTTTCAGTCTCCGTATCGTCTGCCCTCCTTTTTTAACTCTGATCAGATTTCCTTCTCCTGTAAAAAAAAAAAAAAAACAAAGAAAAGAAAAGAAAAAAAGAGAGAGACAGAAAATTAAATCGTTGGAAAGATACGTAGTACTACTAGTACTTATCCATATGTAAACTATATGGGGGTCTATGGGGGCTCTCAATATTGATTTTCATTTGCTAATTCCAGACAATACAGAAAAATAAAAAAAAAAAAATAAAACAACAAGAGAAAACATATGCCAACCACATGGGTAATTATTATTGGTTCCCCCGAAAGCAACACCGTGGGCAGAATTTACAACAACAAATTGCCATTGTTTTTGTTGTTTCTGTTTCAATGGGGTAGGTGGTTAGGTAGACGACGTGACCATTTTTACATTATATTATCTATATCTATGCATATACTTATATATTGTATACATAGAGAATGTTTAGCTTTTTCCCAATGTCTGGAATATTTCCATACCAATACGAGGGCCATCCCTAAAGTAATCGAATAACTTGACTTCCTAAAGCGAAAGATTCTTTTAAAGTTAAACCAATTGGGTTGGTAAGAAAATTAACATTCATTTAAGATAATAATAAGAGATAATTTAAATGGAAAAAAGGTTCGTCATTTATCTATTTTTCTATTCTATGAAAGTATTAAAGGAAAATTATATAAATCAAGCATTAATACTGGAGATCAGCCAGCAAAAAAAAATGAATTTGGAGACAATGTTTAAAACGAGGCGTAAAAGAAACTACACAATTAGTTAGAGTTTCCAATTTATAAGGTTCAGAAGCAAGTTGAAACAAAAACTGATAACAAATCAATTTAAATTTCAAATTACAGGGAAAATTTTTCGCCAAGGGAAATGAAAACAGGAAAAAAAAGTCTTTGTTTTATAGTTTATGATGATGGTGGTGTCGAGACATTGTTCCTATTAACGCCTTTTGGGTGCTAAATGATTTATGGGCGCAGTCGCGTCGTCGTTTCACATTAGCAAAATATACAAAAAGTTACTACATACATACATATATACATATGTATGTATAGGTGGTGAATTTTGCAGTAAACAGCTGGCTGGGCTGCCGATAGACTCCAGCCAATATTGTTGTCTTCGTCACCATGAATCACTCTACTCAGTCACTCACTCAAAACTTATTGTTGGCCAGGTAATTTGGCTAAATGAATATGCCATATACACGCTGTTGTTTTTGTTGTTGTTATGAATTTGAAATGTAGCCACATTTTGCATTTGATTATGGGCTAGATTCATGATTGTATTCAACCACTCATAGTGACAATATTATTCATTCATACATATTTAATTTCCTTGATTTATTTGTTTGTCCGTTTCTTTACTTGTAGAAATATTCATTATAGTATATATGGAAAAGTCGGTCAAGCGACAATTGAGGTAGCTAAATCATTATATTCCCATTATCACCGTCGTCATCATCATCATCATCATCATGTTCACGAAACTGACAATGAGAATACGGGATTAAAATACCGTTTAACACCGTTGGTCAATGCACTACTTATTTAAAGATATGTAAGTGAACGGATAAAACATTATTTTAGCACTTTATTGTCTGTCTAATTGCTTTATCACGACGTTTGCAACGGTTTATCTGGTTCAAACAATAGCGTCACCACTAAGTAAGTAAGATTTTTTAATTACCAATGTCGATCCGTCGTCTGTGGTTCTTAACAACTTAGTTTACAATTATAACTATTAACTCTAACTCGATTATAATTAAAACCTGCTTCTGCTCCAGCACCGGCTCCGGTCCACCTTCTGAACACAATCACAAGCAGTGACCAAATAATGCAGACGCCGATGCAAATTGCCAGTGTCAGCTGCGATGCCTGCGCCGACGACTTTTTTGAACAAAGAAATCTCCCGTAAGGAACAAAGGCAGAGCGGGCCAAGAGAGATAAAGAGTGCAAGAGAGACAATGTGAGTAAATGTGAGAGCAAGAGAGATAGCTAGAGAGCGAAAGGGAAATGCACTTGGCCAAGCAGACAACAAAGAGATTCAAAAAAGAGGGGCGGGGGTAGAAGGCGTGTTAATAAATTAATTAGCATTCCAATTAAGAAATCTTCAGTTCACTGAACCAACACAAAAACACAAGAACAAAAATTTACAGAAAATCGCAAAAGCAAACAAAAAAATGTAACAAATCTTTTATTTCACCCACTCACGTTTTCTGTTTTCTGATTTTTCGTTTGTTTTTTCTTTCTTTCTTTGTTTTTGCTTTAATGCCAAAATCGAAGAAGTAGATAAAAAACATCAACAAAAACGCCAAACGGGACCGTTATGTACGAAATGAAACGAACGTTTGAAAGTGTTGAGCAAAACCAAAACAGAACTGTTGCTGTTGCTGCTGCTGCAAATGTTGACGTTGACGCAGACGCCTATGTCGACATCGTTGCAGTCCGGCAGCAGCAAAGCTGCGCGCAGACGACGACAACAAAGGACAAATGCAATAACATTTTTAATATACATACATACATACATAGAGAAGAAGAAGCACAAATTACCGTTGCTTGGCAAGTTGTTGTTGTCCCAGTAGTCTCTTTTACAAAAAAGGTATATTAATTTTCTTATGTCTGTTAGTCCACTGGTATTTAATTGGGATCAGGTAGATAATACACTGTATTTTTAATTTGGTTTCTTTATCGATTTATATTTTGTGAAAGTATTTAAATGTACAGGGTGTTTTTAAGTCAACACCTATGCATTAAGATTTTTACTTGTCAAAGTCAACAAAACTTTTGCGTTGTTTGGTTTCTTGCGCTACGTCTGTCTTTTTGTTATTAATAAAAGAAAATCACTGAAAGCAACGGCCATCGAACCAACAAGCTGCCCCCCTTTCAAACGACACCAAGACCCACCAAGCTAATTCTTTAGCATAAATGTTGTTTTACTTGGGGTCAATAACGTCAATGAGAAAAAAAAAGTTGCGTTCTTATCAGAAAACAAACAAAAAGCAAAAATAAAAATAAAGGCAGAAAAACAACCAAACAGCTGATGAAACAGAACAACAAAAATTCTTATCAGAAAAAATAACACGAAATTTATTGCGTTGCGATGCTACAAAGTGAGGGAGTAAAAGAGAGCAAAGCATTTAAAGGGGGTGGAACATGACGGCAAAGAGAGATAGAAAGATAGCAAAAAGGGGGTACATGTTATGAGAGGAGGTAAGGTAAAGCACAGCATAAACAAAGTCAGCTGTGTTTGTGGACAACACACACATAGAGAGAGCAAAGAAGAGTGAGCTAGTGGAACCGAGAGAGAGAGAAAGAGAGAGAGGGAAAGGTTGATCAGAGGAATGAACTTTTAATACAGCGCAACTATCTCACTCGCTCTTAACGTTGTTTGGAGTTTGCCAAAAGACGCAATTTTTTTAACACAACTACACTAGAAAAAAACGAAACATATGCAAAAAGAGAAGGCAAAATATAAAAAAACGAATACACGCTTAGAAGTAACAGAAGAAAACCAGCTATCTACACACACAAACACATGTATATACATACATCTATATACAAATACAAACAAATTCTTCTGCGTTGCAATTATTAGTTGACTGCAGAACGTTGTGGCAAGGGGCAGGGGCAGTGTAAGGGAATGAGGCACAATTGACACACTTTACAACAAATTTTGTCACAACTTACTTAATAAATTGATTTTCTCTTTTTTTTTTTTTTGCTTGCTCAGTTAGTTACACACACAACCCATTCTTACAGCAAATTCGATTTTTTTTTCTTTATCTGTTTGGATTTTTGTGGCTAATTCTCTTTTGTTGTTTGTTGTTGTTGTTGTTGATTGCTGCTGCTGCTGCTACTGCTGCTGCACCCCCTATTTGTGCACCCTATTATGTCTGACAAGTGTGACCGCAACTGGTGGTAACAGTTAATGTATCGTTATCGGTAAATGGTCACACTAAATAAACAAAAAATAAACAAACTATTTTTAATTGTTTTTTTTTATAATTATCCCAAATTTTTTGGCTAAATGGAGCAGTCTGCTAAACCAAAACGTTCGTTTAAACGGCCTTTTGCCTTCCCTAAAAACTGCGTGTATCGACCCCTTCGCCAGATTAGCAACATGGAGAAAAACCAAAAGCTGTCAAACGACACACCAACATGTGAGATAAAGATAGAGTCGAAAATCTAATCCCAATAACTCCCATATTAATGCAAAACTATGCCTCCAGATTTCACGTTGAATGCGCCGCCCTCACTAATACCGGCCAAAAAGTATTCCGATATAAGTGGTCTACCTGCACCGTATTGCGATCCGCATACAAAATTGCGATATGCCAATGCCGAGGAATACGCCTCCATGCAGAACATGCCCTCGGATATAATCAATGGTTATTTAACTGTGCGTGGCTATACTAGCGCTGTCGGTTAATCACATAATGTTGAAAAGCTTAACACAAAGAAGCAATTTTAATGAGAACCATCTACGCGCTCACCTTACATAGTAAATAATGAATAGGACGCAACTTTAACAGGCACTGCTCGAAAATATATTTACAAAATGTATTAATTAGAACGAATTCTTATAAATATTTATTAACATAAGGCTACAGACATATGTACTTATAGGAATATATGAAAATGTAATTGAAATTATTGCTCTGACATAGCAATTAAACTGCTTGCAACCAAATAAGTGAATTGGTAACGACCTTAAGCTATCAGGGTTTAATTAAATTCCATATAATTATTTTACTAAAATGTCTCATTTAACCATTTAAATAAGTAAGTTATACAAAAATTTTGTCTGATTTCCTATGTATATTGTTTACAAAAGTAAATACATAAATATATTGCTTTGCACTTTCATCTAATAGAATGAGACAAAAACAAGTAAAGAAGAAGGGATATATGTATACCTATATATATATATTCCTAAATAAATTAAGAGAAAATTGTTTTTGCTTTATTTAAATTTATTGATCTGTCTATATGGCTAATTATAATAATTATTATTAAAATTTATATATAATTCGACAAAGAAAGTTTTATAAACTATTTTTTTTATGCCCTTGCAGAGGAGGATGAGAATATTATAATTCTGTTTACAGAATCAATCTTCTCCAAACCCCATTAAGTACTATTAGGTCCAAACTATAATTACTTTTATCAAATTCGAAATGAAAAATTTTTCCATTTTACTGGACTATTATCCCTTTAAAAGGATTATCTAGGGCTTAGGTTAAGAAACAATCATCTTGACTATCACCAAGATACTTTATACGGAGAACCGCTAAATTTGTCATTCCGGACAACAGAGATTTGTTGTTTGACAAATTGACAAAAATTCTTATTATATTTTTGGTATAGTTTTGCAAATATATATATAGATTCTGCAAGGATATACATTTACTTCGGTGCTCCGAAGTTTCTTTCCGATATATTTTTCGAGTACATTTTGTTGAGATGGTGAGCGATGGAAGGATGGGGAATGGGGTTGTCGGGGCCTGAGACTAGGAACCACTTTTAGGACCAGGATGATCTTCAAGTTTCGATTTAGTATTTCTTTCACTTGTGGCAGTTTTGACAAAAGGCGGAGCCGAATCCAATAGTTATCATTTGGTAAGACCGCGCGCTAGCCGGCCTGATTAATGGGACGGCTAATACTGTTTGGCTGGGTGAGCATTTGCAGATCGGCGCGAAATGATCGTGGCAGCCCGGTGATATCCAATTGATGCTTTAACACCACCATAGTGGCCAAAGTTTTTAATGTGGGCTCAAAATCCAACACATGCAGGTCACTGTAATCGATTAAGGTGACCGTTGTTCCTGCCGCCGTCACCTGTCCCTCTGAGGTTTGACTTGTCGTCTGTGGACTTGGCTTTGGGCTAGTGCCACCAAAAAGGAACATTTTCGAGCCCGTCACCAGGGCGCATTGTCGCCGCCGAGCTGAAGGCGCCTGTCCATTGGCTCGTATCAGATTCCACAACTTTGTTACGGGATCAAACGTGTATAGATCATTGAAATGCTGATCGAGCAGACCATTGTAGCCGCCAAACACAAATATCATTTTGTTATATACAAACATGCTATGACTTCGCCTGCCCACTGGCACTTTGCCGGCTGTGAACGGACGATGCCAGACCTTGGTCCGCATGTCTAGATAGACAATTTCATGGCAATAGGTCTCCTCCTGACTGTGATAGGGACTGTGCTTGTCACCACGGCCGCCAAAAATGTACATCCTTTCCTGCCCATAGGCTACAGCTGCATGAAAATCCCGATAACTAGGCGGCACTCCAAATGTCTGAACATATCGCCATTCCATGGTATCGAGATTGAGTGAATGCACATCAGAGCTAAACTCATTAATCTCATCCACAAAGCCACCAAAGATGTACATACTATTGCCAATGACACAGGCTGAATGGCCATCTCTTGCTCCAGGCAGGCAGCCACTAACAGTTGGTCGACTCCAGGCAGCTCTTTTCGGATCGAAGCAATATAAAACATTGCAAAGATTCTCATCGTTTCGTCCACCCCAGATATAAATGCGCTCTTTGTAGGCCACCACTGTGTGGCCATAGCGCTGAAAAGGCACTTCCGGGTACTTTAATTGTGCTCCATCCTTGTCCAGTTGTTGTGGTACCACAGACCAACGCATTGTATGGACATTGAGGACATGGACATCCATTGGCTCATTGAAACGATAATCATAGCCTGTGCAATATCCACCAAAGCTATAGATAAAATCACCCACACCAACTGCCGCATGATTCACGCGCTGGGGTCCTCCATCTAAATGTACTGTCCAGAGCATGGCCAACACCAACACCAACCACCACCAACAGCAACAATGATAGCGGTGAAGTCGAACTCTTCACCAACTGAAATATATCACAAAGACCAAAATTTCAAATCAAACGTCAACATAAAAAGGTGTGAAGGCTAAGTAAAACCAACCAATTGACAGGTGCACAGGAAGGGGCGGGAAAGGGAAGGGTAGGTGGTATGATTTACTTTGCTTTGCGCTTACGCTCTCGAACTTGCTCGCCTTTAACTGTGACTTTGCTGCGTGAGTGCCTTTTTGTTATAACAAATTGTTACTTATTGTTGTTGTTGTTGTTGTTGCTGTTACTGCTGCTGCTGATGTTGTTGTCAGCCAGTGTTACCGCTTCTTGTTAGTCTAAAAATACCAACAATTTGTAAATGCACATTTCTCTCGTTTCGTGTTAGTAAAAATAACGGCCGTAAAAGCTCTGCGATTTGCAACACTATTTGCGAATCACGACATACATACATAAGCATGAACAATTACAACTACATATAAATCACAGTTTACAAAAGCAATGTGAACGCTTAAACACCGTTAAGACTGTCACTAAGAACAAAAACATTGCTCTGGCAGTTTCCCCTGTAGGGATAGGCCAAAAGCTTCTAAGGAATTCAAGGATACCGGGACGGATACCTTATAGCCAAAAGAAAAAAAATAAAAAACGAAAAGGAATCATAAAAAAACAAATCAAAAATAGTAAACAAATCTGAACTAGTCAGAATGACACGTAATGCAGGCATTGCGACGCCAAAATCCACGGCCTCACCGCAGCCGGCGCCGGCTGCAGCGGCCGCCGCTGCTGCGTACGCTGCCAAGCAGAAACGCAGCTCCTCCAGCGCTGCCCGATCCCGCTTCAATCCCTTCTCCTCATCCTCAAAGGTGATGTTGGATAAGTGGAAGACATTGATTGGTTCGATCTGTCTGGCCATAGCCACATATTGTGGCTACTTGGGTTATCTGGAGACACGAGTAAATACGCCGTTCGATAATCAGAAAATGGTAATACGTACAGGACTTCAAGATCCCAATCGATATTGGGGTTCCTATAGACCAAATACGTACTTTGGGCTAAAAACCCGCGATCCACATTCCTTGGTAATGGGCCTTATGTGGTATACGCCCAGTAATCTTGGTCATGGTGGCCAAGGTATACGTCATTGGTGTGAGCAAGGAGATCAGCTGGATAGTTATGGGTGGACCCATCATGATGGACGAAACTTTGGTGTTCAAGTGATACAAGATTTGCCCTTTGAACTGAAAACATCCTTTGTAAAATATGGCAGCGAATCGGATGAGGTGAATGGTGGTGAGGAAGGTGGCTATGGTGGGGATTGGACAGCTCGGATATCGGTGAGGAACACAACAAAAGCCTGGGATAAGAGTATATCGTTGATTTGGTACGTTGCATTGGATGAACGTACAAATGGTCACATCAAATATGTATCCGATGAGAAGAATCCCGAGGCAGGAGTATATGGTGAAACCCAGGGCTTAGGAGAATTTCAGGTAAGTTGACTTGGAGTTTAGTTACCAATCTTTCATTCTCAATTCTGTTTCAGGTGCGCTTTCAACCCGTCAAGGGACGCATACTCCATAAATCCTATTTGAGCACAGTAAGCCCATCTTTGAGTCGGCTTAAGGACACGTTGGTCAGTCATTTTCGGGCATTTGCCGATAAGCGGGGCCAACGCTTTATAGGATTACCTGGTGAAATAGTTAGCCAAAATGGTTTACCCACAACAAATCCCGAACCAAACTTCATAGCCATACAAATCACAGCTGAAGTCGATTTCACTTTGGACATTACCTATCAATCCACTTCGGGTTACTCATTGGGACACTCAACACTCCATAAACCACTTACCGGACGACCATATAGCGATCTATTACAGACTAAGATCAAGGAGTTTGAGCAACGTTTCGATAATACATTCGAATTGGCCAGTAAAGGCTATTCCCAGGCTGAAGTTGTAATGGCACGCAATACTTTGTCCAATATGCTGGGAGGGATTGGCTATTTCTATGGCTCAAGTCGTGTGCTATCCCAACATACCCAAAATCCAGTGCCATATTGGAAGGCACCGCTATATACGGCAGTTCCGTCGCGTAGTTTCTTTCCCCGCGGCTTTCTTTGGGACGAAGGATTTCATGGCTTATTAATTAGTTCATGGGATTTGGATATAGAACTTGACATTCTATGCCATTGGTTTGATCTATTGAATGTTGAGGGTTGGATACCCAGGGAGCAAATATTGGGCGTTGAGGCATTGGCCAAAGTTCCTGAAGAGTTTGTTATTCAACGGAATAGTAATGCCAATCCTCCAACATTCTTTCTAACACTAAGGAAACTATTGACAAGGCACAGGGCAGAGTTTAAAAAGGGCAAGGGTAGACTGGAGACATTGGAGCGCTTGTATCCCAGACTCCAGGCATGGTTCAATTGGTTTAATACCACACAAAAAGGTAACTTTCCATCTTCCTTTACTGGGAAAAAGTGTTCCCTTATAATTGTTTTTGGTTTTTCTTTAGGTGATCTCATGGGAAGTTATCTATGGCGGGGTCGCAATGCTACGACTCTACGTGAACTAAATCCCAAGTCGCTGTCATCTGGCCTCGATGATTATCCACGCGCAACTCATCCAACCGATTTGGAGCGCCATCTGGATCTACGTTGTTGGCTGGCAATGGCTGCCTCAGTTATGGCCGAGCTATCCTCCATATTGGGCAAAGATGATGTTAAATATTATGAGACAGCTTCCTTTTTAATGGATAATCAATTGCTCAATCAATATCACTTGGATCCATATACCAAACGCTATGCAGATTGGGGTCTTCATACGGATAAAGTAATGCTGAAACATCCGCCTATTCAGCAGCATCAGAAGCATCATCATCATCATCAATATAATCAGCAACCGGAAATGGTTCGTGTTACATTGGAGGAGCCGTCTTACAAATTTGTATCCTCCAGTTTTGGCTACGTGAATCTGTTCCCATTACTGTTGGAGCAACTTGATCATGATTCACCCTATTTAACGCAAATGCTGACTGAATTGCGAGATCCGCAATTGCTCTGGTCACCATATGGTCTGCGTTCATTATCCAAAGATTCGCCGTTCTATATGAAACGAAATACTGAACATGATCCACCATATTGGCGTGGTCCAATCTGGATAAATATCAATTATTTGGCATGCAAAGCTTTGCATCATTATGGCAAGATCGAGGGTCCCAATGCCGCCCAGGCGAGACAGATTTACTCGGAGCTAAGGGAGAATCTAGTAAAGAATATATTCCGACAATATCAGAGAACTGGTTACCTATGGGAGCAATATGATGATATGACGGGACAAGGCAAGGGCTGTAATCCATTTACTGGCTGGACTGGACTTGTCGTTTTACTTATGGCCGAGAAGTTTTAAAAATGTTGTACAAAAAAAAAAAAAAAAAAAAAAAATCCCAATCCTATCCTTAAATGCTTCATTTTAGAGTTAAATAGACGAATTTTAAAAATAAAAAGGAAAAAATCAAAAGAAAAAGATAAACATTAGATCATGTTTTTCATTATATAAAAGTATTTCCATTCCGCAGCAGGTCACGATATGCATTAGATTTGCAGATGGTGGAGCTTACATACATACATCATCTCTATGTGTTTTGGTTACAGGGCTTGGCCTACTTTACAATCGTGTCTTTTAATGTTTCCTTTCGCAATATTTCCTGTTTTTTTGTTTTGTTTTGGTCTGTAAATTCTCAAAGTGCAAAACTTGAATTCGCTTCGCTTATATGTAATATGGTTGTGAAACTTGAATTCGCTTCGCTTTTATTTACCATAAGTGCGAATCTTAAATTCGCTTCTCATTTAGTTGCCTGGTGCACGTGTTTGGTTTTGCTTGCGGAATTTTTATACAATTTTGTTTCATTATTAGAACAGATTGAATGTAAATATGGGTAAATTTCGTTCGAAATTAAAACGTCATGGCAAAGGAAAGAGCTGGAGCAAGGGACAAGCGGCGTCCTCAAATCCGGAACAAATGAAACATCGCCTTAAGGCCAAATCTCGTTTCTTTCAACCAAATTTGAATCTGGGTATGATTTTTATTTTATATTAATGAAAGTTATTTACATATATAATTTGATATTCTTGTTGCAGCTGCTGCTACAGCAGCCACACCCAATGGCCTAACCATGGAGGCGGTGCATAAACATGAAGAGCGTCAGGCCTACAATGCAGAGACAACAACTGTAAATGATGTGGCCGGCAGTTTGAAAAGTTTCAGTCTAGACGATGATGATGATGGCATGACCGGCACACGCACTGGCACCTTTAAAACATTTAAAACCTTCGCCTCCAATTATAGCAGTTGCTCCAATATGAGTTTTAAGAAACTTTTGACCGGTTTTCGTGCCTCCTCCGATTTGCATAAAGAAATGTTGGCCATTCTGAGTGCCTTAACGGAAATTATCCATGAGAAAGGTGGCACTGAATCATCAACGGAATATTTTCTTCTACTGATGGAACAAATTGAGGCCTCTCAAGAGGAACGAGATACCATAGCGGGCGTGGCGTTGCTCTCCATGGGTATTAAATCTGTGCCGCCGGCTGTCTTAAGAAAGAGATTTGGTCAAACAGCAGCGACCCTTCAGACACTTTTGCAACGTTTTATGGAGTCCAGCAGTCAGTCAGTCATTCGATATGTAAGTGAAGTAACTGACATCAGTTTAAGTCTTTTTCTAAACAAAATCCTTTATTATCCTCCCTTATCCTTTAGCTGATTGGTTGCCTTTCGGTATTGCTACGTGCTCAGGATTATACCACATGGACATATAGTTCAACATTTCAATATTTTGATGCTTTACTGTCATTCTCCATACACTCGAAGCCAAAAATTCGTAAGGCAGCCCAACATGCCGTTGTCTCTATTATCCATGGCAGCTGTTTCATGTTGCCACCAACGCCAGTCGAGGGTGAAGATGGACAAGAGAAGCCATCGCCAGCTAACAAAGCGAATTATCATCCGGCTAGTAGTCGTTTAACCAAATTCTGTTTGGCCCAGTTTAAACCGGAAATCCTTGCGAATTCACAAACCACAGTTTTACATACGCTGGCCCTGCTGAAGGATACTCTAAGTGGCTTTCGCACCGAGGACATACGCAGTGTGTGCGAGCATCTGTTATCAATAATGACAGCCGCCAATGTTCTTGTGCGGACCAATTGTTTCCAAGCTTTGCATTCGTTATTCCTTACCCGTAGTCCAAATCTGAATGCCACACTGTGTGCTAAACTGTTGGCTGCCATACACGAGTATCGACCAGATCGTAGTGATGTGCGGCAGACTCTTGCCTGGATAACAGTCCTAAAGGAGGGTCATTTGCATTTGGCTGCCCTTCAATTGGATATCTGTATGCAGGCCTTGCCACGGCTCATTGAGGTGTGCACCACAGATCTCTGGCTTTCGGATCGCACGGAACTTGTGGTTGGTGTATCCAATTGTATTAAGGAATTGTTGCAGGATTGCGTGGCACAAGCCTGTGCCACTCCTGAAGTAGCCCAACAGAATCGTCAGTCGGTAACAAGAATTATAGCCGCTATACATAAAGTTCTAAATTCTCCATTTGGAGAGATATCCAAATATGTCATCTTGATATTTTCCATTGTATTTGAGGCCTGCGGCAAGCACTTTGAGTAAGTTCTTAAATCACGATGGATATTAATCATTCTCTTTAATCTAACAATTTGTCTTACCCAGAACTGAACTGACTCCATCCCTGCTGACCATAGCAAAACGTTATGATAGCCAAAGTGCACTTCGTTTGCAGATTGAGCATACTTTGATTAGTGCCATAAAGTCTCTGGGTCCGGAATTGGTACTCAAGGCGATACCTCTAAATGGTGGCATCAGTGGCGGAAACATTCTATTGGAACGTTCTTGGATGCTGCCATTGCTGCGGGAAGGTGCCAAGGGTGCCAGCCTGCAATTCTTTAAGGAACACATTGTCCCACTGGCTATTCAGTGTCAGGCCAAATGGAAGGAATATGCCGATGCCAAAAATAATACATCTGCCCATATCTATGAGCTTCTTTCATGTCAGTTGTGGGGTCTCTTTCCCGGCTTCTGTCGTCAGCCGAGAGATCCGGATTATCTACGTCAGCTAGCGCCCACATTGGGTGCTGCACTAGAAAAGAATCCCGAATTTCGACCACCCATATATGATGGCCTGATTGAACTATTAGATGATAATCAATCAGCTGAGAATCTTGCAGCAATTGGGCAATATGCCAGGAATTTCCTACCACGTCTCTTTAATATTTATACCCAAAAACCGAGCGGAAGCTATGAGGCAGATCAAAGGAAACGTGTTCTAGAGGTCATTCGTTTATATGTGGCACGTGCTCCCGCCGAGGTGCAATCGCAACTTTTTGAGAATGCCCAGGAACAGTTGGCTGCCAGTGCTGTAGCCAGTTTTGAATATGATGCTCTCTTTGATATTAATGCAGCCATTGTACGGGTACAAAACTGTCGCGGCATTGAAGCCTATTTCGAGAAGCATATAGCCCCCATTCTGCGTAATGATAAATCCAAACTGGTGTCCAAGGATGAACAGAAATTGAAGAAACAACAGCGCAAGACTTACGAGTAAGCGGAATGATAATAATAAGAAAATAATATACTAATCTCTTTGTGCATTTTAGACTCCTCCGCGAATTGATGACCTCTGAGCAGGCATCGTGCCAGAAATTCACACGAAAGAATTGCAATGCCTTGCAGAAGATACTACTGGAAGCCTTTACCACCAGTTGCAGTGTCTGTCAGGCGTCCCGTTTGTAGTAAGTTGCTTCACGATGATGATTATCCAATTATTAATTTAATTAAATTTCAAATTTCCTCTTTCTTTTTTTTAGTTGCCTGAAATCTCTTTTGGAATGTCGCAGCAATTTGACCTACAATGATCAGCTTGTTATGAAGGCTATACCGGAAGCTGTGCTTAACTATAAGGAATTTTCTACACGCAAGGAACCAATTGCCGAGCAGCTAATCAAATTGATAGTCACATTGTATCAGGAAGCGGGAAAAATTAATGATTTTGTTGATATTTTAACTGCTGGCTTTACTGGCGATGAATCCCTGATAACAAATACAATTCTGGCCTATCGTGCCGTACTCCAGCAGCAGGGTCAACATCTAACAGTGGCCACCTTGGAGTTTTTAATGCAACAGATTACGGTATTCCTGGTGCAAAGGTCAAGAAATCAAGCCGAGGCATCTGTTGCCTTTCTAATCACATTTATTAAAGTGTTGCCCATACCATTGGTGGCCAATCATTTAGAGACAATCGTGAGTGTTAGATGGGGGAAAAATGCTCTCCATATTCTTTAACACATTTTTATTTCAATTTAGATGCGTTCCCTTTCGGCCATGACCAAGGATACCAAGCGGTATTGTCGCATACAAATTGGTTATTTCCTGAAAAAGCTTTGCAAACGTTTCACCACAGAGGAGTTGGCCCGGTATGTGCCAGGCGATGATGAGATTACCCATCGACGTCTTAAAAAGATTAGGAAACAAATGCGTCGCGATACACGCAAGAAACAGAATGAAGATGCCGCTGGTGATAGTTCTGATGAGGAGTTACTAGGAAGTGGGCAAGAGCAAAAGAGTTATACGTAAGTAGAGAGAATTTTTAAGCATTTTTTGAAAAGTGAATAATTTGAATTATTCTTTTCAGCATTGATGATATTTTGGCTGATTCGGATTCCGATTTGCCCGAAGATATGGATACAGATGACCAAGGAGGAGAGAGTGGTGCTACAGCCGGCAAACGTAAATCAAAGGTCAAACAACGCAGTACCTATATACGCGAGGAAGCCGATGAGATAGTTGACTTGGCTGATCTCAAATCCATTGGCAATGTTTTAAGTAAGTCCAGAGAACTGATCTCAATCGATTTCCAATTAATATTTTCTTGTATGTATTGTAGCTAGCGGTTCATCTGCTGCAACTAATAGCAAACTCCTAAAGTCATCCAACACAAAACCCCAAGTGCCCAATGGTGGATTCAAGACTGCTGATGATGGTCGTCTCATTATTAGTGACAAGGCTGTGCGTGGTCAGGCCATGGATGAAGATTCTGATGCCGAATCTTCAGATAGTGCAGATAGTGGAAATGAGGCAGATGCAAAACCCAAACGTGGCATGGAAGAGGATTCCAGCGATGAGGAAGAATTGAAGCAACAGCAAGCGACAAGTGGTAAACGTAAACGCAAGGCAAGTGATGCCCTAAGCATGCGCTCCGGCAAGACAAGCACAACACGATATAGTGCCGGTGGCAAGGGTATACATCGTCCGCTTGGATCTGCTACTGCTGGTGGTGATAATGTATCCATGAAATCTGGTCATGGCGGCAAGCGAGCGGGTAGCGAATATGGTAGTAAAAAGGCCAAAGGTGATATGAAACAACGTGGCAAATTAGATCCATATGCCTATATACCCTTAACCAGAAATACCCTCAATAAACGGTAAGATAAAATCAATTCCCGATGTGATCCTTTTAAACATTTATCTTTTCCTGCAGGAAACGCGCCATGAATTCGCGCAAGTTCAAAAGCTTACTACATCAAGCTGGAGGTGGAGAATCATCTGGTGGCCGCGTGAGCAAAAGTTACAAGTAGACACATAAGCCGCACTACTAATTAACTATATAAAATAACTAAAAAAAGATCATAAAGATAAACCCATAATGTTGTGATGGACCTTGGCACTCTGCCAAGTTATTTGATTTTTTGTTAATAAACAAAATGTATATCAACATGCTACTGCTATATATATATATAAAACTATATATATCTATTTAATTTTATATATATATTTCTATACAAAAACAAAATGGAAAAAAAAATGCACAAAAAAAATTCAACTAAAATTGTTTTTCTATATGTTTGTGTAGCCATTCACCTTGAGGATCGAGTCCAGCCATTGTTTCCTCTATAAAATGCATTTTATTGTGACTATCTACAAGGATCACGGTGTGGGTACGACTCCCATAACCCTGATTATCGATAGTAACATTTAATGAGCTCAAACCTTCACCCCAATTTGGAGCACGTCGCTGTAGCTCCGGATCGGGCCAGAATTTATGCTTCTTCTTTAACAAATCCAATAAATGGGTGCTTATAACATCAACTGAAGCATTGCCATGATCTTGAACTATTCCCTCAAAGTGCTGTTGACCGTAAGTCACTTTCTCGAAAGGAGATGAAGGCAAACTATTCCCAAAGCCATAGGATTTACCGGGTTCAAAGTGAGTCAAACTCGGTGGTACATTACTTAGCAATTGTATCTGAGCGGAGGTAGGTCTACAAAGAGAAGGAAAGGATATGTAAATTTATAATGATGATCGGGAATTATATCCAACTTACGATATCTCAATGGAGACAAAGTTAAAGGCAGTGTACTGATTGCAATCCTTGAATAATTTCTGATTGTAATTAATCAAGTTGAATTCCTTGGATGATTCTCGCACATAGTCCGCCACAATCATGCCGCGTCCTAGTAAGAAATGTTCGTTATTTGTGGGTATTTGCTGATGCGGTTGCAAAATGTTCAAAGCTTATAAAGGGAAACGAACGTATGGATGATTTGAGGATTAGTGCCAAACAAACAAACAAAAAAAAAAAAAAAAGAAAGAAGTAGAAAGGAACAAGCTGGTAGCTATGCAGGTAGCTGATGTGAAGTGATTACCAATTGCATTCCTCGGCTTTGGTTCGCCGGTTAAATTAAGCAGAGCACCCACTTTAAATACATCCTGGTGATGTCCAATTGCTAGCCAAGTGCCACCCTCTCGTCCTGGCTCCAGATCAATACCTGATTACAAGGTGCAAAACATAAAAATTTATCCATCAGCCTAAGCAATTTATTTACTTACCACCATAGACATGTTGAGCCTGCGACCATTGATCAACCTGTTTTGTACCTCGTGCATAGAACTCATCACGATTCGATGCCAGAATAAGCTTATATCCATCAGGAGAGGGCTCTGCATTCGCATAAAAGAATATCACACACATCTTTAAACCGATTTAATTGATTGATTGTGAAAGCAGTGAAAGCGTTCGTGTTTGTACGGGTCAAAGGCACAGTCAGTCTCTTTGTTGTGTTGTTTCACTTTGGTTTTTATTAATAAATTATCGCTCTCAGTCTTATCCGTTAAAGTCAAACAAAATACAATAAAAACATTTATACATATATATAGTTAAGGGTTCGTTGACGTTCCACACACCACCTAGACTAGATCTATTTGGGCTTTGACTGGTTAGCTTTTCGTTGTGGCTGAGATAGCTGCTTACAGCTCTTGCTCATTATCTCATTTTAATCTTAAGTTAAAATTTAGTTTTTGTTTTTATTTCTGCTAAAGGTGGCAAAAACATTTGTAAAGACACTATCGGTACGTCGACTATCGGATATACATTTTTGTGTCTCTGCTAGGTTTGTATATTTACTGTACAGACGTTTTTCTGATGAACATCAGATAGTAGCAATGACACAAACCAAAATAGCAAACACGCAAACTAAAATTAAAATTAAAGATTACCCAAAATATAAAAGTCGATCTATAGGAAAACATTTTCAATTCATGAATGATCACCATTTAATATTTGACCAACCAATATTTTTTTTTTTTTCATGGAAAATCAAGAACCAAGTTTAATACAAGAATATTTATATACATATAAAATATGATTAAGAATTTCATTCATTAATAATTTACTTATTTTTTCGGTGGATTTTGCTATTTGTTCCCATTTGGTTAAATGCGTAACCCTATGCGCTTAATTGACTTTGTGCTAGTAATTGACCGATAGTAGCTGCTTGTTACGTTAGTTGGCCAATTCTGCCAATTTCCATTAAATTGGACTCCTTTCAGGTTGTCTGCGTTTTTGGCAACGCTCGAGAAGCTACGCAATTGAATCCAAAGATGTTTACGATGCCACCGTCCAGTTGGCCCTCTCGTCTGACGCACGGGTCTCGGTGGATAAACATTTAAGACCATTTCCCTTTCAATAAATCTTCTCTGTCTTGGATGACCATTAATAATGATATTCCCTGAGTGAATGGAGAGCATCCTAAGAACATTTACCGTGTGTGGCAATTGTGTTACTGTTTGTGTTTGTGCTGTCATAGTTCCGGAGATTTTGTATTCAATTTCGATTTACTTATTTCGTTTATCTGAGCAAAAGGAAAAATACAATCAATATTAATCAATTAATTGATCCTTTTAATACTTACACAATTAGTAATAAGCAATTTGCAAATCTTTTCATAGCACAAAAATGTCTATAAAATGTAGATATACATATATATGTATAAAAAAAAAAAAATATGAGTAGCCAATGATCCTATTCTATAAAAGTATTCACTTAATATAAAAACTCTAGGTATATGACCAAAAGGCATGTTCTAGGCTTACTTGGATGACTTTATATTATCAATTTTGTATATTCTATAGTTACTCGGATGACTTTATATTATAAAAATTGTATAAACGGTTTAGTTATATTAAAGACAAGGACCCTAATTTGATTTATGAGACTACTATAAAAACTGCTTTAACACAAAGCAACTTTAAATTTTAAGGATGTATTCTCAGATCTTGAGAAATGCAATATACCATAAAATTTATCAATTAGTTAAGTTTAGATACACTTTTTGTACAGATAGAATTATTAGTCGGTTTATTTCTTTATCCTTTATTAAAGGATTTAGATTTCTAAAGAAAATTTAACCAAATCAAAGTCTTTTCCTGAATACTAAAAGATCCTTTTGCATTCGTATTGATTCGTCAAACCATAAACTCCCACTGTACACTTATCCGGCCAATTAAAAACGCTAAACAAAACATCTAAAAGATATTTCTTTAAACTTTTTGCAAATTGAAAACGAATTATATCTTATTCCAAACAAAAAAAAAATAAATAAAAGAAAAATAATTGGAAAGATAATGATAAATATACATATATATATAGATGTTGGTATATTAAATATAATTACATATACATAAAATGGCTTTTATAAAATTTAAGATATATCGAAATAGTTTTTGCGACTTAAACGTTAAAGGGGTGGATGAGGAGGAGGGAATGCATTTTAAGAGTTAATTAATCAGATTTAAACAAAAAATCATTAAGTATAATAACTATTATACTATATGATCTTGAATTGATCTGATATATCGGCTGTCTTTCTTTTTTAAACAAGTGTTAGACACACACATAGAAAATATATATATATATTTGTATATATAGATATTTATATATATTTGCACACAAAAGGGAAAACTTTTTCCATAAGGTCACTTAAAAAATTCATATATAATATTTATATACATATGTATATAAAAGACAATATCTGATTAATTACCCTAACTAGTTGGCTTCAAATTGGGCATATACGATACATACATACATAAGTACATACATTACAATCACTTTTTTTTTTTTGTTTTGTTGCATTTGCATTTATTTTCCATTGTTTCAGGAAAATAAGTGAAATTCACATAAGGCGAATAATAATAATAATAATAATAGTTAAAAAAAAAGCGACAAAAAACCAAACGGAAAAATGATAAACAAATTCTTATTTTCTCCTTTTCTTCTGTCTTGTTTTCAAAAATGGCCACTGCATGGATTTTAGTTCCTTAAAACTAGGCTAAAATATTTTCGCTAAACTAGGAGTGCGTCGAAAGGGATTCCAAGAGCTTGATGAAACGCTACCCACAAATCTTGACTTGGCGGTGGTTTTCAGACGTAACTTGGGCTTAGTCGTTGTGCTTGTGGGACTGGATGAGCCGGATGAAATGCCAGATGAACTGGCTGCCGATAATGTGGAAATGGAACCCTTTGATGATAAAGGCTGCAAATATAAATGCTTAAATATAAAATTAAAATTCATTTCGATTTTGTTTCAAAGACTCACTTTTAAATAATTTCGATCCATGGGTGTTATGACTTTAAGCTCCAAAGTGGGTCCACATGATTGTATTAGACGTACCACTTGCTGATGTGTATACCATTTGACATCCATGCCAGCTATTTCCACTATAAAATCGCCTTCCTTGATGCCACCCAGCTAAGAAGGGACAAATGGAAAATAAATTTTATTAACCACTACAGCATTGATCCAAAATTGCAACTTACATCTGCTAATGAATTGATTTCCACATGTGCAATTATGACTGGAGCATCTCCACGTACATGGAAACCAAAATTTTCCAATTCCTCTTTGTAGAGACTACAACTACCATCATGAGCATGTCCTTGATCGCCTTCATGATCTGCTGGACATTGACAATGATAGTTAACACGGCCACCATTGCTGCCGCTAGACTCATGATGATGATGGTGATGATACATTGCTGAACCCTTCTGCAGGCGTACACAACGTGGGGCCGTCCAATGACGACGTGCCGAGAATATTGCTATGGGACCAAGTCGCTTGAACGGATCATCCACTTTGTATGATGTGAAATCGGGTCCAGTGAGGGTTAATGTAAACTTTGAGGCAGCTATAGAACAGAGATATGAATTTATCATATGTTTGTTTCAATTTTTAGTTCATTTTTTTTAAATTACCTTCCACTGTGCGCTCTGTTAGATCATAGCATTCATCTATGTTCGTTTCGGGCGCATGTAGACGAAACTTTTCATATTCCTCTTGGGTCTTATAGTGCGCCTCCTTAATGACTTGGGTTAGGGAGGTCTTGTTCTATCAATTGAAAGAGATTTCAATTAAAATCAATTCAATTGACAATTGAAAATTGTTCACTTGCCTTCAGGTAGCGACACATACGCTGCAATCGCTGGGCCTCCTCATGACTAGCCAGAGCTTCTTTCAAATGGGTATGCTTGATGGCCACACAACTGACACTATCTTCATTCTCATCATCGGCAATGCCACGCAAAGCCTCTCGTGGATTACCAATGAACGATTCATTGGACGAGGGTGCCAGACTCTTTTTTGTGCTAAGTGAAATGTTATCCTCACCAGTTGTGGCATCAATGCCCCGGGCTTCATAATGATGGGCCAAAGCTGTAATCAAGGGACACAAGTTTCCTTTGTTTTAGAGATTCCATTACAATTTGCGTTTGTATATTACTTACCCTTGTACAATTCTGCTTTAAGCGGCACTAATCCTGCCCAGCATTCAGGCAAATATGTATGCGTATCATTCACTTGGATATTTTTATGCATTTCCATATACTCTAGGGACAATTGGGCGGCTTCGCCGGCCAAATCTCTAAACAAATGGCTTGATTCATTCAATCGCAGTGCCTCAATTTGTAATTGCAATTTCTCAAACAGACATTCCCGGGCCTGGGATAACATTAACGATACCAAAACGTCCAATACTTGCGGCTTCAAGTCCATCGATGGTGCATTTGTGAACGTATCATAAATGTGACGAAAGATTCCAGCTGCACGTAAAAAACTATCAACGGCTGCATCCAAACCACGTTCCGTACTCCGATCATGTCTTGCACCGATCTGTGTATAAATTGCACCCAAATTGAACAAAGTGCATGCCTTCTCAAAAGCTATTGTCCTTTGGCAAGATGGTACACCTGTTAGCGAATCATACCATTCAAAATATACACCCAAATTGCGATCGGGCGGAAAAAAGCGACGTTCCACATAATACAATAAATTGTAATAGCGGAAAAGTAATGCCACACCCAATGCATCGCGTGATGGCGTCTTTGAAGCCTGTAAAATTGATAAAACCATTTATTTATTTTTATAACCAAAATATTTATATTTATATAACAAACATACCTGTCTTGTATCTGTCATATCGGCTATGGCATCCATATAGATGGAGGGTTCTTCACTATAATGTTCGAGTATGAAATCGGAGAATGGTTCCATGAAATTGATCTCCTTGGTCTCCTTGAGACCCAACGGTATCATGGGCATAATGCCATCGTGACTGAAAGATTAAGATATTGAAATTGAAATGATTTTTAATCATAATATTCCCACGCTACGTCACTCAAAAATTTAAACCTTAGTAATAGCTTTAAAATTAATGCTAATGAAAAGCTTATTAAAAACAAAAATTTATTGGACGAATGGATTTATTAATAACACTATGGAATTCCAGTAATAACTAATTGAAACATAACCTAACTAATAACTAATTGAAACATAACCTAAAAGTTCCTTCTAAACAATAGTTGCAAAGCGGAAGAGCTGATTTAAAATTGAATTTCGTGCATTTTGTTAAACATTTTGTTAATTAAAGAATTTGTTAAAACTTTCTTGCAAAATAAACTTCCGGTTTGTTATGAATGTTAACCAGGGCTAAAGCTTTGAGTTTGATAAATTGCTTGATGAGCTACATTTGTTTTTTTTTTTCTTGCTTTAATATTGTATCTAATAATTTATAGAAATTTATGAGAAAATCTAATTTATTTCTATATGAGATCGGAAATACAGACCCCCCCTTTCGCTTCCCTCTCTCTTACACACACACACTCTTTCTTTCTCTCTCTGTCTCTCTATCTCTCTTTCTCTATGTTGTTTTGTTGCAAACTCAGTTGTGGGCACGATCATCAATTTTCGTGTCCGGCGAACCTTGCGCCAACTAACTGATGTTCAGTCCCGCTGTGCCCCGCCCTATGGCAATCTGTATCTATAGGTAATACAGAAAACTTTTTCCATATTTTGTTATTGTTATTGCTGTTGTTGTTGTTGTTGTTTGTTTTTAATGACTTTTTCACTTTCTTTGTTGTTAGTGTGTGTGTGTGTGTTAGTGATTTTCCCGTTCCACTTGAGGACGCAAAAAGGCGCTTGACCAGAAACTGATGCGCAAAATTTTTCCAAACTGACCAGCAAAAGCCGGCCCTAGATATAAAAAAAAAAAAACTACTAACAACAACAAAATGTAACAACAATACCAATTTGCATGCAAAAGCAACAAAATGAAAATAGAAAAGTGGGTGGAAAAGTGAGTAGAAAATGGAAAAATGCTTCAAAAACTCGTTAACAAAATAGAAATTTTAATAAAAAAAAAAAGAAAAAAACATTATTTTAATATATGTACTAGATATAGATAATTTACCTCTCATTCTGATAGATCTCAACCGATGAATTCAGTTCAGCCAATTGCTCCTTTAACAATTGCAAATTGGAATTAACAAAGCTTAGCTCCAGTGCCACAGTGTCCCTTAATTTGCGGTTTGTGGTTGCCTAATGAAAGATTCAATCAAGTATGAATGAATAAAAGATCATTAGATCAAAGATAAAACAAACACAATGTATATATACATATATAGTTAACTTACCTTATATAGATTCTCAGCACCAGCTCTTAAACGTAATTCTTTATTGATTTCTTGATTCAATTTGCAGCGGCGACTTTGTAATTTACCACGACAGGTGGCTGCTCGAGGATCAGAGCCCTGAAAAAAATAGAGAAAGAGATAAAATTTATATTATAATACATTAAACTAAATGAAATGGCTAGATCTTTGAGTGCTCTCAAGTGGTTCTTGGTCTATATTACTTAATTAATTTTTAATTTTTTTTTTATATATATTTTCATTTTAAAATTTTATACATTTTCTCTGAATTGATGTCAAATTCAAAGGAGTTTCATTCTATAAAGATTCTCAACTCGGTACACGGTATAAACAAAGAAGGCAGCGACATCTGACGTGCTTTTTTTTTAGTTATATAGATTTCATTCTATAGATTTTGATAGATTTCATTCTAGTTAAATTTTTCTATTTATAAATTTGAAATCTCTTTTCTTTTATGACAAATGGATTATATTTGCTTTATTGAGGTATTTTCGGAATCTCCAGAGACTCTTAAGAATTGACTTAAAAAAGGGTTTGAGTATGTTTTTAAAGATATTTTGAAAGAAAGAAATTCTTTAAGGATATAAGCTATTATTATATCAACATTGTTTTGAGAAAATTTTCATTTTATTTGTAGAAAACGATAATCATGTGTCAATTTGATCTATCCTAGTTTTGACTTTTTCAAGGTAAAAGATCTTGGTTATGTATCAATTTTATATATTCTAGTTAGAATTTGATTTCTCATATATTTATATATATTTTTAAGATCTTAGATCTTCAAATATTGTTATTAACTTTTTCTCGTTTATGTTTGTTAATCATTAATCATCAAAAGAGATTAATATTATTTTAAATAGGATTTTCAACTTATTTTAAATTCAATTTTCATTGGAAATTTTGTTTAGAAAATATCTGTTTATCCTGCTTAGATAAGCAAATGTTAAGTAAGGTGGTAAATATATATATATATATAGAAAAAAGATTTTTAAAGTTTTTTCTAAATAATTCTATGTAGCACTTTAGGTTAAGTTGAGTTTTAAAAATATTTTAAGTTAAATAACAAAATCATATTTTAAGCGAAATTTATTTATTTTTTAAGAATATTTAAGTAAGATTCTTCTTCTTATCAAATCTTCTTCTAGCAAATCTTCTTCATGAGAACCTTTCAAGAAACATTACAATAAACATTAAAAATTATACAAAACAATAATTAGACATCTATAAGATCAAGGAATTTATAAGTACTATCAAATATATATACAAACATACATATTAATTAGTTTTCAAAAAGAATTTCCTTATAAATTTTTTTAAAAATCAAAAAGAATTTCCCTTAAGAATTTCTTAAACAAAATACTTAAATATCTCATTTGCACAAGGAATTCAATTCTATTCTATTCATTTGACCTAAATTGCTCATGTTTGTTTTTTTTTTTTAGTTTAATGCTTGATATTTTGCTTCATTAAATGTTTAAGTTTTCATGAACTTTTGTTCGGTTTGTTTGTTGTTTTAATTAAAATTCCCCTGCTAGTTTATTGCTATACAAAATGACCGTCACAAAGTTGATTGACTTTTTTTTTTTTTGCCGTTAACAACAATAAAAAGAGAGGAGTATGTATGTGGTTAGAAGGGTAGAGAGAGGAAATACGTGTCTCTCTCTCTCTCTCTGTCTACAAAATAAGAAATAGAAATAGAATGCAATGGCGTTTAATAAAAAATTCATTCGGTTATCTACCTACCTAGGCCGAACAACTATTGTTAAGACAAACAGCAAAAAGAAAATAAAACGGAAGCAGGAAATTGTCGTTGACATTGCACGTTTCCCACATTTATAAACAAAAACAAAAACAAAAAACAAGCAACAAGAAGAGAAGAAACATTCTCAACAACAAAGTGTAAAGCCGACATTTCGATACTCTACATTAGCAACTAACTAATTAATATGTAAATATATTTGATACTACTTATAAATTCCCCAATCTTATAGATCTCTAAATATTATATATAATGTTTCCTGAAAGGTTCTCATAAAGAAGATTTGCTAGAAAAAAATTTGATAAAAAGAAAAAGCTACTTAAGTAGATATTTTTAAAGAAAATAATTTCCCTTAAAATATGATTTTGTTATTTAACTTAAAATATATTAAAAACCCAACTTAAAAACCTTAAGTTCTACATAGAATTATTTAGAAAAATAATTTAAAAATCTTTTAAATATATTTCTATATATATTTACCACCTTACTTAACAATTGCTTATCTCTAAGCAGGATAAACAGATATTCTCTAAACTAAATTTAAAATGAAAATTGAATTTAAAATAAGTTGAAAATCTTATTTAAAATAATATTAACCTTTTATCAAATGAATAAACAACATAAATGAGAAAAAGTTAAGAACAATAATGATTAATTGTTTATAAATATTAAGAATAATTTTATAAAGAAAAATGTAGTTTAAAGATAAATAATTAAATAAGTAAGAGTTTAGTTTAGTTTTGGCTATAAAATATATATAAAATTATATCATTTAAGGTTAATAAAATTCTATTTTTTTTATAACAGCAAATTAAAAGTTCGGAAAAAAAATAATACTTTTAATAAAGATAACTTTCTGGTTTCAAATTCTAAAAAAAAAAAAAAAAAAACGCACATGAACGAATAGATTTCGAAAATTTCTAAGAATTACAATTTCGATAATGAAAAGTTTATCTTTAATGCACAATAAACACGTTTTTCTAGGTAATTGTTTAAATCGATGAATCATGAATAAGTTTAAATTGGAATCATATAACATTAATTAATATATCAAATATGGAATAGATTACTATATACATAAAATACTATATAAAAATCATTTTTAATTAAACAAGAAAGAAAAGATATATAGTCTAAAATTGTATAGAAGAAGCTATATAATGTTATATAGCTTTAGTATTTTCTTTTAGCCAAGTTCAGCTGAGTATACAATGATACCTCATTTTGTGGCATGAATGTGTATCATAAATAACTAACACACATACAAACACACACACACACATATACACATTATGGGCCTGTTTTTCCTCTTCTTTGGTTACTCTTTTGTGGTTTTTAGATCCTGATTCGTCTGTCGCTAGAATTCATAAGTCACAAACTGACAGAGGAAAAAGTAAAAGGACACGGCAAGAAAAAAAATTTAACTAAAGACAAGATTTAAATGTAAAAAATTAAAAAAAAATAATGTAAAGAGCTTAAAAATGCTAAAAAAAATTTTAAATAAACTAAAATTTTTTTTTAATAAGCTTGCAAAATTATTGTTAATTAAATAATTTCTCTCAGTGCATTTAGACGTTGCATTTGGTTTTTAAGCGCCGCTGCCCATGTGTTGCGTGTTCTGCATAATTAAAATCAACAGAAGTTGATTCGTTTAAGGGGGGGGAAGGCAGGGTTTTTAGGGTTAAGAGCAGAACAGGGTTAGGGCCAAAGTCAGAGTCCAAGTCCAAGACCAAGACCAAGCAAAGGCACATGGGAGGGACTTCGCCTTCGACTTGGTCAATTGTCTGACATTAGGCATGCCTTGCAGCTCCTACCGATGCCATGCACATAAATTGTTTGAGAAGTCAATGCACTCCAACTCCGTCTCCGTCTCCAACTCCAACAGCAACGGCAACTGCAACTGCAACTTGATTATGGTGGATCGTCCAACCGACGTCCACTTGATGCCTTTTGTGGGCGGTTTTTCTTTCCTTACCTTTCTTTGTTTTTCTTCGCCATTTTGCGAGTAAGTGGAAAATTGTTTTGCCTAAACAACATCGACAGTAAAACCCAAGCAAAAATACCAAAAAAAAAAAAAAATATATTTTTGCATGGGCATTTTTTTTTTTTTCGTTTTGACTGATTAACGGTTTTTGGGTTTTGACCAATTGCAAGTACAATGACTGAAGGTTTTTATATTTTTTTTTTTTTTAAATTTATTTTTTGGTTTTCAACGTCTTTCAACATTTGGTATTCGTATTGCCCATCTAAAACAAGTGGCGCATGTAAATCAACCAGTTAACAAAAAAAAAAAATATATATATATATACAAAAATTATCCAATTATGCATGAAAGCGTTGTGAAACCAAACCAAACACAAAATAAAAATAAAAATAAAATAAAATGCACATTACATACATGATCAGGTTTTTGGTTGGTTTTTTGACTATTTTTAGCGAAAGTGTTAAGGTAGGTTCCACCTAGGGTTTAGGGTGTCTCTTAAGACAAAGAGGGGAAAGGAAAATAACAGAGAGAAAGAGAGAGAGAGAGAGAGAGGGATAAACGGTCACTGTAAACAATTATTTACTTTGTCTGCAAAATGTCAAAGGAATTTTTTTATTTTTTTTTGCTCTAACAACATTGTAAGTGTGGCCAAAAGGTCGTTGCACGTTGCAAATGAAAAAAAAAACCATTGCAACAAATGAATTACATTTAAACTCTGTGTAACTTGGTTATGGCAATGTAAAATGGTAATGACATCTAACTGAATTTAATTGAAATGAACTAAGTAAGCAAATCCTGTAGACTTTCATTATACCCTGTAACAAGTAGAGGAACTTTATTAACTTAAACATTCTAGTCTCAGTCCAAGTTGTTTCGGAATAAAATTCTCTAAACTAGATGTAACAAGAAATGCTTGCTATTTCTCTCTCCCTCTCTCTCTCTCTCTTTCTTTCACTCTAATTAGACAATGTTTTACTTGGTTTTTTTAGTACAAAATGTAGAAAGGGATTTATCCCATATATATTATTTGACTGTTACAAAGTTTGATCAGCTGATACGTTTTGGTACCTTTAAAACAGTTCTAGTTATCAGTTTTTTTCTAAATTATGTCGGTCGAAGTGGGCGTGGCAAAAATTAACATAAAATTTAGGATAAGACGAAAATTTCAATCACCAAATTTGATTGTCCTAGCTCTTTCAGTATCTAAGAACTAGGTTTTTATGTCATAATCAAATCAGCTGTTGATACTAATATAAATTCTATATAATATATATATACTCGATAGCTCAGACATGCTGCCTTTTCATTGTTACATATATTTTATATAGCTTTAATATATCGTTTTATCCTTTGGTTTGCTGGTATCTAACATATATCCTATATATCATATATCTTTAGTAAAAGAATGAAAATATATTAATTTCATTCAACATTTCTAATACTCTACAGTGAAATCTTACATAAAAGGACACTGAAAGTGACAGAGTTTTTCGCCTAGGAGAGAATATTATTTTTTCTATATATATATATATATTTTTTTTGGATTTCAGAGCTTTCTCAAAGTTTAGTGGAAGAGGTTTATTTTAGCCTCTTTAGTTGGTATGAAAGTAAAACTTCATTTTAATTTGTGTAATTTTCGCAAAGCTTCCCACAAATTTATATGATATAATAAAGGATTTACATGATATAGGAATAGATAATAACGGATTTACATGATATAGTAATGGATTTATATGATATAGTAATAGATGGTAAAATAAATATGACATTGTAATAGATTCACATCATTTAGTAAAGACTTTAGATGATATAATAATATAATGAATTTATATAATATCTAAAAGGGCTTTAACATTTTCACAAAGGGTTATCCCTTTTTAATTTTATTTATGATTTTCAGTGGAGAATAATCTTCTTAATAAAAAAAAAAAAAATTTTTTTATTTGATAAGTCATAAAAAATAAATTTCAGTTAAAGGAGGTGTCCTTTGAAGAGAGGAGAAATGTTTTCACAAAATATATCAATTAATTAGAGATATTGTTCACTTAAAAGAAAAGTCCGTTGAGGAATTATTGATTGTATAATAAAAAATGTCCTTATACTGTTCTCGGGGATACAAATCTTGTTCAAATGACAACGTCAATCCAAGTGTCGTTTCACTGTATCATTTTTAATTATAACAACTATACATAGTTAGGAACTAGGGAGTTCGAAAGAACTCATGATTGGAAACATAGTTTTTAAAAACTTTACATACAAAATAGTAGAATTTTAATATTTTATTAAAAAGGATTTTCACAAAACTAACAAAATACGGTAAAGGATCTTTTAGGTGTTTGCGATCATCATAGTTAAAGATTTAAAGGAGTATAATTCAAAGTTTTTAATACATTTACAATTATTTTTCTTCAAGTAATTGGATTATCCAATGACACTTTTGAGGTTATGTTTCTATCAAACATCATTTTCTGTTTAAGAGATCACTTCTATGTTCGTTTCTAAGACCTTTTATTAATGCACTTTAATCAATTCTCCTGCATATGTTTATAGTGTTCCCAATTCTCTTTCTAAAATCCATAATTCATCATTATGATTGCGTCCCGTCGGCCCATTTCACAACTTTACATGCTATGTAACACTTTCTAGAGCTCTTTGTCTTGCCGCACATTCCACTAAAAACAACAAAAACAACAGAAGCAACAACAACAACAACAGAAATATATACAAAAAAAAAACCAGTTGTACGATCCGGCTTTTGGTTTGTTTTGCTTTTGTTTTTGCTTTTGTTTTTATGCTTGGATTATACATAGTTTGTAGGTTTTAGTTCGTACTTTCACCTGTATTTTGTTTTCTATGTTTTATATATTTAGGTTTTTTGCTTTGTTTTACAAATCAGGTTAAAGTCATTAATTAAAACGCATGCTGAACTAAGTTTTAACCATCCTCCCCACCCCCATCCCCACCCTTCTCGCATCATCATTGACAAACTTTAGTTCTACATATTTGTAGATTAAATATTAATTATTTACAAAGTTTATGGCATTAAAATTTATGTATTTACAATTTGGACAAATGATTGAAGCAAATGTATGAATGGACGGATTCATGGTTTATATGTATCTGTGTATGTAGATGGATATGCCCACCTGTGTTGCAGCTGCACATGGCACATAGCCACACATTTAGCTTGATAGCAAATAGCAAATAGTGAAATAGCTGATAGACACAACCTGTTGCCATAGTGGCTAAGTGACCCACATGTGCTTGCTTTTTAGTGACGTTGCACAAAACTTGTTCACATTCAATAAATACGTACAAATCGCCGAAAGACAGAAAAGATGGCAACGAAAGAAAACGGGCAAAAGAGCAAAACAACAAAAACAAAAACAACAAAATATCAAAAACAACAGCAACAATAACAACAAATAACCGCTCATAAAATATTTGCGTGTTTAGGCTTGCCGTAACTGAAAAAGCTTTGCTTTTTGCTTTAGAAGAATGCTGAACACTTGACAAAACCAACAACAACAGCCACAAAAACAACATCAACAAGTGTTTTATCTCACACAAGTACAAGCGACCTGTCCTGCACACACACACACAGTAAACACTACAGTGAGCACTTGTTAAATGCATCTATTAAATTATAAATTACTAGTATAAAAAAAGGAATTTCTTTAAACTGATCATTTACTTCTAGAAAATATTTGTAGAAATTCCTATAAAATAAGACAAAGGGGCTATATAATTCATCTAAAGTTCTAAAATATATTTTATTTTTCTATATAAAATATAAAAATATAATAAAAACATATATAAAATATATAAAATATAATAAACCCAACTAATGATAGTTATTATTCGGATTAATTAAGACTAAATTCTATTTGTATAAACGGCAAGTAAGTAATCTTAATATAGAAATTCGATTTTTAAGTACTTCTAACTAACTGTTGGAGCAGGAAACTATTGAATTTCAAATATAATTTGTTTCTACTTTTAATATTATCTAAATTTCTTATTTAATTTTAAAGAAATTGCCAATAATTGAAGGTTCAGATAATTGGAATTCGATGTTTAAATATATAATCATAGCAATTACTGATTTTTTATACATTACATTTATAGTATTATTAAAGATCTTGTAAAAATATTCTCAAAGTTTTGCAAAAACCTGTCAAATTCTGTCAAGTCTTAAAAACTGTAAATATCTAAAATATAAATATAGAATATATCCTAGGAATTATTTGAATTATTAAGAAAAGTAAAACTCATCTGTTGAGGTAGTCATAGATACCATTTTGTATGGTCTATAATAATATAATCGTAAAGGTTAGCAAAAACTAATAAAATTCTTGAAACAATTTCAAAAAATTTTTTTAACTTTTATTATTTATAAATAATTTTTTAAACGTAGTAAATTATATATATATAATATAAAATCTTAATATAAAATATTTTTAATAATAATATTTAAAATCGAAATTGACATAGATTTAAAGTTTCAATTTATTATAAATATTTTTTATAGCATTTATTATGGTGAATTGATTGAGGTGACTTAAATAAAAATTTATAATTTTAAATTAACAAAATCCTATTATACTAATCTCCAACTGTGTCGTATAGTAAGTATAGTTGCTCAAACATTAGGAGTAAATATCTTGTTTATTATTGGGAATTTTCTAAGCTTGAAGTACAAAAAAAGACGTAGAGGCAGTAATAATCGGCTGTAAATTCAATTCCTAATAATTTTTTATATTTTTTTAATGTAATGTTTCATTAATTAAGGGACAAAATGGCTTAAGACCAAGTGCCTTCCTAAAAAAGGAAACCAAAATGTAAATTCAACTAACCTAAAAGTAATGGAAATGCTAATCAAGTACAAGTTAAATAAGTAAAAAAAAGTAAAAGAAAATCAAATTTAATTAGTCTGCGTATACATAATGTTAATCAACTTGCGTATACTTAATATATGTAAATTTAAAAAAAATACTTAAATTATATTTTTTTTTTTAAATATTAATACATAAATATTTTTTTTTAAATAAACTTAGTATGCAAAAATTGTATAATAGGTTGTAATTTTTGACTCCTTTATTTGATTTAATTTTTTGTAAAATATTCGAATCACTGCATTATTAAAGAAAAGATATTTAATGGAATATAGGTGTATATATATACATATAAAAAGATCAAATAATTAATAATTTGTTTAAAAACCTATCCATATTTAATTAAACTATATTTAATATTTTTTAATTTGTTGCTTCCAACTAAACTAAAAAGCTTTTCTAGTAAACTATTTTTAAGTTATATTGCAGATATATTTTAATTTTCCAAATTAAATTACTTTTATAATAAAAATTTAAGGGAAATGATTGAGAAAAAACCTCCAAAGATTAAAAATTTATTCAAAGTTTTAAAAGGACACAACCATATATTTGTATACCTATTGCCTTTATCCTTTTCTTAATGTTTTACAATAACTTAATTGCAGATTTACAATATTAAACAAATCGAATACAATCAATATAATTTAAAACTTCTAATATTTGAAGTCTTTACTGTTGCACTCCAACTAACTTTAACTGGTTTTTTGAGGTCGTTAGGCAGCAGGCAGCAGCAGCAGCAGCCGGTAGCACCCGTTAGCTAGCCACAAAACTGAATTGACTTGACTAGTTTTGATAACTGTAACTGGCTTTTGAGGCGCAAAAGCTATGCTGTTTTTTTTTTTTTTTTTATTTTAGGGGAATTAGAACAAACATTTTGGCTTTTCTCTATCTCTCTCTGTGTGTGTCTGACACATTCTATTGCTCTCTCTATCAATCTTATTGATTTCGAGTGAAAAGCATTTATTGCCAAAGTTGTTAAAGAAAAAGAAGAAGAATTATATATCTATATGTACCGTTTTAGTGACTTTTTGGTCGATCGTGAGTTTGTTAGTAGTAGGAAACGGTGCTTAAACAACTTGGCTTACAGATAAATGTCAGAAATCATTCATAGAAAACAAATGCAAAGATATATATATATATATATATATATAGTCGATCTGGTATATAGTACATTCATGCAAACAAATTTAATGATGGCAATTGTGCTACTCTCAGCTAATGATCTGACGTGATCGAAATTGGCAAATTACCCCAAATAGTTAGTGGAAAATTGTTAAAGGCAGATTGACTTGAGTTTATATTGTTTATACCATATATTAGCCATGGGCGTAATCAGAATTTAACTATTAGCCAATGGGGTAAACATATCATTAACATGGCCAAGACCAACAAAAACCGACAAAAAAAAAAAAAGAAGTTGTTTAACATAAAGCTTAAGGCGATTGATCTTTTTTGTTTTTCTATTCAATAAATATAATACCTATGCATATATATATATATATATATATCTATATTAATATAACGATCAATCATTGATTTTTTGCTTTTTTTTTTTGTGGCTACTTAAATAAAATAAGCTTATTTTTTGCAAAACTATAAGCTATCTGTCATATATCTACCCCTTTTCAGGTGATTTTAACCTTCAAACGAATTGGCTTAAAAAGAAATTTATACCGACATTTTTATACACTTTGCTTAATGGCAATTTATAAACCTTTAAAGTGATTAATTGAGTTGAAATTTAATCAATTGTTTTATTTGTCAAGCGACATATTTTTATAATATATACTAATATTAGGCCAATCATTTAAATTAATTTAAATTAAGTTAAAATTTTGTTTATTCCTTAAAAAACTATTCAATATACCCTTCATTTATGGGTATGGCTAATGAAACGAACTCGTTTTCTTTAAATTTTTCTCACCAATTTAAATTTTGGAAAGTTTTCAAAAGGTTTGTTTATCTAAAGGTTATCCAAACTTTAGCTCAAGGACTTTCCAAAAGGTTTCTTTATCTAAAGGTTATCCAAACTTTAGCTCAAGGACTTGCAAGGACTCTTTCATTAGATTGAACCCCCCTTTTTGGCATAACCATGCATTTGTTATTGTTTAGGTGGGTGGCTCGTTTTATTGGTTTACCCTTGGAATTGTCATTGTTTTTTTCCGTGCTGATAATTTTTCTTGCTTGAGGCGCTTGACAAATTTGTCACAGTGTATATATGTATGTGTGTGTTTGTATTTGTGTGTGTGTGCGTTGTTTTTTAAGAAGCATTCCAATGAATACTTAACAATAATTTGCATAGCAAAATATTTTATTGTTTATCACGTAGGTGCAAAAGAACAAAACGAACAACAAAACAGAAAAAAAAACAGAAGAAGAAAAAAAAAAACGACGACAACAAAAACAAGAGAAATAAACAATATCATCGGCTAACTATTCAATCATGATTCTTGAGATGCTTGAGTAAAGACTTCACAGCTTGTTTAGCTACCTACGTACATATGTACTTGTCTGTAAATATATGTACATACATACATATGTACATATATAATACTTATATATATATGTATTTATTGTATTGTACATTTCTTGTTACTTCTTAAAGCGCACGTGTGAAGTGATTTTCGCCAAAATGGGTGTGGGGTGTGGGCAGGTAGTCGGATTTGGTAATACTTTATTAGGTAAGAACCATTTGGAAATTAAGCAAATTATTTACAAAATACCCAAAAAAAAAATTAAAATTTAACATACATATATCTACGAAACCAAATGAAGCTGTTCAACCATTAATAATCGATTAGAGAAAACACTTTAAGGCACTTAACTAAAATATTTCTTTGCATTTAATATTATTATAATATATTTTAATGTTTGAAGTGATAAGAAATTAATAATTTAAAAGAGTAGAAATTATAAATTATAAAGCAAATCTGAAAATTTATTCAACTTAGCACTTGTAATTCTCAAGTGGTTGGCACACGTTCTAAATTCTACTTTACTAAGCTGGTAAGAACTTCTGTTCCTTAAATTCCTATCAAGTTATCTCTGTTTATATTACAACTTATCTAATTTTGCACTTATAATTCTCAAGTGGTTAGCACACGTTCTAAATTCTACTTTACTAAGCTGGTTAAAAGTTATGTTCCTTGTGATAATAGTTATCTCTGTTAATAATAAAACTTATCCAATTTTACACTTATAATTCTCAAGTGGTTAGCACACTTTCTTTGCCAGAATTTCTATTCCTTGAGATAATAGTTAAATTTGTTTATTGCATTTCAATATTAAACAATCAAAAAGATTTACAATTGTTTATCAAATATTATAATAACAACAATTTATTAAACAATTTCAAATGCTATCTTACCATTTGCTCCAATTTAAGTAAATAAGACATTGATGCCTTGCAAGTCATTTTAATACTTGAGTGAACTTCACTGAATAGTTCCAAAAACCAAAAAAAAAAAACCCGAAATAAATAAACCACAGAGTTGAAGATGATAGGAAATGGTAAGACAGATATACTACATTTGTACGATCTGGGCTAAACAACTGGTTTGATATATGGTATTGCTTATCATCATCCCATTTCAAATGATGTTTATATGTGTGTTCCCATTCAGTTCACTGATGATTTGCCCATTCAACAATTTTGCACACTTCAAAGAGCAATCAGTGTGACCTTGAAATTGTTGAATACCGTAAAAAGTCTTTCATCAAGTGGTTCACTCAAATGTGAATTGTCAAATACTTGAAATAAATTGCGGCTAATGCGGAATGATAATAAACACACACACACACAAAAAAAGATAATAATTTAAAAAGAAATCTATTCACTTTAACTGTTGACCGAAATATAAGAGAAAAACTAAATAAAGATCACTGGGTTTTTGGTCGTTTGCCACAAAACACGTCCGCAATCCTCGAGAGTCAGAACTGTTCTTAGTAGATTCTAACTTACAGTCCGAGACTAAGAGTTAGACACAGTCCACACATGAATACACACACTCTCTCACACACACACACACAGTCATATATGGAAAGCAAGTGGAAGCCAAGAATATATATGTATGGAAGCAAGTTTTCTGTCTGTTCTGTGATTGACCTGGTCTTTGTTTTGCCCCGCAATCTAGTCCCACTTTGGCCTGGCCCTAAGCTCTAACTCTTTCGCATTGAGGCCATATAATGAGCCAAATATGTTTAGATGACCCATCAATTTATGTTAATTAAGTTACGTGAAAGCTACTGAAAATTTTATATACAAAAATATTTCCATGATTGATTGACTTTTTTATACCCCAAAAGTGTTGACAATAATTTAAAGAAAACAATAGAAAAAGACAAAGTTTTTTTAAGAATCAAAAGAAAGAGAAACCAATGGTAAGATTGATACATACTCTAACTAAGTTTTCTATATACAAAGATTTAAACAAAACTAATTCAAAAGATTTTCAATAAAAAAATTTTGAAAAAATTTCTGTTTGCCTAAGGTCAAAGCACTCAATTGTAGCTCTTGGGTCTTGAGAATGAATGTTGCACTTGCCAACCACAAGAAGAAGAAGAAGCAGAAGAAAGAGAAGCAACTGACTGACTGACTAATACAAGAACAAAACGAGAAGTACGAGCGGTGGCACAACAACACAACCTGGGACAACAATAATTCAGGGCACACTTGTCAGTTGTTCTTTTTCAAATTTACAGTTAAATGGTTTTCACGCTGTCATTCCAAAGAAGAGGAATAGCTTCCTTTATGCCTGGCAAGTAAAGGTAAAACTTGTGTGACTACACAACCACCAGCCTAACCACCATAAGATTAAACCACTGATGGTTAGATGGATGGATAAACAGAGAGAGAGAGAGAGAGCGAGAGAGAGAGAGAGGGGAAAAAGGAGAGTTAGATGTTGTTGACGGCGACGGTGGCAATTGCAAATCGCTGGGCAATCAAATTCAATTCATTTAATTTGCGTTCAATTGGCCACAGTTTGTAATGAAATTAACCAAAGACACGCACATGGACATCCTCAATGTAATCATCACGAGCTATTTATCATTATATATACATCTATCTATACATATATGCATAGGGTTAAGTATAAAAGCCTCTGGTTCATCGTGTTGAGAGTTTAGAAAAGTTTGGAAAATGTCACGTTCGATACAATACAGTCTAGAGAACAGAGGCACGATTCTGTGGCTACTCTTGCTGATGCTAGCATTGGCTTATGTGGATGCAGTGCCTCATCCACCAGCTGCTGCCCCAACACCAACAGCCGCCTATGATAATAAATTTGATAATGTTGATTTGGATGAGATATTGAATCAGGAACGTTTACTTAACAATTATATCAAATGTTTGGAAAACACTGGACCCTGTACACCCGATGCCAAAATGCTAAAGGGTAATTACTAATCGGAGTATTCTTTCGTTTATAAAAAGTGGAAACTTTTTTTTTCTAGATATTCTGCCAGATGCCATATTAACCGATTGTGTTAAATGTACTGAGAAACAAAAATATGGTTCGGAAAAGGTTACTAGGCATTTAATCGATAATCGTCCTAATGATTGGGAACGTTTGGAGAAAATCTATGATCCACAGGGTTCATATCGTTTAAAATATCAAGAGTCTAAGAATAATAAGGATAACAACAAGGATGATAAGGTTGTTATCAATGTAATGGAAGAGCCACAGGGTGATTCTTAAAAGTGTATAAAAAGATCGAATAATGTCATTCTATTCTGATGAATCCCATTCTAATGAATAGATGATATTATATTGTTTAGGCACTTGCCAATTGTTAACTACTTATATATTTATCATTATAGTTCCTTCGTTTCTATAACACCAAAAAAGCATAAAAACCAATAAAAAAAAATGATATATTTTAGTCCCTTAGGGATAGGATTATAATTTTGAAAACCTACCTTTACAAAATTTGGTATATAGAAAGATAAGCATCGTCTGCAGCAAGAATGTTAACGTACTCCAATTTCACAAAGTCCCTAACCTCTATTCCTTAAGCTGTAGTTTGGGTAAAAGGAATTTCTAAATTCCATGTCAAACAAAAGTTATTTCTTTTGGTATTTATATCCGTTTATATATGTATCTATTGAACATTTAGGAAGGTAACTCTCGTCGTATTGATTTGTATGAGATTGCATTCCATTCGCTTGTTTTTATTACGACTGGAGTACATTGTATGTTTTGCGATGCATTCAAATGGGAGTGCGGTCAACTTTGACGTTGATGATGTTGATAATGTTCGCTCCAATCAACGGATTTTTGATTGACAATCAAAGCCACAAGCAACAGCAACCCACTATCATCATCATCATCATCCGGAGCAGTGGCAGAAACCTCAACTAGTATGTGTGTATGTATGTATGTAGCTTGGTATTCGCGCCATGTTTAAATTAAATGAAACCGGAAGTTTGTTGCCATTGCTGTTGAGACGCGCCACCGCCAATCTCCCAGCCATCAACCGGATCGTTTTGGATTGGTATTGTAAACGTTACAACGAGTGCGTTCAACTATCGGGCAATTGAATGAACAAATAAATACAAATAAATATATAATAAAAACAAAAAAAATGTAAACAAATCAAAAAACAATCAAACAATTGTTTTTATTGACCAATTGCATTTGTATTAACTTTTGGTGAAACCTTCTATATATATATATATATATATATATATCTATGCTACCTTCCATTTTGGCTTCATAATACAGTTTATGATGCGGTTCCACCAACTCAGAGCCAAGACCCCAAGAGCCACACCCAGCCAAGTTATTTGACTCCCAAACTCAATTCAGACTCACCTTCGCACTGATTTGTTGCTGTGGGTGTGCGTGTGAGTGTATACCTGTGTGTGTGTGTGTGTTGGCTGGAATTTATGCGTCAACAGTAATAATTTTTATTATCCGACACTTGGAGATGAGAGAAACTTTGTACTCTTATGACATTCATCAGAAAATTCCATTTCATTTATAACCTATCCTTCATATTTTTTTTCTATATATTCCATGAAAAAAAAATAATATTTTTATAATTAGAAACTAATACTTGAAATTTTAACTCTTTTAATGAAATATAGTTTATTGGAAAAAAGTTCTTTGATTTATTAATTTCTTATTAGTTCCAAAAGATTCTGCTTGATCTAATCTTGATCAATCTATATAATATTAAAACTAATTCTTTTAAAACTTAAATTTAATAAAATATATATATAAAATAAAATATATATATACTTTGTCTGGTTGAAAATTTTCGAATTAACTAATTTAAAATATTCAATTTATATTATTTAAATATTTTTTATGCCAACCATTTTAGCTTTAACTATCAGGATCTAAGGTTTGAAAATTTAGTAAATAAAATTTAATTTTATTAAATATTTTTATTCGCAAAAATAAAATTTCACAATTTTTTATGCCAAACTATTTTTTAAAATTTTTTCTACAGGGCAAAAAACAATATATTAAATTGTTAAAAATATATATTAAAAAAATAAAATATTTTCATATAATTTATATAAATAAATATAAATCAGCAAACTAGTAACTAAAGCCTACCAAAATAATTTACCAAAAACATTTCTATGATTTATAAATTCCATAAAATTTGTTCATTGTCTAACAACAGATAACAAATATAAAAAAAAAAATAAAAAAAAATTTAAAAAAAAAATACAGAAATTCCCCAATTGTTACTAAAACGTAGTAAGCGATTATTTTCATTCATTTTTTGTTAACAAAATCAAATTAAATTAGTTTACATTTTATATTAATAAAACAATGAAACAAAATATTGATATGACAAATGCAATTCGCCTAAAAATTAATTAGTTTTTAATAAAGGAAACTTGTTGAACAAATCCAGCTAGATAATAACTCTGTAAATTCTACTACTAAACACAAAATTAATACAATTTAATTAAACTTTAACTTTATTTAATAAATATAGTTTTTTATCTCAATATTTAAGCTTTTAAAAGATGAAAAAAAGCAAACAAAATATTATGTAAAATATTTACTTTAAATTGTTAATAAATTCTTTGCACTTTTATTAATTTTGCAAAATATTTATTTAATTATATTAAATAATCATTTAATGATGCTAATTATGCAATGTTTTGTTAACTTTTTTTTTTGCTCTCTCTCTCTCTCTTGGCGCCGTTTGTTAACTTGCTATTATAACAAGTGTTTTTCTTTTTTTTTTATTATTGTCAAGGCCACGGTATTTATCATACAACTTTCCTATTACTTGAACCACTGTTCATATGCCAATCTAGAAATGTGGAAAATATATTTAAAAAAAAGACATCTTCGTGTCGTTTTTTCCGTCACATTAATTTGATTGATATTCTTTGAATTGTTTTATGCTAATCATTTAATTTCTTTAACTTTTGTCTTAACATTTTGGTTATAAACTTTCCATTTTCGCAGCATCATTGGGGCCACACCCAACAACAACAACAACACAAACAAAATATTTGTTGATTAGCCCAAAAAAAAAAGAATCTCAAACAGTAAGTTTTATCTGTTTGCGCATACCAGACAAAGAAAATATGTTTATTGGGTACATATTTCGGAAATTAAATCGGTTAAAGCAAACACACGTGTGTGTGTGTGTGTTCGATAAGTGACTTTAGTTGTTGTTGTTGATTCACTAATAGCTATCTCACATTACAAAGTCTCCCAGAGACTGGACCATGACATGCAATATATGTAATGTGTAATGGTTAATATAATTTAATTGCAAAAAGTCTAGAAATCATAAGAGACAAAGAGAGAGATAGAGCGAAAGAGAGAGAAAGATGGAGAGACAAAATCATATACACAAAAAACTAGCAAAATTCATAGCAAATGTTATTAAATGTGTGAGATTTTTCACTTTCCCAACGACAATGACTGGGTATAAGTTTTTTTTTTGTTGCTTTTCCTCCCTGTGTTTAATGCGAGTTTTTCACCATCTTTTGTCATGAGATTTTAAATTTTCATTGAGGCTCAGGGCAGTATAAGTAATAGATGGGCAAGGGGGGGAGGTTGGTATTGGATTTTGAAAATGAACTTTAGATTAACCCCAAACTGGGCATCAATGGCCGACCCCTGACTTGTTCGTTTTGCTTTTGGCTTTTGCGTTTTGTTTTTTTTTTTTTTTGCTTTTGTCACCCAACAAAAAGAAATAAGAAAAAGAAAAGAAGAGAGACAACTTGCTGATTATTTTTTTCTCTTTTCATCTCTCTGAGTTTCTTGTTTTGTTTTTTTTTTTTATATTTTTTTTTTGCGACAGACCACAGCGCAGCATAGGAGAGGAGAAAGTCGAGAAGAAATAACAACAAAAAAAAAAAAAAGAAGAAAGAAAAAAAAGTTAAGTAAAATGTTGATAAACGTCGTCGGTAAAACTAGCTGAAACAGCATGTTGCAGGTGCTAAGGCTTACTGGGGATTCATCAGTGTCCAATTGATCAAAGTGTCGCCAGCTGAAATTTATCCACAAACACTAAAATTACTATGGTAAAAGAAAAACCATGGCTAAAGTTGAAGTAGTCAATCTACATAAGTGCCGGAAGCAAATAGCCACTACTACGCACTTTTCCTCAAATTTAACAACGGAGCAAAACTCCTTATAGATCACTACGTACTGCCGTTTCACCCAGCATGGCAACATAATCTTAAAAAACCTTAGTGACCTTCCACAAACAACACTGTAAGATCAGATACTGCGAACCTTAGAAATACAGAGGAGAGTTTTTTTTATATAAACTTGACAGAAAAAGCGCTGTAGTAAATGCTTATGATCAAATTTTAAAAGACTTCCGCACATACAGTAAGAAAAGTGCGGGGTAGTGCCGCGAAATAACAATAACGAAATCAGCAGTATCACAGAAAAACCTTTTCAAGAAGTTCCTTTTGTAGAAATTTCTGTTCACGAAGTTTCCTTTCAAATAGTTCCTTTTCAAGGAGTTTCTTTTCAAGAAGTTCCTTTCCAAGAAGTTCCTTTCCAAGAAGTTCCTTTTCAAAAACTTCCTTTCCAAGAAGTTCCTTTCCAAGAAGTTCCTTTCCAAGAAGTTCCTTTTCAAGAAGTTCCTTTTCAAGCAGTTCGTTTTCAAGAAGTTCCTTTCCAAGAAGTTCCTTTTCAACAAGTTTCTTTGGAATCTTAGCGTTAAAATGGATTTGATTGAAATGGAAGTCCTCTTTTGAACACTGCTTTGCGTTAAAATTAGAAAACGTTGCGTTTTTTTCCCTTAGTCTTTTGCATTGAATTAATGAAAATATTTTTTCCTATTCTAGGGCACAATTTAAATATAAGTTGGAAAAATTATTCCGCAGAAGAAAGATTTTCCATCTTCTTTTACATGGTTATTTTTCTTTTTTTTTTGAGGAAGAAATGAAAAGTCTAGTTAGTTGAAGACTTTCCTAAAGACACCTTCTTAAGTCACACGATCAATTATACAAAGATATGCAAAGTGATTTCCATTGGGGGTATAAAAGTGCTTATAAGTCCAGAGATTATCTTTGTTTGGTATAAAATATACTAGATATTCATTCAAACCCTATTGTAATCGGAATCATTTTGGGTCGCACGGCAAAAGCGTAAAAGTTATGCAAATGTTGAATATATATACAAGATAGTAACTATATACATATGTATGTATGTATAATAATTTTGAGGTTTGTTTGGATTGCGTCCAGCCCAAATAAAGTAAGCAGACGAACCGACAAACAGACGGTTAGACAGACAAAGTTCATTGCGGGGATTATGCAATGTCGCATACCAAAAAAAAAAGAGCCACAACACAACGGAAGCTTTTACCACTGGTTTTAGCCTACTTTGTCTGTTGCTGTTATTGTTGTTTTTGGTTTTTTTTGGTTTGTTTTTTCTTTTGGTAGGGGAAATGCAAGTGGAAGAAGTTTGGACCAGATTCCAATTACGGGATTGATTGGATTGAATTGGTGTGTCCGCATCTTGGCTATGCACTGCATTGGACTAAACGGAACAGCCAGGAACTGGACTCTTGGAATTTCACTCTGGTTTTCTTGCCAATTTGCTGCAAGTTTGTTGCTGTAGAAAGCAGTTTATAAACTTGCTCAACAGGTGCCGCTACCACTGCTGCCCACAGCCGTCGTTGCCACCGCTGACAAATGCCACCGTATGGTGCATCATGATCGTCTCACAGAAAAGCGCAAGTGAAACGCAATTTTATCATTAAAATAAAATAAGTAAGTAAATACATAAATATCTGATACATTAGGTTAAAAACATTTTATTAAATGGTGAAAACGAAATGTTTAATCAATATATATATCGATTTTTTTACCCATAACAAATCAAATTATTCATATGCATATATAATATATAAAAAAAAAGTTTATAGTAGTCGAAAAGATTCAATTAAAGGTTCAATGGAATGCTGCTTCCAATATTATTCATTGAAAAATTGTACAATTTAACAAAATGTCATTAGATAAATTGAAATAAGACCTGGCAACCCTAAAACGATCACATAAATCTTCTTCTGATTGCATTGTTTCAAAAGGGAACCTCAAAAATTCAATATTAACAATAAATGAAGCAAGCAAGTCGTCCCTGCCGACTTTGAGTATACCCTGTACCAAGTAGAGTAACTGTATTAAATCAAACTCCTTAAAATTTGCCATTAATTCAAACTAAAATTCTCCTCACAAGCGGTAACAACGAACGCATGCTATCTCGCTCACACTTACTACGCAATGTCACACTGGGCATTTCAGTACAAATTGTACATAGATATATCTTCGATATTTCTTGTCCAATTTTAACGAAATTTGGTCAGTTGATACCTTTTGGCCATATTATTGGGTGTGCCAAATAAGAATACGCTACCTTTAAATTTACTCTAGTTATACGTTTTTCCTTAATTTCGGGGGCGGAAGTGGGCGTGGCAAAAATTTGAAACAAACTTGATCTGCGTAGACACTACACGAATACTGACACCAAATTTGGTTGCTCTAGCTCTTGTAGTCTCTGAGATCCACGTGTTCATACGGACGGACGGACAGACGGACAGACGGACAGACGGACAGACGGACGGACAGACGGACGGACAGACGGACAGACGGACATGTCTCAATCGACTTGGCTATTGATGCTGATCAAGAATATATATACTTTATGGGGTCGGAAATGCTTCCTTCTGCCTGTTACATACATTTTAGCGACTTTAATATACCCTTTTACCCTATGGGTACAGGGTATAAAAATAATAATAATAATTTAAATATTAGAATTGGAAACTTAAATAGAAAATGAAAAATAATATAAAATTTTTATAGACTTTCTTAATTTGTTTAAGATCAACTTGTTTTAGTTTTTCCAAATGTTTAACAATTTCCTAAATCTCATTTAAATCAAAGATTATTTAAAAAATTCAACAAACTTTAATTGATTTAAAAAACTTGAACTAAATAATGACATGATTTAGCTATCAATCATAATCAATTATATATGGTTTTAAGTAAGGAGAAAATTACTTTCGATATGCTGTCATATTATATTTAGTCAATATTTTTATTTTTATATGATTGAAAGCAATTTCACAAAGCAGTTTAGCCGGAAACTCAAACAGTTTTTCCTGACTAAGATGTAACTGACCACATTCAATCTATGTATAAACTGACCCAGTTAAAACAATGTTGAACAGAGAGTCATTATCTGATAAGGTCTTATCGAAAATAAGACAGTCAAATGTAAGAAAAAAAAAGACCAGCTAAAGGCTTAAAATTCTTTGTTAACTCCATTTACAAGGGTAAGACTTTTAAACCTCTATCTTTAAGTCATCTACATATAATTCTATAATCCCTTAATACCAAAATTTGTATTGATTTTTTGGCAGGTAGAATTTGTTTTTCTGATAATTTGGGTTAATATTACAGAGAGAGAGAGAGAGAGAGAGAGAGAGAGCAACAAAAAAAAATGAAATCAAGAATTGTGTAAGCAATTGAATGTTTTGTTATTCTTTTGTCGATAAGATATAACTGTAACAGATATATATATATATACATATATACCAATATGTAATATTCATGTTTGTATGCGAGTGAGTGTATGTTTGTATAGGCGTCATCATTATGGCCCAGTTTACTACCACAATGAACTGATAAAAAGGCAAATCGATGTGGAAATATTCAGCTATATGCATACACTATATATATATGTATATATATATAAGTCACGACCTTAAAAAAAAAGCTTAGGCAAAGGATATGGCCACAACATTGACAGCGTTTGCTCATTAAATGATTTTTATATTTTTTTTTACATAATCTAAAACAAAATAAACAGACAAAACCATTAAACAACAATGTTTAAACAAACATTAAGCTAACAAGACACAACAACAAAAAGACAAAAAATGTCATAATTCTTGGCTTTAACTCAATTTCATGGCATTAAAAACAATTTGCCCTCCAGCCAAATCTCACCAAAAAAAAAAAGAAAAAATTCCAACAAAATATATAATGTTAATGTAATGTAATGTAATGGACAGATTTACCGCCGCTTGTTGTTCTCCTTGATAGGTCCGTCCAACTGAATGACTGACTAAGTGCCAAGCAACAACCAAGATGTAATGTAAAAAAAAAAAAAAAAAAAAAAATAAAAACACAATGGGAAAAAATGCTAAGCCAATGCTATTTTCACATTGTTGATATTCCAACTTGAAAATTTTTGTTTAAATATTTCAATGAGCATTGAACTTTTTCAGGGATTTCTCGTTAAAATGTTTACTTTTGCTTAAGCATTTTAATACCCTGCAATATATTACAAATATTTAATGGTTAAAAATAAATTAAGGATTCTATTAAATAAAAATAAATTCCCTTAAAACATCAAAGAAATAAGTATTAGTAAGTTGAGGTGAGCTTTGGTCATGTCGAACTTTTGCATACCCATAGAAAATGCTCCATTTGGCATTGTATTATAAACTCTTAAATCTCTTTCCATTAGTTAATTGGTAAGGAAATTAAAATCTTTAATCTATATCTTTAAAGATATAGTCAGATGATTTTTATGAAATTTCACCGAATCACTAAGATGTAAATCGATTACTGAACAAGTTTAAGAGAAATGGTTAGAATAGAAATTAAGAATAAAAATATGATTCTTCATATTAAAATCATATGTTATACAGATATTTTGTATTGTAGACATGTTATAATATCATATTAGTCCATTAGTGATTACAAAACTTAATGCAATCATTTATATATATTTTAAACTAAAGAAACTTTAATTAGCAAAATGTACTATAAAATTTTTGATGCAAAAACATATCTTTCCTATTGTAACTATATGATATAGTCATTTGATTTTTCTTAAACTTGCTATAGTTATTTAAATATACATTTAGCTTATATAACTTAAATTTCTCAACAATCAATTAAAAAAACAAACGAGTTATTGAACTCAAACTATTTTTCAAAATAAGATTTTAATTTAACTGTTTGATTATTCTTAATCAGGGCATATAATTAATAAGATTGCTTACAATTTGTATAGGTATAATTAACTTTTTTTTTTTTGAGTATAGGGTATGTAAATATCTAGTTTGAAGAATCCTTCTTTTCATTTCAATTATATGTTAGCCTTGGGGCCTGCTGACCCACTCCTAGAGAAGCATTTCGCAAAACTGAACTCATTATTGAACGGAATACCTGACCACACGTACATTGAGCTCATTTTATGCATACGTACATACATATATATACATACATGTACATATATATGTTGATTCTGCTTTAATTTAGTAAAAAAAAAACCGGTCTGATCTGCAAGTTGCATTGATTATCAACTTATGACCAACTGAGCAATTGCTTTCCTTTTCCACCGAATACAGGTGTCTACGGTGCCCCAAGTGGTAGCAAGAAAAACAAAAAATATATATATATTTATATGAAAACAAAAAATAGGCGGGGTTGAACAAGCAAGGAAGGAAAAGAAACCAATCATTTGTTATAGCAAATGATTACCTTTAAAGGAAATGGAATAGATCTTTGATCTTCTCAAACTTGCTGAGAAAAAGTCCAGGCATGAACTTGAATCTCAAGGAAATCGGACAAATCTTAATGGCTGCCTGCCTGCCTGCCCCTTCATTTGGTTTGGAATTTAACGCATTTAACATTACATATATACAATATTTAACATTTATATACAATTATGTAATTTATGTACATATTTATGCCGTCGACCCGTTGACAATGACATTTTCTTTTATTTTATTTTTTCTTCTTTTTTTGGCCCTTAATTCGTAATAGTTGGTAGCAAGGCGGTATGAAGAAGTATAGCTAGGTAGGCGGGGGGGCGGGTGTGTGTGGTTGTGTGGGGAAAAAGGGTGTAGTTGGGGGAGAGGTATACGATTATCATTGGGTCTATGGTTTTGACATTTTGCTCTCTTGACTAGCGAACGCGCGTTACGAACACTCGCATAATTATTATCATTTTTGGTTGTTTTTATTTTTTTTATTTTGTTTTTCGAGTTAAAGTTGCCATGAAAATTGCCAAATAGTTTATGTTTTTTTTTTTTTTTTTTTTTTTGGGAATGGATACGGGCGTGTGTTTTTATTTTCTAGGGTCGTTGTTTAACCTTTAGTCATAATTATATGTCAGTGTGCAATTTACACGATCTTTAAATTTTTGTGTTTTATTATTTATTATTATAAAAATAGAAAAAAAATCAAAAATATTATAATATATATATATTATTATTTAATTTAAAATTTAATTTAATATTAAAGGCAATCGTAAATCGAGATATTCTTCTAAAACAATCTTCTTTCTTAAATCATCTTTCAATTATATTAATATAATAATTAATTATATTTTGGACACAAGATCAAATTGAAGGTCAAGAGAGGTTACCAGTACAGCTCAGATTGTTTATAAATAATATGAAAAAAAAAAAATTATAGTTTTTTTTTTAGATGTTAAAGATAAAAATAGTACAATAAAATATTGAAATATAAAATTTAAAAAAAAATATATAAAAAGAAACTGTCATAGGAAAAACACAAAAAAAGCTATTTGTATTAGCACTTAATATTTTAAAATAATTAAAATAAATATTTGTGCAGAAAGTCAAATGAATCCTCACATTTGTTCTCAAAACTATTACAAACAAACTCAAGTTATATAATAGAAATAAATAATATTAATATAGAGACAAAAAATGATATGTCTAGTCCTGGTTTAGACCTGGTTTTATAAGGTTTAATAAAGGTTAAAAAATAAGTATTTTTAAAATTATCCAATCTAATGCAACTGCTTTAAAAATTTTAATATTTTTGTTGATTTTTTCCTCAAAGGTTTGTCAGAATCTACGCCAGGAAGGAAGGAATCTAAACTAATGTAATAAACTTTTATCTAGCACTGTATATTTCTCATAGAAAAATGTAAAATAAAAGAAAGATCTATTTCCTATAAGGGCTGAGATTGCCTACAGTCAAAAGCATTTATAAGAAATAGTTTATAGAAGTCTTTTTACAAGGCGAAACCTTTTATCAATCGAAAATAGTTAAAAAAAAAACAATTTAAAATTGTAATCGTCAGATAAGATAAGATAATTTGCAATGTAATAAAGCCACTTAAGTGGTAAAATATATATAAATACTTATGTCTCAATGCAAATTTATAAAAAATTAAACTAAATACCCAACACTTACAATATACATATGTTTATATATTAGTTATTTATCTATATATAAATAGCAAAGGTATATAGTTAAAAATCGGCCAACTATAACTTATGGGTGTTGCAAATGAGTCTGGCTTGAGCGTAAGAGCGTTAAGAGCAACAATGGAGTTGTTAGGGTATAAAGCCCAGACTTTTTTTTTTATGGCACAATGAAAACCAAACTGCCAGAACAGAAACAATTTTCTTAACAAATTATGACAACCAAGTCCAAGTCAAGCAAAGCCATGCCAAGCCAAGCCGAGGCAATCCAAGCCAAAAGAATACAAGATGCGGACAAATACATGCCACATGCAGATGGAGATGGAGATGGAGAAACATGACAAAGAATACAGAAAGAAAGCAATCAAGAAAAGGGCTTCCACCAGCAGATCGTGAGTGAGCGCCAAGAGGCCCGGCACGGAATTACATTTGGAAATAACTGAAATTGCTTTACATTTTGGTTTTTGAAAAGGTATTAACCACAGTAATAAGGCAAAAGTGAGCAATTACATGTGACCGGAAGAAGGCCAGAAGACAACGAAATGGTATAATAGGATAAAGGCAACAACAAGAACAAAAAAAAAAAAAAACAAAAAGAAAGAACACGGAAAATTGTGGGTATGACCCCCAGTGAGAGATAAAGATAGTGTGAGAGAGAGAGAGGGCAGAGGTTACTATAGAACAGGTATACCAAAATGTGAAAATTAACACTTGCCTCAAACGTTCTCTCTGCCTTTCTTTCAATTCTCTCCCTATCCATGTTGTTCATCTATGAGTCTGGAAGTCACTAACCCAATTTGGGGGCAACATAGCGTAACGTGAGTTCGGACTCTCCCACAGGTTTTGTTTTTTTTATTTTGTTTTTGTGTCTTCATGCTTGGCTAAGAATTGCGCGCAGCGCGTGACCAAATGCTCTATGTTGCACTGCATCCGGCAGTCGGTTTTTTAGTTTTTTAGCTTATCCTCTTTTAAACATCCACCCACTCAGAAATATATATGTACTTATAATTATAGTTTATATAGATATCTGGAGGATTCTTACCCTTACAAAACAGAATGATAGAGCCTGCGGCTCATCATCATCATCTTCATCGGCAGCATCATGTTGTTGTTGCTGATCCAAGTCTCGGATTATTTGTTGATTGTCATCCATTGCTTTGCTTCCACTATTACCATCAGTTGCATCCATCTCTCTCTCTCTCTCTCTGTGTCGCTTCGATGACCCAATTACCACGGTCCGTGGCCAATTTTAACTGCCACTAAATATTTGTTTCTTATTATTAGTTTTAATTAACTTTGATTTTTGTTTTTTTTTTTTCGTTTGTTCGTGTTCGTCGGAGTAATTCCTTTAATCTACAATGAGCATTTTGGTTCGTCTCTTGTGGTTTTTATTTTCTTTTTATTTTTTTTTTTTTATTATTATTGTTTTGGTTGCTCTTATTATTTCGTTTTCTTTAATATTGATGTTGTTATTTTTTTTCTTTTTTCCTAATTTCTGCAATAAATTTCACTTTTTATTTAACGGAAGCTGTTGACTTTAGCAATTTATCAAGTAATTATTGTTATTATTAATATTGTGACTGTCTACTGATATTGGCTTATGTTTGGCAATTGATTAATATCAAATATCTCCCCCTATTTCTATATACATATATATATATTACTATATAAATATAGTATTTGCTTGTTCAGGCAGATCAAATTCCTATTTGTTTCCCTTTAATAAATTGCTGATAAAGCTTCATTGATGATCAAGATAACTGTACAATAGATCTTCCTTTTCTTATAACCAATTAGTTACGTTAAAAACAAATCAAAAGATTAACTGTTGCTGGTAATTTTTGATCTGAAATTCATAAAAAGACATCAGAAATGGAAAGAAAACTAATTACAAAACTCTTATTTATTAATAATTCTTTAAAGTAACTGAAAACTTGAAAACTCTTCTCTTTACTTGAGTCTAACGAACTTTTTCAACACTGAAATTGATGCCAAGGACTTTTATGTTGTATATAAATTTCATTCTTTTGTATAACCCCGACAATTGCAGACAATCTTAGGGTATTGCTTGTTTTTACTGAAAACCCCGTGTTCTATATACGTCATCTGAACGGATTCGTTCATAATTTTATCTACGCTTCCATCCCATGCTCATCACCATCACTTGTTCAAGTTTATCTCATTTTTTTAAGTTCAGCGCACTGCGGCACTCCTTTTTTTTTGTAAATTTTGTTTTTTTGATTCTTCGTTGAGATGAAACAGAAATTGTTTTTAAAATTCCACGAAATTATTTGGTAGAAATATATCAATTTTGTTACTGCTTTCTGCTTGTTCAAATCCGATCAGAGATAAGCCACCATATAGAATCAATGTACTTATTCTATATATATGTATATACATAGATCAAGTTACTAACAAAACAAAACAAAACAAAATTAATTATTAGTCTAACATGATAAAGATGATAAAATGATGATTAACTAACTATATTTGTGGTTTATTTTATCTCATTAACAGATAAGCCAAACCACAAGAAGGCTCTTAACATGGCCGTAGGCAAAAGGGCAACCGTAGGGGAAGGGACACAAGAATTCAATGAATCATCATATTATATCAGAGAGATCATTTCTGATTATCGAATTGATACATATTAACACAGTAACTAAAGAGATCTAACATTCAGGGCGTTCACATAAAGGGTTTCCACGCTACATTTTCAGGTTCACATGGACCATCATGTTATTTTTGACACTAAATTAATAGCCAAATTAACTTTACTTACTTTGACTAGCTAAAGATTTCACAATGTGGGTATAGGTAAATGAGATCAAGCAACTCTTGTGGAATGCTGTGAACGACGCGTTCTTCTGAGAAACAAAATTACTAAAAACTGTAGGTAGCTTTATACTAAAATCAATCAAATTTTGATCTTAGATCCCATCTACGCCCATGGTGGCTATCATATATACTTTTCTATATATGTCTGATTATATATCAAATGGAAAAGAATGAATCATTGGGAAACGGGAAATTCTACCATAAGAATTAGAAGCGGAATTAGTCAGGTAATAATTCATATTCATAGAATGTCTTGACACCATATACATATGGCACTAAGTAGGGAGGTTGATGAGATGGCTAAGAGGGGAGCGAGGGTTGGTACTGACCCACTCCCCCAAATTCCAATTCTTTTTCGTAAGACTTCAAGGTCTTTTGTTGTTGTTATTGTCTCATGTTTCTTTTGGCTTTTTTTTAATATTATTATTCTATTTTGCCTTTCTCATAACAATCCTTCTGTTTTGTATTAAAATCCTTTGTTTCAATTCCAAAAGGTTCGCTCTGTGTTCCACATCATCTGAGTTCATCTTGCTCCCCCCGTTACTTTTACGTATAAATGTACATACATACATACATACATATGTACATCCCATTTAAAATAGGTGAATTACCTTCCGGAGTACTTTGATATAAACAAAAGATTTCTAAACTTTGTTTTTGTTTTCGTTGCGATCGCGTTTCGTTTGTTTTGCCTTGCTTTTGGCTTATTGGTTTTTCTTTTGCTTTTTACATTCACACGTTCGCCGAAGCTGGAGTTTGAATTTGGAGTTTATGTTTTAACTCCAATGCAAACGCAGTTGTTGTTGCACTTTCCACCGCACTAACACACACACAAAGTCACTCACAATCAGCACAATAACGACAAAAAAAAAACAACAACACAACACAGCAGCAACAGGTGTAAGAGACACTAATGCTGCGACAGCAACACGACCTTGTTTATTAAGCGCTCGATCATAGACTGAAAAGCTAATTTTTTTCAAGTGTATTTAACATTTTGGAATCCGGATATTTTTGAGTCTGTTAGTTTACATTTTCTGCCCATTAAGAGTCTGTTAATTAACAGTGTTATAGTGAGACCATAGCTTCTTGCAGAACGCCGCCGCCGTGTGTTGTTGTTGTTAATAAATATTTTTTTTGTTTCAATTAGTTTTTTCAACTCCCCGTCACAACACACATTGCTACCAATAAGAGAAGCCCCACACCATCAAACATAGATCTATATCTATCTAACTATTGAAATAGGTGAGAGAAACCACACCCACCAAAACCAGATTCTGGCTCAGGCCCACAACTTTAACCCTTATTCGGCCACCCAGAGCAAGTGGTCCCATATTACAGTTCCGGCAAACACGGAGGGAGACAGACGGCCACAAAACTGTAACCAGAACCAAGATCAAATTCAGATACAAAATCATTACCACAAATAAATATGAACCCCTGCTCTGTGCCCACACCCGTGCCTGATGTAGATGGCGACAAACGCTGGCAGAGCATACATCGTCGCTTCATTTCCGATTGCCGGGAAAAAGATCCGGATGTGATATTTCTGGGCGATTGTATATTTGAGACACTGCAGAATACTGAGACATGGAATCAATATTTTGCCCCATTGCATTGTTTAAACTTTAGCATACGAGATGATTGCACAGAGCATGTCCTATGGCGTATTGAGAATGGTGCCTTGGATAATGTAAATCCCAAAATTGTTGTACTCCACGTGGGTACAAATAATGTGACAAATACAGCTGAAGAAGTCGCCGAGGGTATTGTGGCCAATGTGCAAAAAGTAAGACAAAAGTTGCCTAATGCCTATATTCTGCTACCGGTAAGTGATCCCAAACAACATCTATTCCCTAGCAGTTGTTCAAATTTTTGTTATTTTCTAAATTGCAGTCTCTTCTTCCAAGAGGTCAACAGCCCAATAAGCTGCGCGATAAAAATTCCAAAATCAATGATCTGATTAAAGAACTTACCAAAGGCCAAGATCGGGTCCAAACATTGGCCATTGATAAGGGCCTAATTCAAACAGATGGTAGCATCAGTCACCATGATATGTTTGATTATAAGAATCTAACAAATACGGGAGCTAAAAAGATACTCGAACCTCTATGCGATTTGCTATCGCAAATCCTTAATGAGAATGAGCTGGAACGCGATCTCACGCCCTCCGAATAGTAATATGATATGCAAACGTTTCAATGGTCAGCGGAATCCATTTAAAAACGAACTTCAAAGTTTCCTTATACACACACACAAACATCATTATAATTCCACACACACACACACACATACACAAACATCCTTTTCTATATAAATTTAAGTTCTCACAAGAAATATAAGAAATTGAAATGAAAACATGAAATGCATTCTATTTCCTCTCCCATGTACAAAATTTTGTATTTTGTCATTTACAACTATATATATATATACATTCATAAATCCATCAAACATCATGATTTACATACATTCCCTAAACTAAAACAAAAAACAAATCACTCAATAAAACTATTTGCCTAATGTAAACTTATTTAACAAACAAAAGAAAACTTAAAAAAAAAAGAACCTCAAAGTAAAACTTAAAATATTGTTTTATTATTGCTAAATCTATATATTTTCAGTAAAGAGATCTATCAGGTATATATTGGCATTCGATAAATATCAGAATTGATTCCTCAAAAACCTTTAACTATGTTTATTAATTGGGTTCTAATAAAAGTAGTCTATTTCAAACTAAGAAAGAATTGCATAAACCTGAAGTATAAAATTTTGTCATGTCTTGGATTTGAAATTTTTTCAATGGTAGCTCACTTGGAATTCAGTTAATGGATCATCCACAAAGTACGTGACGTGAATTTTTTTTTTAAATTTAAATTAGATGACACTTTTTGGACTCCCCTTAGCTTAACAATTACGTGACGCAACCTGAACTGATCCTCCCCTACTTTTTAATATGTTAATTTTCAACATTTAAAAAACGTTTTTTTTTCATTTCGATTCAAAGAATTGAAATATTTAAGATAGTAACAGGTAAAATCGTATAGAAATATATATATACATTATATAGAAAGTTAGAGCCACATTTTGGGATTTGAAAATAAAACAGTATTAGCTTATTGTTGATAAACAAAATAAGTTTTAAAAAGAAAACTGATTTTAATTTGAAATTGATAAATTTTAAAAAACTGGTTATAGAAATTTATACAAAAAGTAAAAGTTTAGAATTATAAAATGCTAATATACTCTACAATTTACATTTCTAATATAATGCAGTAAAAAACAATATATTTTATTATTTAATACAATTTCTATAAAGATTACACAAACAATTTAAGTAAATACATCACATTTAATACTTAAAAACCTTTTGTTATTTATACTGCAAGTTAAAACTTTTTAATTATTGCAAAAATTGCCAAATTTCGACATCTTTTAGAACATCTCTCAAGAGTTCTGTATTCGATCAACGATCTTTCCATTGAAATTGTGTAATTGGAATTAGATTGGATTCGCGATGGCATTGCCGAACCCATGAAGAACTGAGAACTTCCACATGGGCTGGCAGTTGCTTAAGCCGCTCCATGTCATTAGAATCCTTGCTGGTGACATCAATAAAGGCATGAGTTAGGTGGCTATCATTTAAATTGCTTATTAATTGGCCACCATGCTGCAGAAACCAAAGGCGGGCGAGAGGATCATTGTTGTTTGAAAAGTAGCCAAAGATGTGACGAAATATAAAATAGTCGTTGCAATCGAGAATTTCCTCCAAATCGAGGCAATCATCCTCGATGTCCATTTGATCGACATTTTCCTTGAGCTCGGCATCGTTTATATCGTTCAGAACATCTTGTAGCTCCTGAATATTAGCAAAGGATTCGGTGTAACTATCTCCAAATCGATCAAAACTTTTGGCAAACTGTTTACGCAATGCATCACTGGGTGCCAGAACATCTTTGGGCCTTAATTCAATCTGTTGTTTTTCACAGCAGCGCAATAACCAATCCATGCGTACAATTTCACATTTACGTGCAGATTGCTGAATGGGTGTCAGCATTAGCCGTTCCACCATATATGTTATATCGCCAGCAATGCAAATGCAATTGGGATCATGGGGTAAAGGATTTTCTACAATAGAGCCACCATTTTGCACCACCAAATCACGTAATTGATGCTTGTGCTGTCGTCGTCCAGGCGAACCACTCAATATACAAAATTTGAAATCACGGAAAAGCTGCGAATTGGGTTCCAATGGCATGCATTGGCGTCTCTCATAGGCAGCCAAACCGAGGCGACTCCTTTCAGCTGGTGTCAATTTCTGACGTTTTCTTTCCGTAGTGAAATCATCGAGACGGAGTTGACGTTTGTTCAGCTTTCTGATACCAATTTGTCCCTGAAATAAGAAGGAGAAAATAAACGTTGAAACTTTTATTGGACTTCTCTCTTAACCATATCTATCTCTTATTACTGTCTCGCTCTTTTTCATGATATATCTTTCGCTCTGTTCTTACCTCACACAATTGCTGAAACTCCTGCAGGGTCATACACTCGTTCCACACCTTATCATCTCTTACCAATTCAGTGCGGGGAAAGTGCAAGGATTTTGCCGTATAGAAGGCATTAAATGGTGCCAAATCGGCTGCCTTTACTTGAAGTATAATGGAATGTTTGGGTTCAATCCAAACATCTGGACAACCTTCTTTCTCATTGGGCTTATAATGAAACCACAAAGGTGGTGGCTCAGCACTGGCCTTATGCCAATGGGAACGCAATGTATTATTTAATACGGCTCGTTGCCGTGTATTATTAGCCACCCGGCCAATACTGAAGACCTCATCACGTCCGCCATTGGTGTTAGATTGTGGTTGTAAAACGCCCAATAAAAAGGACTCAATAAATGTTAACTTGCGATTGTAGAAGCCACCAATAATCAGCACATCAAATTCTGTGGTCAGACCTTTGATATACTACAAAAATAGGAAGAAAAAGAAAAATTATATATACCGACTGGTAGAAGATAGAAATTATAGCTCTTACATCAGCTTTATCCTTATACCAACCACCGTTTACACGAGCTCCTGGTTTGTATGTGGAATTTTGCATTTTCAGAACAATTCCCTCTGCATTTGTGTCTAGAGCCTCTTGGAAAAATTGATGAAATTGTTCGACGGAACCAATCTTACGGCCATGCATTAAGCGTAATACTCCTGGACGTTCCACAATTAACTCATTCAATTTATGCATGCGCTGAACAAAGGGCAAATCCAACAGACTTTGGCCATTCAGATAGAGGAGATCATATACCACGAAACAGGGACGCCAACTGCCATCCAATTTCAAATGTTTCACATCTGTATTTTCACCCTTATCGCGATAACATTCCCGATTGACATCCCAAACCATCATTTCACCATCAAGTATTAGGGATTCCATGCCGAGTGGCAAAAGCGCACGTAGATGAGGTGTCAGTGTGCCATCTGCATGGTCATAGGATTCACCGAAATTGCGGGTATAATCGGCCCCATTGCGTGATATGTATTTGAAACGATCGCGTGCGAAATGCAACTGAAACCGTTCCCCATCCATTTTAGTCTCCATATATAGAACATCCATGCTCATCAGCTCTTCAATTTTACCAGGAAATCTTTCACACAGCATGGGTCGTATGTGATGGAATGGTTCAATAACTAAATTAAGATTGAATTGAGGAGCAACAGTGGTGACAGAAGTTGAAGTACCAGCAACAGCACCAACTGTTGACACATTAAGCTTATTATCGGCCAAGAGTTTACAAATTCTGGCCAAATCAGAGCAGCGTTGATACATATCCTTGGCATTCGCATGTAGGACATTGAAAATTCTTTGCTCTCCAATACCCAATTCCAAACGCTTCAATAGAATACGAATTAACCATTTTTGCTCCAATGGCGATGCCAAATCTGTAAATCTGATGAGTTCGGTTTCTTTAACTGAAAGTGAACAAAATATGAGTTTTGATCTCAATTTAATTGTTCAATTTAATTGAACCTGTCATGTCCTCGTTGGCTATAGTGTCCAGCATGTTATGTATCTCTTGGAGATTTAAATTACTGGGTGGATTGTGACATCTGGGGAGGAGGACATCATGTATCACTTGGGCATAGTCACCACCACTAGTGCCGCCAAATCGATATGAGTTCCAGCTTCGATCCTGCAAACGTACAGCATCCCTGGCTAGAGAGCAAATACGATTGTCAATCAAAAAACTTTTGATATTGTAGCAAATCCTTACAATCCTTTGCCAGCTGCAGGACTCGGGTGTAGAGCCTGCCCAATGCTGTTATTTGTAGGCCATAGTTATCTCTTGCCGTGTCGGCACCAGGTAAGAGTAAACGAAGCACTGAATAGAAGCTACTAGTGCCATTTTCTTCTTGATTTTGGTCCGCCTCTTGCTGCTGACGGAATGTCTGGCGATGCCTTTGAAACGATTCATAATAGCGTTTGAGTACCAATTCTTTACGCTGTATATTCTTTTGCGATTTAACCTTGTCGAACATCTGACAGATGTCCCGAAACTTGATTGTGGTGGCTATGTCCATGTTCCTGCCTCTAAAATCCCATTAAACGTAAATTGGCCCAAAATGCGAAATTCGAATTGGGATGAGTAAGCCGAGTGCGATATGTTATCGTTTTTTGCAGAGTTGCCACATAGAGCGAAAAAATTCGATTTGACAAGCCGCACGGCCATCGGTATTTTGGCATTTTTCTTAGTTTAGGCTGTTGGTCCCACTGCTGAAACAGCTGCCTAGAGTCGTACGAATGCAACGTTTTTTTTTTCAAGTGCAATTTGCGTTAAAATTTTCAAACCAAACTCGAAACAAAAGCAAGTAAACACTAAAAGAAATTCGTAATTGACAAAATTTGAACAACAAACGCAACAAGTTAAAAAAAATAAGCAACAAAATTAACACGCAAACACATTCAATACTAACATTCTGTGCGTGTGTGTGTCCGTGTGTAACGAAAAGAGTAAGAGATAGTAGAGAAGAGAGCGAGGAATAGAGGAAAACAGAGCAAAGGCAAGGCAAGGCAAGGAAAGGCAAGCCAAAGCCGAAGCAACAGAGGAAACAAGCGAAAAGCTAAAAATAGCAACAACAAATTGACGCAGGCATCAGTAGCAGGCAATAGCAGCAGGCTCTCGCTCTCTCTCTCTAGCTGGGACTTTTGGCTTCAGTTTTAGTTGCGGGTTAGCCTGGTCAAATCAAACGCCCGAAAGACAAGCCCCGTACCCTTTCGTCGGAAATCAACTAAACGACTACAAGTGCAATAAAGAAAAATCGACAAATAAATAAAGAGCAAGTGTGTGCGTGTGTGTGTGTCTCCGCGTGTGTGTGTGTGCAAACGAAAACAACAACAACGGATCAAAATTATGCTTTTGAAATTCACAAAAACCAGCAACGGTGGCACCACAGCCACAGTTGTGGGATCTGGAATCGGAGTTGGAGTCGTTGCTGGAACTGGAGCTGGTACAAGTTCGGCCACAACAAGCTATGTCGCACGCGGAACAGGTTTGTAGTATTTTTTTTTGTCTCCTTCTCTCTCTTTTGTTTCATTTTCTTCTTTCTCTTTTACACCAACCTATTTCTATGCTTGTCTCCCTCTTGCACTCTCTTTCTTTATTTTGTTTTGACAACTTTAACCAAAAATTGAGAGGTGGAAATACCAACAACAAAAAACAATAACAAAAAACAATAACAAAAAACAATAACAAATAACAATAACAAACTAATACTACATAAAATAAATAAATTAAAAAAAAAACAAACTTGAAAAAAACATTTTTATAACAAGTTTTCTTCTTATCAGCATTTATTTTGAATTTGGTAGAAAACCAAAAAAGGGAGGGGGACAAAAGGTATGAATTACCTATGATCTATGATAAATACTTTATATAGTTTACATATATATATATTCATGATCACCAGCCAAATCTAGTTAAAGACCACATAGATTTAGTTCTCGGGTTGATTCGGGTTTATTTTTATATATATTCTCCTCAGTTGGTTCAGTTTAAAGAAATATCTCTAAAATATTTCAAATTGGTGTTGGGGCTAAGAGCGTTTAAGCCTGAAAACAAACTATTTGGCCTTAAAATAAGTCAAAGAATATTGATTTACAGATCTAGATCGGAGATCAGTTTCCAACTATATCACTAAAAAAAAAAAAACAATTGCATTTGCATTTGTTAACATTCGCAGGAAATCTTGCTAAAACAAATGTTCAGGTTTAATCGGAAGAGTATCTATATGTAAGTATTTATGGTGTACAATTTCTGTTCCTAGTCACTATAAACAGGATTGTATTAGGTAATTTCAGTATCAGATAACTATCAAATGTTTTTTTTTTAATTATTTTCGATAAGATAAGTAGAAGAATTATTACATCAACTATATATTTATATATAGTACATATGTACATAGGTACTTGTGTAATAAAGATCTTGTATTATATAATTCAATGGGTTTTAATAGTAACAGATCATGGTAATTAATACTTGGTGTCAGAATTTAAGTTCCAAGAAATTGCAATTCACAAAAATGCAACTTTAGCCATATCAATCAAATATAATAATAAACATTGTGAATCTGAATCATTTTTTACAGTTTTTGTTTGGATTTGGTTTTATATTTCTTTAGTTACTAAAAAAAATTTATAATATGAGAATGTGAGGTAAATATTCAAGATTAAATTCCATATTTTAATAATTAATTATCTAATTGATAAATATAAGTGAATGTTTTTCTGTGTCCATGGGGAAAGCATCTGGTGGATGCGATCAATGGGTCAGTACAACTATGTACGAACTTAAATACCTGAAGGTCTTTACTTATTCGGTTTCTGACATCTTTGGAAATGTGTATATAGATTTTATTATTTCTATTGTAAGTCAGTATTAACAATTTCAAAGAGTTAGCCACTTCCTTAAACTAGCGTTTTAAGGGATTGAAGGAGTTTCTATAATTAAATTGAAACTTCTTTTAGCTAAAAGGTCAAGGGTTACTTTATTAGTGCCGCTATTTGTATAACCTTGTGAATTCTCCATATGAGAGTTTCAAATTGATTGTTTTTGATATTTTTTGACAGAAAAATCATTAAATCAATCTTAAAACAAGCCTAGTCGATGGCTATTATAAGTTGAAAGTCGTAGTTAGTTTCAAAAACCTATGTTTTTTTTTTTTAAATAAGTATATTTTTTGTCTTAGTTACAATCTCGGCATAATTCCGACGTCAAAATATAAAATCTTGAGAGTATTATGTGTTATCAACAAAATAAAGCTTTACTAGTTCGAATTTGCCCTACTTTACCTTATAAATACATAGATATAGATCTTTGATTAATAAAATTCATTTACTACGACTTATGGCTTATTGAAATTGTGTTCTACTATCTAGCCAAATTATTAAGGAAATTACAGGTGTTTTGTTATAAAAAGATTTTACTGTAATTAAAAATAGATACAATCGTACAATATAGTTAGAATTACATTAAATTGAGACTAAAAATAGTCTCCAAAAAAAAAGTTATGTAGTAGGCATATACTTATATATCTATATTTATTTTATATCTTTCTCGCTCGCTCTCTATCTCTCTATCTATCAATAATTCTTCAATTCTGCCTCTTGGCGTCTCTCAAGGCATTTACATAGCAAGACAGTTTCCACGTGTTTGTTACACACACATAAATTACAAGATTTCCTATAGTAGGTAGAAGGAGGTGGGAGGAGGGGTGGTCGGGCGGTCGGTCGGTTAGTCGGTATGTCGAATTTTATTCATTTGCTTGGGGTCGTTGTCATTTGGTTAACTTGGAAGGAGGGAAGGTTGTTGCGTATTTGTGTTTATACTTAAGTCACTTGATAGCACACGTGGTAGCAACAACAGCAAAAGCAACATAAAACATTTTCAAGGAGAGTCTTGGTGAATAGGAAAATGGGGGACGGGAATTCGTCCTACATTTATATTTGTTTAGTATATGATTTCCTTCTCTGAGTCGTCTATATTGACTCTTAGCCCCATTATATTGCCGCTTTTGTCTGGTCGTGTCCTGCCATTTAATCAAATTGAATACTTTCTACCAAGGTTATCAGAGGAAGTGGCTTCTCCTCTGCTTCCTGCTTGATCCACTTGAAACTGTATGGGGTGGCCACTTAATCATGGACAACAAAGGGGAGTGTCGCCGCCCACTCTACAAAATTAATCAAGTAGAAACAATCAAAATGTTAGGAAAAACGTGCAAGTAAATTACAAAAATTTATTGCCAAAACTCACAAATTTATTTAGATCCATATTGCGTAGAGCGTTTTATCATTTGATTCCAAAAACAAAAACAAAAAAAAAACAACTACAATTAAACCCAAAGCCAACAAATGTTAATAATAGATAAATTAATTGCCAGAGACCCACAACACAGACAGACTTAATGTTTATACTTAACCATTTACCTAATCATAGGCTTAACCGCATTTTTTTGTTTGTTTTGGAATTGGCAAAAAATATTCACTAAAGTGATATTAAAATTCTTTTTAAAACAACAAAATACAGACATTTAATTTTTTATTGTCTAGTAAGTACTATAAAGTGATATAAATCGATAGCCGAATCGATCTAAACATGTTTGACTATTTGTCTGTTTTTTCTTTGCCCTTTTTTCATATTAATTTTTGAGTTTTATTGATGAAACTTGCTTTATGAGCTCTACATTACTCTAGGTAGGTTAAGTTAAAGAATTGGTCCCATCGAACCACTAAATCATATAGTCACCATATGAATTGTTCCTCCAATATGTTCTCAAAAGTCTTAATTTGCATAAAAATCAGTTATAAACAAATATAAAAGTTTATTTTTAATTTTTAGCAAACCATACAGCGATATGTTTTAAAGCTTTAATAGTTCAAATCAAAATATTGTTTTTATGGAGAAAATACTGGTTTGTTTTGTTGGTTTATCTAAGCCAGATTTTGGTGCATTATCTCGTTTTAAAAGTTGTAGATAGTAAATTTATGAACATTTCTTTATTTTGACAATCAATAGTAAAGGCAAGGGTATACAATTTTCGGCTGACTTCTAAAATATTTAAATAAACAGATGGTCCCTTGAGTTTCAATTGTTTTAGTGGTCTGAGTAAATAGAAGAAACCCAATGTGTGAACAAATGTCACGAATTTATAGTAAAAGAATTTTCAAATTTTTAATCTAAAGTAGATATTCCTTTTCACAAATATTAATACTTATTTATAAGTTAAAACTTCTATTTGTACAAAATTAAGTAAGAGACAAATGTATTACAGAATATACTCAGTCAGGGCTGTTCTCTAGGGTTTCAGTATTTGGGGGATTTCCCCTATGAATTATTTAAAATTGTAATTAAATTTTATTTACCCTAAAAGTCACCTGTTGGGTTTGCTCCTAGAATGGTAAATTACTCAACTACAAATCGTTATTTAAGGGATGCATCGAATAGATAATAAAGAGGACATACACATCTGTTTAGGGTTTAAGTGCGTCATTTCCGTTGCTTCGATACCATAATGTGTAGGCGTCATTATTGGCATTGATTGGGGGGGTTTTCTTGTTGGTTTAACCAAGTCAAGTGATTCATCAACTAACAAGATCTCAATTGAGAAGCCTTAGATGCAAATTGAACTTTGTCATTAGTGTTACCTAAACGGCTAACCCTCCACCGCACCACTCCATCCCATCCTATACTTGCCTTTTCGTAGATTTGAATCTCTCTAATTGCATTGAAAGTCTCGTGACTTGTTGTTGACGTTATTTGTTGTTGTTATTGTTGTTGTCTCTTACTCATTTCATTGTCTAATTGAATACAATTTTCTGCTCTCTAGTTTGAGTTAATGATCAAGAGATATTCAAGTTTTATTTTACCCGATTGTTTTTGTTTTTTGTTTTTTGATATGCAAAGCTCGATGTTGTGTGTTCGTTTGCTGTGATGACTTGAATAATTTCAAGTTAGTTAATCAATTTAATTATGTATGAAAATCGTTTTATTTTTCGTTGGGTTTTCTACGCCTCCCCCCCTACTAACCTGTCTTTCCCTTGCTCATTTTTACTGTCATTCAGTCGAGTGAAAGCAACAAAAAAAAAACATCACAACAGAAATGCCAAAATATAGAAGTTGAACCCACCTCAATTATTTTGTTATTGCGCTCACCACTCAACGGGTACGGGGGCGGTATTGTGTAGAGGAAGAGCAACAGCATCAACAGCAGGTGAAGGTAAAAGCGGTGGAAAGGGGGGCAAAGTAGCAAAGCTACTGATGATGATGATGCATCATTAGAATATTGTAGAATTTTGTTCGTTGAAAACAAACTGATTAACAAATATTTGTTTAATGAGCAGAGAAGGTCGACTTACTGATACCCTATATTAGTACGATTTAATTGTAAATAAAAATTATTTCAAAAATTTTATATAGTTTTAATAAAATTTAATGGAACAAGTAAACTGAAAAATACTATAGTAAAGATGAAAAGCATTCAAAATTATTTTTCAGAAAAAGTTTCATTTCTGAATCTTTCTTTATTCGAACGATATATTTATCAAAAAATTAGATAAGTCTTAATATACATCAATTTATCATTTAAGTATAAAACAAATACCAACAAAATAATTGTTTGACGTTGTTTGCTGTTTTTGTCTTTGCTGCGGTACCCTTACAGTTCAATTGAGAATATTGACTATGGCAAACGAATTGCTCTTTATATCAGTTTGCATAAATTGATGGAAGAAGTGATACTTTAAACGTTTTTGTATTGTAATCATAAAAGTTAAAATTTCCCACACTATAACAATAAACAAAAATTAACAACCTTTATTAATCTCGTTTATTACAATTAGTTTTGAAAACATAATCTCCTAGTGATAAATCGATATAGATGAGATAAGTTAAGAAAGAAAATCTTTTTTTTCAGACTATATAACTTGTTACAAACAGGTTAAAATATTTCAATTTTTTAAATTAAATTTCGAGTTATAAATAAATTAAGTCAAATTGATTGTCATTCCGTTTAATGCCCTTTGAAAAACTTTAAACGCATCTTTCTGGTAATTTTTTCAATTCACTAGTTAAAACTTTTTAAAAATCCTTATACCAATTACAATATATATATAAATATGCAATATATATATAAATCTATTGAAATATATACTTCTTTATTCAAACATCCACACAATTTTGGCAAATATTCAATTTTTTTTAATTGCATCTTTAACAAAATTTTTAAGAATTAAATTCCCTGGTTCAAATCCAAAATATTATGTATATTATATATAAATATATATATACATATGTAATAAAGAAATTTGTTTAGTTTTTCTTATTTTGGATAAAACAATCATAAGATATCCTGAAAAACTTTTTTCGGAACTCAGTTTTACGAACTTTACCAGCATAATCTTAAAATAATATTTATTAATTTTGAAATAAAAAAATGTATAAACTTTCATTCTACAAAAAGTCACAAGCATTAACCTTTTTTATTTTTCCTCCTTGTGAAAACATTAGGGTAGAGTATTTAGCATTTTCCTAGTAGAGTATTGAAAAATCTGCGTAATAGCTAATTTTTCGTTTATTTTTTTTTGTTTTTTTGTTTTTTATTATTATTTTCGATAGCCAAGTCTCGAAATGTTATATCAAGTCGTCAAGTGTTTAAATTAATTTGTTTTGTCTTCTTTTTGTTGTTGTTGTTTTTGGTTTTTTGTTAATTCAAAAGCACACACGGCGACAACAACAATAAAATGCAATCAAAACTTTTATTGACGGCGCAGAGAATTCATATGTGTACCAACCGATAAAATCGCAATTTTGGTTTTAGAGTGGCCATATATTTTGCACAAATTCCGTTAAATGAGTCAGCGTTATGTAGGCCAAAGTCTGGAATATTTGTTTTTGTATACCCTAGAGAATTAAAAAAAAAAGAGTATTTCATTGGACAACGCAATGGATTTCGGGTCTTGGATGATACTTACAACTTTTCTTAAATAATAAATTATCCTTTTTAGTAAGTAAAGCTTAAATGAAGTAGGTAATCCTTTCTTATCCTATCGTGTTTTCGATCTTAGTGGATAATACAAAATTTCGAATCCTCAAAGAAATATTTTGCGATACTTTGATACGGTTTTTATACAGGACCGATCTATCTAACGGTAGAATGGACTATTGTCCCTTTAGAATACAATATCTTCGTATGCTACAGGGTATCTCATAGTCGACATTTAAATATAATTTATGAAATTATAATTCTTTTGTTTTCTGTTTTTGTCAGTTTGGAATAATAATTATACATATATGCATACATATAGTTAATTAGTATAATATAGAATCACTTGAATCTCTGCCGACAATATCTTCTTGCTCTCTCTCTCTCTCTCCCTCGCTTTCTCTCTTTTTTGCTCTGTTGATCTTATACTACAGATCGACCGATAATGTTGCAAATGAATTCTGAATGAATTTGAATGAATGCGGAGAAGACAACGATGACAACTTGGACTGACTTGCCCCCAATTCTCTGATTCAAGTGAATGTGAATTGCGAATATATTGAGTGAATGTGCATTTTGCATTCTTAATTGCCCGACTAAGACACCGGCTCAAAAGGGAGGGGCCGAAGGTGGTGCAGGGGGGAGTGTTAAAACATTTGTTAGTCAGACAGTTGGGGTATATTGTATTTGTCATAAAGTTCATTAGAAATGACAAACTTCATGGTTTGTTTCCCTCTCCCCCCCTCTTTGGTACAGTCCTTTGAACCTTTGTACAGTTTTAGTTAATCATTCGAGGAGGTCAATGGCATAGGACACTCCTATTGGATATTAGAGTTTTTCTAAATTATTCTCAAGACTAAACCCTCTATCGATAACAACAACAATAACAACAAGATTGTAGACATTGATATAAAAGATAATTTTATGTACATTTATTTATATAAAAAACATATTCTTGTTTTCCCTCTTGTTTCTGTATTTGTACATCATTTTTGGCTTTGTTGTTGTGTGTGTGTGTGCGTTTTTTTTATTTCGTATTTCGTTTTGCTTTTTTTTTTTTTGTTGCTATTAGTTATCATTTCTTTGACTGTGGGTGAACGGAACTCAGTTGAGTTCAAGGCTAACGAAATGGAAAGACAACGAACGAAAGAAACGATTGATGAGGTGAACATTCGACTCATATTTGAACCAAATGTAATTGCAATATTTTTTCATATACCCTGCAAAAGTACATAAACATATGAATAATTACAATACAATAGATTCTGTAACTGAATGTTATCAAAAACAAGATCAAAACATGTCTCAAATTGGTTTCAAATGAATAGGATTGATGCATTGCATCATGTCTTGTTTAATTTACTGATTCAAGTTCCTTTAAAAATTGATATGGGACCAAATCAAATGAAGTTTAATAAATATTAAAAGAAGAGAGAATAAAGCAGAAGACACGTTGGCAGGACTTGGATTAGTTCAATACAAAGAAGTATTAAGTCATATCTTCTAGGTCTTCTCTTTCAACAGAATTCCCAGATATTCCAAAATCCTGTAACCCATAGCAATTGCTTACAAATATATTTCTGTATGAAATGAAATGGAATAAAAAAATGGGCAGGGTAGACAAGTAGAACTATGATTACTCCCAGGGTTACGAAAATACTAAAAATTCTTACTAAAAATTTTGGACTTTCAATATAATATAATATTGTAGCACCACCTGTAGTAGGCTCTTAGAATCATAACAGGTGCTCCTTGATACATGACTACTAAAACTGCACGCTTAGAAATATATTAACAGGCTCAAGGATCATGACAATATCCTAGCATTAAGTAAAACGATTTTAGGAATAACTATATAGAACTAAAAACAGTTGGATCAAATTAAGTAAATATATAAATTGAGTTAACTGAAGCCCGAACTATCCTGAAAAAACGTAGTTTAATCTATTATAATTATAATTATATTATCCTATTATATCTAAGGTTCTTTGGTAAACCTGAATTCCCAAAGATTTGTGTTGTTCAGGAGACAATTTATTTGATTGTGGATTGATTTGGATTGAATTGATTCTTGTTTGATGTATATATATATATATATTGTATACCCTATACAGGGTATTCAACTGAGTATAAGCAATTTGAATTTTGAACTTGGCTGTAATGAAACTTTGCCAGTTATTTTTTTTGTTGTTTTTGTTATTGTTTTGTTTTCCCCTCTGCTTTTGTTTTCTCCTTCATTGCCATTAAGTTGAGTTGATTGTATTATAATTTATTAATTTATAAATTTCGCACCGCAGTGTCGATTGGTGCCAGTCCAACATTTGACGTCATAACAAAACGACAAGTCCCTGACTCTGACTCTATATATATATATAAAAGTTCCTTCTCCTTTTAGCTAAATTTTATTTTCTTGGCCTGCCAAAAGGAGTTAATAAACTTTTCGTAAATATTATTTAACTAATAAACAAAAATTAGAAGAGAATTGAGTTTTAATTTTTATATTTTTTATATTTAATTATCTTAAAAAAATATATAGCTCAAAGGAGGTCTTTGCACTTTTCGTTTAGAATTGCTTAAAAAAAAATAATAAAATAAAAACATTTGTTGTTAAATATTATTTGTATCTAAGTGGAATCAAATCGGTTCAGGTTTTTATAGTCGCATAATGGAAAATATAGCCCCGATTTAATAATAATATAATCATATTGTAATATAATCAAACTGAAATTGCTAACTAACCAAGAAACCGGCTTGCCCAGTATGATGAGGGTATGTACGGGGGAATCACAATACAAGCTATACCAGAACTTATATATCTTTAAATGACGTCGATCAACAACAACAATAACAACAATGACACCTATATACGTCACTAAAAATCAATGCTCCTATCGGATTGTTTTCTTTCCAAAGGCATTTCCGGTCGGAACATTTACCTATCTCTCCTTCACTGAGATGGCCCCTCTTATCCCAGTTAGCTTAACATTTCCATCAATGCAAAAAGTTTACAGTCAATTGGCTTCTGTAATAGTTGGTCTCGATTATACAGATACATATAGATATATATATATTATAGCTAGTTCTGGTCTACATATATCAATTTCTAAGAAATAACATTTGCATCGTTTTGACCTTAGACAATTTTATTATTATTATTGTTGTTGTTGTTGCTTCTGTTGTTGTTATTATTATTATTGTTGCTATTGTGGAATAATAAAGCAACGTAATGGAATTTAATGCCATACCAAATGACAATAGAGCAAAAACCAATTGATCATGCAATTGCTTTGTTGTTCCTACATAGAATCCAGTATTAAAAACAAACAGAACAAAATCGACTAAAAAGTAAAACACTCAGTTTAAATTTGAGTCAAAATTTATAATAATATATGCTCTTATTCATGTATATATATATATACAGTGCTATTACTTTTCATTCATATAATGAAATTAAAGAATATTCATTAAATAAATATCAATTATATTAAGTTAAAGCATATTTCCTAAAAAAATGATATTATTTATATATAAGGCAAACATTTTGGCTTTCTATATCACATTCCCGCCAAGACATTGTCGCCTTTGATCTAATTTATATATAATTTTTGTTTTCTAATGTTAAGATCATTATATTTTTTATGTTTGAAATCGATTACATGCTTGTAACGCATAGAAATATATGTTTTATAACACGTTAAATATATTTATTATTGATCATCATCAAGCCAGAACGATTTAGCCATGTTCAACTATCTATCCATATCTGTCTGTCTGTTTCTAAGCACTTTTGAGACCTTAAATTTTAAGCTAGGTAGTTGAAATTTGGTAGTTAAGTTTTATGGATGTATACATTAAACAAGTTTTAAAATTAGTCGAATCGGACTACTATAAAATAATTTTTTAACAAAGTATTAATTTTGTTAAATTTTGTATTAAAACCGGAGTGAGACGAAAAAAGTTGTTATTTGGTGTAGGGTATACAAACTTCGGCAAGTCCAAAGTTTATTTAGATCGTTTATATAGATCAAGAGGCTGTAAGTCCCATTTTTTGTCTGACAGAGCGTTTTCATAATTGAAATTGGTTTTATGTTAAAAAACTACAAACAAAACAAAAAAAAAATTTAAATTCTTTTATTAATGCAAAAAAAAAAATTTTTTTTTGAACAACTACAACAATTTTGTTATGGAATTTCAAATAATTTTTCATACTCTCTAACCTTGAGAGGCGTTTAAAAACGCGTGAGCGAGTGCTAAGCGTTTTTGTTGTTGTTGGTTTTGCCCCCTCAAAAACTAGAAAAATGTTTATTTGCAATGCTCTCTCCTTCCCTCGCTAGCTCTCTCTCTTACGCTCTCTCTCTATGATTATTGTTGCTATTGTTATTATTATTATTTATTTATTTTTTTTTTTTGCCACTCTCATATAAAAAAATATCAGTCTTGAATGTGTAAACAAATAAATCTGCGACGCAGTGAATAAAAAGAAGAAAAAATAAAAAAGGGAAGAGAAAAGTAAAACCAAAAAATAAAAATTATTTAAAGTGGGCAAAAGATGTTGCAAAAGAATTAGATTCAAACAAATTATTAACGATCGATCATTGATTGATTTTCTATGTACATAGATACCCTAACAAAAGGTAGACAAACTTTGCTAATGTGTTTGGAAATTATAACTAATCTAAAGTTATGTCTTTATTTTATGTTTAGTATATTGTTTTAATGCTAATAGCTATTAGTTGTATAAAGCTTTTAATTATTTTAATAATATTTTTATATAAACAATTTAAAATTATAATTTATGATATAATTTATTTTAATTTATCTCAACTTTATAGGACTAAACTAGAGAAAATGTCAACAGCTTTTCAATATTAAAAATTAAAAATGTTGTATTTTTAATATTTTTTATTTTCCCCAATTTGTTGCCTATTTTTGCCTAATTTTATTGATTAAATTGGAAAAAAAATTAGTTAAGATTTTTTCTTTCATATTTTTTCTGGCATTTCGTTTAACTAAATCGGTTAGAATACGATTACTTAGTTGAAACATTTTGATTCAAAATTAATTTGAAAATTTTTATTACTTCAACTTAATTTTGTTTTAAAAAATATATGAAAATATAAAAAAAAAAAAAAACTATGTACAGATTCTATGGGTAGGGTATAGAATATATAGAACAGTCGAACTTGGCCCGGCCCTCTATTTTCTTATTTTTTTTTTTATTTTTGTTTTTTTTTTCATCGAAGTCAAAAACAAATACAAACACCATCAATTAACAACAATTTATTTATTTTGTATCGTAAATTATTTTTTTTTTCTAGTGTAGCCTTTCAATTTTTGTGCTCTGAACGCCATGCACGTGTCTCATAATGAAAAGTTTTTCCCGAAAAAAAGAAAGAAAAAAAAAACCATTTAAAATTAAGTAAAGAAAGAGTAAGAAGAAAGCGTAAGAGAGGGAGAGAGCATAGTCAGAATGTAATGGTAAGGGGTAAAATTTTTGTTTTGCTGAATGAATAAAATGAATATCGTTCGTTTAGCACCTTAAAAAAGAGAAATAAATAAAAAAAACAAACACTTAAAGTAGAAATAAAAAGAAATGGAAATAGAATAAAAGAAGGCGGAGGAGATGAGGAAATGGAGAGAATGCGATTCTTTTGTTATTGCTCTCGATTCAGTTAAAAAAGAGTCTCCACCTACAATATATATATATATATATTTACACACAGGGTGCCTCGCCCACATACTATCACGTGACGCGATATCCGTCTCCTATACTCTACTCTCTATCTCTCTTTCTCTCTCTATCTATCTGTCTCTTTTGTTTCTTTCGTTCCTTGAAGCTTATCATATTTTCATCTGGTTTTATTATGAAAAAATGAAGGTATATGTAGATTTGCGAAAATTATAGAAATATATATGTATATACTTTTGTTCATAAGATATATATATTATATCCCTTCTACTATATATCCTCTTAAAAGAACATTTATAGATCTGATTTTACTATCAGGCTGCAAACATAAATATATATTCCTAATCAATTGCTTCTTTAAACCTATATATCTTTTTGTTAACTAATTGCAAATTCTTCGTCTTCTTCTTCTTACTAAAGGGTATCTGCTAGTCAGTGTCTTAAATTAATATTATTGCCTTTCCTGTTATTATTATGAATTTTGTGTTTTTTTTTTTTTTTTTTGTTATTTTTTCTTAAGCTTTTTGTTATTAATTGTTGCCGTCTTATTTACTAAACCCACCCCCTCCCTATCTGTACACACACAGACATACACACACCCTCAACTGGCCTATACCCCCGCATTTTGTTTGTGTTTGTCAAAGGCTGGGCCCCTGGGTACGGGTTTGGGTCTGGGTCTGGGCCCGACAACTATAGCTTGTCGCCTAATCGTTTGGTTGCTTTTCTTCTTTAATTTTTTTTTTTTCGGGGCTCGTCAATTTTAGCGAGCCCAACCAAATTTACACAAATAATGTGTGTGTGTGTGTGTGTGTGTATTTGCTAGGGGTGTGGGTGTATTAACGTACGTACAAAGTGCAAAATTTCATAGATCTCTGTGAGATATTTAAGATCAACGAGAAAATCTCGAAAATCATGTACTTAAGTATATTATTTTTGTTTGTTTTTTTTTATAATAATAGACATACATATATAACAAATATTTGCTTTAATATATTTTCTATTAATTATTATTAAATTATTTATTTTTTTTTAAAATGTTTTTAAATTTTTAATTGAAATTTAAATAAATATTCTCAATGAGATCTTATCAATTATAGTCTTACAGAGGCCTCTTTGAAAATCTTAACAGTTTATACTAATTTTATCATGTTTATTTATTTGTTTTAACAAGTTTATTTGTTTTTTTATAATTTTAATTTATTATATTTAAAATAGCATTTAGTGGGGACAAACAAATTTTGCGCATAATTTTAATGCAAAGAACGACTAGTGAATACGGTGTAATTTGCAGATAAATATAGCTATATCTATATATAGATATATATTCAATTATTATTTAATTTTATAATTATTAATTATTATTTTATTTATTAATAATAAATGTATTGGAACAATTGTTTTGTTATAATTTCTTAGTAAACATTTTCTTTCCAATGGAAGTAAACAAAATGTTTATAGAATTAATAAATATCACCTAATAATTAATTAATATAAAAATATAATAATTACTTTACTTTTATTGCTAATCATTAAATAATATTATAAACCATATACCTGAAGAAAAACTAAAGCTAATTAATAATAAAAAAAAAATTGATTAAACTTTTTTACCTACATCATTATATTCTTTTAATCTATTATTTAAATCACAAATGTTAAGAAATTTAATTTCCGAATTGACCTCATTACTTAATAATAAATATATAATATTATGATTAATTTATATATTTTATATATATATATATAAAACAGATTTTCCTTATCGTTTCTTGGCATATAACGTCACGTGATTTGCGTCTTGTGTCTTGGCTTTTAGTTACATATGTATATACATACATATATACATATGTATGTACATACGCATTTTATATATTTATGTTTCTATATATTCTAAATATTGTCTTATTGCTGATTGATTGATCAATTAAAAGGCATTTGCGTTCAAAGTGCAGTTCTTCGATCAGCATGCTGCCGAAAAGTCAACATAAACAAAAACAAAGACAAAGGCCAAACGCAGTAAAAGAAACAGAATATAAAAGCAAATGCAAATACAAATACAAACAATGAAATAATTTGAATATTCAGAGCCAAAAGCATACAGAAAGATGCAAAGATTTGAACGATTTTTCAGACAGAGAATGGGCACGCGCTAGTCACGTGGCCAATATATTGTATTTCTTTCTTTATTTTTGTTTGCCTCTGTTTCGCTTCTCCGCTTCATCTATGTATTTCTTTTCGTACTCCTTCCAACAAACTCATTTACAAATGTTTAATTTGTACATACATACATACATCATATGTATGTAAATCGGATTCATTGCAAATGATCGTCATAGTTATCACATAGCTGTATGTTTGTCTGGCCTCAACCTCTCTTCTTTCTGCTTTAAACTTTAAACCAAACACAGTTGTTCATGCATACAGAGGCGTAGCAATGGGGGATCTTTCACACACAAATTAGGTATTTCAAGGAGAGCAAACATAAAAGGACAATTTAGAATCTCTTTCTCTTCATTTTTAAATTCTAAAGAGAAATTTCACAACTGTTCTTGGGATTTGTTTAATAACTGAATAGAAAAATGGGCTTAAGTTACACCTACCTATTGCTGATTTATATATAAATTAGCATAATCATTATAAAACAAGTCAAATCTTAATTAAATGTTGCTTCAAACCAATGCAATAGTTCCAATGGCAGTTATAACATATAGTCAACCGATTCTGTCAAACTCCAATAGAGACATTTGTATAACAAATACCAATTTTCAAGACAATCGCTTTTAAAACAACCAAGTTATTGATATAAAACTATTATCTAACCGATTGTTCCTATAGAATCTATATGATATAGTCAAACGTTTCTAATAAAACTTGATAAATATGTTAAAAAGTCTATAAAACTCAGAATTATCAAATTTCAAAATATTCGATTAAAAAACAAAAAAGTTATTAGTGTTAAACGAAACCATATAATAAAGCCAACTGATTAGGGTGATTACAATGCCAGGGGTAAATGTGTTAAGTTAACTTTAAGGGTCCGGCAGAAGATCGTGTCTTCTCTGATCAAGAATACTACAATCAAAGTTTTGGTTTTAAACAAAATAGATATACCTGTTTTGCAAGGGTATAAAAATAGTGGGCAAATAATGGCCGAAATGCTCCAAAACTTAATACTTTTTCAATGTTTCTCCCCTTGGATAAATTCTTGGCTCCCGCCTATGTAATGTGTATATGCATGTGTTCGTTTCGTGATGTTTTGTGGATGCGATTGGCCTACACTTGATTTTATTTTATTTTATTTTTTTGTGTTTTTTGCGCTGTTGTCGTCATCGCCGACATCAAGATCAGCATTGGTTCGGCCAGTAGAAGCGATCGAGGCAACGAAAAAAAAGTAAACAAAATCTTATCAAAAGAAACCTGCGCCAGCCGTTAGCTGTCGTCGGCGCTGCCGTCTCTGTCGTGGACGTCGTCGTCGTCGTCGTCGTCTTCTGCGGTTGACTGCCAACTCATTCGCATCACTGCTCACATTACTACTAGCTCACGCCCAGCTCATAAAGATACAGATACTGTGCGTTTGTGAATACCTTTTTTTTTTTTGTTTTTTTTCTTCTTACGTCTGTGCTGGCAAATTTCACAACATAAGCGAAAAAGCAACAGTGATCAGTACATAAAAAATGGCAACAACTACAATTTGAAGTTACTCTAAAGTCTAGACAATTCATGAAAAACATCCATATAATTAATTATATATATACATATATACATTATACAGAACAATGTTTATATTAAACAAGCAGAGTCCAATTGTTGTTCCGGTTTTAAAATCTTTGAAATAAATATTTTGAATATATTCCTAAATTCAGATTACAAGATCAGATGTCAATTGATTGATTACAATATTTATGATTTTTAAAATAATTATTATATTTCTATTTTATAACAGTATATTATAATATTTGTCATTTTATATTTTTAAAAATACTTTTCAAATTGTAGAGTATTATTAGTCAAAGACGTCAAATAATTTAAAATCCAACACATGTCCCTTGACTACCACTAATTGTAAGACATTGCCATGTCCAGACAGACAGACAGACACACAGATTGGACAGGTCTGGCGAATAGACAAATGGACAGACACAGACAGACAATCGTTAAAAAATTGTATTTCATTGATTACTCTTAAGTCTGCCTCGAATTTCAACAAACTTGAAAAGGAAAGGAAGCAAAAAAAAAAAAGAAAAAAAAAGAGATAGGTAGCTAGATAGATAGATAGAGATAGAAAATAAATATAGTAAGGTAAAGATTTATCTTGCTTACATTGTTACAACTATTTGAATACTTACAAAATAAAATATACATAGAAGAGAGAGAGAGAGAGAGAGAGAGAGAGAGAGGGAGAGCGAGAATCGACAATGAACTAAAGTTACACGTGTCACTGAGCTACCGATTCACCGAGTCCAAGGTAAAATAGAACCAGTCGACCTAAGCAACAATCATCAGTACTAAATTCTTTGATAATAATAATGATAAAAACAAATAATTTCCCAAAAAAAAAAAAAAAAACGGAAGAGTAAGAAAACACTTTTAATATTACTAAAAAAAAAAAGGGAAGAAGAAGAAGAAGAAAATAAAAACAAGAAAACAAATAGCAAAATAACAACATAGCCACAATAAAGTAGCTTAAACTGGTAAATTGTCGTTCCGGGCAGTTTTAAATAAATGAAAAACTAGAGCAAAAAAATAGAATTACTTTAACAAGAAAACATTAAACGAAAAACTAAAAGTCAGCGAATTTTAATTGCAAATTGATTGAAACAATAAATAGGGATATATATTATATACATATATTTTATATATGATTTTCCTTTTTACTGAATCAAAATAATTCTAAAAGAATGAATATGGATGAATGAAAATAGGCAATCTATCTATATTGAATTTCTATAGTAATTTATAATGAAAACTCTTAAACATATCTATTCATGATTCTAATAATGGAAATCCTTTACTATCCATAACAAAATTAAATTCCCAACATTATCTGATTGACTAAGAATTATGAGTTATGTTTATAAATTCATTCAGCTGTTTAAGCTCTCTTAGATTACGATCACCAATGTCGGTCAGCCACATAATAATTACGACATGAATACTCATACTTCTATTACCCTGTTCTACGCTCTTTAGATTGTGTATACAAAAGAGAGATAGCGCCGCCCCCCTCCCGGAAATAAAAACACAATTTAAATCGAATGAACTAAGTAAATACAATATACTAAGAAGAATGAATTTAAATTCGTAGCTGGGGCTAGTTAGTTATCAGTTAGTAATAGCAATTGAAGCTGCCACCACCCCATGATTACCTAGCCGAAAGTTAAAATTAGCTCAGAATGTTTCAATCTCTGATTCTCACTCTTCTTCTCTCTCTCTCTTTCACTTATTCAATCTTTTACTCAGTGTGTGTGTGTGTGTTTGTTGTGTCTTACCTACCTGTGTGTGTCTGGGGGGTAAAGCACAATCATTGCCGCTCTCTGTCATTTTTTGTAGTAGTCGTTTAACTGGCCTATCACATACTTGAATCAGATCAGATCGTATCAGAAGCTACCTAGAAATTCTACTTTGCCATTTCGTTTTCAGAGCGACCGGACCCGTCAAGTCTCTTTGCATAATCTCTAACCGATAGACGCCATGCGCAAATTACCAAATTAGTGTTAGGAATACGATAAGAAACGAAATACTTGTACAATAAAAAATATATCAATCTAAATGGTTTTAAGAAGAATTTTAAATGATTTATATATAGATCATCATTATCTATGTATACATAAAAGTTTTCATATTTCAGTTTTATTTAAAAGAATTTCATTAATTATAAAAGAAAACCTAATCTAAATAATCGAATTAGATTTAACATATTTTTAGTATTGAATTTTGGTTTTTAGTTTCAGTTAGAGAGCTATGTATAACTGAATAACTGAGAATTCTCATAAACCGGTTTCGGTTTTTTTATGTTAATATTTGAAAATTGAAAGAAAAAACATTTATTTTTGGTTATCAATTATAAAACTAACTATTTCTTTTATCATTCATTTATTTTCAGGTATGATTTTTCTATAATACTTGGAACATGTTGTATTTAAGTAAAGTTAATAGAAGCGTAAGTAATTATGAAATTATGAAAAATTCTTTAAGATTTTTAGATTAATTAAATCTTTTGTAAATATAAACTTTTATCTACATAGATCGTGTATAGTTTCAACTTTTATTTTAATAGTAAGACAGTTGAACAGCCTTTTAAGTTATATTATTGTGATAAGCAAAATTTTTGACTTACCTTAAATATTATATAGCTTTTGATTTAATCGAAATTAACTTTGCGCCGGCGCAACTGCTCTTGCTGCTGGGCTGCACACTGACGACGCACTCTTGCCGTAACTGTTCTCACTGTTCTCGGTGTCTAGTCTATTCACACATTTAACTGTTAACATAAATTGCTGTTAAGATGACAGCCGTTAACTGCTCATCCATATTGATTTATCTGTGCGGTTGCCGGCATTTCTGTTGCTTGGTCTGCTGCTGTCTGTCTGTGTTTCTGCTGTTGACTGAGCATGCTTTTAACAGCTGAGCTTGTCTGCGGTTCAATGTGGCGTATGCGTGATTTCTTTTCCTAATGTGTTCTTTCCTTTTATTTGGGTTTTGTTTTTATAATTCTTTTTTTATTTTTTGTTTTTGTTATAATTAAAAATCACAGCAGCAAAGCAAATTCGGAAAAAAACAAGAAAAAAGCAAAGGCAAAACAAAGAAAAACAAATTGCAACAATTTGAATAAAACATTTTTGCCATTTTTTTTTTTGCTTTTTTTCATTGCCCCTTTGATCATATTCAACGTGTAATTGTTGCCTTTGGCTGTTTGTTGTTTTATGGCCAAAATAGAAGAACTGAAAATTTGCTCGTAAACCCCAAAGCAATCTGTCTAAACAAATTTCAATGAGAATCATTTTTTCTAGCCATTGTTTTTTTTTTATATTTTTTTCTTTACTGATTCAACAAAAATATTTACAGCAAAAATTGCAGCGCAGTTTTTTTCTTACTCCTCTTTTTTTTATTTTTTACTTTTTTTTGTTAATGTAGAAAAATTCTTTTTCGGCAAGAAAAAACGATTTGATGCTTTTTTTTTTCTTTTTATAAATATATATATATATATATTTTTTTTTTTTTTTTTTGGTTTCTCGTTGTTTGTTTTTGTTGTTAGCGCTTCGTCGTCGTTGATATATATGAGAAATAAATCGTACGAAATCGTGATTGTGCGTTTAACATTATTAAGATATGAATTTGAATTTATTTTGTTACGTTTGGTAACGTGAAGTTCTCTGCGTTTGCGCTGGGCTTTAAGAAAAATAAATAAAAGGGCCAGCTAAATGAAAGATTTTGTGTTTGTATGGTGGCAAATTAAGCATCACTTCAAACGAGTTCGACAGTCCGATGCGCAAATATTTTGGCAATTTGGCCAAATGTACTAATTGTGTGGTGAGCCCACGCTATCTATAGCCTGCTGGAATTCCATTGCTTATGATGTACGGATAGATATATCGCATTAACTCTTAATCAAATGTCTGTTTACGACCAAAGTCCGTTTGACATATGACAATGATATCTACCTGTTAAGATATATAGAGATTTTGCATCCTAAGCATAGAACGCCTTGAGCAACAAGAGAAAGTCAATGATCCTTCAATGAGGTTCCAAAAAAACACTTTCTGTTTGACATTCGATTTATTTGATAGGTAACTTTCTCGTATATAAATATTGGCGCAATACATTTTCCTCTCTTAATCCATATTGGTAATTTATACAATTCGTATACAAATTCTATTTAAATTGTCTTTTTTTTTTTTTGATTTTGTGATAAACTGTCGTATAGAATAAGCTATTTGTTGTTTCTCTTCTAAACACATGAACTTTGAATGTCCAGTTTATTTCTGTTTTGGGTTAATCCATGACATCTTGTTTTAGCTTTCATTGAGTAAAACTTGTTGTTGGTTTCAAGAAACGTTGAAACGATCCATCAAGAACGTATGTAGAGTACTTCCCCTTAAGCCTTGGCTTCTTGTTAAAATTCTTGTGTTTCGTCATGCATAAATTTGAATGAAAGAATAGTGCGAAAACGTTTGTTGAACTTATACAAATTGGAATATATTTGCTTTTCTCTCGGTGCATTTCGATAGTACATATGTATAATTTATAACATTTTATTATGACAGATGGATCCATAATTGTGTGTGATTCGTGTAACGATGATGATGATGATGAGCGTCATCATCATGCTGATTATTATGATGATTTTGATTACATCTCATGTTTTTCATGTTGTTACTGTCGTCGAAATGAATGTATTATATTATACCCTACTTTGGGTGATCCTCATCAAGTGCGTGGCGGTGGCGGGGTTCAGTTTTAGCTTTAACTTCAACAACTACAACAATAGTAACAATAACTACAACAAAAACAGTAAGTTTAACTAACCAGAGTAATAGTAAAAACTGTTCAAAGGGTTCAAGGTTACAACCCTGCGCCTATTAACACGGTTTATTGTACTTTTGTTAACAAAAAAGCAAAAATATAATGCATGAAAAAAAACAAAAAAAAATTGCAATGAACAACAACAATCGATGCTTGACCCCCCCTATGCCAATCCTCTATAATTATTTATACGATGTTTCATTTGTTTTGGAATTTTTCCATATTAACAGTATAAAAGCATTCAAGCTAAATTTATATTCTTTTGCGTTTTGACGATTGAGGATTACTATTAAGGCGATCGATCAACAGAGATTGCTTAGATGGAATATTCCTTAAATTCTTAAGAACTGAAACTCCTAACGGTATCTAAATTTGGACTTGGGAAATTTAAAACCAAAAGTTTGAAAAGTTACAAGTTTAAAAATTTTCTTTAGTATTTGAAATAGATTCTGTGTGTCCTCAAGCTTCTCAGAATAATTGCAATTAATCGATATATTTGTATCGGTTGTTTTATGTGGTATCGGTTTTGCAATTATGAAACTATATGTTAGTTTTTATTTAATTTATCCGATTTCCCCATTATAAAATGTATATAAATCTTACCAATTTATTAAGATAAGATTCCTAAATCTGCCTTAAGTCTATTAAATTTGAGAGATCGAGGAAAATATGGATCAAACACACATTCGATATATAGTCTGTTTAAGGACTTTTGTAGAGCAATTCTTCAAGTCCGATTTCTGTTCACAAAATTCTGTCTATCTTAACGGAAATATATGATATCTTACTTTAGTTAAAACTCTTTCGATTTGATTGTGCTTAAAATTTCTTATCTTTTGGCCAAAACTAAAAACGCTTTTTTTGCCACCAGCAACGACAAAAACTAACTAAAGGCCAAAACTGATAACCAAAATATGAGAAAAGTAAAAAAAAAAAAAAAAAAAATGGGCGTTCACTGGTGCGACATAATTTTCTTTTCTCCGAAAAATCCGACCCGACCCGAGCCATGTAAGGCCGAACCGATCCGGTGGCCGAGCTGCACACGCGCAAGAAAATCTCTCATCGCATTGCTCTCGACCCGTCGCACTATTTTTTTTCTATAAAATTTTTTTTTTTTTTTTTTTTTGGCGTTTGAAGAGCTTGCCGCCTGCGCGTGCTTGGATCGGTTCGCAGTACATTTTCAATGCTAAACCAAAACTATCATCATGATAATGACGACGGCTATGATGGGCTGGCGTAGCTTTTGGGCTAGCGGTGATAACGTGATTGCGGTGAGGTGAGGTGGAAGTTGCTGGTGTCGGCGAAGAGACCAGGTTGATGACGATGTTGAACGGCGTTGACGACGACTTCCAATTTACATATGTATGCACACATGTATTGTACACATGTATGTATGTATGTAGATGTCTTGTATTTACTTTGTTACGCGCTGTTTTTCCTCTCTGGCCCACCCTACTTCTTCTACATTTCGTGTATATTTGTCTTTGTTATTATCATTTGTGTATCACAAAAAGAAACTATGAAAAAAAAAAAAATATATGGAGAAGAAAATAATATTTGGGGCTTGTGATACAGTGGTTTAAGACAAGGTAAAAAAATGAAATGCTAAACCTGTTTCAGCACATTTTTCTTCTGCATCCAAAGCAAGTCATTATGATCCTGATCAATGTCTCTTAGAAACACCCACTTTTATTTCTAAATTGCAAAGATCAGTGACTAACCTAAAAACCTGGTTAGTTTTAGGTATATTAATTTAAGCTTTACTTTTTGCTAAGAAAATTAACATTGTTGGATCAATTGAACATTCAGATTTGAATTTGCTACAAACTCTTTATCAATATTAATAGATTGATTACTTTATCTTTCGACTAAATATTGACTGATGAGCAGTGTAATTTCTTATTAGTATATTTACTTTTGAATTGATTTTGTATCACTATGCGGCAGCGGCCCCTAACAGCAGCAGTAACAGACAAGGCGACCAATAAGAATTTAACGCCATTACTATAACTGTTGTTGTGTTAATATTAACACAACGATGCCTATGTAGATGCTGACGGCGCTCACAAATCGTTGTCGTCGACGTCGTCGTCGTCGTGATCGCCGCCGTCACCGTTTGAAAGCCTGCTCTCGATCTCAGCTGTTCATACGATACAAAGCAAGCCGAAGCACTTGTTACTTTAAGTCTCGGCCCAGCGTTTGGATCTCTGTATTGTGGTGTGACCAAATTTGGGGCAAAACAAACCATTATAACACCCTATGCTTAAGCATATAACTGATGAATAGGTGGTATCAGCGGTAGCACAGCATTGACATACCATTTTCTGTATAACTTTTTGTTAATAAAAATAGAAAAATAACACTTTCAAGTAGAATTTATCAAGTTTCAAGTCTTAAGTTGTGAATTAATTAGAACTTCATTTTCTGCATTAAAAGATAAGTTGGTTTTGTATAAAGGGTATTTGTAATTCGAACCGTTTTAGGAATTTCCTAATTTATATGTTTTCTTTAAAAACAAAACAAAAAATGAACCAAAAAAGAAAATGCACCGTTATGGTATATAGTTTTGTAGTTGCACTTGAAAAGGTATCACTTTTGATAAATTTTTTTTCTATATTACTAAATTGCTTTTTCATATGCTATACACACAGATACATATGTATATACATAGATAAAGATACATACATATGTGATAATTCTGTTAATCAATAGACTTTAATTTGAAAACCAAATTGTTCTCAATTTCGTTTAATAAATACTAAGATATACTGAGCACATATCAAATGAGAGAGTATATTACAAAGGCCAAGTCGATCCACAAATTCTTTTTTATAAGTTTAGATAATTGTATATAAATATCAAACTTATGTTTAGTATTCATTTGTCTGCGATAAATTTTTTAATAATTGTCGATTTCATTGATTTCTAATCAGTCACACGTGGTCAAACATTATTAAAAACTTTAATTTTAATGCGAATTTCGTCTATCAGGCATACATACATATACATACATACATAAATTTTGATCAAAGTTAGCAGTGCGTAAAGCAACTCAGACACTGTTAATTAACAGTAGCAGTGACATCGCAGCAACAGCAGCAGTAGCTATAGCTGGTTAAGCTTGCTCTCGCATTGCACGCAGCTTCCGCAGAAGAGAGAACCATCAAATGACCAGCCAGCACAATTCCTCCCCCGCCCCATTTACATTCCTATTAAACTGCATTAATATTGATTCCAATTACGCTGTTAAGTGTTGTTGTTGTCGTCGTTCACTGCTTATCAAAATTTCTGCGTGTACGAGAGCGTACAGCGTACGGTGTACGAGAACTCTGCTGCGGCTGAAACTTGGGCTCTGCCACTGTCAGTGCCACTGCCACACTCACAAATACAACAAGAGAATCAATTAAACCCGTTGTCGTCGTTGTTGTACGGCCACGCGTACACTTGTTGCTCGCGATCGTTACGCTCTTTAATTCGCTCGTTCTCTCTCTATCTCTCAGCATCGGCACAGTTAAAGATAGAGATAGAAAGAAGCGGCGACAGCAGCAGCAGAGGCCTGACGGCAACGACGCGGCATCGGCTGGGGCATCATTTACACTGTGTCGGTTCTTTTAGGATTTTAGTTCATCGATCTCAGCGTAAGTGTTCGCTACGCGGCCGGTGCCGGGTTCGAATTGCGGGGATTCGGTTTCGGTTTCCCGATTTCAGCACAAATATTTTAATTTCTTTCCTTGTTCATTCTTTCTATCTTTTTTTAAATAAATATCACACCAACAAAATTTATAGTGACTTCAGTTTGCTCTACGGTTTTTTTTTTGTTTTTTTTTTTTTTTTTTTTTTTGGTTTTATCTTATCGAATACATCATAAAGCAAGAAAGAGAGAAAGGGGCTGAGATATACAGACATACATATATGTGTGGAGAGAGATGTGTGAGAGTCAGTGTTTTTTCTGTTGTCTCCCGTCTCAACTGTTTTCTTTTTTGTTTTCTTGTTTTTAATTTGGTTTTTTGTTATAATATTTTTTTAATATTATTTTAAAAAAGGCGCGCGCATATTAAGAATTTCGAGTTCACGGCCTACAGTGGGTTCCTTTCGTTTTCCGTCTAACAAAATTTTACAACAATTTTCACGTTTTCTTTTTTTTTTTCTGTTTGTTGTTGATTTCATTTTGTTGAAAATATTTTAAAAATTTCATAAGAGAAAAAGCAGTGCAAATGTATTTTAAAAAAATAACAACAAAACAAACAGTTGAAATATTCTCCGTGCTAATATTACAGAAATTGTTAGATTGAAAGATTATATTAGAAATAGTGAATTCGCTAAAGAAATTGATATATAATATATAATAATATTCCAAAATAGAATAAAGTTATGAGACAGTTGAATATTAAATCTCTTCCTTTTCCATAGTTGAAAAATCCAAAAGGATAGCTTAAAATATATTTTGAAAGTTCCTTTAAACAATAAATATATTATTTTTATAGTAACAATTATTGTAATATAAGGATATTTTTTTTTTTTATATGCCGTCGGAGAAGCAATCTTTAAATCTAATAAAAGTATATACATATATGAATTCAAATTACCAAACAAAATCACTGCAATCTAGTAATGGGTTATTATGTAGAAGATAGGTAGACTGAACAGATCGACGGAACGACTGACATATCAATTTCATATCAGTTTTTCCCTGGCACTGAATTACATTTTGTTTTACAATTATAATGTGGGTCAATGAATCAAGATCATGTTGTTTCTTTTTATATAATATTGTTGATAACTGATTAATATTGTATATACACCGTTCTGTTTGTTTTATGTACAATTTCAATTGACATTTAATTGTCGAAAAAAAGAAAATTATTTATAAAAATTATATAGAAAAATACGGCCCATAGTCCGGTGCTAACACAATTATCTGTGTCAGTTTTGTCAATCGGTTTTTGTGGGGAAGGGAGTGGAGTTGCGGTTGGAGTGAGGGAACCTGTCGGTTCACTTCTACACAGTTACTCTGTAATTTTCGTTTTTTATGTGAGTGTCATAAAAAAAAAAAAAAAAAAAAAAATTAATCACTGATTAGAAACGATTTTCAAATAATATATTTTTTTTTACTCTCTTTATATCGATAAAAAGGTATTTCTCTCGAATCTGGCTAAAGGGCTTATTAACTTTTAGCCGAACCCTCAACTATTAAATATTTCGAGAAAATTCTTTAATACGTTTCATTTAAAACAAGTTAATGGACTCTGCTTTAGGGTATTTTAAATGTCGTTCTTAGATTTTTTTTTTGCTAATACAGACCTTGAGCAATGATGGTAAGAGGATTTCAGCTAGTGGCAAGCATTTCCGGTTGTGGAAAATTCTGTAAGGAAAAAGTAAAAGGATTTCTGTTGTTTTTTTTTTTTTTTTTTTGCTAGTCAAACCTGTTGTAACTGTAAAACAAGGAAGCATCAGATATAGTTATATATATATAGTAGTAAGCGAAGTGTATGAGCGAAAACAATCTCAAGGTTTCGTAATGTATAGCAAAAAAAACAAGTTCCCAACGGAATGTGCATCTTCATCTTCCCGTCATTCGTAGCCATGCAATGCGCTTTCCTTTACCTCTTCTTTATTTGGACTTTGAACTCGGAGGGAACAAGATATATACAAGATATACGAGTATATATATATATATACATATATATTTGTATAGTTTTTTTTCTTATAATTTTTTTTTAGGCTGCTTTAAATGCTAACACATAAAGTTTTAATCGGTTCCAATTCTAAATGATATAAATGAATTTTGACTGCTGCAACAAGTGTTGTGATTAAATTGGAACAACAACAACAACAGCAACAAAACCATTTAAAAACAAAAGTCAAAAACAAAATGAAATCAGCAAAAAAAAAAAAAAAAAAAAAAAAAACAAGAATGAGTCTGAAACGATTTTGATCGCGTCGTTTTTTATTTTTTATTTGTAAATTTATTTGTTTTTTGTTTTGCTTTGTTCCCTACCATTTGCTTAACAAACACAAAAAAAAAAATAAGCCAAAAAACCAATGACGAAAGCAAAAAACAAAACAGAAAAAAAAAAAAAAACAAAAAATCCAAACAAACATGTATTTATTATAAACAAATAATTGTGCAGTAAAAAAAAAAAAACAAATATAGAAGGGATATTTGCAAACGATTTTTCAAATTTTTCAAATTGTGTTCTTTTCTTAACATTTTTCCTGATCGCTTCCCTTTTTTCTTCTTGTCTCACATTGTTCTCTATATAAAGCAGGCAAAAACTATAACAAAAGTTAACAAAAATTACCAACAGACATGTATTTGTAATTAATTAACAATTACAACAAAACAAATCGCAACAAATGTACAAATCTAAAATTATTTAAATGAAATGCCAAAAAATATATATATATATATATATACATATATATATAAAATTACGCACATAAAATGAATATTTGCAATTCAATGATTACTCAAACAATATAATCAACAAATTGTGCTAATGAAACAAAAATAAATTTAAAACAATTTACAAATGCAGCAATTATTATTTAAATTAAATTTAATAAAACAACAATATTAATATACAAAAAAAAAATCAAATCTAAAAAGTAAACAAAAATATAAATTCTAAAAGCAAAAAAAAAAAAATCGTAAAAGCGAATAACCTATACAAAATGCGCTTCACCTACAATCAGTATAAACATTATGAATCTGGCTACCGGATTCCCTCCAAAATGCATAATCTTATTCACCATCAGAATGGTGGTGGTGGTGGTGGTAATGCCAACGGCGGCGGTGGCAACGGTGGAGCAGCAGCTGGTAATCATCATTATGGCCATCTTCACCACAACAACAACAATAATAATAATAATAATAATAATCTACACAATGCCAACATTCATCAAGCCTATCAACATCATTATAAAAGTAATTTTGGTAAGAAATCTTTAGAATTTATTCAATTCATTGTATTAGCTCATTTTTTTTTGGCAATACTTTGTCTAACTTTTTTTGAATACTATATTTAATCATCGAACACTTTTAGTTTTCTAAACTATCAGGTTTCTTAGAAAGAATGTTGAAAAATATTCAATCAAAAATCACATGGTTTGAGCTTATAAACTTATTCATAAATATTGTTCTTCAGATTTTTATTTTTATATATCTTCACAATCAATAATGTTCATTTTTTTCTTTGATTTTAGACTATATATTTATTTCTAAAAAAAAAAAAGAATTTAAAAGATAACTTTTCTTAAAGAAATAATCTAAGGTAAAAAAATTATTACACTTTTGATTTTCGAAAAAAAGATTTCTTATCTACAAAAAGTTAAATTTTAAAAAGAAATTTTAAAATGTTTTAAAACTATCTTTAATAATTTAAAAGTTATCGAATACAAAATAATTTTATTAAATTTTTTATTCTTAATAAACTTAATTTAAGTAAATTTGTTTAGGTCAGTGACGTGTACAAAAAGATTTACAAAACACTAAAAAGGTTTTAAAAATGTATTAAATTCTTACAATTAAAAAAGTTTATAAAAGAATTAGGTATTGTAATTTGCGAAAATTATTAAAGTTATTAAAAATCTTTAAAATGGTGACCCCGACGTGTGCCGAGTTCCCTTGTATCCTTGTGTTTAAGAGAACTCAAACAAACCTTTAATAACTAATTAATAATATTTTGATTCTGATAATTGATATATTGTTTGTCTGTCTCGCATAACATAAACTTTTCTATCAGTTGCCATGTTAACTTGCTTAAATGTAGCACTTGGCCCGTCCCTCCCATTGGTTTTAGCTATGTTTACACCCACTTTTATCACGTTTTTAAATAATTGCCCATAATTGTGCATAATTTGCTTGTTCATGTTATGTTCGAATAAAAGTGTGCACACTTTTCTTTTAAGTACACGTTTCTCCCCCCCCTTCTCCACCCAAATATGTCGTCTAACCAAAATTTCTCACTTGACCTCGAAAAAGTGGCGGTGGGGGTATCAATAATTAAAATCGATTACCGATTAAAACATGTGTAAAAAGAAACAAAAAGGAAATAGAAATCTGAGGGAGAGGCAAAAGAGTAAAGAGGCAATTTATTTAGATGAGTCAAACTAGGTCTGAGAGGTATTGTTGTTTTTGCTATTTAACTTCTTTTTTTTTTTGGTTTTTATTTTAATTTTGTTGTGTGTGGACTGTTGCCAGTTGTTGCCAAGTTTGTGCCCAGAAGCGATAAGATAACTGTCGCCGCCAGTCAAATGATAGCCAAACTGAGTTAAGTCAGTTAGGCCTTATGTAGGTGTGTGTTTGTGTGTGTGTTGGGGTAAGGTGAGGTGAGCTATGGGCAAGGCAATGTTTAAGGTAAGGTAAGGTGAGGTAAGGGGATCAAGCCAAAATCTAACCAAACCCATAAACAATACAATTTTCTTTGTATAAATAGTATATTAAATATTTTGGGCTAATCGAAAATTGTCCATGAAAATACGACAGAAAAACAAAAAAAAAAACATTTTTAAAATATTAAAAAGATAATGCAGATATATCTAGAGGCGATCTTCTAGAATGAAAATAAATATAAAAAGAACTCTATGTTAAAAAAAAGCAAGTTTTTACTTAACTTTAGAAACAAGTTTTCATCGTATTATTCTATAAGTTTTGCAATTGTCAAACAAATCTTTAATACACAAACTGCCCTCGCTTAGTTGATTTTGTTTTTATATGTTTAGTTTAAGGGTTCAATATCTCCATTTCTTTCGAAATTTGTTTTTTTATTTTATTGTTTTTATTGACTAACTGGAACTGTCTGTCTGTCTCTCTGTCTGTATGTCTGTCTGTCTGTCTGTCTGTATGTCTGGGAGGCTGCAATATAAATTTAATTATAGAAAACCCAACTGGCGACTGACTGACTGACTGAATGATGGGATGACCTCCTCTCACCTAGTTCACATCTGTGTTTAACTCTCGTTCCAGAGACCAAAAACAACAAAATAAAACTTGTTTTTTTTTATTATTATTATTTTTTTGTATTTATACGTGTATTTATTTATTTACTTTTTAATTCAATAATAACAATTGCAAATTTTCGTTCACACAAAAGATGAATAAAAACTTTTGTATCGTGTTTTTTTTTTATTATTTTGTCATTCAATTTGGTCTACTAGGAAATTGGATTAATCCCAGTCGAGAGGGTTTGTCAATTGTAGGGAATTATATATGTGATAATAGCTAATAAAGTAACCGATCAAGATCACATCTTCGCGACTAGGTAGAAGGAGAAAAGAGGAGTGTAGGTGCTAGGTTGGTTACGGGTTCGATCGGGTTTGGTCAGGTCTTATCGCGCACTAAGTACACAGGTAAATAAAATGGGCCAGGTAAATTGAAAAAAAATATTGTTATTGTTGTTCTTGTTGTTATTATTGCTATATATATCAGGTAGAGAAGGCAGCAGGAGCATTACCAAATATTTGTTTTGCTTTCGGGCGTCGGCAATCATAAAAAGTTAAACAGTTGAAAGGGCAAAATAGTAAAATTTTGTTTTCTTCTCCTATTTTATTATTATTTTATTTTATTTATTTATTTTTTTTGCTTGCCTTTGTGTTGTTGTTAGCATTTGTTGTAATGAATTTTCTCGCCCACATAAAATTGTTTAATTTCGATTTTTATTACCATTTTATATGGCCATGGAATTTCGCTTTTCAAAATTTCAAAACAAAATCGTTTTATATTCTTGCAAAAAAAATAGTATAAATATATTTACTAGAATATTAAATTCTACATAGTAAAGTATATATATATATATGTTTTATCTTAGCTCTGATCAGTTATTTGAACAGCCTGAATATCCTTTTCCATATAATTTTAATCAATTTTGAAAATATTTTGGTCTTATTCCTTAAAAAAGGGCTCCTTGTTTAGTTTATATATATTTTTTCTCATATATTTCTAAACTATAATTGTTTAAATTATTTAAAATTTTGTTAGAAATTGCAATTTAAAAACTGATAAAAATCAATTTTGAATCGTTAAAAGTTTCACTTTTTGTTTTATATTTAAGCAAATGATTATTATTTAATATAATACGAACTAATATGTTTTTATATACATATTTATATAAACTATTTTTAACTTTGAATTTCCAAATCCTCCCTCCATTTAAATTTTCAAAAACTTCAATAATTAACTTAAACAAATTTCAAAAATTTGAATTTGGAAATCAAAATGTTCTCATTATGCATAAGTAATTCCCCTTTTTCATCTTAGAGAAAAGGTCCTAACAATATTACAAGAATAAACAACAACAACAATATCAATTAATAAAACAATAATAATAACAACAACAACAAAAGGAGAGCGAGAAAAACAAACTACGAAACAACAAAAATTGCAAATGCAAAACAAAAAAAAAAGAAGCAATAAAATGTAAAAATGTAAAATAATTTTGCCTTAACAGCAGAGAGAGAGAGAGACTGGCTTACGAGTTGATAACAATAGGTTTTTCCTCCCCTCCCTTCCTTCCATTCTACTCCACCCCTCCTACCATTCACTTCTCTTTAGCACTTCTCATCTCATTCTTCACTTGATTCTGCGATGAAAAAAAGAAAGTGCATTGAACTTTTACCAACGAAGCGTCCATCCAGAACATCAGATCAGACATGAAACTTATATATATATATATACAACGATCAGTCCCTGTACCGATCTCAGTTCCATTTACGTTCGCATTTCTCCATTGCAGTGGCAGTTGCAGTTGCAGTATTGTTTTTTATTGTTACATTTTGCAGTTTTATGCGCTCAATTGGTTGCCTCAATTCAATTTCAATTCGCTAGACCAGTTTGTTCATATTTACATATAAATATATACGCACACATATGATATTTTGTATGTGTCTGTGTGTGTACATATATAGAAAATGAGATGTGTGTTATCTATAGGCACAACAACAGCGACAACAATTGATAAGAAAACCAAGGCAGTCCACTCCAGAGTCGCCAGACAACAGAAACCAAAGCAACCCGCTCAAATAAACATTAATGAATGCGTATATTATTTCATTTATATATATATATATATATATATACTTATATATATGTAATTTCTTTATTTATATTATTATAAATAAATAAAAATTGTTTTGTTCTTATCCATTTACTTCTTGGCCAAACAAAATTCAATTCAAAATCATTTAATAGAATTTTGGAATGAAAAAAAAAAACAGCCAGCATAGGCTTTAGCCTTAACGATTAGATAGAACAATTGTATTATGAATTTTATAAACAATTATTTAGTTATATTGTTGCTTTTGCAATGCCTAATATATATAGGGGTAAAAATATTATTGGGATAGGCCAAATAACAATTTGAAACAAGAAAATATCAAGTTTGCTTTGCTTTTTTTTATCGTAGATAAATTTTTGTTTTGTTTTTACTCTACTTTTATATTATTCTACTTATCTGTGTCATATTGGTATATATATAAAAGATTTATATAGACAAAATATATATATATATATATAGATTTACTTTGTTTTTTATGTTTTAGATTGAAATTTAAACAATTTACCGTTGAATTGTTTTTATATATATTTTATTTTAGTTTAGATAAAAAAGTTATTTAATTTAAAGTTTATCCATATTAAAGTCACTAAAATGTATGTAACAGGCATTTCCGATCCCATAATATATATATATATATATATGTATATATATTCTTGATCTGCATTAATAGCCGAGCCGTTTGAGAGATGTCTAACATCCGTTTGAGGATCTAGATCTTAGAGACTTTAAGAGTTACATCAATTGATAGAAATTTAGGACCATTTCAAAGGAGTGCGATTGCATAAAGTTTCTCTACTTAGTTAAAGAGTATAATCAAAGTCGGCAGGAATGATTTAATTGTTTTTTTAAGTACAGATATTTATGCTATAATTTAGATTAATTCTAAATGGAATCAGAATAGGCGAATGCTAAATTCGTTTAAAATAATCTTTGTGTTTTCAATCACAAATTTTAATTATAAATTCTTTTATTATTATATTAGATAAATTTCTAGCTTATAATAGCTTAAGAAATCACTGTAAGATCAAGGATAAAATTAAACTCATTATTAAGTATTTCAAACTGTAAATAAAGGATACTAAAAAACTAATTTTCCTATATTAATTTGTTTTTTTTTTTTTTTAGGCATGCGTATGACCATGTCAACGAACTCCACAATGAGTCCTCGTATACATCGGAAGGGCTTTCGCATACCATCGAAAAGACAACCGGGCAAAGGATTGCCGGGTAAATTGCACACTATAACTCGGGTAAGTTTAATTAATAAATAAAATTAGTTAACAAAAACTAAGTAAATAGAAGATGAGTTATTTGTATCCCTTTGATTTTTATTAGTCCTCAAATTATCTCATTAAATTAATCAAAAAGGAAGCAAAACGAAAAAAAAAAACACAATCAATATCTTATTTTTTATCGCTTCTAATGAGTTGTACAAATTGTACGATTTTATCATATAATCATTATAGAAATTATCGCTTAAGTGATTATTTCCTTTCAATTTTGGTTTATTATTGAAATTGATTTATGATCGTATGAATGAATTTATATAACTAATATTAAGTAAATGATTCCAGGAATAGAATAACTATATATGTATATATGTAGATTGAGAGTTAATCCTTTACTTCTTTTGTTCTCTCTTTAGACGGGTCCTGGTAAAATGGTTCCTGGTAAGCGAATACCACAACGACCGCATCCGCCGCCCTGTGACAATTCTAATGATAGTGGACTTGGTTTTGAACAACATACCGAAATGCGTACAGGAGCAGCAGTTGCTGCCGCACAAGCAGCCGCAGCTGCAGCAGCAGCGGCTGCAGCGGCAACTGCTGGCGAACCAAGTGGCAGCTCCTCATCATCATCATCCGCCTCATCATCGTCATCATCATCAGCGGCTGGTAATGGTCAGCGTGGTAATCTATTGGTTAATAATTCTTTAACCAATACAGTGGCAGCAGCGGCTGCTGCTGCAGCAGCAGCTGTGGCAAGTAATACACTGCAACAACATCATCATCATCATCAACAACAGCAACAACAACAGCAACATACACCGCAGCAGCATTTAATCCGAGCCATACCCGTATCAAGGTGAGTAGCTACAAACAGAAAGAGTGAGAAAGAGACAAAGAGAGAGAGAGGGAGAGTAAGAGTAAGAGAGTGAGTGAACAAGAATCAGTCAACTGTTTAGCAACAATTTTTATCAAAAGTTATTGGTTCATGGTTAGGTTAAGATAACAATTTGCATATATACACAGAGAGAAAATATAGTGTAAATCTAAACGAAGATAATTAAAATGTTATTAAATTGATCAACTGTTATGTTAATTAACATAAGTCTTTGATCCTTAACAGTTAAAGTACAGCAAAAGTATTTCCTTTGTTTTTAATTCCATTCTTGAGTAGATTTTCCGTTAGCTGTTAGCTTCTAGATATGATTTTGATTGATTCACTAATACTAAATTTACTTGCACACTTTTTCTCTCTGTGTATAGTCCATGCATACATATGTGCTTATAAGATAACTGAAAAGAATTTGAAAAAGGAGGCAAAAGGATATAATTTAAATAGTTTTCTTGATCGGTGTATATATATAAAACAAATGTCACACACACTCTCACCTACAAACACACACGCACACACCCACATAATATATAATTCAAATTGCAGTTAAGGATTCATTTTTAAAAAGAATTTTCAATTTCTCCTCCAATTGCCTGGCATGAATATTTAACTTTATTATTTTATTTTGGCTCCGATTTCTAACTAATTTCATTCTGCTCGCGCGATACCTGTAAAGCATACACTATATAATGTATTCTATATATACACACACACACTTATATATATATATATATAATGTATATACAAAAAAAAAATACCCTCTACTGGGTATCGTCCGATTCTCTTTATATATCCACAATCAGTATTCACCAGCAGTTGCTTATGAAAGGAAGTCAACAAAAAAAAAAGAACAATAGAAAAAAAAAAAACAGAAAATAAATAAATAATTAGTTCTCTTTCATTTCATAATACAAAAACTTTATATAATAATCTCTAAATACAAAAACAACAACAACAACAATAAACTGCAATCAAGAACCAAATTGTTTGTGGTACATCCATCATGTATCGAATGTGAGTGAACTGAAAGTGTTTACAAATTTACCACAAAATGTTTGTATATAAATATAAAAGAAGTATACATATATATAACACCCCCTTCTCCCCCTATGTATATATATATATATATATAGTTTATTGCAAGTTCTGCGAATTGTGTGCAAAAATGTGAAATGAATTCGAGTTATCTAAACTAATTCTAAAATATGATATTTATAATTTGGTTAAACAGTTCTCGAGGAAATTTAATACAAATGTTTATCAGCTGCTATTTTAAGGCTATTATTATATATATATATATAATAATAATATATCTAAAATAGGAATTAGTTTTAGTAGGTCTTTAAAATACACTTTAATTCCTAAAAGAAGTAAAATGTACTGCACATGATGGCTATAACTAATTATAGTGCTTGACTTATTTAAGCCATCTTTTATATATCTAATTTTTGTTCTTACTGATTTAAGCCATGATCTTGGTTAGACTTTATAATGAATTTTATTAGTTAAGTGATACATTTTCATTTTCCTTTTCAAATTATTATTATCTATAAAAGAAGATTTCATTTCATTTTTAACCACTGATAATAATCGAAACGATCTGTTGGATCGATCGGTCAAAGGTTTCAATTTCGTTCTCAATTTGTTTGATTTTATTTTGTGTTTTTACATTGAAATGTAATTGAAAAGAAAAAAAAAAAGATTGGGACAGGTTTTTTGATTTTATGTTTATATATATATACATCTATATATATATATATATATATATATATATCTGTATATTTGCACATTGTAGGTCAGGGTGAATGTGTTTTTGTTTCTGTTCTTCTTGTTGTTGTTTTCGTTTTGTTCTTTTATTATTATTAGTTAAGAATTTGTTTGATATGCATTTGTTGTTAACTACAATTTGTTCTTTTGTTTTTATTATTATTATTGTTGTTGTTGTTTTCTCCTATGTATGGCTTGGAATGTAATTGCATGACAACTGACAGCCGCCTGCATTTTTTTCTATATATATATAGAAATATTTATATATATATATATAATCACATTATATATCTTATCAGCTTGTGTGGTTCCCTTATCTCTATACACTCGAAAAAAAAAAAAAAAAAAAAAAATCATTACATAGTTTGAAAAATCTTAAATTCAAATTTATTTAAGATAATTTTGTAAGTATTTGAAATGAAATTTCATCAATTGCCATTCTAATCTCTTGTTTTTTTTTTTTTTTTATATTTTCTTTGTCATAAAAATCGTTTAAATTTTTAAATAATTTATCATTTTCTTATATAGTAAAGATCAAACAGTTTTATAATTCTCTTTCAATAGATGCGAAAATATTTATTTTAATTAGCAAGGAATTATAATAGTTTTTTATATATATAGTAGGGTATCTAAAAGTCGACTATCTTGACTACATTATATACATAAATACATACACAAAAGTATATTTCATATATTAGTCGAGTGTGAATGTTATGAGTGAGAAAACAAAAAATTTACTTTGCACATTTAAAAACAAATTAATTCGGTTAAAAATTGCACAATTATTTCAATGAGTTTTTATTTATTTTTGCTTAACTTTTAACTTTATGCAGTTTAAAACTTTTTTTTTTTTTTTGATACCTTTTTAATACAATTTCAATTTGCTTAAATTTTTAATTTCGATTTATCACAAAAAAAGAAAATCTTTCTATAACCTTATAATAGGTGAAAAATTTGTTTTGCTTAAGATAAAAATTTGTAAATTATGTTTAAAAAAAAAAAAAAAAAAAAAAACACAGAAAATTCTAATCAAATTAAATTAAAACTAAGTTTTAAAATGAAAATAATAATACAATAAAACAGAAAAAAAAAAAATACAACAAAATTAAAAATTGTTAAATCTATAGAATCCATTTTGTAATCATCTATATCTATATCTATCTCTGTATGTATTGTGTATATTGTTATATATTACACTTAGATCGCGGCATGCCAAGAAAATGACAACAGCAACAGCTGGCAGCAAGAGCCTTAGCAGCAGCAACGGCAGCAACAGCAGCAGCAGCAGCAACAACAGCAGCAGCAACTATCTGGATGATCTTGATTTGGCATCATCCTCAGCATCATCTTCTGAGGATTCACATTCGTGCTCTATAATATTTAATAATTTGGATGAAGATACTGGCTTTGGCAATGATAATACCAATCTAAGTCCACATTCTAATTCAACATCAAGCAAAACAAATGGAAGTCTTGGTATCGATCTATTTAGTGGTGTATTTAATGCAACTATGAGCCATAAGGCTGCTGAAGTTGCCGCTGTTGCGGCTACTGCAACAGCATTTGCAGTACATCAACATCAGCAACAGCAGCAGCAGCAGCAACAGCAGCAGCAACAGCAACAACAACAACAGCAACGTCTACAACAACAGCATCAGCACCAGCAACAACATCATCAACAAAATTTCTCATATCCCGGTCTACTCTCAGGCAAAGGTCTAGGATCTGGTAATAATGGTCATAGCAGTGGCAAATATATCAAACGTAAGAAACTGGAATCCAATCATGTTGAACTGGACAATGATGATGCCTGCAGTGAGGATGAGTTTATTAGAAAGATAGCCAACTCAATGGGTGAAGATAATCATACAGCCAATCTTCTAGAGAATGCCAATCAAATGCCTCGCATCATACAAAACAATGAGCCAAAGTAAGCAGGGGTTGGGCTTTTTGCTCTATATAGTTAATTAGCAACAAATAAAACTAATTTGACAAATATATAAAAAAAATATATATATATATATCAAAGGAATCCAAAAAAGAGAGAAAGAAGAAAAAAAAGGAAAAACAATCAAAAATCTATACAAAAACTGTTTGAATAGTTTTTCTAATATGTTTTTTTTTTGACTTATTTTGAACAACAAAGAAAACTAACTAAAGTTTGATATGGAAAAAAATTTTTGTAAAACAATTTTTAAATTTTTGTTTTATATTTTGTGTTTTTTTTTTTTTTTTCTGTTGTGAATTGCTTTAACCCGATTGCCTCTTTTTTTATGTGTGTGAATTTTTGGCTAATACATGTTTTTTTTTTTGTGTTTGTTATAAACAATTTTGAACAATGGAAAAATTAAAATTATGCAAAAAATATATAAATGAAATCGAACAAAAATATTGCCACAGTTTTGTTTACAATATGTATTTAATGACTTTTTTTTTTTTGTTTGGCGAAAAGAATTTTTATTACAAGAAAATTAACAACAATTTGAAATTTTATGTGTGCTTGTGAGTGTGTGTGTGTGCGTGTATAAACTGAAAAGTCATATATCATTTACCATTTGTTCATTGATCTGTTTCATATAAATTCTTTCATTCCGTGTTTTGTTATCTACTAAAAAGAAGAAACCATATGTAGCTAAAAAAAAAAAAAAAATAAAAATAATAATAAATCATTGAAAATTCTTCATTTTATATACATTTACTATATGGTATATATATATATAGTAGATCAATACTAAATCTGTTAAAAGTTCAAAGTATGCCCTTGAAAGAGGCAAACAGAATTTAACGATCCTTAGACAAATATATAAAACGTAACTAAATTTTCAAATTCTTCTATGATCTCGGCTATAGGAAATCAATTAAACTGTAAATTATATGTATATATATTTATATGTATTTCTTATTTCTTATCTATTTCTCTGATCTAACCAGATTCATCTCAACTCGAACAGTGCAACGTGTGGCAAATAAACGTCAACCGCAGACACCATTAAATAGCATTGCTAGCTCAAATGATGGTCAAGTTCAATTGGAGATTATATCACAGCCGGAACAGCAGCATCGTGCACGTTATCAAACAGAGGGTAGTCGCGGTGCTGTCAAGGATCGTAGTGGCAATGGTTTTCCCATTGTTCGTTTAACTGGCTATGATAAATCGGCCATTTTACAGGTGTTCATTGGCACCGATATTGGTCGAGTGGCTCCACATATGTTCTATCAGGCATGTAAAGTGGCTGGTAAAAATTCCACCCAGTGCAATGAGAAAAAAGTAGATGGCACTATGGTCATTGAAATTGATTTTAAACCAGAAACCGATATGACCATCACATGTGATTGCGTTGGCATCTTAAAGGTATATATATATCTATATATTATAATTAAAATTATATATAAATTAATTCCTTTTATATCTTGATGCTTTCAGGAACGCAATGTAGATGTGGAGCATCGTTTTCCCGAGCATTTGGCACAAAAGAACAAAAAGAAATCAACACGCTGTCGCATGGTATTTCGCACTCAATTAACCCGCTCCGATGGCACCACCGAAACACTTCAAGTCTGTTCAAATCCCATCATATGCAGTAAGTTAACAAACATTTAAATTCTATAAAAAATACAATTATTTTTTTTTTTATACTTTATTTATATTTAAGTTGAAATATCTGTTTAACTTTATATAAATTTAAATCTGTTTATCAAAGTTTTGATTATTAAAATTTACTTGATTTTTATACCTTTGCAAAAAAATTATATTAATTTTGGTCAGAAGTTTGCAACGCATAGAAGTAAGCATCTCCGAGTATATAAAGTATATATATTCTTGATCAGCACGATGAGCTGAGTTGATATAGCCATGTCCGTCTGTCCGTCTGTTTGGATCAACGCAATCTCCTCCGAGACCCTTAAAGCTACAGAGCTGAAATTTTGCACCTAGGCTTCTTTTTGCTGCAGGCATTGTATATCTTGGAATTATTCCGATCGGATGACTATATCATATAGCTCCCATAGGAACGATCGGTCGTGAATATGCTTCAACGAAACGGTATTTGTGAGTTTTATATACTTCTTAACATATCCTCCAAGTTTTATCATAATCGGTTGACTATATCATATAGCTCCCATAGAAACGATCGGTCATGAATATGGATTACGAGCAATAACTTGGTTGTTTTAAAAGCGATTATTACAAAATTTGGTATTTATGAGTTTTATATACTTTCGAACATATCTGTTAAGTTTTATTAGAATCGGTTCACTATATCCTATAGCTCCCATAGGAACAATCGGACCAAAAAAAAATTTTTGTATTCAAAAGTTTGCAAAGGTATTCAAACTTCGGCATGGCCGAAGTTAGCCCATCCTTCTAGTTTGATAGCCTAAAAATAAATTAGTTATTTAAATTGAATTACTTTTAATTGAATTTTACAAAATTTTACATATATTTTATATATAGATCAAATTTGTTTATATTAATAGAGTTTAATAGAGTTAACAGTTTTGTACTTTAGTAGATATTGCCCATTATATTTACTTCTGATCCAACTTGCCGACTTCTATATCTTATTGTTATATCTGTAACACTTCAAATTTATATATCTTAATTTAAAATTAGCTTTAGTTTAAATTATATGCAATATTAAAGTTTATATTAAACTGTTATTTGCTTATTATTAATCAATTATAACTTATTATTCATATCCATTTACTTACCTTTACAGCTCAACCTCCCGGTGTGCCAGAGATTTGTAAAAAATCTCTTATTTCTTGCCCCGTTGATGGTGGTCTAGAATTATTTATAATTGGCAAAAATTTCCTTAAGGACACACATGTTGTATTTCAGGAAACTTATGATAGTGTTAATGCCGATGATCCGGCCACTGAAATAGCTGTACGTCAACAATTAATTGGCGGTACAGCTGCCCTCTGGGAGCAGAGTGTTCAGCCCGATAAAGAATATTTACATCAGGTAAATGAATTAGTATTAACAATTAATTAATATAATAATATTTTAACTGTTTTCATCTTTTATTCTTCTAGACTCATCTCATTTGCACTGTGCCAGCTTATCTGCATCAGAATATATTGAAACCAGTGACAGTTCAAGTGTCAATCATTTCCAGTGGCAAGAAGAGTGAACCGCATAATTTTACCTATACACCTAAAGGGACCTATACTAAATTAGCGGCGGCCAGCACGTTAAGTAGCACAATGCATACGCAAGGTATTTATTTGTTAACTATTTCTTATAAATATCAATTTTCATACATAACTTACATTACATTACATACGAGATCATTTCTTTCACAATGAAAATGAAAACAAAAAACCAAAACAGCAACAACAACAACAACAAAAAGAAAAATAATAAACAAGAATCCTTCTATACACACATACATATATAATATCATAAATATATCAAAAAAAGAATATCAATTTAGGTTTTCTTTTAGTCAAAGTTCTTTAGGATGCAAAGAAAACAAAAAAAAAAAAAACCAATCAATTTTCCTATATTTTTTTTTTTTTAAACCAACTTTTCTTTTCTTCTTTTTTGCTCATAAATTTTATAACACAGAAAGAAACAAAAAACGTTAAGAAAAGAAAAGAATAATTTATATATAATCTATATAAAGCATATAAATTGAAATCAATTATAATCTATATATATATATATATATTTATTTAATAAAAAAAAAACTTCTCCCCCTCTCTCTCTTTCTCACTCTCTCTCTGTCACACACACACTCTTCTTCTATCCCACAAATGATTTATAATCAAAAAGGCATCTTCATGCGTTATTCTGTTTGTCTGTCTGTCTCTTTTATTACCTTTCTATCTTCCCTCACCTACCTATTCTACACTGTGTTTCCTTTAATTTTACTTCGTTTCTCTCTATTGTTGTTTTTTTTTTGTAGCTTTACTTTTGTTTGTAACGGGCAAAGTTTAACGACGCCTTGCAAAAAAAAAAAACAAAAAGGCAGACACACATTTAGCTATAGGAAACCAGACATATAAAATTTGAACATATAATTAACACGTCTATTGCCAAATCAAAAAATAAATAGAGAAAAACAAAAAGTTTGTTAACACAGACACTCACACACAAACAAAAACTGTAGGCTCTAACTCCTCCTATATAAAGATGATTAAAATAATGTTAAGGTTATCATATCAACCAGTAAGACACGTTACGTTCTTTAACATTCTAATAACCTTGCCATACAGTTAAAAAAAAAAGGTAAAGTGCGAAAGAAAAAGGAAGCTTTTTTTCTGCAGTTGTCAACTTGAGCGATTACTCAAAGCTTCGTCGGCCTCAAACCTTAATGTGCATTTTAGTTGCATTTTCTTCTTTTATCAAGCGAATTAATTCAAATTTTTAGGGAAATTTTCATCATTGCATAGTTTTAAGGCAATAATCATATACCATATACATATATATATATTTAAATGTTAAACAAAATCGGTGTACTAAACGGAATGAGAACACTTTATCATTGTGTCGTTAAATTTTTGTCTGCCTGCCTTTTTCTATTTTTTTTTTGTTTTTCATTTTCTGTTTTCTTTTTTTCCTGCTTTTTCACAAAATTTCCCATAAACAGAATAACGCATGAAAATAAATAATAACAAAATATATTCATATAATTTAAGTAGGAAATAAATCAAAGAAAAAACAAAAGCATTAGAAAATAATGATAGAGAACAATATTGATAGAAAAACAAAAACAAACAAAAAAGAAGCCAAATCAAAAAAAAAAAAGCCAAGAAATAATTTAAGATAATCATAAACATAAACAAAAGTTAGATATATGCATAATAATAATAATAATAATGATAATAATATTGATAACAAAGACAGCAAATCTGTCAATATGAATGAATATATATCTATATATATATATGATTCTTGAATTATTTTTACTCAATTTTGAGTATTAAACTAAAAGAACAAAATGAAAACTGATCGAAACAACTCTGCAGAATGAATGAGTGAATGAATGAATGAATTTGAACAATATTTCCATGTTAGAATCGAGAGAAACTTTTCTACGAGTGTTTCAATCCCATTGTATACCAACGGTCTACGTATAGATTTATTATAATTGGATTGGATTGGATTGGATTGGATAATTGGATAAAACGTATTGGAATCGAAATCGAGGAATATAAGCTACTGCTTCGACAGTTACAAAATGGCACAAGAAGTCCTTTTCTGTTTTGTTTTAGTTAGAGAAGAGCATTTTGTTGTCAGCTGTGACTTATCGCGGCAATCATCACTAAAAATCGACAAAGATCATCAATTCTATCGTTTGGATTAACCGTTTCGTTTGTTTGGAGATTTCTTTGCTTTGAAAATGTTGTCCTCTTTGTAATTTGTTTTATCTTAGGATCGATCGTATATAGATTTATGTGATTTAGTTTTTCTGTTTGTATGGATTTGTTTGAGTGAATGTTTGATTTGAGTGATTGATTGATTGACTGAGTGTTTGATTGCTTTGAAAATGCATTTGATTGTTTTTGTTTGTATGCATAGCAGAGTTTTCTTGATCACGTTTCCACCAAATTAACCTAATACAATCAATAATAAAAGCAACATAGTTCAACCAAAGATGATAACCAACACAGCTTCTACGAATTTCCCCCTCCCCCCACAACCAACCAATCAATAATCAATCAAAAAAAAAAAAAAAAACATCAGATGAATCAATCATATGCAGGAGATGAAGAAAAGGGCAACGAATCGTATCGAATCTAGTGTCTAGGCAGGCAACTTTTTTCGCAACACTAAGACAACCAACTTAAAAAAAAAAATAATAATAATAAAATAAAATAAAAAAAAAAAAAACCAATCAAAACTTAAAAAAAAAAAAACATAAAAAAAATATACACATATATATTTTTTACTTTATTCTTCCTCCTTCCCCTTCTCTTAGCAATATAGTGCAAAGTTAAGACAAATTTAAAACAAAAAAAAAAAATTCAATTATTGAAATATAGATATATACAGATATATATATATATATAATTATATAAACAAGATATATATATAGCAACATGGCCTTCAGATAAAGTGCCTCAATTTGCCTGGAAAGCAACAACAAGCTGTATCGATCATATCGATATTATCGCATATTCTCCGATAATGGACGAACGTCCCTCGTTGCCGACACGAAACTCTCTCCCCCCCTTACACATATTTACACACAAAAAAAAAAAGATGAGAGACTGAAATCAAATAATAAAAAGGAGACTGCAACAACAAAAGAGAGAGAGAGAGAGAGGCCGGCCATACCCCAGCGATCACATCCTCCCCCCTCCCAACTCATCTAAGATGATCATCAAAACTACTGGATAAGGAACTCAACCGTACCAGAGACCACATCATCTCAAGCATCTCAACATGGAAGCTCTTCAATTCACCAATTGATTAGGGTACTGGTTAAATAAACAAAAAAAAAAAAAACCAATTCGTCAAAAAAAAACAATATTTTTTGCAACTTGACCCAAACAAATTTCTCGTACCACCCATTTTCTTACATACATATACGTCTATTTTTTAATTAATATTAATAATATTATTCATTACACTCACACACACACACACACACCCTACATACATACATACATTCCCACATCTAATATCCTTATGATTAAATTCTCTTATCTATAGTTCAGAATCCTCATATAACACTTAGCACTCCAAAATATCTAACCAAACAAAATACTCTCATACACTTGAAAAACAATTTTGAAGAATTTTCAGTGAAAGATTTTACCAAATTAATATTTCAAAATTACATATTGCAATGCCTATTCCATCTTTAAAAGAATAAAAAACAAAAATCTATATACAATATAAATAAAAAGTCAATGACCCAAATTTTAAATTAAAAATAGTTTAGATTAGCATAAAATTTGGATCTCAAAGAAGAAACCTTTCTAGTTGCGAATCATTCAAGCTTTAGAAACTTTAGAACTAACTAAAAGGAATCAACTAAATATAACAAATATCATTATTCCTATATTAATATGCCTTTCGTATGAATTTCTCATTATCACATCATTCTGTGTCCTTTCATATACATTTAGTATCAAAAAAGAAACCAAAAAAGAATTCAAATTTTTTAGTTGCTGCTCAGGAGAAGAGACTCTAAATGAAGTTGTTCAAGCGTTGCGGGAATCAACAACAACAACAACAAAAGAATACAATTACACACACACATACACAACGCACATTAAAATGCCAATCCTGCCCCTTTACCCCTTAGCACACACAGTACACTACAACATAAACTTTATCCTTCTACCAGCCAAATCAATTCTATATAAAAATGTCCTTTAGAACTAAGTAATCTAATAATTACAGTTGCTAATAGTTGCATCTAAAAAAAAAAAACAAAAAACAAAACAAAAAATATTTTATAATAATAAATACCAAATTAGATTTAGACTCTGTATAGGAACGGATCGGAATCGAATCGAATCGTCGATGCTCTTAAAGCTTTAGTGATGGGACTCTCTGGTCTAGAACGAGTATGAATTTTTCAAGAATTGCTCGACTTCTGAAGTCTCAGCATTATGCCGAAGAGATATATCAGCAAAGAACAACAAAAAAGGCAACAAGAACACAATAAAATAAAACAGAGCTAAATCTAATCGGGTATATATTATATATATATATATATATATATATATATATATATGCTATATGTTGTTTATTCTATATATATATATATATATATGTTAATTTTTCATTTGGGGTACGGGATTGAAATATATGGCTCGTATATACATACATATATATATATATATCTAAATCTAAAAAATAACTAACAATTATTAAAAATATAAATTTAAGTCAATCAAAAAAATAAATTTAATTTAAAACATTTAAGTTAGTAAAGTAGTTATAATTTTAATTAGTAATTAATTTAAATATAGAATGGGAAATTACTTTGGTTTGAGTGCGCATGAGAGTAAAAGAGAATGTATGTCAATGAATGAGTGAGAGAGCGAGAGAGTGAGTGAGTGCGAGTGCATCGAATGTTTCTACTATATGTGAGGTCCTGTTATTTTTTTTTTTTTTTTTATCAATCCGCTGATCCAGATGGTTTTTGCTCTTCATCCAGAATTGTTCAATGCTTTTGTGTCTCCTTTATATTTTTGTTTGTTGTGGATTTGGATATGGAATCAAACTTATATATACATATAATACAAGTACATATATATGCTTCATCATTAGAGGGGTTTTGCAGTTTTGAATATGAATATGAATATGTTTGAATGTTTTGCCTGTATGAATATGAATGTCTGCTTGCTGTGTGTGCCAAGTAATTTCCCTAATTATACATACAAATATGAATAGAAATCTAAATCTATATCTATATATATATATATTTATATATACATGTGTAGGAAAGTCTCTTCCAACTGTCTTTATTTTTCAATCTTTTAGATTTTATTCTTATCAATTTTATTTTATTTATTTTTTTTTTTCATTTTTAATTATATATTTTTTCAATATTTTTGTTTATTTGTTATTTATTATTATTATTTTTGAAGTCTTTTTTTTCATAACCTTCCCTTATATCTCTTTGTCTCTCTCCCTCTCTCTCTTTCTTGCTCTACCCCGCCATGACCATGATTTTGCCCCCGTCCAATCACTTTGCCCCTTTTTGGCCTTTGTATGCCAATTATTTTATTTTCATAATTTCTTAATTAAATCCATAAATTTTCTTATTATATATAAATCTATTCTAGATGTTGTGAACAACTTTATGGATACAACAGCAGCTCCAGCAAATCCAAATGGCGGCACCAGTACTGGTAATTGGTCAGATAATGTCAATGGAAATGTGAACGGAGGGAATAGTAATGGTAATGGTGGCCTATCGCCAGTGGCATTGAGCGGAGAGGTGGAGACAAAACATGAGATTGATTCGGGTATGATGCCACCGCCTATAACAACACAAATACCCATGGGTGTGCGTAGATCATCGTTGCCCAGTGTTGCTGTCGGTACACCAATGATAACCGATCAGCAATTGGTCCATTTGAATGCTGTGGCAGTTGCTGCCGAAGCGGCAGCACTTAAAAGTGAGCTTCTAGATGAGAATAGTTCTCATAGTCCGGTAACGGTAACAGTGTCCCAAATGGCAACATCGGAAAATGGGACAGAAAGTGCTGTATTACATCCAGGCAGTCCAAGTACTGCCCTACAGCAATTTCATCATCAGGCAGCAGCAGCGGCAGCAGCAGCAGCACGTTATGCGGCACGAAAGACAAGTCTGGATACCATAATGTATGATCAATCGAATAGCTTGCCCGGATATCCAAGTGTGGTGGCACCAGCCACTGCTGCAGCTGTAGCTGCAGCTGTTGATATCGATCCGGCCGCTGTGGCTGTTGCCGTCGAGATGGCCGTTAAGAATGAGATAGTTAAGCATGTTGTCCAACAGCAACAGCAGCAACAGCAACAACAGCAACAGCTAATTGAGGAATTAACCAAATCGACATCGGTGGTCAGTAGCAATGGCACTGTGACTGAGCCAGCTGCAGCCCTATTCACCAGCTCGGCGGTGATTGATCATGCCCTCACCGATATGTTGCAATCGAAAGTGAATTCGGTAACGGCAGCTGCCTCGAATGCTGTCCTAGAACGTAGCCTTTCACTGAGCTCCAACAATTCAAATAGTTCATTAAGTGGCAGTGAGCCATCACCAAATAGTTCACCTCTTTCCCAGGATATTATACTCAATTCAGAGCCAGCGGCTGCTCTTGGAGCAGGACTACCGTTGCAGCAACAACAGCAGCAGCAACAAGTTGCAGCAGCCGCTGGTGCTGTTGATGCCCTTTCCACCGATATCATAATGAATTCCGCTGTCTCACCATCGACCATACTATGTTCAGCGAATGGTGTCGCCTCTGCTGTAGTGCCCAATATTCTGGCTCCCCATCAGGTGACCATGGCCAATTCCATACTCAATGACATTGCCATGCAAGCGGAGCCTACTCAACAGGATGCTGCCGTAGCTGCATTGGCATTGAGCAACATTATGATGAGTCCACCAAATGCATCTGCCGATGCCTTGCCCCTGCCCACAACGCCAGCACATGGTGCCCTTCAATCGGATCAGGTGGCGGCTACAGCTACCTCAACAGCTGTTAGTAATATGATTATTAAAGCTGCTGCTGATTTCATAACCACACAGGAGCAGGAGCAGCATCATTTCCATCATCATCAACAAACGATGCCCCATCATCCCACACAACAGGCAGCTGTGCCATCGGTAACGGCAGCAACAGCCTCCACCGATCCTTTGGTTAATCTGCTTTTGGGCAATCATCCAAGTACACCGGAAACCGCAGCCGTTGCTGCTGCAGCTGCCGTTGAAGCAGCCAGTTATCAATCACTTGCCGTTGCCCATGCCCATTCCCATGCCCATGCGCATTTACCCGTTGTGCCATCCACACCACAAGAATCTCTCATTGTTGCTTTGGCCACGGAGAATGCATTACAAAAATCGGTGGCCACCGCCGCTGTTACCGCCAATGGAGCCGTTATGACCCAACAGGCATCGACACCGGCCACAACCGCTGGCAGCATACTTCCAGCAGCTGTTGGTGCTGTGGCTGCTGCTGCAGCTGTACAGCAGGCAGTACAACCACCCATACCACAAGAGCTAACAACAATGTCGGATCAGGATCTGATAAGCTATATAAATCCGAGTACCTTTGATCAGCGTAAGTAATGAATTATACAAAAAAAGGAAACAAGTGAAAATTGAATGAATTACTAGAGAAATGAGAATTGAATGAATATGAATCTTAAAGTTGGATCTTCTTTAGATCTATAAAAATCCTTAACATTATCTTAGATCGATTAGAAAATTTGTATTTAAACTTCTTGTCTATGTTCCTATCAAAAATAGTTTCCAATTAGCTTAAATTTTTGATCTTTCATTGATCTTTTAAAGAAAAGTATAGTTTACTATACTTTTAAAATCTAATTTTAAAAATAATATATAGTCAAAAAGGATTAAAGATTAACAATTAGAATCATCTCTCTTTCAATTTTCTCTTTGTTTCTTTGTTGAAATCTATAACTTATTTGTTTTTATATATATTTTAATATTTATATATGTATTTAATTTATCTTTCATTCCAGTTTGAACATAATCGTTTGGCCGATCATCAAATAAAGTCTGTGGCAATTTTTTTTTTCTATTTCTATTCTAATTGTAATGAATTCTGCACATAATGTTTACGTAATGTTAATCCTTTACACAGGCTTAGAGCTAAGTTAATAGATATAGAGTTATATATATATATGTAGATGAGGATAATATGGAATGATGGATGAAATGATGACCAAACTTACCCTCTAGCACACACGACACAGGAGTGTAGTTTTTTTTTTTTCTTCATTAATTTCTATACGATATATGTCTATATATATAATATAATATTATTACATTTTTTTTTTCTTCGTTAATTATTGATTTTTTAAGCAAAAGTCAAATTATCTCAAAAATGATAACGACTGCCATATACCCCACAAAAACAACAACAAAAAAAAACAAAACAACACCCCCCAAAAAAGAAGAAAAAAACAAAATTTATATATATATATATAACTACACACATACATGCATAAATATATATATGTACTGCTTATTATTATTATTATTATAATTTTTTTTTTTTTTGGTTTTTCTTCATTTATTTTGTCGGTAAAGTTGAAGTCTGATTTGTAAATCTAAAAACAATATGAATATATACATATATATATATATAATTTTTTTTTTTGTTTGTTTAAGCGGGGTAAAAAAAAGAAAAAGAAACAAATACACTGAAAAAAAAAACCAACAAGAAACAAAGAATGGGGAGACAAATAATTGTATGTATTTAACAAAATATAATTTATAACTTACGAATATGAAAATGCGAAAATTCCAAAAGACTTTTTTATTTAAACAAAACGTGAATACACTACAAAAAAAAAAACAAAAAGAAAACAACAACAAAAAAAAAAAAAACAATGAGTAAGGGAAATGTCCAGAATAATTTTTTTTTTTTTTTTGATTTGTTTGAAATCTGTTAAAGTTACAAAATACTGAAACTAATATTATTATAAAAAAAAATAAATGCTATTATTATATTATATATTATGATTATGATTACAATTATTATTATTATTCTTGTTAGAAGTTGTCTTACGTGATTAAATGATATATATATATATATATATACACTTATAGTTATAAGTTTCAAAACAAAATCGAAATCGATTACAATTATTATCGAAAATGTGTGCTGCAAAAATGTCGTTTCATTTTCTTGGGTTAAACCAATCAATTGGTATATATAATTTGAAAACTTGTGAAAAATTGTGTGCTTTTTCTGTGTATTACATCATATTCATTATATATACATATATATATATATATATATATCTATCTATATGTACTATTGTCGTTTGTTTATATTTTGTTAAAATGAAACGATTGAATTGTAGCCCAGTAGAAGGTAAAATCAAAAAGTAAAATAAAACAAAATCGTAACAAATAATGCATTTGTAGAACCCACAAAAACTATTTTAACCAATATACACAACATATATAGATATATGTATATATATATATACATATATACACACATACGAATTTTCCTCCAAAACATAACAAAAAAAAACAAAGCGTGGCTTAAACTTTATAAAACTCGAGTTACAGATTGGCAAAAACTCTTTTAAGAGTTAACAAAAAATGAAAGGCGATTAACACAGTAAATACGTAATTAATGGTTTTCACACGATTTTAATGTAAACTATACTGTGTGTGTATGTGTGTGTGTGTAAACAAACATACACACACACACACCACACAGAATGAAAAACAATCTCAGAGATTGCAAAAAATATACCTAAAAATATAACCTATAAAAAATTTACCTGAATAAAAGATTGAATGTATTTTTGATGTCCTTTATTTTTGCCCCAGAGCATAACTATATATACATATATATTTATATGTATATAAACAAACATACATATATGTATTTAATACATACATATGTATATATATATTGTCTAACTGAAACCTGTATTAATTGCACTGTGTGCCAGTTTGAATTGGCACTTAAGACCAAGTTATAATTCTAATAACAAGAAAAAAGAAAAAGAAAAAGAAAACAATGTAGAGAAGAAAATTTTTGGAAAAATTCTATTGTTAGTGTTACAATTTTAACCAAAATCATTTTTTGCATATGTGTTTTTTATTAGATTTACAACTTGGCTAACAAAAAAGTGTCAATTATTTAGAGAATATTGTCACACAGTGTTTAATAAACACACATTCACACACACCTATACAAAATATTAATTGTTAAATGTTGTTGAAACAAATAGAAGATCAAACAAAATCAAATGCTTATATGGTACTATATATGTATGTATGTATAACGAACAATTAAGGGCAAATCTTAACAACAATTCTCAAACGATCGAGAACAAATTGCCAATTCGTTATCTATTTTTCAATGTGAAATAAAATGTTTAAAATATATATAAATATATATATATAAAAAAAAAAACAAACAAATAAATAAATGATTATTTCTGTGTTTTGAACAATTAAGGGAAATTTATCTGGTAAATTATCTTTATAGATACTTAAAGATGAAGATGCAATCTCTTCTTTTAGAACGAAGCAAATTTTAAAGACTACATCTTGTTTATATAGATATTACTTTTCAGATCCTGATAATATAGATTTTACTTTTCAAGATATAGAACCGTTTTTTTTTAAACGAATAACTGAGATTATGAAACTTTGTTGGAATCCAATGAATTTTGCGATAGATGAATGAAGCTTATGGCAACTTTACGATATACATTTTGCTTACTGGATCCAACGATATTTTTACGATATACGATATATTAGATAGAACATTTTATTTTAATAAAAAATAAATGAAAAATATTGAATATTTAATAGAATTGAAAATAAAGCTCTAGTGATAAAAATAAATATATAATATAATCAGCTAATTTTTAATTCAATTTTCCCAATTCAAACGATATTCAGCTAAATATCTGTCTTCAGTCGCTTTTAAAAATTCTAAAAAAAAACTGTATTCGTTTAAATATTTTCAATTATAATTTTTAAAACGTTTATAAACAAATTCCGAAAAACATTTTTGTTTGGCATAGAAAACTAAAGAAATTTCCATTAAACCAAAAAAAAAAACTTTTTCGAAATTGAGCGGAAAAACCCGTAGAAGAATAAAAAAATTACGTTTATAAAATAATGTTTATCCATTTGTGAAAATAATAACAATTTATTTACAATTACAATAAGAAAAATATTTCACTTAGTAAATGCCAATGGATGGTAGAGTAAGCCAAAGCAGCGGATTAACAGAGGTAAGTGGATCAATTGGGACAAGATCAAATTACAAATGAAATCAAATTAAGTCTCTTTGATAATTTGTGGTTTGAAATCTGGTTCACAGGCCTTACGAAATGATTCCGCATACAAAGGCAATCGTTGAGTCATGCGGAAACCCCAGAAATCCTTAACCTGGCGGCACAAATTCAGATCCAACTCGGTAATTAGTAGACCATCACGACAGCGTGACAAACTCTATAATTGGATCAATAAAGAAGATTCAATTTTACCAAACTAAAGTTGAGTATACTCACTGGAGTTCTAGAACCATCTGGAGCAGCCACATAAGTGGAACCATAGAAGGGTCCAAATTCTTTGTGAGCCTTTTGTCCATCACCGGATGTATACTCATTGGGAAATTGTTCGGTGCCAACACGATTGATAGGCACTGTAAAATAGCTATTGGCAATGGCTGCATTCCTGGCCTCAATGCTCCACAATGGTTCCGAGAGACGTCCAATTGTTGCAGATGGATTGAAAACAATTTCAGCACCATTTAGACCAAACATCATCCAGTTTTGCGGATGATGACGACCATAGCAAATATTAATTGCCAATTTACCAAATTCTGTCTCAAATACAGGATGTCCGGTATTGCCCTCATAATAATAAGTGGACTCATTGAAGTCACCGACTCGTGGTATATGATTCTTTCGATGCTTGCCCAAATATTGGCCACTATTTGAGATGACCACAGCTGTATTCCATATGGTCTCACCATGCTCTACATCCCGTTCCAATATAGAGTGTATTATGACCATGTTGTAGGCTTTGGCCAATTCGGCTAACATTCTAGTTGTGGGTCCATGTTCAGCCTCCTCGGCAAATTCACACCAAGGGAACTTTTCCCGTGTACAAAAGGCAAATGGCATAGCTAATTGTAAACATAAAAGGATTAAGATTAAGATTCTCCTTTGGCTTATTGCAATTTTCTCTACTCACTCCATGCCTCCTGAGTGCATATCACATTACATTTGGCCTCGGCTGCTGCCTTGATTATGATCTTTATCTTATTCCAAATGGCTTCCCGTTGCTTCTCAATGGGTTCAGTGGTGGACAGAACTATGGAATTTTGTATGGCTCCCACACGAACCAGACGAGGACGACGTGTCTGCTCTGGGCGGGCATTGAAACGATATCCCTTAATTTCAAAATCATGTTCTTGAGCCAATTCAGTGGCACTAGCGGGTATATCCAAAATTTGTCTATAAAATACAAAGAAAACAAATTTGTAAACATTTCAACATTTCCCTTTCGATGTTAGTTTCGCATAGTTCTTTGAATATTATCAAGTATTATACATATTTGTATATATATGTAGATTTGTGTGCTATATTTAAATGATTTTATTTGTAGCTATATAACAACATGTGACGAGCTCTCTCACATACCTATTTGTCCAGCTAAAGTTTATCAAAGAAACAAAAACTAACTAAAACCCATCTCAATCTATTTTTAAGATTCATATCAGTCAATGCACTTGGGTTTCATTCTTATCTTAATCCGCACTAATGATAAGGGATAGTTCCATACTTACTCCTCTTCAAGGCCATACAAAATGCGTTTCACCTCCTTCAATTCAGCTGCCGGCAAATGCTTTTCCAAGCATTCATCAAGACTTTGTAATTCGAATGTTGACATTGTAATGAAATGCAATTTATTGAATCAACCGATTAATTTTAAAATTAAATAAATTTTGTTTTTGTTTTTATTCACTTTGTTTGGCTTTACGAGAGAACTGACAACCACTCTCGATGGTTGCTCGTAGCGGAATGTGTTCGTTCGGCCCAAACGCAAGCCCCCCCATCTTTATACGATGCTCTATATAGATATGTGTGAGTGTGTGTATACATACATATGATGATCACATACACAAACATATGTTCTGGCTGCCATATGCTTGGATTTAGCTAGTTGACCTTGTAGATCAATTGTGTACAATGCGGGGAACTAAATACACTTAAATATTGCTCAATAATGGGAATCTATCAATTGAGATGAGTACTAAAGTTTAATTCTTATTATCTACTCTCTCTCTCCCTCTTTTGTTTTCCCTATGTCTCTTTCTCGATCTTTCTCTTCTCTTAATCTCTTTTTTTTCTCAAATGCTTTTCTCTTTGTTCAACTGGTTTAGTTTGGCAAGAATTCTAAGGGCAGCCCAAAAGTATGCTTCATTTGCAAAATAGAATATAATATGGCAGCGAACAATGGCGTAGATTGGTTTGTGCTCTTTAAGGGGGAACACCATATTGATTATGGCGATTCAAACTAGAAACTTCTTTTGTTAGTTTAAAACTATTTTTGAGGAAAAAAATATTTTTTTTGGAATATTTTAAATTGATTTAATAAAAAAAAGGTTTTCTCACGAATTATGCTTTTCTTTAGTTGCTTCTATTTAAATTAAATTCTCAATTGTGTGTAATTTTCTAATATTAAGTAAGAAAATGCTTTGTTTTTGTGGCCGGTGCTGGCCTTGTCATTGTTGCTTTTCCAAATTTGAAATATTTCGTTTATTGGTGATCAAGAATTTTCGCAAACAAATGGAAAGTAAAATCACATTATTAATTTCAATATTTTTGCCAGTGATTTTTGCCCTATTGTTAGTCACTTATGGCTATTCAATGGATGAAGAGATAGAGGATTTGAAGCAATTTGATGCCATATCAATGGAAGATACATGGAAATCGTTAATCAAGAAGATCAATTTAAGACGCAGACAGTTAACCAAAGAGAAATCCACGTGAGTTGGCATTATATTATTGAAAAATCGTAAAAAAAAAACACATATAGTATTTGATTTAAATAGATTTCGAAGCAATGTATTTATACCACAAATTATTGTCGGATATGCTCCAAATGTAACCAAAGGGATTAATAAACTAATGGATACCGCTTTAAGTAAACTATCTTTGACTGGTAAACAAATTGTCAGCTATGAAAGTTGTGAAATTTTAAGAGTATATGCCTATGCGGATCAGCATATAGCAAGTATTTGCTTTCATTATGATTTTGAGAAAGATGAAATATTGCCCAATGGTTTGCCATTGCAATTGAAATTTTCAATTGTGATGCCATCGGAGTTGCGTCTGTATGAGAATCTTTGGATAGGTGCCAGCTGGACAATTGATCACATTTACGATAATCATCATTTCATAAAAAATAATCTTGAAAATGGAGATTGTAGTGGATATGTACGTGAGGGTTTTATATCCTTGCAATATCATATCAGTTATACGTACTTGGAAATGTCAACCAATCTGGAACTTAGGCCATTGCCAAAAGTCGAACTACGACGTTACGATGCCGATCCAAATATTCGTAACTTATTTGTTGATGGATTAGATACAACAATTGTATTGGTATTAATTGTGGGGTTTATGTTTCCAGTAACCGTATTGGCCAAGGTCAAATATGCCTATAAAATTTTGTTACTTTTAATACCTTTGATTTACCCAAACTTTAGCATATTGTCGAGGAACGCGAATCGGGTCAAAACCTATTACTCCAAATTAGTAATATATCTATGACAATGCAGACAGTTGCCTGGTATTTCAATGGTCTTTGTCAATTTCTAATAACCGCCATTATACTGACAATGCTACTAAAAGTACGTAGTGTAAGAAAAATATATTTTAAGATTACCACACGAGGAACTCAAAAGTCCTTTAAATAGAAAAGAGGTAATGAGAGCAAATCTTTTACTTGAAAGTTTATGGAAATCCTCCTTAAACTATTGCAAATTGAAAGAGTTACAATAGAAATTTTTAAAACCTCTGCAAGAGAGTAAGAAATCTAGCAGATATCTGTTTGTTTCTTTGTATATTTCGGACCTTAATTTTTATGCTATGTGGTTGAAATTTGGTAGATAAGTTTATTGAATGTGTACACGTACCAAGTTTAAGAACTGGTCAAATCCGACAACAACAAGATACAGTAATTGGTGTACAACAAATCAATTGTTTTTGCGCTTTCTATTGATAATATTTTAATATATATAATTTTTTATTAAAATTTCAGTTTGAATGGTATGATCGAGCTGCCATGCCTGAATGTCCTTTATATTTAATGCTTACGTTTTTCATATCCTATACAATATCTGCAGTGGGATTTGTTATTTTAATGGCTGCCTTAATGCATAATACTAAAATGACATTGGCAGTTGTACCAATACTCTGGTTACTCTTACCCTTACCATTCCTGCCCGTCAAGCCCTTCCAGTGCTTTTGGTCTAATGTTTCCTTTTTATTATCATCGGTTTTGTTTTGCAATGTTATGTTTAAACATGGAATCCGTAAATTGTTACGTTTCGAAGACTTTTCAATTCAGTTGACAAATGATCAGTATCTGTTCTCGAATATTAAGGAGAATGAGTTTAGTTTGATTGTGGTTATTGGATGTTTTTACATACAGGCTATTTTTTATATGTTAGCTGCTCTCATTTGGCATGGCAGCATTTGTCCATGTTTAATGAATACTTTGAAATGTGGATACTTAAGAAATGCATTGGCTAAGTTGCGTCGACTGCTCAGGAGACATCAACGTAAACGAAAGAAGGCTCGAGAAAAAGATAACGATTTGAAAGCAGAAGAATCTCGTAGAATATCTGAAATAATCGACACAAAAGAAAGATATACAAAAACTACAGTACTAATGAGTAGTGAATCTGAACAGATCAATGATCATGAGACTCCCGAAGTCCCATCCAATTTGGCTATAACATCATCAGCAGCAACGATTCCTACAGATTATAAAGATAAAAATGGTAAAGGATTTTGGAACTGGTGGCATAACTATTGGAATCCCAAACACCGCGATCCAAATGATGATGATGATCGTCGAACCGAATATGAAAAATTTCAAAAATATGGTCTTGAAGGTAATAGGCAAACTTTAAGCAGTGATAATATTTTGAGTGAGGAAATTCAATCCCGTACAAGGTCAACAGCTCCAGTGATTGAGTTCCAACGAATTTGGCAGAAATATAGCAAATTATATGTCCTGAGGAACTTTTCACTAAAGGTATATCAAGGTAGGTAAATAATTTAATTGCAATTCATTGAATTTCAAATAGATTCACGTTATTCGTTAAGGGGAAGTGGTTGTCCTTATTGGACACAATGCAAGTGGTAAGACAACTCTTATGAAAATGCTCTCTGGCGAGGTTACCCCCACAAGCGGTAATGTCTATATATCTGGCTATAAAGTGGGAAAGCAGACATCAAAGGCTTTTGCCAATGTGGGCATGGCACTGCATCACATTGATCTTTTTAGCGAACTCACCTTGGCCAATCATCTAATGTACTTTTGCCGTTTGCGTGGCCTACGGCGCCGGCAATCTCAAATAGATGTCGATATATATTTGAAAGCACTGGAATTGACTGATATTCGTGATAAGCCGGTAAAATCATTAACTCCCGGCAATAAGCAACTATTGCGAACACTTTGCGCCTTTGCCGGACGGACCAAGATCGTTTTGCTCGACAAACCACTTGAGGATGTCGATGAGCATAAGACGAAATTATTTTTCGATTTTGTTGCCGAACAGAAATCGAAGCGTACATTATTTTTAACCACCAATCATCCAATGTTGGCTAGCAATCTAGCGGATCGTGTTGCCATATTGGTTAAGGGTCAATTGCATTCCTTCACAACAGAGAAGAGACTTTTCCAAATGCACAAGGATGCTTATCGTTTGGTGGGTTCCCTCTAGTTAACGCATATCCTTTTTTTTATTTCGTTATCTACTTGTTTTAAGACCTGCTACACAAAGGAATCGTGTGATGTAACGAAAGTCCATATATTTCTAGCATACTATATACCAGACATTGAAATGGAATCCAATATTGGTAATACTGCTGTATTTCTTATTGAATACTCTAATCTAAGTAATATTGTCATATTGTTGGATGAGTTGCCGAAACATCTAGATGAATTACAAATAGTTAGCTATCAATTGATCGAGTCCAGTTTGGATATCATTATGTTTAATGCTCTGACTTCTGGAAAGGTGACTAGTAAGGATAAAACAACAGGAACTAAAAATAATCGAAGGGTGATATTAAAAGGCATTGATTCGAATACAGAGGAAATGCAAAATGTGGCCACCAAGATGCGACATATCGAAGAGACTCATTTAATAAATCAGAAAAGTCAACGATCGGGTGGCATTACATTGATTATGGCCCATATTGGAGCAGTGCTTAAGAAACGTTTTCTTGTTGACATCAGGTATTATATGCTACCTATAGTTCAGTTATTTCTGCCCGTCTTGCTGGCCTTTTGGACACTTAGTCGGCCACATTTGCGTTCAGTTAGGCAGGTTTCGCCTACAACTTACTTCAATCTGAGTTTATTCGAAGATTGCTCCATAAGTATTATGCAACAAAGTGCCGCACTGGAGGCATCCCAGACGGGTCCCATGTACGCAGCTAGTCAGCAGTTTATCAAAGAAAAGGGCATACAACAATTGGCATCTGATATTGATCTAATGAAATATATAAGAAATCATATGTCCAACAATCATATGCTAACGAATATAAAATTTGCATTGGCTGCCATTTTTGAAGAGGATAAAGTAGAAGCTTTCTTCAATTTTGATATACATCGCACAGCTCCACTTAGCTTGTCTCTGGTCATGAATGCCCTTGCCATGTAAGAATGAAAAGCATATTAAATGGTGACCCCGATGTCATCTCGTTTTTGTCTTCTTCTCTTTACACTAAACAGCGGTTATGTGAATCCAGATTCGCGTATTATCGTTTACAAGGAGTCGCTACCTTATTCAACCATCCATAAGGTTACCCTACAGGCCAGTGTGACAAGCTATGATTTAGTTTTTATTTCCACAATGAGTTTTGGATTCTGTTTCATTTGGACCCTGCCCCTACTAAATATCACTTTGAGCCGCGGTCATCGTTATGGACGACTCGAGATAATAGCTGGAATGCGGTTATGTACTCTTCTGGTGGCCACCACTATCTATGTCATGTTGAAAGTGTTTGTTAGTCTAATGCCTATAAATGCTGCAATTATTGCATTTCGCTACAGACTTCTTATGCGTCTGGATAATTATGGTAAGTATCTATAATTAGAATTTAAAACTAAACGATGTAAAGTAATTGTCATTAAAAGTTAATACAAAAGTTATTAGTAACATCTACAATCGAGTTTTAAAAACTACTCGAAGGTATTTAGGAATTAATTAGGAAAACTATTCGGTCACTAAACCATAACAATGCACGATTTATACATGGATTCCATTTGTAGAAATGATTCAAAAAAAAAAGAGCTTTATGACATTCCTTATATTTGAATTACATTTATAAGCTTATACTTTCCTACATTTTATGTTCCATTTCCGTTGTTTCCGTCGGCATTTTAAAGAACAATACTATCCTGAGGTATTAAAACGCGTTTTTTAACTAATTTTTTCATTTACCGTATACATAATTAACATTATTACAATTCCTAGTAAGTCTAAATACAGATAAATTTAATTTCCGTTTCATATCCGCTGTTTCAGCTGATACTATCTTATGTAACTGCGACACGGCACGTTTCGTAGACTTTAAAACTTAGTTTATGTACTTATGTGCGTTGTTTAAACGCCGTTTTCAATTAGTCTAAATATGTATATTCTGTTCCATTTTCTCTGTTTCTCGACAGCGTCACATTAAGCAATTAAGTAAATAATTTTTGTATACACCATTGCTATAAAGTTTTTCTTCAATTTTAAATGTTCTTTTTATGTTTAATATACTTTTATACAAATTCTAGTAAGTCTAACCATATATTTTCTGTTCCATTTCCATTGTTTCACCATATAAATTAAGCGATTTTTATTTATATTTTACTGTCTATCGTCTTCTGTATTCAATCTGTCAATAATTTCATTACTATTTGGATGATGGAAGTTAAGATTATTTATGTATTGATATTAATATTTTATTGCTGGGGCATATTATTTTGTTTATTGCAATATGAAATAAATACATTCGATACTCCCGATATGGTTGGCATGTTCGATTTTCATCCATTTTATTCCTTAATGCAAAATCTATTGCGAATGCACAGTATATCGCTAATAAGGGAAATGTGTGGCGATACTCAGACATTTGAAACGAGTGTCTATTTGGAACTGTGTCAAGCTAAGCCCAATTGTTGCGGTTAGTATCACTTAATTTAAGATGAAAGCAAATTAATAACTAAATATTTGTTTTTTTGTTTTAGATAAGACTTTGCAAACATTTGAATTCTTTTATTATCTATTGCCAGTAAATCTTATAATATTGATATTGTGGCTTTTATTTTATTTAAAACTTAATTTTAAATGGATCAAAAACAAAAAAAAAGATGACAAACGTTGGGATAGTGAGTAAGTTTTCAAAAATTATACAAATTAATATACATATGTATAGGTATATATATATAATTCTATTCCATTCATATGCATATAGTCCCGATAGTAAATACGATCAGGATATTTTAAATTTAAAGCATCGCACTGCTTTGGATAATACTTGGATTAATGAAAAGACACGTGTTCGTACTCTGGAACGACCACGTATCAAGGATAAAGCATTGCATGTGGAAAATTTGGGAATGTTCTTTGGCATGAGGGCAGTACTTAAGCACATTAACTTTATGCTGGAACAGTAAGATCCATTAGAGATAAACCCATACTTTATTCAAATAATCTATCGTTTATTTTAGCAATCAAGTTATGGCCATATTGGGTAGAAATGGTTCCGGTAAATCAGTTCTTGTTCAGACCATTCTTGGTATATATCCAACACCTAGTACTGGGAATATAACAAGCTATCATAAGGGTACATATGAATTGAATAAACTGGAAGACTATAAACATTTCGGTTATAGTGCCCAAATAGATGAAATTAAGGATGGCCTTACTGTAATCGAGGCATTACATTTTGTCCTTCATATCCGTGGCGTGAAAGGGGCAAATTTTAAAAAGGAAGTTAAAACCTTGTGCCAAATCTTTGATTTATATAAGTTTCGCTTTCATTCCCTAACTTATTGTAGTCGCGGTGTAATGAAACGTTTGAGTATAGCCATTGCCATGATAGGTTATGCAGGACTCATACTGTTGGATGAACCTTTTGCCTATTTGGATATAATAAGTCAGCGTGTTATATATTGTTTGATACAGAAATTGTGCAGTCATGGTCTGGCGGTGCTATATACCTGTTCCAATTCAACATTTGCCGCACAGGCACACCGTTTCGTGACCCTCAATCAACTTGGCAGAATGGAGGGCATAGGTGAACGCATGGAATTGAACCAGAATCTTTACTCTACCTACTATCACATTGAGGTGCGTTTTAATCTATCTGAGATTATGGGATTGGCCTTGATTATTCAAGCAAACGATGATAGCCAATTCGATGTGTCCACTATTGAACCTGCTGCTTTCTCTTCTGATACGGAATCCAGTCTTTCTGGAGAATCGAATGAAGCAGAGGAATCAAGTGACTCAAATATTGATTTTCTACTGGATGATGTTCAAAGTCAACAAGAAATTGAGTATCGTCGTAAATATTGGATGATCTATAAAGTAATTGAGCATATATTTCCGCATGTCATGATTAGGTAAGTACCACAAATTCATTTTATAATTTAATATAATTAATATACATTTTTTCCTTACAGGAGTATTAGTTATCATACAGCTTCCTTTCGGCTCTCCAGTCATTTGTATCATATAAACAATGTTCTGGGTACCCTTCATAAAAATCGTCAAATTTTCTATTCATTTTCGGTAACACCGCCTACTATAGATACTATATATTTACATTTATCGGGTAAACCAGATGAAAGGAAAAGATCTTTTGAATAACCTGATACAACAAATATATATCAAAATAAGTATATCAATTTTAAATAAAGTAATTATAATCAAACTTTTGTTTATTTCTATGAAATTTATAAGTATAATAAGTATAATTGATTGGTTTAAAAAATAAAATATAAATTTGTTTAATTTTTGTAATTTTGCTTAATTTTTGGAACGGTGGAAATGCACTTGAAGTAATCGGTTAAGATAAGAGATTTTAAAATTGAGCTATATATATTCGATTTCTTTGGTGGAAATGTCTCTTTTTAAATTTTTTGAAAATAATTCAAACAATATAAAAAAATTTAAAATAAATTTATTCAAATTACGCTTAGTTTCCGTTTCGTTTCCGTTTCATTACAAAATAATTCAAATACTAGAAATTATAAAAATCAAAGAAATTACCTTTGGTCTTGCCAAAATTTGTTGTATATGGCAGTTATAGACTAATAAACTGTTTTTTGTAGCCTCATTAGTTTCTTTGCAAAATTTCAAAGTAAAAAAAAAATTAATAGATTACCTACTAAATGGCGTACCACACAACCAAAGCAAATCGTCGAGGGTTCGCTTATATGCCATCAATCGCATTTATATTGTATTGTTCCAAAAAAACAAAATTTAAAAGGTGTGTGTCTCTTTCACACACTACCTGTTGATATTTATTATATTTTTGGCGGTTAAAGTCAATTTACTATATGTTATAGTTGTCCGATTCGACTAATTTTTATACTTCATCTGCCTGAATGATAAGGGAGCTTATCTAGCAAATTTCAAGCATATAGCTTAAAATTTAAGTTTCATTTGTTGCAAAGAAACAGACAGACGAAAATTTTACTAATACTTTTTGCAAGGGTAATAGAAGAGGTTTAGGGAAATATATACATTTCAGTTTATTCCTGATCCCAAATAATATTTTCATTACACTAATTTACTTCACTTGAATCTTTATTGTACTTCATTTAAATCATTTTTGTTTGGTTTTTTTTTTCTCATAATTTCTTTGTTTTTGGGTTTTTTGTTTTCACTTTCTCGTTTTTCCTTTTTTTTTGTTTTGTTTTTATAATTTCATCAGCATAATTCAATAATATACATATGTGTATATATACAAATATATATATATATATACATATGTATATAACCATGTATATACATATGTATATATATATAGATATATACATTTGCATATATATACATATATATGTATGCATATACCTATATATATATATATATATATATATATATATGTATATATTTTTGTTTTTTTATTTATATAATATAATAATAATCGTAACACGTTTAATTTTCATTTTCATTCACAATTTTTGTTTTCTAGATGCTCGCGTTTTTCTTTAGTCTACATTTAGTTTCCTTTAAATTTTATTTGTTCGCCGAATGTTTTTAACATTTACATATTTTTAATTATATATTTCTATATATATATATATATCAATTAATATATATATATATATATTTATTTCGATCGATATATGTATAATTTTTTGTTTTCATTTTCGCAGTAATGACATAATAAATAGACAAACAATTTCATATTTTGTTTTTTTTTTGTGTTTCATTTTTAGTTTCGTTTAGCTAATAAATTTGCTATAAATAATTTTATGGGGATGCAATTAGACAATTTGGTTATCCCCTACATATATATATATATATATCTCGCTATATCTATATAGATATATATATACACATATATCTTTGTGTGTATGTGTATAAGTGTTTTTTTTTTTATATTTAATTTTCTTTTTATTTTTAAATTTTAAGAGCGTCTTGAATGGTTGATTAGCAGCAAATGGATTCTGGTTTCAATAATTTCGCTTTTAGATCTTTCTATATATATATATATATATATATATATGTATATATAATATAAATATAATATATATATATATATATATGTGTATATATATAGATATAGAAACTAAAGTAAACATTTTGCACGGCAATGCTGCTATTCACTTATTGTGTGTTTGTATGTGTGTGTGTGTGTGTGTGTGGTTTCTTGTAATTGTAGTTCAAGTTTTAAGATTTCTTTTTTTTTTTTTGTTTAAATTTATTTTTTCATTTTTTTTTTTTTTTTGTTTTTATTTTTTGTTTTTATCAAAATGGCTCTGGTGCTTTTTTGCTGTTTTGTATCTTTTTGTTTTTTTTTTTTTTGTTTTTGATTTCTTCTTAAACTTTTGTGGAACTTTAAAACATTTCGTCTTTGTAGTTTTATAAAGTAATAAATCATTCAACTTAATTACACTTATATTTTCATTTTTTGTTTTTGTTTTGTTTTCGTTATTGGTTTTTTTTTTTTTTTTTTGTTTGGCATATTAACTTACGCATAATATGTATATATAAAAAAATAAACAAAAAAGAGTTTAATAATAATAATAGAAAAACAAATTTTTGTTTTTTTTTTTTATATATATTTTGTTCTCTTCATTTTCATTTTTGTTTATTTTTTGTTGGTGTTGTTTTATAAGCTGCTCTAATATATATTTCTTTCCATTTCTTTTTTTTTTTTTTTTTTTGTCAACAATTTAAAACTGCTGCAATATTTTTTTTTAAATATTTTGTATTTTTTTTTTTTTGGTTTTTTTTTTATCGATTTTTCTCAAAGTTAACGGTGGTTTTTCATGCCTTCGCCAAGGTCTCAAACATTTTGTTTTATATAACATACAACATTTATTTATATTTGGTTTTTGTTTTTACTGAATGTAACTCAATGGTAGTCAATCATCATCATCATTATCATCATCCTTTTCATCATCATCATCGTCTGGTACTTTTAGCTTTCATCTTTCTTAGTTAGTTTTGAAGTTGGTTAAAGTCTAAGTAGCTTAGGTTTTTTGTTTTAGTTTTTTTTTTTAAAAAGAATTTTCTTTTGTCGCTATAAAACTTTCGAATGAAAAGAGTACGAGTAAATTTTTTTTCTTTCTTATTTTTCATGCTTTTTCTTTCCTTATAATTTTTTTTTTTTTTTTTTTTGTATTTTTATTTTGTTTTTATATTTTTATTTAATTGTCGCGAACAACCAGTAGGTAAATTTGAAATTTGTTTTATTGTTTAAGTTTTGTTTGTTTGTATGTGTGTGTGTGTTTGTGTGTTTGTGTGTGTGTGTGTTAGTGTTTGTTCAGTTACAGTTACAGCTCATTTTAAATATTTTCTGATTGATAAGAGACAGCGTTTGCTTTTTTATTTGTATATATTTTTTGTTTGCTTCTTCTTCTTGTTCATCTTTGACTTTGACTATTTCCAGTTCATTTTATATTTATTATTTTTTTTTTTTTGGGAATTTCGGGCCATCGACAGCGTTTCATTTTATTGAATCTAAATTCAAATTTTAATATGAACTTTTTATTTTTCTCTCTTTTATTCAAATTGAAAACTTAATTTCATTCACATAATACACAAGTTATTTGGGTATTGAAATGATGGTATGGGTAAACAGGGGAGTGGGCGTTGATGGGGGGTGTATATAATTAAAACAAAATTAACATTCATTTAGTTGCGGTTCCATTTTGTTTCCCTTAAACTGGAAAGGAAACGAAATTTCAACAATTAACAAGCGTTTTTTTTTTCTTACAGTTTTTTCAATACGTATTTCTATGTAAACATTTATATATATATATATATATATATATATATTTATATATATATATATTTATATATATATATATATATATATATATATAAATGTATTTGCGTTCTATACATATATATATATAAATTATCTTTGTTTTTTATATCTATGTAATTATTTTTTTCATTTTTTTTTGTAATTTTTTTTTTTTTTTTTTTTACGATTTTTAATATATATATATATATATGTATATATATGCAAGTATATAGGCTAAACAACTTTCAATGACAATATATATTTTTCAAATATATTTTTTTGTTGTTTTTGTTTTTGTTTCCTTTGCTTAGTTGGTGTAAATATGGCAATGTTGATGCGTTGCTTAAAATTATTATTATTATTATTATTAATTTTCATTTTAAATTGTTTAATAAGCTTTGATTTCCTAAATTTTTTTTTATTTTGTATTTTTCTTTTTAGTTTTTTTTGGATTGTGAAAAAAAGAAAGTTTGTTTCATTTTCATTTGCATACAGAGAGAATTTTTTATCAATTTTCTTCTTTGATTTTTCTTTGGGGCTCGTGAGTTTTCTTCTTCTTTCTTTTTTTTTGTCTTTGCTTGTTTCTTTTTGCATGCAAACAACAGATAAAATGAAACTTAATCAAATCATCCCAATTAACTTGTGTATATCTATCTAATCTATCTATCTGTATTCCATACATACATACACACATACATACATACATAGCTAATATGTATCTATGTATGTATGCATATAGCTAAGAGCGATCAAACCAAAAATAATTAATAAAACTATTAGATTTTATCAAAGAAAACAGTTAAAATGGATCATTTGATTTACATTTTCAAAGAGAAAATTTAACAAAAGTCAATAAGGAAAAAGATACGGCAATTTATTAACCATACGCAACGATAGCCAGTGAATTAATTAATTTCATTTGAGAGAATATCAAAAAGAAAAAGCAATATCTTGTGCTTTAATTTAGTATTATTGAACAAAAAGCGATCCACATTTATTAACACATTAAGATTTCATATTATGCATGTACCACATGTCGTATGAGTGATTGAATGATTGAATGATAATTAAACCTTAATTTTTTTGTAAATAATTAATCAATTTAAGAGCAAGATTTCATAAAGAAATATAAGAAAGTATTCGATTTTGGGATTTTTTTATTTTGCTCTCTCTATTTCACTTGGACAACATTACGTATACGTAATAATGTTTAGCTATCTTTGGTATTTATTTTGTTGACTTGTTGTTTCTCTCTTCAGATATGATCAATCATATAATCCCTATTGCCTGTTTTCAAGATAAAATCTTAAGTATTATATTATAGTATCTTATTCTATATTCAACATTCAATTGAAACGCTGTTCGAGGCTTTTTAGTTAGGTTAGTTTTCATTTTTTTTTTTTTTTTTCTCATTTTGATTTACTATGGATTTTGCTGCTAAAAAGAATTCAATTTTCATTTTATTATGCGAAAAATGGAAAACTTGTTGACTATTTAGTTTATTGGTTAGTTAGTTAGTTAGTTAATTGGTTAGATTTACCATTCTGCATTCATATCACTTTAAAGGGGATTTCTTTCAAATGTTTTAGTTGAAAGCGCAAGATTTCTACGATATAGTATATAAATGGAAATTCAATTTCGAATGGAAATTAATTTTAAATAGTAAATTTCACATAGTGCATATGGTTGAAGAGCATCCATTCCATCTGATGTGAATCGGTTTTTCTCATTGGAAATGAAAATATTAGTTTGCATATATATATATATATATACATATTTATTTTTTTTTTTTTGATTTCTTTTCTTTCGCAATCGCAATCGCATTAAATGTATATATCTAACAAAAGGCACTATGCTTAGACCAGGGATCGTAGGGTTAGCTCACAGAGTGGGATTCGTGAAGAAGCGCAGAAAATGTTGCAAATATCGATTGACCGATCCACAAACTATAATGGCTTATACCACATGCACTTTTTATTATAATAGTGAATAGAAGTGATTTACTAGAAGGAGAATTAGAGTTAGAGTTAAAAAGTCATTTCATATATATATATTTATGATCACAATATCGATAAAATGAATCTTAAGGAATTTTCTTCATTTAAATTAAGTTTAAAAATGTTGTAAAAATGAACAAAATTTGCCAATTTGTTTATATGGATTTATATTTTTTTTTTTTTATAAGATTGAAAATTTTTTGAAATATTTGTAGATTTCCCAATGAAATCTCAATTGAAATTGAAAATATCTATATATATACTATATGTGTAAAGAAAATTGTATCCATTTAAGGAAATCGCCACTTTAAAAGTTATATTCATTTCATTTGTTATTATTATTATTTGTAAACAGTTTGTTTATGTTATTCTTTTTCTTTTCTTTTTTTTTATATACTTTCATTCATTGAACCATCATCATCACGCTTTTGACATTTCTTTTACTCTTCTTTCTTTTCATTTCCTGTTTTGTTTTTGTTTTAATATTACACAAAATGTATGTATATATATTTTTGGTTTTTTTGCTTTTTCTTTTTGTTTTTGTTTTTGTTTTTGTTTGTTTTCTCTTGTATATAATATTCTATGTCAGTAAATAAAGTACCTCGTTTTACTAGCATTTTATAATTCTCTCTCAGCTAATTTGGGTTCAGGGTCTTGGGGGTGGTGGTGGTGGATGTGGGGGAAAATGTTTTTGGGGTGAAATAAGCCAGACTGTCGCTATATGATCGACTGCTGGAATACGCCCCAAATATATATATATATATATATGTATGTCTATATATACTTATATATGTATACTGGATTCATTATGGTTTTTTTTTTTTTTTGGGTTTTCAGCGTTTTTCAGTTGAACTTACGAAGCGTTTACATTTATACATTCAATTTAGATCAGATACATACATATATATATTTGATATATATATACATGTATATTTGTATCCTATACGTATATACATATATATATATATATAGATATATAGTATTATGTCTATATGCATGCATGTTGGTAAGTTAGTACTGATCATTTTTTGTGTGGCGACTTTCTCTTTAGCAGCTTGTTGACCATGGTCTTAAAGAGAGTCGGCTTTATTCATAAGTATCCCAGGGTGGCATACGTCTTGACAAAGGTGCCATCTGTGGTGGTCACGTTTCTGTGGGTGGGAGGATGATGATTTAGGAGGAGTTTTGATGACGTTTAATATTCGCATCTCTTCTACTCACTCGTCTTCCCAGGGGCAGACCGCATTGTGCTCAGCATCCGCAACGCCAGTGCTAGTTGAGGCCTTCTCCTTTTCCTTGTCCCTGTCTTTGTCTTTGTCCTTGTCATCCAAGGAGCCAATCTTCTTGCCATCCGAATTCCGTTTCTTACGCTTCTTACGCACCTCCTCATGGCTAGATGATGCGACAATGGCAACAGATGTAGCTGATTCGCATGGCTCATCATCGACAGTGTCCACATCTAATTCGGCCAATGGCGCCATCGATGGTGCTGGAGTAGGCGCTGGAGGTATATAACCCAAATGACGATCAGTATCCACAATATCGTAATCGTAGCCCATATCCTTGCCATCGGCACCGAACTGTAAACCTTCCTGGTACTCATCAGTGGTTGGTGATAGCTCCTCTGGTATTATCAATTCAGCTTCCACCATCTGGCTATCGGTTGTCGTTTGCCCCAATTGATCCGATTCGATTTCCATCTCTTCCCCATTGTCTGACGCAGCTGGCTCTTGCACTTTAATGGTGGGCGTGGTTATTACCAATTCAAGTTGCTCTACAATCTGTTCCGTATCTTCTTTGTCACTATTATCAATGGCACGCGTTTCAATAAGCTCGATCTGGACCTCCTGGACAATGGACAGAGTTGGTTCTGCCTCCACCGCTATAGACACGGGAGTATCCATGCCAGTGGGCTGCTGCAGTTGCAGCGTCTGATCTACAGGTGTACTCGTTGCCGATCTTTGAACACTTTGCTGCTGCTGCTCCTCTGGCGGTGGCGTTATCTTTGTAATAGGCGGTGGCGTTGGTGTTGGCGTCGATGATACTGCTACTGGCAATTCCGATGTGGATGATTCGCTATTTCGCTCTGATAATGTTAGCTTGTTCAGCTCTTCCAACTCAAATTCGGCATCGGCATCGGATGCACCAGAAGGTGGATCTTTAGTTATAACACTACTACTACTGCCACTGGCACTACCGCCACCACTTCCAATGATAAAGGAGCTCTTCGTAGCCGACGGTGGGAATTGCGAGCCGACACCACCACTCTCGCCTCCCACACTTTGACTTTGAATGCCAACAGTGGGTGAATGCATACTGGTTGATGCCGATGTCCGTCCGAATTGATACTCCGACGAGCGACTGTCAATTTAAAAAAGAAAAGAAGGAAAAGTTTTCATGAGATTACACGAGTTGGGGGGGAATTGCAACCGTAACGCAACTACAATTACTTTCTAGATGAATAACCGAAATGATACAGTTTTAGTTGAGTAACGGTTACTTTAATTTCCCTTGTTTCAAATTAGAAAATAGTTTAAATTTTCATTACGTTGGCGTAAACGAGACGGAAGCTCTACGCTGTTCCGTAAAGCTTGGCATCAGACGTTTCATTCCAGCCGCCTCGCCGCTGTCCACAGTATTCTGATGCCGTATGCCAAGATTACGTTGCATGCGCTCCGCCACATCGCTGATATCCGATGAAGTGCTACTCAAAAGAAAAGGATATTATTTCTTAAATTCTAGTTTCCATTTCTAATCTTACTCACCTGGCCAAACGCTGGGGTTGTGCACTCACTGGTAATGCTGGTGTTTTAATTGCTGCCGTCTCGGCTTCAACATTATCCTCCTGCTCCCACGGACACACCGATAACTTAACCTGGGATGGTGCCGGAGCTGCTGGAGCAATTGCTGGTTCATCCCATGGGCAAACTGCACTGCTACTTGCTGTTGCCGCAGTCGCAGCCGCTGAAGCCGTCACCATTGGCGTCTTTGATGCCGTTAGAGCTCGTGCCTCGGCTGTTGTTTCCAGGCGTGCCGGCTTCGTTTTAACCGTTTCTCTGGACGGCAAAGAAAGTCACAAATTTATATGTGTGAATGAATATATATAGGAAGAATTGATATACACCTTAGATTATGAGTGATGCAAAAAGTAGCTTATCTTGCTTGTGTGTTTCACATTTAGATTTGAGAATACGCATATTTACATTGTGAAACGGAAAATTTGTTTAGGATACACAGAGAAGGAGAGCGAAAGTAATTGTAGAGGGGGAGGAGGGAGCTTTTAGCACCATTTAAGATACATGACAAATGAAACGAGACTTGACACGAAATAGTTTTATACATACACGCACGCACACACGCACTCACACGCATACAGAGACAACAATCAAGATAAACAAACAACGAACAGCAAAGTGAAAGGTGAGACGATATGAGACATGGAACACACACAATAAATGCAACAATGGGGCAATGAAACAGTGGAAAGAAATTTAAAAAAAAAATTGACGAAAGTGAATTGTGCGACAGCTCTACACAAGGAGAAAAAGTTTCACATTAACATAAACACCAAAAATAAAAAGCCAACAAAGAAAAAGAAAAAAAAAATGTGGGAAATCAAAATAAAATGTAGTGTAAATAACAACACTATGCAACAAATCTCTGATCAATCCTAAAAATGAAGCTAGTAAAATTTTAAGCATCCAAAAAGAAATTTAATGGATGGAAATTAAGGGACATTTCAATGATAATGAAAAGTGATGCTAAAATGATAAAATCCAAAGTCTTATACAGACTTTAGTAATACCTTAAGGTCGAACCATTAATTAGAATATGATTTTTAAAAAAATGTGTATATTTCTTATAAAGATGACTAGAAATATCTATAAAATAGTTTTAAAAGTAGATTTGAGGGTTTTTTGCACCAGAAATGAATAACTTTCTTTAATGATTATAATAAAATAGATTTTTCTTATATTTTTTTCCTAAGCTACACAATTTTTTTTTTCCTTTTATAATTTATAAACAAAATGTATCCTGAATAAAATCCAACGCCAGTAACAATGAAATGCCCCTTAAATAATGAAATATGTATATATATTTATCTGTTAACTCATAGATCGGTTAAAGAAATATGTTGCATAGTATCCGAGATTTGAAAATCTACACCTACATACATATCCAAAAGTATACATACAATATATATATGTAGATTTCGATATGGAATTCAGTTAGGAATTGGGTTCACAGATGGATCAAAAGTATATAGGGACTAATTTAGGTAATAGACATGATTTACAGTAGTAGACATTTGGTGGTCTGTTTGATGGATTTGAAAGGAGCAAAAGTATGCCCAATTTGAACTAAAAGATAAAAGAAAGCTTCGAAGATAGTGAGCAAAATGGTAGTGGAAAGGGAAAGAAATATTGGAGGGTCATTAAGGTACATTTAGAACGAACGAACGAACGAACGAAGAAACGAACGAACGATAATACGAACGTTTCCGCATTATACAGAAATGAAGTTGAAAGAATGTAGTTTCTTGCTTTTTTTTCTTAGTTAGTTATTTAGAATTTGTTTTTTTTTTTTTATTTTTGGAAACAAATAAAACAAAAGAAAAAGGCAAATGTCTTACGGATGTGTTTGCAAACTACTTTCGCGATTTCCATAGGCAGCATAGATCCCGGCATCCATGACAGACGCTATGACATGGCGTTGGGGCATATCGCCTCGGTAAATGGAATCACTACTGCCAAACGTGCCCAAGGTTGTGTGGTGTAATATGTATATTGTATATATAATATATATATATATATTTATATATATATAACGACATATGAAAATGTTGTTTGATTAAAATGAGTGCGAAAAATAAGAGAAATGAAACGGTTAATACAATTTGAAGCTTATTTCACTTTCTTCTCTTCGATTGGTGACCCCGACGACCAACTGAATTATTTTGATGGCAATCAATTGTTTGATTTAATTAGCAAAATAATAAAAATAATTTATTTTTATTTAGCACACTCACACACAGAGCTTAGAGCTCCTAACTATTAACCACATCGTACTTACCTGTAGGGCATCTCGCTCAGATTGCTTTGGGAATGCGAATGTGGCACTTTGGTACCAGCAGCATCCTTATTAACGCCAATTACGGCCAATTCATGGGCCGATCCTGTCAAGCTGCGATCGGAGCCACGTCGTCGGGCCAAATTGCCTGGGGGCGGTGCCTGCATCATTGAGCCACCACCCGCACTGCTGGAACCTTTGCCTGCATCACTAGAACCGCTACCACCACCCAAATTCGGCTGGCTGGACAAAGCAGCAGTCATTTTCTTTTTGGCACCAGAGACGCCGCCGAAATTAAAGAAACGTTTCTTATGAGACGGTTGGATACCAGTATCAAGGAGACGTTTATAGTGCTCGGAGCGTATAAACCGTGGATAGCAATCCTTTTTCAGCAGCAACATATAGATATGCTCCGAAGCCGAATCGAAGGTGAACCTTGATGGCTGCTTTAACCCACGCAAAACACTCTCCATTGTTTTGCCATCTATGTTAATTTCACAGGGGGCACCCGGTTTAAGGAATTCTCTGCAAATTTAAATTGAAACATAAAACAAGGATACAAATCGTTATCGATTCCAATAGTACTCACTCATAGATCTCATTAACCTTGCGTGCCACCTGAGAGTGAGCTGAACGCCGCAAACGGTTCACTGCAATCCAAAAACGGATATTCTCATGGGAATACTCCTTTTCAAGGAAGCCGGTGAATTCCTGGAGGCCCGTTGGATCCGATACCAATTCCTCAATTGAAATGGCCCATCGTTTAACACGCTTCTCCGTGGGTATCTCAACGAAAGTGTTGTTCAATTGCCAGAAGGCAATATCCTCGGTAACCCAGGGATTGGAGGGTAATGCCGGTTGTAGAAAGAAATCATATTCACTGAACGTTTCCGAATAGCAGACCAGCGATTCGCAGGCTTGCGACATTTTCATGCGTGTGCGATTCAGGGATTTGCTTAAATAGTCCACCTCCCGTTGCACATCGTCGACAGTCTTCTTCTTGTTGGGCTTAAGCCCGCCCTGGCGGTCACGCGACGGCACCGGACATGGCTCCAGCGGTGTGAATTGACCCGGCGGTGGACGGTGGACACGCCAATATGCGCGCTCTTGTGAGTCTCCAACGATTTTATCGCCCTTCTTGCGCTCCTTGGCCAAACGCACTTGCTCCTCCGCTTGCATCGAAATAAAATCCCATTTGCCCTTAAGATTCTTATGCAATGACGCAAGTGCCTCCGCCTCATAGTCCTCCAAAGCGTGACGCTGCTTATTTCGCAGTGAACGTTTGGCCAAATAGATCGCATACTCAACATTATCCGGAGCCTTATGCTGCCAGGGCCAATAGTAAGGGGTTTGGAAACGATAAAGCGATGAATCATCCTTCACAGCTAACGTTTTAGAATCGTTTACAGGAAAGAAATAGCCATGAAGGCACAATTGATTGGCAATATTAAGAGCCTCAGATTCTTCAATTTGCAGCCGATCCATAAGCCATTCTATCAGATCATATCCTATATAACAGAATCAAAGTATATAATATCATTTTAATCGATATTACAAATTATTTAGACTTACCCATAAACGCATACGGAATGGAGGTAAGAAACATCTTCTGCTGTCGCACAGGCACACCATGTTCCTGATCCTGCATCTCACGCACCAGCAATTCCATCTGTAATTATAGAAAATTAACATCGAATCAGAGAATGCGAATTTAAGCCATTTGTAAAGTTAATATTTTAGCCATATGGACATGAAATTAACATATAGTAATGGTTTGTTTTTGATTTGAATATAATGAATTTTGTGACGCTTGCAAATGAATAAACTTATTTAATATACAGAATTTCATTTAAAATTAATTTTCATTGGCTTCTAACTACAACAAAAAAAAAAAAATAAATAAATAAATAAAACCTTGACTTTTTATTTAGTATGAATACATAGTTGGTATATAATTAAAATTTATAGTTTTATGAATTTTGGATCATGTGGTTATCTAATTGGTAAAAGGTGCATCATTGTGGCATCATGTGAACTAACTTTTAATTATATGCATGTGTTTACATTTATCAAAAAGCTAAGCAAGGTTGTTATTTTCCCCTGCAAGGATATATATTAAAAAAGTTATTATACAGTGCATAAAACTGTAAATGCAGATACTTGAAATAATAATTCAAAATTAGAGATTTATTAAATTCCATGAAAATGAGTTGGATAACAATGTTTCTCTCTTTCCATTTTGGCATACAGTCACAAAAATTGTCCTTCCACTTGTCCCTCAAATAATATAATTTAATATAAAGTTTATTTAGGCAAATAATGCCTTAAATATTTTATAAATATGTACAGTTGTGTTTGCATTAATAGCATCAAACAACTGAATTTTAATTCCATCGTTCCATTCGCTTGAAAATGCTAAACCAAAATATCGATAACTATATGATGATTCAGTTCTATACAGATACAGGGAAATTGGTCCTATCCATATGATTGATTATATTATAATAAACCAAAAGTTTACCTGTCCTAGTTGTAATCTTAAATAATTTATATTACGCAATTAGTTAATTAAACTTAATTAATTAATAAACCTAATTAATGATACTTTCTACAAAAAGTTTCGGTTTAGCTTGTTAAACTCTTTATGATCTAGGAACAATTTCAAAAAAAGATTTTTGTTTTTGTTATTAAAGCAATCCATGATTTTAAGATTTTAAACCTTTTAGTCAAGTTACTGGAGAGTCAGGTAACTATATTACAGTCTTGTTCAGTTGGTCGTGTGGTGGATTTCCTTTGGTTAGTAATAACTAAAACAACAAACAATTTTTTAGCAAAATTTTACCATTTTAATAAATTTTAATCAAATTAAAAGAAAAAGAAACAAAAGGAAACGATAATTGTGGAAATTTGTGATCGAGAGCATGTTCGTGACCACCTCACGTTTTTGGTTCGCATGGTTGGCGCTTATGTGTGGTAATTTAGTTTTCTTTTTCAACTTGCAACATTTTGCTGCATGCAATTTCTTTCAATTAAATTTGTTGCGCAGTTGGTATTTTGCTTTGCACACGGCAGGCTTCGAAAGTCCATACGCATCGGAATGTGACTGAACGGTCGGAGCGAGTTGTGCCAGAGGAGCGGAAACCACAACGTGAATCGGTGTATGAAGAAGAAACTGTGGCCATGAAAAGTAAGTTGCATTGTAAAAAGTGCCAAGTTGAAAGTCAATCAAGCCATACCATTTCCATCATTCGCATCTCTCGATTTTGCTTTGCACAGTGTTCAATCGGGATGCGGTACTCGGACCGCAACAACCGAACGATATTGAGTGCTCACCCACACGGCAACGGCAACAGGACAAAAGAAATCAAAGTAGATATAAAAACAGCAACAGCAACAACAGCAAAGGCAATGATGTCGACGACAACGACGATGAAGACAATGATGGTTACGACGAGGGAAAAGAGCTAGAGGAGGAGCGGCACCTAAAGCTAAAGAACGATGTTGATTATGACAGGGCTAGGCGGATGCTTTGGGTTGAGAACGTTTGCGCCTTTATAAGGCGTCCTCTTGTTGACTACATATACCAACAAGTTATGAACGCTCGATTGCAACAACTGCAGAAACTTGACATTGGCACTCCATTACCTAGTAGTAGCAGTAGTCGTAGTAGTAGTAGCCAATCCATGGACAATATGCATCCACCTATATACCCGTACACAAGAAAGGCCGGTGCAGATGATCCAAAAACAGTAAGTAAACACAAATCTGCATTCCGTAGACGGGAAATGCTACGGAAATGCAACGGCTATTTTTACCAAAATGGATAAAACATACATGTGTATAGTGTATATATGTTCTTTTTCAGTCTTCCACTAGAAGATACCGTTTTGCTTTACAGAATCTGAAGAAGAAACTTCTAGAGACTTTAAAAAACTCTATTAACTATGCAAATGCCGTTACTGCTAATGAAGATGAACGAGTGGCGGCACTTGATGAGAGTCTACGGATGCTTGCTAAGCAGACGGATAAACGAGAGGATAGTGGTGGTTCTTGTTCATGTCACCATCATACTTTTGCATCAAAATTATAATATAGAATTGAGGTTAGGTGTTTATGTTAAGGTTATGTTAAAGTAGTTATGCGTTTAGAACCAAAAGCAAAAAAAAAGAGGGAAGAGTTCGGTGATTATTAGTATTATTAGTTAAGTTATAAAGTGTCAATTGCATATTTGTGCATATTTTAGTAATAACTTTCCAGTTTATTTGTCATTATTTATATACACAGTTAAACTCTTGCGCACACACACACACACGCACGTTATGTTTTGGCTTTTTACACGTAACATACTTTAGGGATACTTTAAGATTCGCACTTGCAAATTCACTACACACACTGGCATACTCAAATTACACACGCTCCCCCCCCACTCACACACCCTTGACGTTATTTAGATAGTTGTTGCTAGCAATGGTCAAAGCAGAGGTTTTATGCTCTACTAGCTAATCAAAAGGTTTTTGAATTTAAACGCGGATTATAATGGCGAAACTTAAAAAAGCGAACGAACACACCAAATAATAAAACTATAGAAAATCTTTATAATACGATAGGGGGAAAAAAAACGCCTCATTCTATAAAAGTATAGCATATTTATCTGCCCCTTTTTGGAAATATTTGTATCAAAATTCATGTGAAATAGAACCAATTATAATGTAATGTAAAATTTAAATTTTAGTGTTTCTTTTGATCCTACACTGTCCATCATGAATTGGACTGGGGAATTCCTTACATGACAATTTAGCTTCTAAAACAAGTTTGATCTCCGAGCGGACAAATAACCGTATACAGTCAGGATCCTATTCTCAATTTCATTTATTGATCAAATAAGATGGGGGAAATTTGTCTTGGTTTTTTATTTCAGTTGGGTGCGAAACTTACCTTGTCAAAGGCCATGGGCCTCGATAGCTTCTCAATGGTTTGCTGCTGCTGCTGGCTGCCAGTACCTGAGCCTGTTGACCCCAAAAGTGCTGCTCCTGTTCCCGATACTGAGCCATGATGATGATGATGCGGCTGCTGGTGTGGATGATGATGGGTGGGAGCTGTTACAGATGATGTTGCCAATGCCGACTGTTGTTGCTGCTGCTGCTGGTGTGGATGATGATGCTGAAGATGATGATGGCCAACAGAACTACCGCTAAATGCTGTGGCTGCTTGGGTAGTGGCTGATATGGCAGTGGCAGTGGATGCTAATGCTGGACTACTGCCGGTATTGGCATTGCCACTGCCACTACTGGTGGCCGGATTGTTGTTACCCGATGCTGCCGCTGCTGCTGCAGCCGCCACTGATGGGGATAATTGCTGATGTGGTATGGATGAGGCTGCTGTTCCAGCTAACGGCTGGAGACTTAATGTAGTTGGCTTAATGCATTGTGGCAGTCGTACCGATTGCTGCTGTTGCGGTTGGGATGCTGGCACAATTGCTAGTTGATTTGGTACTGGAACTGGCACTAAAGCTGTCGAACTATTGGCCAAAACCAATTGACGATCACGTTCAGGCGGCAAACCGCCGGGTGGCTCCATGGCCACGCCGTTGTTGTTGCCCTTTTTCTCTCTTGTCTCACTCCCCTTAGCTTTTTTTCTTTATTCTATTTCAAGGTTTTTCCCTCTTGATTTTTCTTTTATCCTTCTCTTTCTTTTTTTTTTTTTTTTTTGTTTTTGTGCGTCGTTGCTTAAGTTTTTGTTTCTGGGAAACACTTCTTAAAATTTCAATTTGTTCTTCTTGTTGTTGTTTTTGTTGTCGTTTTCACTCAATATAGAAAAAGTGATTTCTTCTTTTCTTTTATATTTTGTTGCTCTTCTCCGGTATCAAAACACTCGGTTTCGTATTTTGATTTATTTTTAGCGTTAACTTTTTTTCATTTATTTAGCCAAATTCCATCATATCCTTCTTTATGGAAATATTTGCTGCAAAAGGCAAGAAAAATAGGAAAAATGTAAAGATTAGGTAATCATCTATATATATATATCTAATTTGAATATTAATTTATTAGCCTGATAAATTGTGAAATCATAAATAAAATAAGTGTGAGTAATTTCCAATAATTTTTTTCTTTGTTTTTTATCGATTTATTTGTAAAATAAAACTTGTCTTCATCTAACTAGGTTGCCCTTCGTTCCTTGCTTCTATTTTTTTTTTCTCCTTGGCTTAGGTCACCTTTATCCACTTACAATGTTTCATTTTTGTCAAACGTTTGTAACCACCAACAGAATGGCGTTTGCTCATCTACTTCATCCACATCCACTGGTCTGTGAAATGAAGTGGAAGTATCCGCCGCTTTGTAAATCTGAACATTTGTTGTTGTTCTGGACTTGGATTTGCCTGTTTTAATTGAGGAAATCTGCTTTATTGTTGCTTGATGAGGAGTCTGTGGTTCTGTGGACAAGGCGACGGAGAAGGAAGAGCATGTTCTGGTACTGGTACTGGTACTGGTACCACGCCATGGTCCATGTAGTTGTACCTGAAAGAGATGAAACGAACCATGAATAAGAGCATAAATATTAATTAGCTGAAGGAGCATTTTTCACAGATTTCAAGTGCAGTTTGAGGTCTCGTTTCTTTTTTATTTTGTCCTACTTGTTTTTTTTTTTTTTTTTTGCAATTAATTTGCAGACGGAAACGATTCCTAAGGTCGCAATTTCCTTTTACATTTTCAAGTTGGCACGGGGTAGAATACTTGAGAGGAGGGAGCAAAAGGTACAAGGAGGTACAAGAGAGGGTCGTAGTTTGGTCTGTCTGAGAGTCAGCAGGATACTTTTTTTTTTTTTACTTGATGATGATGATGCCCCTCCTGATGGGGCACTTCAGTGCGCACATGTGTCTATGTCTTTCTCCCTTTGCCTCTATCTTCGTCTCTGTGTCTTTTTAGTAGTTCTCTCCTTCTCTGTCACTGTCTGTCTGTCTGCCTGTCTGTGTGTCTACCGTCTCCTTGGCACATCCTTGCATGTCCTGCCCACTGCCACTGTATATACATATATATATATTTGTTGTTGTTTGTGTTTTGTGTGTTGGTTCGTTCGTTGATTTGTTTGTGTACAACATGATTATGATTAGCAAAAGCACTCTCAGCGTTATGATTTAATCAAGGACGTTTCAAGTATTTTTCATGTCCTTAATGAAAAATTATGCCCATACATGGGTAGATGCTTAGATGCTCTCAGTGCCGCACTTGATTTGCGTTTATTTCTACACTCCTATGCGCCTTCAAAGAAGGGTCTTCATATTCTTCTCCACAAAGAAAGTAATTTCATTTATATAACCCACCCCCACTTTAACCCACCTACACATACACATACACACTGAGAGAAAAGCTCAGCTATTGTGCATATACTATACATATATATACTAAAAATAGTTATTTACATATTTTACAATACTTTGTAAAACCAATAAAAATTAGTCAAGAAAAGTCGTCAGATTAACCCAATTGGTTCTTCATTCTCCTTTAAATGGATCAAATCCCCCAAGACTAGTTTAAGCCAATAGGACAAATATTTGAAGTGAATCAAATATAGTTTTGAAAACAAGGAAAAATCCAATGCTCTTTACTCTAAGTAACAAATATTTGTTCAGAATTTTTCATTTTCAAAATAGTTGTAAAAAGGAAAAAAAAAACGGAAACTTCATTGGATTGCAAACAGAACATTTGCGGCTAACTAGTAGTGATGGTCTCAATTTCGATAGATAAGAAAATCGAGCGTCGATAAATCGATAAGTGCTGCTTATTTAGATCAGGGCTGCAACTGTTTTTAGCTTTTGTTGGTTATAGAAAGTTCTCTTTCTATTCAACTTTGTTGGTTTAACAACACTTAACAATTGCTGACAAAATTTTGGGAATTTATCTTAAAGTAACACAAAAATGCCAAAAGAACGTAAGGAATACCCGGAGTTGAGTTTGAATGCAATAATCAAACAGAAAAAGCGATTGGCTGAACTTCAAGCTAATGAGGAATACAGGCATCACAGAACGTAAGTGTTCCTCCAGAAGGTAAATTAAATGGACATAGATAATATTTGTTTTAGGAGCCCTTATGGGAATACATCATCGTTTCCAAAAGGCTTTGATGCCCGTGAAATAATTATAGCGAAGCAACGATCACGTATTTTCGATGCACGTGAAATACTCAATGAGAAGAAACGGCAAGAAATGGCCCACCGAGACAAGCGTTATTCCCGCAATGATGAAGAATTCGAGTCAGAGCTGGGAGCTCCCCTACCAAAGAAATTTAAAAGTTCTTATGTGGACTATGATGACATGACACAAATGGAGGCGGGTAAGTGCCATCCATTAAGCTTAATGACACTCTCTTCACATTCAACAAAAATTTCTATAGATGAGCAACGGATGCGTATTTCCGATGCTATGAATTTGAAAAAATCTAAACAGCAACCTGTTACCAAACCACAGAGAAAAGAGCCAAATGAAGAATTTGATCATGATAATGGCCAAATGAAACTGGGTGTTACTGTTAGAAATCGTTTGCATTTTAATTATAAACAACCTTCGTTGGCAACATCTGGTTTTCGTCTATTGGTGAGTAACTTGGATCCCGATGTAACCTCAAAGGATATACGTGAACTTTTCGCCGATGTTGGGCCATTAAGTGATGCAAATATCATACGACCCGGCACTGCTGAGGTTATATACAATTCACTAGAGGACGCCGAAAAAGCTGTAGATACATATCATAATCGCCAGTTTGATAATAAACCAATGTATTGTGTTTTAGTAACCCAACGTACAACAAATCGTTGTGTTTTACAATCTGGGTAAGTTGAGAAATCTAACTGAAATCTTATTTAGCATTTAACTGATTCTCTCCTTTTTTTTTTTAATATAGTACAAATCCCTCATTTGCCTCAAATCATCCGGATACTGTTGATTTGGATGCTGTACATACGGCACTATTTGGCAGCCGTTACTAAAAAGAAACTTTTGTCTTATATGGAGATGGTTTTATAATTAAAAGCTTATTTATAACCTCAGGGAACTCCACTTATCTGAGTTTTTCTAGGTCTTTCAGTTCCTATTTTAAATGTATGGGATTTATATAGAGACAGAAAGATATCATTGAAGTAAACTATAGAAAGGAAAGAAGATTCAAATTGTTGTCAGAAAGAATCCCTATATAGTTTATCCTTAAAGGTACATCAAAAAGTATATATATATACATATATATATTCAAAAAGGAATTGAGAGTTGATAAATTTATCTAAATTAAAGATAAATATTATTGTAAAATGCTTATTCCACTGTGTTTAACGAGATATACATAAAGTAATTATATAATATATATTTTATATATATAATTACCATACAATTACCATATATATATATCGTTGGATATAACTGATCGTTGGATAAACATCTCTTTATCCCAATTATGTATGCCCTTTATAATATTTCAAATTTATTAAAGCTAAGAAACAAAAATCGCAATGTATTTGTATTTCTAGGTATAAAACACACATACACATACTCAAGTGTGTGTTTGTGTGTGTGTGTGTGTGTTTGTATTTGTGTGGTGTATGTGCACTTGTATTTACATAGATATTAGCCTTTGTTCTAGTTATGAGGATGCGCTCCGCTCGCTGGGATTTTATTTTAGCTAAGTGGATAATTTTTTTTTTTTTTTTTTTTTTTGTGTTTGCCTTGTCAACGAAGCAGTCGAAGCAGAAGAAGGAGGAACAAAAACTGAAACCTTGTAAACATCGTTACCTTCTGTCTTGCTCTCGCTTTCGCTGTGTGGCTTTGTCTCTCTCTCACTTTCTCCGTCATTGACAACCTCTCAGTGAAAGGCAGAAAGACGTCAGCATCCAACAGACATTATCCTTATTATTAACAACAACAACAACAAAAATAACAACATGAACATTGTCGTTGTTGTTGTTGTTGTTTTTTGTTTATGTTTACTTGAGTTTTTGATTAAAGTATTTCAACAATAAAAATAAAACCAAGCAACTCGACCTATCAGAGCAAAAGAGATAGCCATATGGATGGAATGGTGTGATGGGGAGAGGGTTGGCAGGGGGTTAGGTAGATTTAGAAACTGATAAGAGTTGGGAGGATTTGGATGGATGTCTTCGACAAGGCCAAGAAACAATGGCAACTACTTGGCAACTTAACCAACAACATTTTTTATTTTTTGGCAAAGGCAAAACCATCCCGACTTGAGCTCAAGCTCAAGCTTGAGCAAAAGATTTAACATTAAAATCGTTTTTTAACATTTTGTGAATTAAAAACAGAGAGTGAGAGAGAGAGAGAGAGAGAGAGGGGAATGTGACAAGAGGGGGTTAGGTCGCAAAAGGATGAGTATTAACTACACATGGTTATGCACTGCCAAGAGGATTGTCGAAAACAAATACACAATGAAAGCCAAGCTAAACTAACATAGAGAATGAGGCACAGCAAAGCTCACACTCACACACACACACTTACAGAGTGAGAGGTAGCGAAAAGAAAAAGAAAGGCAATGGCTGACCTCATAATTTGATTTAGAATATTGTAACAGTTGCTCCATCTAGAGTTGAATGCGTGACGTGACACGAAATAACCACGATCAACATTTTATATTTGTATGGCTTAAGCCTTAGGAAATTTTTTTCTATGTTATGAAATTTTTTTAAAGAATCAAATAGTTTAGAAATTAGAAACGAGTTTTTATCAATTATTTGAAAAGGTTATTCACATGAAGCTCTTTCCTTAAGATGATGTTCCAAAGGACCTCTAAAAGCTGCTTATAAAACTAAACTTTAGAAAAATCAAAATTCAATAACTCTGTTGAGTTTTTTAAGAAAAGTAAACGGAGATATGATAAAAACTTTAATTTTCAAAAAAATGGCGTCTATTTTGAACTGACTGAAATTCTAGCTCTAAATTTTAAAAAAAGGGAAATATTTATAACTTTTAAAAGTCTGCAAAGTGAGAAAAGAAGATTGATCATAGTCTTTGAAAAGTTTGAAAAAGTATTTACTTAAAGTCGTAATGCCCATTTAATTCAGTTAAATGTACAAATATTTTATAAGGATGCCTTTTAATTGCAGAGAAGATATGTTCTCAAAATATAAATTAAAAACTAGATTTTTGAAAAAAATATCCTTAGGACCCATTTACAAATTATCTCACACAAGATCTCAGTTTAGAATTATTAAAAAAATAATGCAATATATTAGGTATTTTAATAAATAAAACTAAAAGTAATCTGGAACTAAGTGGAACTTCGGGAATTTCTGCATTCTGAGTATCCCAAAGATCCGTTATCTTCGATTCAGTAAAGCAAAATGAATTTTATTCGTGAGTGCGTCGTATTAGTTGATGTTTAGTAGACTTTTCGTGTTCGTGTGTATAAGTTTGTTTTTTTATTTTCGTGTTTGTGACATTAGAATAGACAAGACACGTGCCCAGCTTTAGGTTTAAGTAACAATTGCGGTCACACTATCACGTATACGACATGTCTGACACTTTGCAGTGACTTTCTACTTAAAACAAAGCAAGCAAAAAAGATGAACATATTTATCAGAGATCTTTAATTATTGAATTTTAAATTGTTATATGTTAAAACTCCATAAATGTGATTTTTATATGATATAAATATGATGTCTATTTATAAAACGTAAAAAAAATTGTTTATTGAATGTTTATCATGTAATTCATGGTAATATCTTTAGATCTCTATATATGTAGCTTTATAAGTGGTCAATAGAAACATTTAATTTTTGTGTGGCTTTCACTGAGAGTTTCCTATCGATCAGATACACTCCATCATTCCACCTCTATATGATTCCATTTAAGGTCATATTGAGGCCTGCTCGACCGTTGAGTATAACAAAACCTTGGCCAAATTTGAATGGACTTAAATGGTAGAGTTGACTTTGTTTGTTAGCGTTGACTTTCATGTTAATTGACATGAAATTTGACATGAAGGGGAGTCCTTATATATATATATATATATAAATATATAGAATTTTGTTGAATGGGGGCCTAATGCACATAGTACATACACATACATATATGTATATAAGTTTTTAGGGTATCTCAGAGTATGTTGATATATTTCATCATATTGTATATTGTTTGGTAGTTTTAAATATATAATTATGCTGTGCAACATAGTTTGACGTTGCCATTGGGTTTTTTCTCGTTGCTTTTTGCATAAATGCTTTTATTTAACGACAACACAAAAGAGAGAGGCCAACATCGTAATAGAGGGACGAAGGTTGGAGAGGGGAGTGCTTTGGGGTGTAGAAAAAAACGAGCAGCAGCGCACATCAAGTTGCACGCAAACAACCTTCTCTGGCGACATACATAAACTAGATAGGTCGCAGGCCCACGAACAGATAGAGTGAGCAATGTAGTATAGTAGGAGAATAAAGAATGGGAAACAAGTTGGTTGGTTAGTAGGGGACGGTGTGGGGATTGTACTGGTTTTGAGGGCAGCTGGGGCTATGCCCTGTGCGTGTGTAAATGTCGAGATGGCTATACAAGCGCTCATCAAGCGCACGCACAAAGCAGAAACCAGCAAAGCAGCAAGAAACTCGCGTCGCCCCCGCGTTCGTCATTTAATTCCCACCAGCGGCGGCAGCTGCAGTTCAAATAGCAGCTTATACACCCCAAACTTGGGGCACTCCAACCTCCCCCCCCACACACACACACACTTCTTGCAATGCCCACCTACATACATAACTACCTAGCTAGGCTACCCACCTATACCGCCCTTTCTTTTACCTTATATTGCCAACATCCCCCTCTTTATCCTTTATACCTTACCTACCATCATCACGCTGTTGTTGAATAATTTATACGCTGTTTCACTTTGACTTTGCAGCTCGTTGCTCCCTCCCTACTCTACACACACACACACAGACATACACACGCACGCACTTAAACAAACACCCATATATACTTACATATATTTATGTATGTATATAAAAAAATATTATTTAAACAATTTATTTTTTTTTAAACAAATTTCTAGCATGTAAAGAAATCAAATTACATTGAAAATGTAATCAATTAGCTTAAATAATGATTTATTCAATCGTTTACTTATACTTATAACAAAATCAAATTATCTTCAATCAATTTGAAAATTTCAATTTTTATACCTTTGCAAAAAAGGTACATTCATTTTGGTCAGAAGTTAGCAACATCTGCGACTATATAAAGTATATATATTCTTAATCAGGACGACGAGCTGAGTTGATATAGCCTTGTCCGTCTGTCTGGATCAATGCAATCTCCTCTGTACCTTAAAGGTACAGAGTTAGGCTTATTCTTGCTGTAAGCATTGTATATCTTGGATACATCCCGATCGGATGACTATATCATATAGCTCCCATAGGAACGATCGGTCTTTAATATAGATTTCAAGCAATAATTTAGTTGTTTTAAAAGCGATTATCACAAAATTTGGTATTTGTCAGTTTTTTATACTTTCTAAAATATCTTCCATTTATCAAGATCGGTTAACTTTATCATATAGCTCCCATAGGAACGATCGGCCAGAAAAATAGTTTTAGATGAATAACTTGCTTATTTTAAGAGCGATTCTTACCAAATTTGGTATGTGTACGTATGGTATATATAGAAATATGTTTACTGAGTTTCAATAGAATCGGCCGACTATATGCTATAGCTCCGATTGGAACAATTAGACCAAAAAAATATTTTTCTTAGAAAGTTTGGAAAGGTATTCAAACTTCGGCATGTCCGAAGTCAGCCCATTGTTCTAGTATTTATATGTTTTTACTTTAGTTTACTTTTTGCCAGGAAAGAATGGAAATAAAGCTAAAGTGGTAAGTACAATGATTAAAAATAACTTTAAAAATGTTGCAATTATTAATAAAAGCTGAATATGGAATTCAAACTGCTAAGAATGAATCTTAAATTAGTTGAATCCCAATCAAAACTGAATATTAAGGTCAAGCTGCCAAGAGTTAGTCTTTAATCAATCATTGATGTGGCCCAAGTTGTATCAGCAAATGCATTTTATTATATATATATATAAATCTCATATCTGAAAGATCAGTTATAGTATAACTCGAAAGAAATTCCCTAACATATATATCGATATACCTGCTAACTTTTCAAAAGGATAAAACTGTTTGCTTTTATCTATTTTAAGTCATAATTCTATATGGTATATATAACTGATCACAAAAAGTCCAATATTATTTCAAAATTAAATTCTGAAATATATTTACGATCTATAATCCGTAATCTTATCAATAGATCATCATCTCTATCAAAATTGCCTAAAAGAAATATATTCCATATTCTCTGCATATTTTTTTAATATATATTTCAACATATAAATATGTAAATATTTTGTTTGATTTTTAAAATCTATATTTGTCTTCAATTTCCATATTTTTTGTTGTTTTTTATTTTTTTTTTTTGTACTGTTGCTTCTTCATCTCTTTTTTTTTTGGTTGTAAAGAATAATCCTACTGCAAAAATCGTGTTCCTTACAATGGAAGCTGTTGCTGGCTTTTTTTTTTTGTATTTTTTTTGTCACAAAGTGGCCACCAACAGAAAGTAAAGAAAGAAAAAAAAAAGCAAAAATGAAAGAAAAGGCGATGCAAGAAAAAAAAAACGTGGAGAAGAAAGCAAAAGTCTGTGTTAACAATTGAAAATATTGCGTATACGCAATGGAGGAACGCCAGTAAGTAGAAGAAGCAGACTTTGCTTTTTGTTTCGATTCGATTCAGTTTGGTTGAGTTTCCTTCGAGTTTTTCTTCTTTTTTTTTTTGTACGCTTCGCTTTTCTTTATTTTTTTTTTTTTTTTTTTTTTGGTTTTTTGTTGTATTTTGTGCACCCATGCGGAAAAGTGTTTTTCAATTTGCTGCCTTGTCTGGGTATATGGGTGTGTGTATTTTTATGTTATGGCTTGCGTTTTTCTTTGCTCTTGTTGTTGTTATTGTTGTTGCTGTTTCTTTTTTTTTTTTTTTTTACATAAGTTTTTTCGACGACGTTGACTTTCTATGTCTTCTGTTTCTGCTAGGGTCTCTCTCTCTCTCTCTCTCTCTGTCTTTCTCTGTCTCTCTGTAGGCAGTCACTCTGCTTCTCTGGGTCTCTCTCTCTATCTCTCTCTCGCTCTCTCTCTGTCTATCTTTCTTACTCTATTTCTAGGTTTGGCAATGGCAGCGGACTGTGGCCTCCATTAGATAAATTGTGCGCACTGTGCGCAAGAAAAGGAAGCCCCGATGAGGACGACGAAAAGCGCAAATAGAGAAAAATTTAATACATATTTATTTATTTTTTTCTATATGTATGTATGTCATCTATGTGTATGTATATATATATATATTTCTGAGTGTGTGTGTGTGTGTTTTCTGAGTGCAAACGAGGAGGTGAAGAGACATAAAATACACGCTGAAGGCAATTTCTAATACAGCTTGGTGAAACGTACTGAAAAATTTCAGTAACTAAACATTTAGCCGAATGAAGTCAATAAGAAACAAAATGTTTGTTGTATCTTATAATTAATAAAATTACAAAAACAAAAGAATCAATAATTGTTTGTTAGTTAAAGAGAAACCAAAAGCAAAAATATTTATATATCAAATATGAATTATAAACAATTTGTATATATGGTAGATATATCTATTTTAGATCAGTCTTATTTTTTTTTTTTTTTTTTTTTATATTTCTTGGCTTTTACTTTTCCTTTACTGCCCACTGTACAAAAAGATGAGAAATATATAAAAAAAAAGAAAAATTTTCATGTTCAAGGTAACAAATAAAAATGCCTTGGCAACCTTTCTGGCCTTCTTTCTCTCTTTCTGGCTTGGTTATTGCACAGAGCATAGGTTAAATAACATGAAAATATTTGAATATTGAGTTCTAGGAAAAACTGAGATATTTGTTGCAGTTCTAAACTTTGTGCAACATACTTTACAGGTAGAATTCATGGTAAAAACAACAAAACAAGGAAAGAAGAGTATAAACGAACATGAAAACAACAATAGCAAACAAAAAAAACCAGAGAAAAAACTAAAATCAGCAGCTTGGAAAATTCATTCATGAAATACATGTGGTGAGGTCCATTCTCCTTTCTCAACCTCCCTTTCTTTCTCTCTCTCACTCTCTCTCTCTCTTCCTCTCTCTTTTTGCGTGTGTTCGTGACTGATGATATCCTCTTTTTCTTTTATTTCTTTTATCGCCAGGCATTCTTTTGCAAAAACATTTCTTAGAATTTATTGACTTGAATCATTTCGCTTCAGGCTTACAATACAGTTTAGATCTTATTTCTTTTGGTCAAATTATTTACAATATTAATTTTCATAGAAATTTTCAAAATCAGAGTAACAAAAAAAAAACTGGTTTTGCTTAATAAAAGATCCTTTTGTTAAATTTTTTTTTTTTTGTATATTTTATTATTAAATTAAATGGAATTAAGATTTATGTGTATTTATATTGGGAGTAGCATGTATATATATATATATATATATATATCTGATATCTCAAAATTTAATTTTCAACGGAAATCCTTACTATATATATTTTGAATTCTTCTATTTTAATGACTAAATATTAAACGTCATTATATAAAAATATTTCTTCTTTCTGTCTAACAAAACTTTCAATTAAAAATACATTTAGTAACATTTTTTATTCTGTTTTAAAGTATTCCTAATAAAATTGGTTTTGTAAAGAATTAACATTATATTGACTTAGATACATGGATTCTTTGGATGCCTGGAACCTAAGATACTTTAGTAAAAGTATCCTAAAATATTAAATGTTCATAATAAAGGGCAATTTATGTTAGTTGGCATTTTTGTGGTTGTGCGTGTGTATGTGTGTGTATATGACTGTGTATTAAAGTCGGCTTTGAACGTTGCACTTTTCGTAGAAAATAGAAAATACCTAAAAGCTGCTCACCCACACACGCACAAACATACATACATATATATATAGATATTTACACACACGTGCACATCTCCTTTTCATCTCCTTTTTCCTGCTTCATGCCCTTTGTGCCGTGTGCAAAGCTCAAGTATTTGTTGTTGTTGATGTTGCTCTTATGCCTGCCTCTCTCTTTCACTCTGTGTCTCTCTTTCTCTCTATCTCTCCTTGTCTTTTACTGTTCCAGTGTCTGTCTCTGGGTCTCAGGCATTGTGCAGTAGGCAAAGAGGTCAGTCAAAAGGGGGGGCCAAGCAGCTGTCTACATACGAGTTGTTGGCAACGGCTTGCGGACTGCAAATTCTGGTATGTGTTTCTATGTGTGTGTTAGGGTGTGTGTGTGTGTGTGTGTGTATGTGGGTGCATTTTGTGATGTCGTAACTTTTGCTGCATTTGCAACGTTTTTTGAAATTTTAATAACGTTTCGAGTGCACCCAAGTCTGTTTGTTTCTCTCCCTCTATCTCACTCTCTCTCTCTCTCTCTTTTTCACTCTAATGGGTTATCTTACCAGGAACAGAGCAAGAGGCAAAAGATACACCTACATATATACATATGTATATATGTATATACAGTCATTGCGTGGGCTTAATCAAGCCCAAAGTCCCAAATGACAATATATTTTACATCTGTGTGTGTGTGTGTCTGTGTGTAAGAGTATGGATATGTATGTGGGTATCTATGTACATTTAGGCATCCCTTAGTTGCATTTATGAAAACGTATAAATTGCTGAAAACAAGTGCGGAAGCTGACTTGGATCCCAATAGCAAGAACACTAAATACAACAAGGGTCCAAGATTTTCACGAGTTGAATTACAAAAAGAAAAAAAAAGGTTATGTTCTTTGCATAAATTTCTAAATTTAAAGGAATCTTTTGTAATCCTTCTAACCACAAGGCAACTATTATTTGATTCTGTTTAAATAAACTTAATAGAATATGAACGAATAATTAAATACAACCAAAGTATAAAATATTCCCAAAAATTCTTATAAAACGAGTGCTCTCGATAAAATCTATAAACTTATAAACTTTTTGGGTGCAAAGAAAAACCCTATTATAGCATAATATATGTATTCCTGGTAGATATATAAATTTGCTCATAGATATACAATAAAAACTTCTAAACATCTCTTTTAAGGGGCTTATTTCCCAATGATCATTAGTTATTTTGCAATTCAATTCTTCTCTGATCAGTGAACAAAAACTAAGGCTAACGTCGCAGTTCATTTAAGACAGTTTTCACTGTAGTTATGCTGGAGTATGCTCTTCTCAAATCTTCTTCACGTTCTTTTCTCTTGCCAAGGTTTCAACGGTTTGTAACTCACTTAAAATTATATATATATATATATAAATATAAATCATATGTATAAACTAATTAAATTACTATTTAATAGATTCATAGATTTTTATATTTTTCCTTTGATTTTTCTTTTATTTTACAATAAATGTCATAAATTTGATCATTTACTTATTCAGCTTAAATTTAAAAAAAAAATATTGCCTACTTTTTTTGGGCACTTGTCAATTTCTGTTACAATTTAAATTTTGTTGGAATATTTGACAAAACCAGGGGGGGGGAAGAAGAATTTTTCACTTTCAACAATTGAGGCAGAGACCAAGGCTAAGCATGAGCACGAGCACGAGCTAGAGTGATACAGTGACTTCCATTCACCTATATATTTCCTTTTTGAATTTTTTTTTTCTTTTGTGTGGCTGCAGCCGCCTGCACTTTGTATTTGTGCAGTTGACCTTGCCTAAAACAGCCTTGAACTGCTGCAAACAGAAAGCGAAATAGCCAGAAAAGAAAAACAAAGAGAGAGAGAGAGAGAGCGAGAGAGAGAGAGAGAAAGGTTGAGGTGTTAACAAGAAGAGAGAGAGAGAGAGAGAGAAGGAGAAAAGCATTTGAGAGGTGCATGAAAAGTAAAAGAACAAGAGAGTGAAAGAGAGCTAAAATACCATAGAGAACAAGGTGTGGACCAAGTTTGCATTTTTGATTTGCATCTTGGTCAAGTTAAAATGTCCTTGCAAAAAGGGTATATACATTTTGACAGAAAGTGAAAGCATCCCAGACTATATTAAGTATATGTTAATTATATAGACATATCCCTCTGTTACGATCAACACAAACTGCTCCAAGCATTTGAATACTTAATAGTTAATACATTGTATAAATTATAAATCGCAAATCGAGTTTAAGATTAATAACTTTATTTTTCAGTATTCTACTTTCGCTGCTGTACTTTACTTTCGGCTTTAGATACTAAGAAAATGTTCATGTAAACAACTTTTCATGCTTCTTAAATTAATAATATTCGTTTTTATTAATTTTTAATGCTACTAAAATCTTAGCAGATAGCATGCTATGAGAGCTTCTCAAGGGCATTCATACTTCGACATGGCCAATGTTAAAATGACCTTCAATTTTTTTTGTTCTTACTTTTCAAGTTTTTCATCTTTATTAATTCAAAATTGTACTTTTTGCGTACAGGAAAGCTGGCTGTAGACAATGTTAACTCTTAAGTAAGGCACTCTGCGTTGCCACCCTTTTTGCTTCTTGCTCTTGCCATTTCAATTCAGGAAACAGGTCACACTATACATGTATGGATGATCTATAGTTTAAGAGATCAAGATCAAGGAAATGCAATTGAAGATTGTAACAAACGTTTTGCTATAAAGAAGTTCTTATGTAGTTTATTAATAGATGTATATAATAAAAATAATTCAAAAATAATCAACAAGACGAAATAAAAAGCTTTTAATCGAAACGTACACATGTGGGAGAAGCAACAAAAATGATATCAAAGGAATTCAATTTCACATGAAAAGTCAATTAAATGGACGTCAATAAAACCAGCGCAAGCAACTGCAACGCTGATTAGCCTTCTATATATATATACATACATATATATATACATGCATTTCTATTTATGAGTGTGAGTGTGTGTGTGTATGGGTATGCGTACGAGTACACATTGAAAGCCATTTTAAACATTGCTGCCTGCATTAACTGTTTATTTGTTACTGTCAACACAAAACTGTAAAAAAAACACACTAACACAAACACATGAGGTGCGTTGTATGTGGATGCACATGTTCGGCTTACCTATTCCACACACTATACACCTACACTAACGAGGGTAGGCTGTCAAGTTAGTTAGAGAAACTAACAAGGTTACTAGTTGCAGACGAACATACATCACGGATATACCAGTCATGAGGCTCAAAATGGTCATGGACGAAGGATTAAAGGAATATGGCAAAGCGGTTTATTACAGTCTTATTTGCATTATAATGAAACTGAGAATAATTTTTGGAATATTCTTTTCACGAATCTTAGCTGGTCACCAATTAAGATCATTTATTATCATTTATTTATTTACCAACACTGGCGTTAATATAACAGCAGCTTAACTTAACAGAGAAACTTAACAGAGAATCGACAAACAGGAGAATAATAATTAAGAATTATTCTAAATGGATTAAATCCATAGATTTGTATAATAATAAGTAGGAACCAAAGAGATAAGCTCCTTATATTTGACTACTGTGCGATCCGCCCTCGTTTTTGTACTCCCACGCAATGGCATTGTCATGTTCGATTGACATTTTTTGTATATATGTGTGTGTATGTGTGTGCATTAGTGTATGCGTGTGCGTTTTCCCACATTTCAATTGCAATCAATAATAACACTCTATGTGGAAAGAGGTGTAGTGCAAGAGTATTTCATATTGCCTCCATAATATGCAGCATCATCATCATCATCATCATCATTGTACTATCGTGTGCAGCATCCTGACAGCAGCAAATTGAGCAAATAGTTACCCGCTTTTCCAGTAAATTGAAAAAGGTTTTTTAATTAAGTTATGAAAATCTCGTCAAGTGCTTTCTGTTTCTCTTTTCTTTTTTATTTTTTTTCCAATGCAGAAACAAAGCGTGCTGTGGCATTTCTATTTTATGATTGCTTCTTGGAAGCACGGTAATTAGACTTGCTGTAATTACAATACGGAAAGGGAAACCTAACGAATTTTAAGTTGCAAAAGGGAAATTTTTCTATTTCTATTTCTTTTTTTTTTTTTTTTAATTTATAGCATTTCAAAATGTGGCATCGTTGCACAAATGAACCAAATGAAATCGACATTTATCGATTCTTGAATGTTTTTGTTTTATTTCTAGTGAATTAAAGCGTGGAATTTTTTTTTTTTTTTTCTTCAATTTTAAATGTTTTCATTAAAACAAATTGCGCAAATGGTGAATGTTTTGTCATAGGTTTGAAAGTCTAAATAGTTTAAAAAATCATTTAGAAAATGTTGAAAAATTCATCAAAAGTAAGGAGAATATAAATTTATTTCTTTTAATTTAAATATTTATAAGAGCAAATATAATTTTTTGTTTAAATTAAAATGTATAAAAATTCAGGAAATTAACAAAAGAAGAAATAAGAAATAGAAATATGATTTTTTTTTAATTTTTTTTATGATTTCTTTTTTTAATTTTAATAATTTAATTTTTGTGAAAAGTAATAAATTAGAATAATTTTTTTTTTTTTTGCTAAAATTAAAATATTTAAAAATCTGTAAAAAGTAACATTTGTTGGAAAAAACTAATTTATTAATTTATTATTTAAACTTCTAATAAAGTAAGAGATCAAAGATAATAATTAAATTTTATTTTAGAGAATTTTACCAATAGAAATTTGGCTTTTTTTTTTTGCTTATTTTTTGCATATTTTATTAAATAAATTGTAAGTATATATAGTTGCTAATGAAATGACTGGATTATGTCAGAATATTCAACTTAATAAACTCTTTCATTTTATTCTTTTAGGGTAAACAAAATAAATTTTTAATAAATGTTACATATTATTGCCAAATTGCATTTTTGCCAGTGCCAGCAAATTAATTATCAAAATTCCTTTTAATTTGGTAAAGTGTATATCTATATACATATATATATATATATTTGTGTATGTATATCAACATATATATGGAAAACAAGAGAAATAAAGTTAAAGTAAATATTTACTGCTGTTGCTTCAGTATATATACACACATATATATATATATATACATATATACATAAAAGAAATGGGTCAACTCTGTTCACCTGCATATTCATTAAATTGTCGGTCAACGGACTCGATAAATACAAAAAGTGTTTGAAAGCAACAGAGAAGATATATATATATATTTTATAGGTATACATGACATTAATTGACTGGCATGGACATGACAGGAGAGGCAAACACAAACGAATACAGAGGCCAATACCATGGCCAAGATGTTTCGCGAGTTCAATAAAATCGAGCCAATGGCAAAGTTGTGAAAAGCGAAATAAAATGCCTTTTTTTTCTCGATAGAAATGCAACAAACAGACAAAAACGACCCCCTCATTTTCTTCATTTCCCCCCCGCCGCATTTTACCCATCAAGCAACCTCTTTGCCATAGTGGTACGTGAATACTGTCTTTTTCAGTGAGAATTAATGATGGTTTAACAATCGCTTTGTAGTTGTTTTGTATTGTTTTAAATATTGGATAAGAATGAATAGTAAGTGAATATATTTGCAAATGGGATAGCATTCATTCAACGGTTCTCTTTAAGTTCCAATTGAACAATCAACCATTTTAATCAATAACTTATCTCTGAGAATACGAATGACTTACAATACAATTTAAAGTTGCTATATATATGTTTTGATATATATATTATATTTATCAGATATTCAGAAATTGATAAAAGACATTCATAAATATTAATTTCAAGTTCGATTTTTAAAGCTAATTTCACAATTTTTAATAAAAAATAAATTTTTAAAAGTTTGAAATAAGTTAAAATTTAAAAAAAAAAACATTTATTGTTTTTAATAATTAATATTTAAAATATTAACCTAGTTTTTTTTAAATGATCTCATATTTCATATTTTATTTAAAATTTCCATGTAAATGTATTGGTGACTTCGGCTGACTTTTGGCTGACCTTTGGCTAACCTATGCTTGAATTGGTCATCATCTGGCCCAGTTGTTCGGCAATTTGCATTTTCACATCCGACTGTTTGGAGGTCAATCATCAATCGATTGTCTCTTTGGCCTGAAAGCATTCAATTGCATTGCAAATGATTGCAGATGACAATTGAAAGGACCTCCGTTTGACTTGTGATCCTCATACGATAGATGTGCATTAACATTGGACCATAATTGAATTAGTCAATCAATCATTTGTTTGTCCAAGTTTATATATATTTATATATAGATATGTTATTATTTTAACAGAGAATCTAGTTTACCAAATAAGACGTTTGTGTAGTAAGTTTTTGTAATATACAGAAAAAACTCGACCCGTATCCAACTACATGCGATGAATTATAATTGCGTCTCAAAGATCATTTTTATATAGTTTTCAACGATTAAAGTCTTCAAACGGCACAAAAAATTGTTTTTAAAACTCAAAAAGATAGCCAACTAAAGAACTAAAGAAGGAGGACCCAGGTGAGAACCCTGAGATTATGCCGCAGATGATGTGCCCAGGGTACCTCGGTAACTGCATGAAGCGTCTCAGGAATGAGCTCAATAAGCCTTTGCACCGTGTTTTTTGTGTTGCTATTGGAACAGTGCCTGCTAAAACGTGAATTAAATGAGGTTCCACTACAATTATTGGATGATTCTTTAACTTAGAAAGATGACCTAGTTGAATTTTGCATAAATTTAAACAAATTAGGCTTGAGCACCGGGCTAAGCGTCTAATTAGTTTGGTGGTCTTCAGGAATAAGTCTACAACATTTAAGTGGATTAAAGAACTTCAAGATGGAATCAATGAGATGTACGAGAATATAGATTAGGATTAGATTGACCCAAACAACAAGGCAGAATTGGAGAGACGCGATTTGAACTCTAATCAGCGTATATTTGATATATGTATGCACTTTGTCATGAATTGCGATAAGTTTCAAATTATCAAACAGACAATGAAAAAACTACTTTTGGAGATTTTCGACTGGTGGAACTTTCGACTTTTCTAAACTTGAAATGTGAAGTGGAATATAATATAAAGTTAGTTTATTCTAAAGGATATCTAATTGCATTGTTGATCAGCCTTATTAGATGGGTAAGATTGTAAAACTTAGAGAGATACATTTAGTTTTATAATTTGTTCTACTGTTGGAATAAACGATTCATAATCGATATTTCTAACAAAACAGAAGAGGAATGATCTTTTGTAAGTTTTTAAAAATATTGTAAAAGAAATGAATTTTCATTTCATAGTCTACTTTTAGGCAATAATTTTTAAATATATAATTTCTGTGCTCAATGATAAAAACTTGTATATAAGATGAATATATCTTACCAATTTTGGATTTGTGAATGTTGGTTATTCCTGCTGTTGTTGTTGTTTTGGTGCTGTTACTGCTCCTGCTACTGCTGTTGTTGGTGGTGGCGGTGGTTGTGGTCGTGGTGGTGTTTGATATTTGGTGGTGGAATGCTTTAGCTCTCATGTACACGTTATATACACATACGTATACGGACACACACACACACACGTACATGCACACACACACACACACACACACACGCACACACACACTCAGAAAGAGAGAGACAGAGGGGAACGACGGGTATGTCACGGGATGTCACCAATTGATGCTGCTTGATATTCTTCTCAGTTTAATAGTGATGAAATTTCTTAGTGTTTGTGTGCGTCTGCATGTGTGTGTGTGTGTTGTATGTGTGCTTGTGTGTGCGTGTGTGTGTATGTGTGTGTGTGGGTGGGTTGTTGTGTAAGTCTGACTGTGTAGTTGTTTTCCCTTTTCTTTTTGTTTTTTTTTTTGTAAACAGTTGAAAGAGGTAAAAGGTATTTGTATTGTTGCTTCCTTCTTGTTGCCTTTGTGCTTTTTTTGTTCTTGTTGTTGTTGTTGTTTTTGTTATTTGAAATTCGCTCAACTTTAATTAATTTGTTAGCTTTTAATTTGGCGACAACTTCAGTTTCAGTATCGCGCTTTAGCTTTCGCTCTTCTCTTCCTTTTCCTCTCGTCCTCTGCTGCCTTTTACTCTCTTTCGCCCGCTCTTGATTTGAAATATGACTTTTGTTGTTGGGCCGGAAGTTGGTTTCAAACTGTTGGCAAATGAGCTTCCGCCTTGCCAAGGAGGTTTCCTGCCACCTCGCCAGCGCCTCCTTCTTATGCTGCCACCGTTTTGCTGCTGTTGCTGTTGCTGCTGCTTCTCCACCTCCTTGCTCCTCTGCCCGGCTTTGGCTCTTGCTCTTGCTTTGGCTCTGGCTCTGGCTCTGGCTGTTGCTTTTGGTTGACTCTTTGGCACACACACACATACACACACACGTATACAGATATACCCTTACACCCGCGCACAGTTGGCACAAAGTTTATTAATTTGCTGCGCCTTTTTGTTTTTGTTGTTTTTATTTCGCATAAATGCCAACGCGCCGTTATTTTCTTTCCTTTCTATCCTTCTTTCTCGTTTTGCTCTCGTCTCTTTCTCTTTCTATTTCTCTTTTTATATATATATATATATATATATATATTATTTTCTGTGTTGGTATTTGTGTGTGCTTAGCTGCTCCTCCTCTTCTTTTCCTTTATTATTTTTTTTGTTTTGTCGTCTACTTTTTCTCTTTTTTTTTTTTTTTTTTTTTTTGCAATTAAACTTTTATTGTAGTTCCTGCAAGCAAAATAGATAGAGATAAAGAAGAAGAAAACAATATTTTATCTAGAATGTTGAATAACAATATTAAAATATAGAAATAAATTTCAATAAAGTTAAGTTTCTATACCCTCCCTCTCTAGATTGATTAACTACTTTTATGGTCACATCGGATTCAATGCAAAATTTACAATAATATAATAAAATTAATAGAAAAAATAATATTAAGCTACGAATTGCGTAAAAGACTGATCTCTACATAAACCACCAAGCTAACTTGTTGCCCGTCCGCTAAGTTACTCGCTTGTTATATAGCAGCTTCATTTTTTTTTATATCTTATAGTTATCCGATCAGACTTATTTTTGAACCTGTACAACCTAAACACCTAAGAAACTTAGCCAACAAGTTTCAATCACATAACTTAACATTTAAGATCTAAAAAATGCAAAGAAACAGACAGATGTTCATCTGTCTTAACTTTTGTTGTTAAACAAAAGTATATACATATATATTACGGATTTGGAAATGTATATTTGTATAAGTGGCAAACATCTCATCAATTCTTTTCTACCCCCTGTAAGGGTATTAAAAGTGTTTTTCTATTGTTTGGTAAATTTCAATCAATTTATTAAAGTGCATTTTATTTTTTATAGTTTTATGTCCTTCATTTTGTAATAGATTTTTCTTTAGAGATTTACTTATGTATGTATGTATATGTATATACATATTCTTACTATGAAATTCCATATTGTATTCCAATTGGTAAATGTAATAACAACAAACCAAAACAACAACAATACTACAATGCACACATTGTTATCATGTCCGATATAACAACATGGTTCGATTTCATTCAACCATTCAAATTTATCACACAATTAGGCCAAACAGAAATGTCGAAGGCGTAACTGTACTAATTTGCTTGACCAAGCAACACATTTTTACTACTCATCTACATGCACATAGGCACACACGTACACACACACACACACACACAAACACATTTTGAGTGTCTATATGTTTGTGGGTAGTGCAACTATCTGCCATAAACAATGGCAGATAATGAATGGTTCGTCGTCCTCCATTTGCCTGTCTACTTCATTCAACCATATATTCATTCATTCACACTCGCACACATATGCCACACACACACACGCACACCACACACATACACCTTGTCAGCAGATCGAATTTCCTTCATTTGGGTTTTCGGTTTTGAGTTTCAAGCTAACTAGACAGATGACATTCGGCTAAACAAAATCCACTAACAATGAATTTGGGTCATCGATGTTAAATTTCAAATCAGAATTCCAATTCTCTGACAATGCCAAATTAATTGCATGCCCAAATGTCAGATAATGCCTCATTATCAACGTTAACTTGATATGACCTGGTTATACAATTGACTCGAACGATGTAGCATGAAACAACAACAACACCAACAACAAATGTGGGTACTGAAATATATAATATTATCTACTGCTACTGCTTAGTAAATTTAATTTTTAAGTATTTAATATTTAGATTTAATAATCATAAGCTGAAAAACAACTAAATTATCAAATATGTCATTGAGTTTGTGGTAGAAAAATGTGTTAAACATTTTTCATTCATTTTTAAGTTAAACATTTTTAATTCATTTAAAAGAGACAAATTATTTTAAAATATTTTTTTAATTTTTTTAAATATGTTTTTTCAAAGTATATTATTTGAAGAAAATAGTGTAAAAATTTCAAGAATATATAATGAAAACTGACAAAGATATAGGATTTTTAGTTGAGTTCCCTCAAAAGGTTTAAGAAACCTTAAAAACTATTTTTTCAGAACTTGGTAAATAATAAAATATTAAAATTATAATTAAAAGTCATAGGAAACTGTCATTTGTGATTTTTTTTTTTTTTTTTTTTTAATTTGAATATTATTTCTAAATTTAATTTTTTTGTTTTTAGTATTGATTTTGATAATATTTTGCGTCAAAGAAATGTTTAAAAAATTATAAAGGAAAGGTCTAAAAATCTTCCTAAATTTATAAACTAATCGAATTTGTTTAAAATTTTTAAATAATAAGGATTTTATTGTTTAATATATACTACATTTTTTTTTTTTAATCAACTATTTTAGCTATTTAACAATATTTCAACTAATTGGGGTATTAAATTGGCTCCCCAGGCAATTTTCCCCCTCGGGAAGAGTATCAAATTGACTTCAATATGTCTTACTAGAATGCATTATTTGAGGTAGTTATAGATGCTATTACTTGTTGATTACTACTTATAGTTATAGATACTATTCTGATATTAAGAAGTTCTCGTAATTAACACAAAAATAACTTTTTTGGAGGTATACCTAAAAAAAGTTCCTTCATTATATATTTAAATATAAATTACATACAATATTTAAGTAGTTAAGTTAAGTAAAATTTGGAATTAATACTACTTAACCTCACTTTCCTCACTTAAGTTGACTTCCAGCAAGTCGTTTATTTATAATTATTTCAAAATATTATGCATTTTATATATTTTAAATTAAATATAATAAATATATTTTAATTTAAATTAAATTTAAATTAAATATAGATTAGTTATCAAATTAATAACTTTTCGATTTTATCTTTGCTAATATAGAAAAATGATCATTTAATAAATTATAAGTTTCTCTTGTTTAGGAATTCTTTAATTTTTCAATTTATGATTACTATATACTGATTACTATATATATATATATATATATATATATATGTACTTTCGTATATAATATGTCTGCAATTGAAGTGTTCAATGGGATATGAGAGTACTTTCGCAACATGAAAACTCAAGAAAAGCAATAAATAAAGTTGAACATTTTCTTGTGTTGCGCTGCCATTTGGAAATTGAAGAAATCGTCTGGTCCGGCCGCCTTTTTAATTTTCTTTTATTCGTTTTTCTCTGTTTGCTTTTTGCTTACTTTTCTTTTGCCTTCCATTTCTTTTTCTTTTCTTTTTCTTTATACTTTTTGCTTGTGTTATTTTCTGTGTTGGCCGTTATATAAATAAATAAAATATTGGGCAACTTTTGCTATTTGGAATACCCCCACACACACACACACACACACCCAAACAATCCCGTTTCCCTCTTGCTTAACTCGCCCACCACCCGCCCATAGCTGCAACAGCAGCTCTTTACCCCCCTGCCCCTGCCTTGTTTAGCCTTGCCCATTTGGTGTGGCTATTTGTTTTGCGTGTTTTCTACGATTTCGCTTGTCGAAAATTATTAAGTTCCGCAAAAATAAATAATTCGAAATTGCGCGAGGCAGAAATGAAAGAAACTGTGTGGAAATGGGCAAATGAGAAAATAAGAGAAAACAAGAAGCAAAAACTGAGTACAAATAAATAAATCAAGCGGGTCCCGGTCTCGGGTCAGACACGAGCGTTAATTTATACCTTCCCTAATACACTCTCCACTCCACTCTCCTTCAATCTTAACCTTTTGCTATGGAGTGGTCTCAAGTGAAGAGTATGCGGGGGCGGATGAAGTGCAGGACGGGTATATCATCTTAATATCAAAGATTTGCAATTTACCAGTTTTATTTTACTTTATTTTATTTATTTTTTTTTGTTTTTTCTTTCTTACTTTTCCATCATTGCCTTCTCCTTTGGCTTTGCCTTCTCTTTTGTTTCACGTTGTTTTTTTTTTGCTTGTTTCGTCTGTTTTTTTTTTTTATTTTTCTTTTTGGCCTGCTCATTAAGAATGCGCCCCGTGTGAGTTGCCATTCCGCGTGCCTTTTGATCTCTGTGCCTGCTTGATTTCTGCCTGCTCAATGATTCATTTGTTAATGGGCAAGCCAATCTTCATTTCTACACCCTCGACACAACCCAACATCCCTACCACGTCTCCATGAGGCATATCATCATCATCATCATCCCTTGTCCATTGCCCCAAAGTCAAACTGAACAAAATTTTCAATTTTCAGTTACAGCAAACAAAAAACAAAATAAAAAACATACACAAAAAAAAAAAAAAAAAAGAAAAAGGAAGAAAAGGCTGCAACTTTGAGTTTCTTATCTCTGTCTTTCACTTGCCCTCCATATCTTTCCATCTCTCTCTCTCTCTCTCACTCTCTCTTAGTTGTCTTCCTCAAGGCCATGACATTTGAACTTGAAAATGCAAACGGGTAAGTAATAATATTATTTATTTAAATTATATATATGTTGCATAAAAAGGTAAAAAATTCTTTGACCCTTTTACCAAAATTAAAAAGTTCCACATATAGAGATAATACCAGATAACATGATAATCCAATGAGAACTATTTGCTACAGTTAATAAATATATATTATCCAAGGTAAGAAATTTTCTATTCGATCAACACAGTTCCTTCTACATTAACATCAATTGCCATGCCAATCTACCCATATCTCTTTGTTCCTTCGCGGTTTTTAGGCTTTGATTTTTAAACTATATAAATAATACTTAAAAGATAAGCTTTTCAAATATATACGTATAGCAAGTTTAAGAATTATTCGCATCGGACTACTAAAATATAGAAATAATATTGTTTTATATACTTTTGGCATATATGTAAATGATATTGGTCTACCTATGCACATACATTAAGTTTGAATCAGATTTTTGTATGTATGTTTATATATACCTATATAAATATGTTTTAAAAAGTTTTTAAAATTTAACTAAAGTTCCACAAAAAAATTGATTAGTTTACTGACATCATAGATCGTCGAAGCCAAATGCAGTGAAAAAGTTTCAACCATTAAGTTCATAAAACCATTGTCCAAGGTATTTTGTAAGTTAACTTAAGAATAGAAAAACTATAGATCGACAAAGTCAATATGTTTTTCAAGTACAATATCAAACAGGATATCGTGTGTACTATCATGACTTTAAGGAATTGAAAAATGTAACTTTGATTGCATATGAAAGTGTGTTATTTGAAATGTAGAACGCAATACGCATCAAAGCTAATCATTAATACTAAATGTTTTTCGATGGTGATGGAGGGAGTGGGCGTGGCTGGAATTTAAAGCAATGTAAACATCACCAATTTTAGTGGATGTGGCATTTATATAAATTTCAAGGTCTGGGTGACGGCCAGAAAATGCAAACGGTATAAGGAGAAAATATTGATTAAGTGCATGTTGGTATTTACGTATTTGAAATACATATAAATATATATATATGTATATATATATAGGCATGTAATTTTATATATATATATATAGGTATGTAAATATATCGCTTAAAGTAAGTAGATTGCATTCAGGCATTTCTCATTATTAAAATATTTGATCTTACTAATGCAGTGGTTGATGCTTTTGTTATCCCAGAGCTAAAATGCCTTCCCCATCAAACTCCTTCATCTCTAGGGCCACCTACAAGTTTTGAGTTAGATTTCTCTTTGCCAGCTCTTCAAGTATTCTCTCTTTCTCAATGTCTCTTCTCTCTCTCTCTCTCTTTCTCTCTCTCCTGTCATATTATCTTACTCTGTCTCTTTCTTGTTGGATTTGTCTAAAAATATCCCAGGCCTGGCGCCTCAAAAGTTTAAATATGCAGCTCTAAAAAGCTGCATAAGCTGCCCCAACTTGCAGCCACCGCCCCAGGCTAAATCTTTTCGCCACCACCAACCCTCCGGCCACCCCTTCTCACCCCATCAGATTTTCATTCCCTTTTTTGCATTGGCATAGTTGCGTAGGTGTGTGTGTGTGTAAGACGAAGATTGCGAATGGCGGCAGCAATGCTTGGTGGCCATGGTCATGGCCATATTCTCGTACTGGGAAAACGAAAACGAATGTAAAGAAAGAAAAAAAAAAAAAAAAAAAAAAAAAAGAAAAGCAGAAATATCGAATAGCAAACGGTCCGTGGCAAAGGCGGAGCATTTTGACATTTAGATTGGCACGCAAATCGAAGTCAGGAACAAAGTGGAACAATCTGGCTTCCTCTGTTAAAGTAGCTAAACGTTCTTTGGGCAACAATTTTCTATTAACGAAACTAAACTTAAGTACCCTTTCCTTGCCACTCTCTACCAATTGGTTTGGCCAACGACACACTTGAATTTTAATATAGTTAGCCAACTTGAGATACCTTTTTGTTCTTTTTCGCATTTTACGAATATTAATTTAAATGGCCAAAATTTAGAGAATGGGCCAATTCAAATGGAATGGATAATAAATGATCTGATTTATATCTTGTGTGGAATTGAGAATAAAAGAAAATATATTTATCAATTAACAATTTCCAATTGCTATATCTATTTTATAAGTTCTTATCTCTTTGGATTTTGCTATTCCATTTTAAGAGAACATAATATTAGTTAAGAATCTTTCATTCTCGAATTCTTATTTTAAATGTATAAATTATTATATTTAGAATATTGAATTTTATAATTAAACTAAACGATTTCAATTCAATTTTTTGTTATATACAAATCTTAGGAGAACTTAGAACTTAGAAAACAATATTTATAAAATAGATTTTTTTCCATGATATTATCATCAGATCTTAAAAAAATTAAGTACAGCTATTGAAAAGTAAGCTAAATTCTAAATTAACAAATTTCCTGAGAATTCTATAAAGAAAAACAAAGTTATTGATTGGAAATAGAGGTCTCCAATGAATATAAACTAAAGTTTTTTCAACTAAATAAAATGAAATAAATATAGTACAAAGCGAAATACAATAATTATTTAAATACAAACGTTTAACTTAGTAATAGTTGTTAACTTAAATATTCATATTAAAAATAATTGATTTAAAGAAATCAAATCAAAAAGTAATTGATAGCCAAAGCAAACTTTATCGATATACAACATAATATTTAAATAGTCTCAGTAATTTGTAGAAATCGTTTTGTTTACTGTAGAAATTTTGGGGGCAATGAAAATTGAATTTCGAATAAAAAATTACTCTCCATTCTCTATTTTATTCAAATTTGTTTCTTTTTGTATTCTTAAGAATCTTATATGATTGAATACTTCTAAAGTGAAATTATTATTTGAATATTTTTCAAACGTATTAGATTCATTCTAAGCCTTAATGCCTCATTTAACAGTTTGTGTATATTCTTTGACTTTGAATTTGATATTATATATCTTAGCTATATATATATATATATATTTATTTTATTAATATGATTTCAGGAAAAACTCTTCTTTTATTTTATAATTTTTGTTTCAGTGTAAATGGCAAACGGTTGGTAGTAAAACAATCTATCTTGCCATCTGAAATCGTTTAGCGTTCGACCAAAATTATGATTATTGGCAACTTTGAATCATAAATTTTAGCCAAATGTTGTCTTGTTCGATATCCAAATGATTTGTTCCCATGGGTTTTTTTGTTTGGCTTTTTTGTTGTTGTTGTTGTTATTTTACTTATTTTTTTTTTTTTTGTTTTTTGGCAGTTTGTTTTTACCAATTCGGAATTCGTGAGCACAAATCCGTTTTTGTTGATAAGCACCCACCCATTGCGTTTACCTCTTACTTTACTCTCGCCATTCCCTCTAGCATCTATAAGATTCATATACCATTGTGCTACCTCACCGCACACCCGCCAACCCCCTCCATGTATCCCGCTTTTGTTAATCCATCTCTTGTTGCAATCGACGCGTCGACATTTTGCCTTTGCCTGTTATTGTTTATCTTTGTATCTTTTGTATACATACGAAACGTTTTTATTCGACTTTTCATGAATGTGCGAGATACTATGTATGAGTGTGCGTCTGTATGTGTGTGTGTGTGTGTGTGTATATACATATATGAATAAGATATAGGCAACTAGGAGCTGGAATGGGGAAAAGCAATGGGAGCGGTAACAGGCGGCACACATGCCCATGCTCTGGTCGAACCGACGCACACATGTTTGGTTAAGGTGGACGGACGGCTGGACAAGTTCTTTGTCTGCAATTTTATTCTATTTGTATACCCTTTCCATAAAGAGTTTATGCACATATTTTAGAAATGAAAAATGCAAGTGTAAAGCTTGCAATGCCCAAAAAAAAAAAGATTAAAAGTTGATCATAACAAACCCGATCGACAATTTATATACAATTTATCCAACACTTATGTAACTTTATTTTGAATTCTCTCTCTCTGTCCTGTTGAAGGGTATACAAATTTCAACATGTTCGAAATAATTTCTTTACTGGGAAAATGTGCGGCGAGTTTGTTCAAGTTTTTGCGCAATTTGTTTGCAGCACATGATCACGACGTATGATCGACACATGCCACTGCACTCTCATACCCCCACCCACACCCTGTCCCACATCTCTATAGATTATGGAAGTTTTAAAAAGTATTTCAAACGAAATTCGCTTGTAAGTAAAAACAAAGAATGCAACCAACATTCCGATTGCTATATATATATGTATATATGTACATATATATAATTTGATTCTGTTTGCTTATTAAGCGTGATGAATTTCAATTCATTCATTCATTCATTCATTACTGCTTGAGTTGCAAAGTCATTTAAAAGAAAATAAGAAATATTTTTTTCAAAAATTATAAACTGACTAATGCTGGGCACAAAGGAATGGGATTTTATTCTAAATATACTTCAAAATGGAACTAAACCAAAGAAAAGCAGCCATAAACTAAATATTTTAAATAGTGTTTTATATTTAATTTAAATATTTTAAAAAACTCTATTTAAAGCATAGACAATAATCAGCTAATTAGTTATTGATAATGATTACTGAAATTTTCAAAACTCCTTTTAAAAATACTGTTTAAACATAAGAAATAAATAACCATTAGCCGAACTTTTCCATTGATTCTTGTTTATATAGAATATATAATTAATATTAAATATAAATATTTCAAAAACTTTACTTATAGAATATATTATTAATATTAAATATAAATATTTCAAAAACTTTACTCAAACCTTGTTAGAAAATTAAATTTTTTTTAGCACTCATTAATATATAATGGAATTATATAGATTTTTTTAAACTTTCCTTTAATTTTAAGGAAAAAAAGGCTATCAGTTGAAAAAGTCATATAATATATAAAATATTCAATACGAATATAAAAACTTTACTAGAACTTTTTATAAATAATCCGGCTATTTAGATCTTTATACCTTTTTACTATATATCACTTGAAATTTAAGAAATTTCTTTAAAAATTTATGTTTAACTTTTTTTCACATTAAATTTGTGTGAGCTTTTTTATATCTTTTAATATTTTAGAAATGCATATTTTTATTAGCTAATCAGCTGCTTGGGCATTTCAAATGTAACGGCTATGCTTGGAATCAGCTGTTTGGTGGGTTAGGTAGGCTAACGGTTGTTCATTTCACACCGTAGGTAAATAACGTGACGGGTGTCGTACGGGCGTGAGTGCAGTAAGTGAAATGAAATGAATTAACGACTTGCACGCAAGTCTACTTACAGATATATATATACAGATACAGATGTATATATATATAATATATATAGTATAAATAAAGTATATTTGAATGAATGTCTGTATATATATATATATATGTGTATATAATCGTGACGTACACAAAGCATAAGCCTTTAAAAATAAAACGCAAACTTTGGCCCCGGCTTCGTCTCTAGGCTGGGATATAACGTAAAATGGGCTATAAAACATGAGGCAACTATCTGACTCACACACACACACATACACATACACAGACAGTGTGTAATAAAGTTTATATAACAAACATAGACAGAGAGAGAGACAAAGAAAGAGAAAAGAGAGAAGAGAGCGAACGAGCAAAGGAGTGGTGATTAAGGGTAAGGTGACGGAAGGGTAGCCTGGGCTGGGTGGCCGAGTATTTTTGGGGCCGAGTGTGCGTGTGGCACATTTCATGTGTCTATAAATTTCACCCCATAACAAAAAGTACTGTAATTGCGTTGCCTTTTGCAGTGTATTCCTTGCTCTACCTTACCCCACTCCTTTCATATAAATACCCGCCTAACACTACACCAACCAACCCCCCCGCCTCCTTTCTGACTGACTAACAGCTCACCCCCACCCACGCGATAGTCCACGGCAAATAAATGTTAACCGAAACTGAAAGCCCAAACGTTGTACTTTTTTTTGTTTTTTTTTGTTTTCGATTCTGTTTTCTTCTTTTTTTTGTTTTTTCTTTTTGTTGTTGTTGTATTTTTGCCAGATGTAATTAGAATTTTTCGGTAAGGGTATAAGAGAGGGATTGGGGGGGCGGCCTGGTAAGAGGGTTTTACCTCACTTGCCTTGGCAACATTTTCTTTCTGTGAAAATTGTGGAAATTGCAATTATTCAAGTAAAGGCAATGCAAAGCAAAATAAGAAAACATTATCCAAAAAAAAAATTAAAAAAAAAAAAAGAATGAATTTTATGAAAAACTTGGAACTTTGTTTTTAAAATTCCAACTTTACTTTCTTTGCTTTTCTATTAATCAATTAAAAGACATTTTATCAAGGACAAAAAAAAAAATTTTGAAAATTTCTTTTTTTTTTTTTGTTTTTGGTTAAGCCAGCTAAGTTTTTGGCATTAGTCAAACGATCTCTGCTAGATATATAGTTATTTTATATCTATATAATGAAATAGGCAAATAAATAAAAAGAAGAAAGGATAATCTCTGTTATATATGCTATCCTTATAAGCACTTGGATCCTGCATCTATAGCAACTAAATTGGTTATATAAGACTATATCATATGAACTTTTACATTTTCAATACTGTAAGACAAACAGTTTGAAAACTTAATACAAGAATCTATTTTTGCTTGAGTATGTAAACAAAAATAAAGTATACGCCAGGTTGTTCCCTACTAAAAGGTGTATGCGTGCAAAGTTAGGCGGTAAAGTAAGTAAATTGACATACGTTTAAAGTTGCTGCTTGTGGAATGAGTTTAGTTTTAAATTGTTGTTTAAGTTTTAGTTAGTTGAGCAACATTTCTTTCAAGTTACGTCCTTGGACTAAGAACAAATTGTAATGAACTTGAAATTCTTTAAATGTTCTGTATATTATATTTCAATGTCAGGTATATATATATATATATATATATATATAGAGAGAGAGAGAGGGAGTATGAAAAAGTCCTACTTTAAGTTTTGCGACAAAATGTACTTGAAATACTTTTTTATTTTATTTTTACGGAATTTCAAAGTTTCTCCATTGCAATTTCAATTACATTAGTGCAATGCGTTGCGTTGTGACTTCCGGTAATTGCAAGATGTACGATATATATTGAATCATTGACAATAATGATGACATTTATGATGAAGAGTGCATTGGTTACCTTTTTTCATCTACTTCCCCACATGTAGCAATAATCTTTCACTTCCAGAGAAATTTGTTAACATTTCTTTTGTGGCTTTCGTATATCCTTTAGTAATTGGCCCACTAACAGGAAATAATCTAATATTATAATCTAATATGACAAAGTGCATTTCTAAGAAATGTTTATCCGACCTTACGCTATGACAAAACACAAAAAAAAAAAAAGAAACAGAAACGATTTTGGCTTTAACTTGTTTCATGACAACTCAAAAGATTTGAAATTTCCATGAATTTTCTATATATATATATATAGAATCAGTTTCATATTGGACAACTACTGAATGCATTTTCATTTTTCCTTTTTCATTAGTAAGTAATTTAAAAATTTCTATAAACTTTTATAACTAACAATTTTATTTGCCTTTAATTTGGTATTTATAGATTGTTGTGAAAATATTTTCTTTAGGGGGGAAAAACGGGAAAAAAGAAACTCATGTGAAATTACACTTAATAATGTTGTGTAATAAAAACAAGTAAATTAAATTTTCGAATCTGTGTGTGTGTGTGTATGTGTGTGTGTGCTTTTTTTCGTTTCTTTCTTTGTTGTTTCCCTAACAAATCGCATTTCTGACATATACATACAAAATATTCTATATACAACCATATGTTATATTTGAATTTTATTTCTTTTGGAATGGAATTGTTTCATTTTGAAAAGAAACTATATTTTTGAAATTTCAATGTAATATTACTCATACGACATGTTGACTTAAATAGTATAAAATATTTCTTATGATTTAAAGAACAATTTTGTAATTATATAGTGAACTACTAGTAGATCAGGTAGCTTTAGGATATATTTAAAAAAAAATGGTTTTCAAAGAAAAGAAATAAGAAAATATTCTGGGATAAACAGAAATAGATAATAATCAATTGATATATATATATATATATCTTTTCTTTTCTTTGATTAAACGAACTTTGTTCATTAAACTTCAAATTTTCTGATTTCTGTATATATCGGAGATAGAAATTTAAAAAAGAATTCACTTAAAAACCTATGCAATAGATATATAATTTTGAAATGTACTAAATATTAATAGATTAGTCATTTATTCTATTTTATATGTGCTTATATTGTCTGTGGCTGTGTCTGTGTTTAGGCCTAACTAAAATGGGACAAAGTCAATTCATTGTTTACCTATTTCGAAACCGAAAAAGGTGTCAGAGATAGAACTCTCTCTCTCTCTCTTTCTTTCTTTTTCTCTTGCTCTGTGAACTTCTCTCTTTCTCTTACAATTTTTCTCTGCAGACGTCTCTCCTGCTAATTCAATCTCTCTCTTCCCCTTTCTGTCTATATTTTCCCTCTACTCTATGCTTTGTCTGCTATGTATATACATATATGTGGGCATGCATGTCTATGTGCTTGTGCGTGTGTGTGTGTGTGACCCTGGCAAGGGTCAAAAAGCGAGTCAAAAACTCATACACAACCAAACAGATCGGACCAAAAAAGATAATATGTAATAACAGGGCCCAAAAAACGAAAGAGCACAACATCTCGCGTTTTTTAACAGACTGAAGCTCACACACAGGCACACAGCTAATCAACTAAAAAACGTATATGTGTGTGTGTGTGTGTGTGCCTTAGTATGTTGGTGTGTTGATAACACATACATAGCCACTAGAGAGAGAAAAACTTTTCTTTTTTTTTTTCTTTTTTTTGGCTAGGGCTCTAGCAGATAGCCTGTTACTTTTCTCTTCTCTTTTGGGGGAGCCCCCTTCACCTATACCATGCCATCTCTCTTACCTCCCTCACATCATGCACTCTCTTGCTCCTTATTTCTTTCTTTCTTTCTTTTTTTTTATTTTTATTTATTTATTTATTTTTATATATATATTTTTTTTTTCTGTAAGCTAAGTAATTGATGATGATTTGGCTAGTAAAGGGCTAGGGATGGTGAAGGGGTCTGCCAACGGAGCAGAGGCTTCAAAGGAGCAGCAGGGCGGCGAGCAGTTGGCAAAAAAAAAAAAAAAAAAAAGAACAAAATAACAGAAGAAGAAAAAACAAAAAAAAAAAAACGAAACGAAACGTTGCGCAAAAATGGACCATAAAAGAAGTATATTTCTTCCTCATTTCCTTCCATACCCTCCCCTTCTCCTTGCCAGTTTCTGTTCCTGTGTGTCTGTTTCACTTTTTTTTTTTTTTTTTTTTTTTTTTTTTTGGCCATATTGTTGTGTAAAAAGTTTTAAAGAAAAGCATAAAATTCACTGTGAATGGGTGCTACCTTGATGATTTTTCCGTTTTCTTTTCTTCAGATGATGTTGTTGTTGTTGTTGTTGCTGCTGTTGTTGTTATTATATATTTGTTGTTATTGTTTTCCCCACTTGTTCTTGTTTTAAGTATTCAATTTTGCACACGCACATTAAATTGTTTACCATAGAACCAGAAAAAAAATATATAAAAAAAAATAACTCGACTTTTTCTTTTTCTTGCTTCTTCTATTTCCTTTCCTTTTCTTTTTCTTTTTCTTTTTTTTTTTTTGGTGTTTGAGACACTTTAGGAAATTTGATTTTCTATTTTCTATAGATTTTGTTATAGAAGAGGAAGTTTTCTTTTTGGTTGTAAGTTATTTTTCTTTTTGGTTAAATTTGTTAATTTTTGAGTTTGGTTTGATTTTCAGAGTTTCTTTTGTTTTTGTTTCTTCTTTATTTTGTGGCTTTTTTTTTCCTACTTTTTTTTTTTTTTTAAGTTAAAACACGCGGTCAGCGCGAGCAAACGAGGCGCACGCACGACAAGGACGTCCGCCGCACACGACACTCAGAGCCTGTGTCCGCGTCTAGGAAAATGGAAAATGGATTTTCCTCTGCCCAAAAAGTGCTATGGCAAAGCCAGCAGTAGCAGCAGCAGCAGCAGCAATTGTAGCTGCAGCAGCGCTAAACGAAAGCGAGTGAAAGAGAGAGAGCGAAAAATTGAGAGACTGAACGAGAGAGAGAGAGAGAAAGCGAGCTACAGCCGAACGCAATTTCGTTCTTCTTTTTTTTTCTCCTGTTATTTAATGTTTTTTTTTTTTGTTATTTTTTGCTTGTTGTTTTTTTGTTTTTGGTATCTTTTTGGTAGGCAACGAGGTAGCACGGTGGGAAGGGGGGAAGGGTCGGGCGGATTGGCTACTATGGCAACGCAATCAGTAGGCTAAAAACCCCAATTTAACGAGAACTCAACGAATTGAGCAGCAAAGTAGGGGGGGAGGCACATGAATGAATCGCTCATCGCTGTTCCTCCTCGTTTTGTCGGCATTCGGCAGTCCGTTCGTCGATTGTCGGTTTTTAGCTTGATTCTCGATACCCTTGCCAAAATAAAGGTATAAACATTGTTACCAGAAGCTCAAAATAAAAATAAAAGATCATCAATAAAAAATCATTTCAAATATCAAAAGCTAAGAGAATTGCAGAAAGTGTATTGTATCCTTTAAAGCTGACTGTTCAAGTATATAACTAGATATATAAAATTTATTAATATATAATATAATCAAAAAACTCTTCTAAGTAGTACTTTTTCTTAGTAAGAGTATCTCGCATTAACTCTCTTCCTTATAGAATGAATGTTCATTTGGTGTATAGAATTAAAATCGTTAAATATAGTTAATAAATATAATCAAAGGTTAGTTAGTTAGTTAATTTACAAAGGGTATAGAAACTGCTGCATTTGTAAATTAAACAATTGAATTTCTGCTTTTTTGGCGGCGGCGGTTTTTGTACGTTGAAATATTCACGCTGGCAGCGCAAATTTTCCATGAAAAATTCCACATGATTTCAATGTTAACTTTCGCTCCGAAGGCTCTCGCTCTCTATCCTCTTATTCATACTCTTGCCCTAAGCTCTCTCTCACTCTCTGTCTCCGTTTCTTTCTCTCTCTGCTTTTGCCTCTGTGTCGTAAGTCAGTGGATTTTGCTGCTGCTCGCGGTTTCTCTCTCTCTCTCGTTCTCTCGATTTCTTTGTGTATCTCTCAGGGTTAGATTATGTTTTTTTTTTTTTTGTTCTTCCTTTTTTGTGCTTCTCCTCTTTGCGTACAGCGGATGGAGTGGATGGCTAAATGGAGGGCACTTGTCTCCCCTTTAGCGTATGCGTAATGCGCAGTTGCTTGGCATTCCTTGAATCTGCCATTAAACAGCTGATACAAGGGCATTAGAACTAGTTCATATTAAGTTGAATCCTTGCAGCTTTGATTTCGTGTAAACTTTGAGAATTCCTTTTTTCAGATATATCAGACATATGTTCTCTATCTCTATGTTGTCTCCTTCATTCTCATTACATTTGGAAAAATAAAAATCTCAAATTGTTCTTTGTTGTACACTTTTTATAGATATATAATTTAAATTTATTTTTATATATTAAAGTTGTTGCTTTTCCACATTTTTCCCAACGGTTTTCTTTTGTCATATTCATCGAGAGAATAACACTAAATGTATTGAATTTGTTTTATAATTAAATTTATAAAATTTTGTATACAATTTTTATACATTTCTTAATTAAACAAAATTCAAAAGAAATTGTTTGACATTATAAATAATAATTTTTAAATTAAAAATGAAAAAAATTTTAAAAAAATTCTATGAAATGGAGAAAATTAAAGTTTAGTTAAAGCAGAACTTTAGAAATTTAGCCGAAACACTGACTTTAAAATACTCTGTAACTGTAAAGTTATAAAAATTAAATTATATTAAATTATAAATTATAAAAACAGGCAAATGTATAATCCTTTTAATATAATTTTTTGTTTAAAAATATTTTACTGCTTTTATGTTGCATACATTTGGGGGATACAGGGTATGCCATTTGGAATGATACATTTACTATTAAATATATATATATATATATACATCGATAAAGAAAACAAATGGAGAAACAAACAAACACACACACACATAAACAACATATTAATATCAGATATTAAATTAAAGAATAAATAGTAATTATCAAATTATTCCCTTTTCATTTTAGATAGCATTTTTTTAATAAATTAGATAAATTTAACATTTTAAACAATTTTTTGTTTAGCTATGTAAAAAAAATGATTGAATATAGAATGTTAGATCTAGTTGATTGATACATATATTGTTTATACATACATATATCGGATAAAGCAACATCCAATTAAAATTCCTTTGTCATTTCACGATTACATACATATACACACAAAATAGTTATCATATGTATACAAGTCTAAGTTAGGACTATATATGTATATATATATATATTAGTATACTAAATATATTACTTACAATTTAAGCTATCCAATGAATTTGTATAAGACAGAAATATATAGAAAAAAAATAATAATAATTTTTTTTTTAAAATTCAACAAAAATTTCTTGAAATTTTGTTTCTTTTCTTTGATTTACTGCTAGTGAAATTGAAATTCCTTTAGATATGAACTTGAAAAAAAAAACTTAAAGAAAATGTTTTTACGATGTATTATTGTAGATGATGTCATTTGCTAATTGAGTCAGGATGCTGGCAAGTCCTTCTAAAGACTAAATGCTTTCAGAAAAGGCAAAAGATTGACACTTTAATCACGATTGCAAATCAGCTTTAAATGGTGCTTCTTCGATTGTAAAATATATAGATATATATATATATATATATATATATAACCTATCGATGGCGATCAACTAAATGTGCCTTAGCTATCAGAACTAAATAAAAATGCAGGAATACGCCCGCTAATACCAAAATTATGGAACATACTAATATACAGTCATATAATGCATCGAAAGAAACAGTTTAATAAACATTTAATATAGACATACAATATATGTATATATATATATATAGATTTTGTTGTTTATAATGAGAAAACCAAAAAAAAAAAAAGAGTTATATACATTTTTAAAATATTTCCTTATTGTTAACCATTAAATATTGCAATTACATTACAGAAAAACAATATAAATTTTGAATACACGAATTAAAATTTAAATTACAATTGTTTTTAGTAATATTTGTATATTGTTTCTTATTTGGCTTTCTTTTCCATGTTCCATATATAACTTGGCCAACAATCATTGAAAAATTTATAGAATTCATGGCCCTGACTTTTTGACTAACTAATTAACACATTTTGTACCACATTTGCCTTTTGTTGAAATTATTGCAAATATTGATTGGCATTGTTTATATTATTCATTGTGTTTTCACTGGCGCTCTGTCGGCGTCACATATAGGAGGGCGAAGATTTTCGGGAACGGGATCGTGGCTTTGAAGGACTCTTTAAACTATGCCTAGAACTGCTGCGCGGTTTAAAGCCACGATCATTCCATGGCTCTGAGACACGGCCAAACCAATGTATTAAGTCCATAACTTCAAGCTTTAAATTGCAAAAAGAAACGAGATCTCAATCAATATATTATTATATGAAAGAATTTTTATTTTCCAAACTCACCTGTAATGTTTGCGGCAATTCCTTAAATATTTCACATTTTGTTAGCTGAGCATGTTGTGATAGAAAGGATAAGCAATTTGATTTAAGGGCAATGGCCATATAACGATCTGCAATACCCAATAGACAGACCACCGAATCCTCATCAATAAGTGAGTTTAGAGTATTCTCACATAGTTCCTTTGAAAAAAAAAAAAAAAACATAACTCTCTTGTTAGTATGATATAGTTAAATTAATATAAAATATTTATACCTTTAAATCATCAATGGAATAGCGATCGGCCAATAGCATTAACTCACAGATTTGCTCTGCACCAACAGTACGATCAATGGGTGCTCCATAGAGATATAGAAGCAAACGTCTAAATATCACTGGCGATGTATCTGTTATAATCACTTTCCGATTAATCGATTCCTGCATGCCGGACATTAAGGCCTTCTTAAACCATTCACAGCGAGCAGCCACAATGACACGATGAGCCTTAAAACTATGCACTTGCAGGGCCACAGTTGTTGGACCCAATGATGAATTTCCATCCGTCTGTGTTGGCTCCACATCCAGATTATCGGCAGTACTGCCATGTGAACTGGGTGAATAGGTATGCACTTCGAATTCCATATCAGCAAATTGAGCGGAATGCAATAGACGTAAAGCATTCTTTGATAAATTACTATTAGTTGCAATCGGAGGTTCACACAAATGACGAATTAAGTTCAGCTATAAGAAAAAATCAATAAAATAAGTAAATATTTTCAATATTAATAATTAATCTATACTTTACCTTAATACTCTTATAGTCATAGTAATGTTTACGATCTATGCACATGGCATCGATGTCGCTTATACCCAAACCAAGATTATTCTCATGATCGGCCAATTTGATTTCATGTTCGAGACGATTTGAGGGCTCTAAAAGTCCCAATTCAATTAGCGATTGGGTAAACTCCTGTTTTCGTACCAATGAGCAAATTTGGCTAATTGCCTCATGTAGAGCTGACTTGTGATCTAATAACTTAACTATAACTCCATTCTATACAAATAGAAGTTACAGTTAAATAGTGTTAATAAACAAATTAAATTAAAAAATAAGTAATACTTACAATTTGACTGGTTGCCAGTTTAAAACAGAATTTAAACTCTTTCCAGCCAAGTTTATCATCCAAACGATCCGATAAATTCTCCACAATGAATATATAAGCAGGTATATCCACAATTAGCTGTTCAAGATTTTGATTAATTGTACTTCGTTTGCTTAGAAAATCCATCTCACAAAAGTGTTTCCTAATTAAAACACACAGAGTTAATATGGTCTAAGAACAAATCAGATCGGTTTAAATAAAAATTTACTTTTTGTTCTTTATAATGTCCAAAGCAGCAGCAATACGTCCATAGATATCACGCATTTTTCGAACTTCATACATATATAGGACAAATTTGAGATCATTCTCTGTGGAACTTAGACGTTGTTTATCCGTGGAATTGTCATAGAGTGTTAGGCCAATGGGTGGACCACGACGTGGTCGTATGCCACCACCAACACCACTGCCGCTTTCAACAAATTGCAATTGTTTGGCTATGACATCATCCGATTGTTGTTGTTGCATTGATAAATCCAAATGAGAACACTTTAGATCCTTTAAAACATAATTATACAAATATATTTAGAGATTTTGGTATTAATTGGTAAAAAAAAAAGTATCTTTTACTCACCTTACACATGGTCTCCAAAGAGTTTTTGATTTCCTCTATCACAGCGGTCAAAATCAATAAAGTGGATTCAATCTATTGATTCAAAATATTTAGATTGAGTTTTAATTAATGGGAATTGTGGTATTGTTACCTACCTCAGGTACTAGATAGTTTGCTAAATCGGCTTTCTCCTCCACACTTAGGCCCACAAAAACGCCAAGGACATTGCGTAATAGTTGCTGCATTTGTGACATAAATATTGGTATACGGGTTCGTACATATTTAACTATTTCATTTTTCTGATATCTTGCCATATGGCTGGCATCCTTTATGAAGATATTGCAGAATTGCAAGACCTTGGCGCAACCTAAAAAAAAAAAATATAAAAAATAATTTTATATAGAATCGATTATAGTTGATTTTAAATTAGAATTTATGCCCTTTGAATATGAAACATGACCTGGAAACAACTCTGTATAAAATCTATATTATCTATATAATCAATCCCTCAACTATATTTTCAACTGTTATTCAAATGTCAACTTTTGATCCAATTGAATGGTGAAGGAATAGTTATAAAGAATTATTTAAAACAATTTATATTTACATTTTTAAAAACAAAATATTATTTATTTATAAGAGAAGAAGCTATTAATAAAAAAGAGAAATTAACTAGCTTGACGACTTTAATGATACCCTATACCAAATGAATAAGATAAAAGCATTTTAAATACTAAACTTAATTTTGGAATATAGAATCATTTAAAAACCAAGAAAAAGCTCATAAAAATACAATCACAAAGCTTTTTAAAGGTTTTTTTTAAAATAATTTAACAAACTAGAAGGATGGGCTAACTTCGACCATGCCAAAGTAGGTCCGATTGTTCCAATGGGAGCTATAGCATATAGTCGGCCGATTCTAGTGAAACTCAGTAAACACATTTGTATATATACCAAACTTACACATACCAAAATTAAGAATCGCTCTTAAAATAAGCAAGTTATTCATCTAAAACTATTTTCCTGGCCGATTGTTCCTATGGGAGCTATATAATATAGTCCACCGATTCTGATAAAACTTGATAGATATATTAGAAAGTATAAAAAACTAACAAATACCAAATTTTGTGATAATTGCTTTTAAAACAACTAAATTATTGCACGAAATCCATATTCAAGATCGATCGTTCCTATTAAAACTATATGATATAGTCAACCGATTTAAATGAAACTTGATGGATGTATTAAGAAGTATATTAAACTCACAAATACCGACTTTCATAATATATATTTCATTGATAAACAACAAAGTTATTACCAAAATTAATATACCTTTTTTGCAAGGGTATAAAAACAATAAAACCCTTTGCAAATATTTCTCATTGACCAAATACATATATAACTAGGCAAAGTTAATTAAAATGATTAATTATCATTTAATATATTTAAAAAAAAAACCTTACCTATAGCGCATTCTCTTAATGCATCTTGAAATGTGGCATATAGTTGGGCAGGTTCATGGGAAATACTGATAGGATTGATGCACTGTATCACACGATTGAGTATGCCATGCAAATCCATTGTGACATTGACAACAACTACAAAGAGTCAATTTTTATATATTATATAGAAATATTTATATATATTTATAATTTCTTACATTTTTTAAGTCGTATTAATCTCAGGTACTTGCGCGTAGGTTCCACCAATTTGGTCAGCGAGGGTTGAGTCTCAGCAAAATTGATAAGCTTCTCGCATACATCCTCATCGAGATCGGGTAACAATGATTCCGTATAGAGCCAATGGAGTATCGGTGTTAATAGAAATGTGGGCAGATTATAGAGTACACCAACTGGTGTCAATGGCGATGATGGTGGTGTATCCAATGAGCTGGGGAATGGTGATGGACTGCGTGCCCGATATGGTGATAATGGAGGACGTCTTGTATTGCACACAGATAGGCCAATTGTTGGGGCCAGGGGTGTGGCTTGTAGTGACGATTGCTGTTGTTGGAGCATCAAATCTTGGCAAAAGTTAAATATATTCTTGCAGTGGGATGTCTGCTGTGAACCAGTCTCTAGATGTGAATCCGAGTGACAACGATGGCCAGTGCCAGTTTCTACACTAAGTAAACCGACACTATTTCCACCATCGATATCCCCCTGACCCCTTTCCTGAGTATTGCCATTGCTGAGACAATTGAAACTGCTGCTAAACTGATGGCCAAGTGAGGGTCTTGAACTCAATTGAAAATCGCTGGGTGGTTGCAGGTATATGGGTGATAGATTTAAACGGGGCAAGGATATTTTTTGTTCAATATCTCCAACTGCTGCACTTGCCACGGATATCCTTATGGATTGGGGTGTAATTGGTATGTTATTCAAAGCTTTTGTGGGTGTTGTTGAACGTAGTTGTTGCTGTTGCTGCTGTTGTGTAGTTGTTGCCGATGACAAGGCACTATTCGCACACATACTACAATCGAAGCCATTTAAACGTAAAATCGATGCATGCAATGCAAACTCAAAGCCGCTGCCACTTTTCACTACCACATCGCTAAAGTACGTTTCCTGCAATGCCTCGCCAAAGCTAAATGGTTTCTCCTGGCCAGCAGCTTGGCCATCCTGCAAACGTTTACATTCCACAGCATACCAATTTTCACAGCTAAGCACTAGGGTGTCAGTCGGGGTCAAGGTGTTGGTCTTTAATTAGATAAATAATCAAAGTCAAAAATATTATTAAAACTATTGCAAAATGATTTATACAACAAATATTTATATAATATTTTTTAAATTAAGTAAAAAAAAAAGCTTGAAACTCATTAAAATGTTTCTTGTATTATGGAATATATTTTTTAAATTATTATATTATTTCATTTCCTTGGAAATTCTTTTTGTAATATGAAAAATGTTTTTTTAAATTTATAAATAAAATATTAAAATTAATTATATTGTACTTTCCCTTACACCAAATGTCTCATGACTATTAAAAAAACTCCCTCTTTTAGCCACCCCATTTCTCTTTCTCTATCACTCACATGGGGGTAAATGTTTTTGCAAAAATAAAATCCTTGATTGGTTTTATTGAATTTCTTAGAGAAGTCTTTTAAATTGAATTTCATTTTGTATGCTAAATCAGACTAATAGGAAATCAATAACAATTCTTTAAATAATGCTTAGATTCAATCTTTAGAGATCACAAATTTTGAATTAAAATGTTTAATACTTACACTAAACTCAATACTGTGACCGGCAAAGGCGCCGAATACCAAACGGGGATTCGTTTCATGCACATCGAAGGTCTCACAACTAAATAATACACTTGCCGAATCACAGCAAGTGCCGCAGTCTTTTGTTTCAGGAATTGGACTAACCAAATCATTGTACCAGGTGATATCGCTTGTGTCATCCAAGCGAAATTTAATGCTAACAAATAAATGGATATAAATGAATAATTGTTATTATTGATAAGTATATTTAAATAATATTTAATAATTGCATACCCTTCCAAACCGGATAGCTCCTGTTTGCCCTCAAATGTGCAGCAGACAATCTGTATTGAGTTATGAAAAGCGGGGGCGGTGAATTGATTCAATGGGTTAAATGTCAGAGTTCAAACAATATAATAGAAGAATTTTGTTATTGAGTGTTTAATTGTTAGTTAATATTAATGTATGCCACTTACCTCCCAGGTACCTAGGAATGTGTGCTCCAGTGACATTTTGAATTTATCCTGCTATTGCTATTCCAGTTGTTCTTGTTGTGATTTAAAATGAAAATTGCATTTTGTCCATGTATACATAGGTTTATGTGCGCGTGCCTCCGCCTTCTGTTTCTGCTTCTATGTGTTTTCGTATATATATATATATGTGCGTATGAGTGTGTGTCTGTGTGTGTGTTTGTGTGTACCAAAAGAATTTTCACAGTGCACAAATTTGTTTGACGAGTTTTTTCCAATAGCAAATCATTTTCTCCATTGCATACTTTTAGGTTAAAGCGTTTTTATACCTTTTGTTGAATTAAAAAGCTAATTTTGATTTCTTCACTTGACTTTTGTTGCTACCAACTTATTTTTTGTTGCTGCCATCTCATTCACTCGCTAGGCTAGCTGGCCAAGCAACAAAAGCTGTTTTCAGTTTAAAGCTTTGCCATCAGCTGCCCCAAAACTTGAGCGGTGACAAAAGCTTCACAGCAACTTTAATAATATATCGACAGCTTTCCCAAAAAAATTGATTAAATATTGTTATCGAATAGAAATAAAAACTACAAATTCACAAACGATAAAATATACTTTTAACCTTATTTTCAAAATTATAATTAAGTATATATAGAATGGTATATGGAGTAAAAAAAGAAACAACTTGCTTCATTGTCATAATACGATTTGCAATCCCTTTTAGATTAATCAGTATCTAAGGAAGCTTTACTAATTTTTTTTTTAACTATTATTGATTTAAAAACGATTAAAAGGATATTTTTATACTGCTTGTAATGCAATGTATTCTTGATCAACACGATAAACTGAGCTGATAGCCTTGTCCTTGATGTTGAAAACTATTTGTTTTCAATTTTTTATAACATCTTAATTCTGCTTCTATTTTTTATGATGTTTCTATTTTTGGAACGTAGGTCTTCTAGGACAGATAGTTAAGTACCTAGAGATAAGGTATTTGTAGCACAATATAAAGTAACAATCACACTTTACACATTAGTTAAACTTTCAAGTAGATATGAAGAAAAGTATTTGTTGTGGAAATTTTGTTTTGGCTAGAATATATATAGAAAAATATAGAAAAATTTCATTTTCCTTGCTGATATTTTATATAATTATTTTATTATAATTTATCCATAGAACTGAGCGGTCACATTGATACCCTGACTGAACTGGCTCTTGACATTGATGCTGGCAAAAGTCATTCCAACGCCACCAGACCACAAAGTTGAAGAGGGGCCCGAGCTATTGGTGAAACGATCCGTAATACTAATAAAGGTAATAGTCTTGGTATTAACCGAACCCTGAAAAGTGTATGTAGAATCCAATAATGATTTCATTTTAAATATATATTCATATTCCGCAACTTACGCTCGTGGGGAAGGAAATCAGGGTGCTCTGGTAGTCGTTGTTCTTCTTGTATACTGTCACATTTTGGGTATTCAGGAGTACACTATTCGATAGCTTGCTACCCCAGGTGGCATTGGCCGCATAGCCAATGGCCAAAATGCCCGAAAAGATAAGTACGAATTGCAGCAATTTCATATTTTCGCTTTCAAAACAATTTGCTTAATATTTCAATACTGGCAAATGGCTGTCAGTTTTATAGCAAAATTGAACCAAAAATTGTATTATCTATTATCTTCCATTGGTAGCGATATTTTCTATTATCAATTCTCTTTATTATATGCCGTCAAATTGGTATATACATATATTGCATTGTTATTTTTTTTCCGCAATTTTTTCTTATTGATATTTATATATAGGCAATGGGATGACTTACACAAGCTTATCAGAGCACCACTTCCCCGAACTGGTCACATATAAATATATATATTTATAATATTCTTTTGTATCAGATACTAGGCGAGACATTAATGATATGTACCTACTTATTAGAAAGTAGGTGGGGAAAGAGAGAGACTAATTACCCACGTGGTCTAAAAACAAATCTCAAGTCATTCACTTTTTTTTCTTCTTTAGCTAGAATTAAAAACTTAAGTCGTTTCCTTTCCGCTGAGTGATAATAAACAATTCACATAGTCAAAAATTTCAGTTTCACATTTAATCAGTTAAAATTTAACAAACATTTTCAACTAATTTTTATTCCAAAATCAATATTAAAAAAAAAGTATTAGCTATATAATTAATAAAGAGAAATAAAAACAAAACTGTCGAATGGCAATTGAATGGTTAATTGGTTCGTTTATATGGCTTATTGTTCTTGTCCGTTAATTGGCACTAGAAGTTCTGGAATGCTTTGGTGGCCAGTTCGCTGGAACGTTGCTCAAATTGATTATCTTCATAGATGCGTATACCATCCCGTTCAATGATCTCTCTAGGAGATAACTGCAAACCAAAAGGACATTTGTATAATCATTGAAAAGAATTAGATTTGGGAATCATTTACCTTAAGTATACGCTTGGCATCCAATTGATAGTCCTTGTATAGGGCAATCCTTTGCAATTGCATTACACTGCGTATACGTTCACGTGGTCCAATAGCTAGCAGACGACGCAGTATATCCTGACCCTCATGGCTAAGAAGTCGCACAGCTTCGGGCAAGAAATCATCATCCTTATCACTGCTATCACTGTCCTGCAGGCAACCATTAATCTGGGCTATAGATGGAGCATTCGAGAGGCATTCGCTACCGTTATCACTGGAATTAGCAACGCGTTGGCTTTTTTGTTGTTGACGAAGCAAATGGCGCTTAATATTGGGACACTGTTAATGAAAAAATTGATATATTCAAAAATGATAAGTATTATAAATTTCAATATAACTTTTTTTTTAATTTTCTTAAGAGAATACATTTTTGAATTGAATATCTTTTTGCTTTCTTTCAACTGTTAGATACATATTATTCAAATTCCAAATTCCATTGCATACTTTTAAGCAACACAAAGTAAATTGAACAATTCCTTAACATAATTCTGTTAATAACAGGAGCTCTGATGAATGTTAAGGAAAAAAAGATTAAGGAAAGGAAATGTAAGAAAAAATAGAACAAAAACGAATGCAACATGAATAATAGAAGAAAATGGCATAATAAATGAACTTAAGCCATAGGGTCATATGCACTCACACACATTTCCATACACATTAACACCCGCCTCCTATTATTATTTTATACTTTTACTTTAACCCGCACTCTGCTTGTATACCTATATATAACCCCTTCCGCAAACACTAACACACACACACAATCAATTTGCATAAAGTTCAAGTGCGTGCATTTCCATTTTGCATTGTCCAAGTGCAGGCGCAATCATAATTAGATGTCACTGCAAGTGAGTGAGGGAGAAAGAAACAGTGAGCGATTGATTGAATGCAAGTGAGAGTGAGTTAGAGATTCATTCGCTTAGCAAAATGAAATTTTTTAAATTTGCATAAATTAACTTATTTCTATTTTGAATATGGAATGTTGTTGATAATCCAATGATTTACTAGCCTGATATACATTTACTTCGTATAAACGATACAATGTGACAATAACGACAACAAATAAAATATTTCACAATTCCCCCTCAGCTTAGTTTAAGTTTGTTGTTATTGTTATTGTTGTTGTTATTTCCCCCTTATTTATTTTTTTTTTTTTTCTATTACTTACTATTTTTAAAGTAGTCGACCGCTAATTGAATTCAATTTGCATGCATTAGCGTTCGTTCGTTCATAGAAGAGCTTAGGCTCTTCTCTGAGGCTGACTCTGACTCTGAATCGGAGGCTGTGATTGGATGAGACTTATCCCCCTAATGCCTTATGCCCATTGCTATTCCCATACATATATATATATATGTACATTTATATATATTTTATAATTATCTCTATCTATCTATATATGTGGAAAAAAAAAAGATAATATTCATAAATTTCACGGCAAATTCGTTGAGCCGTGCATTTTGTTGCTGCCCTTGTTCACTTGTCATTTTTCTATCATTGTGACGTTTTTATTTTGATTTGTGAGTAGCTCACTTTAAATATATACTATATGTATATATATACATATGATGATTCAGTTTCATTATTATAGATTATTGTTTGACTAATTAATATTGCGTTTTTTTTTTACCTCTTTTTGAATTGTTTTTTTCATATTTATGTTACTAAACAAAAAGCCAAATAGAATTTGTTAATATTTTTTTAGAATTATGACAAGTTCTGTTTCGGTTCAAAGGAATCTATATATATATATATATACTGATTAATACGTATATATGATCAGTCATCAATTAGTTAAATTTGATTTACTTTGTCAGTTGAATTAGATTGTAAAATATTTAATAAATTGTCGAGGTATGGAATTTTTTTTTTTAAATTTAACTAACAATTTAATACTAAAATTAATTACATATTCCCTATTCTTAAAAGCCAAATCCATTAAATATATATTCATATATATTATTTTTTATTAAAAATATTCATCTTTTTTATAAAAATTTGTTTACCCTTGTATAGAGAATTTAAAAATCAATATTCTTAAATAAAATTTTTATTTAAAATTTCTTTGCATAATTAAGTAAGAACTTATTCTAAATTAGTCGCCAACGCAGGGACTTGTACTAAAAAATAAAAAAAAAAAAAAAAGCCCAACAACAACAAAAACAGGCATTAAATGTAACGGTTTCTTTCGTTAATCTGCGTTTATTTATTTTAATTTTTAATGCTTTTCGAAAGAAGATTAAAACTGAATATTGTTAACTTGTTGCCTGCATCTTTTATTTTGAAGAATTTTGACACGTGCTACTGCCTTGACTACTGCTCGATCTTACTTCTATATATAGGTATATATACCAAATGTCTGTCTGTGATATGAATATTATTCATTGCCTATAAACTTATGGTAATTTTATCGATATTATTATGTGAAAATAAGGTCAACAAACTGATTGCTATCAGATTCGTTCAAGATTATTATGAAAAACAGGGACGGATTAACCAAACTTCAGTGGGTATATAAGGTAAAAGAGTTTTCTCGATACGTTCCATAAAATGATAATTCAATTATATGTATATATAATATTTAGCTAGATCAGCAAAATAAGAGAAGCTTAACAAGAGAACTGACTTTGGCTTCGGTTTATAAGGGTTGGAGAGGGAGGTGGTTGGGGGCGAAGAAATAAAAACATTGTCGGCGACATAACAAAACCCCAAAAAAGAATAAAAACTGCGTTTTGGCCATTTGAAATTTTATCTCTAAAGATTGTTTTTTTTATTATTATTTTATTTTTTTGTGTTTGTGTCTCTATCTGGCCGACTGACTGTATGCATAGATTAAGACAATTAACTCTGGGCATTAATTTTCTAGGAAATAACAACAAAAAAAAACTAAATAAAAATATATATAATAATAACCACGCAGAATAAGTTAATAAAAGAGGAAAAAAACATACACACACAAAGAACAAATTGATGAACATCTACGAACGGGTAATTGGTCAGCAGAGGAGAAGGAGCCGACGAACTTTGCCAGATCATAAAACCAAAACCAAAAAAAAAACAAGGTAATAATGCAAAGGTAATAACTAAAGACTGGGCCAGGGTCAGAGAATTATTCTACACACTCTACAGATATTAATCAAATCCATTCTATATATATATATATATATATATGGAATCATTACTATAATGTACTCTCACGTGCCTGGGATTATGTCAACGAGAGTCGAATTTGAAGTGACAAATAGTTAATAATAGTAATAAATAATATCAACAGTTCAAGCTCAGTGAAGCTGCTGAAACCTTACATAGAGAAAAATAATTGATATAGTTTAAAATCAAATGTAATAAATACCAAAATTAAATTTACAATATTTTTGTTATAATAAAAAATATTTAATAAACTGAAAAATAATGTAGAAAAATTTTAAATATTTTATTTAATCAATTAAAATTTAAATCTTTATATTATAGAAATCAATCAATTTTATTTTAGTTTAAAAAAATTTGTTTAGTTTTATAAAAGATAAAAAACAGTTTGTACGATATTAAAAGTATCGAAATGATCTATATATTTATACATTTATCAAAAATTTTTATCAATTATTAAATAATGTAATTTTCTCTCAGTGTATTCATATATGGTAGAGATGTGCTCGACACAGCATTTCGCAACTTGTTTTCAAATCAACGAACCAGGAAGGTGGCGTTAGCAGTGCCAGTTCAAGCTATCTCCCCTAACACCCCGCCATTACCCCCCTAAAACCCACCCCCCCTTTTGATTTAATTTAAACCGAAATAGAAAAAAAAAAAAAAGAAAAATATGTATAAAGAAAAAACTGTTTCACTTTGTCAACTTGTCTCTCGGCATTCGCATTGATTAAGCTTAATTCGTTCAACCAAATGCAGGTCAAAGCTTTCGAAATATTTCAACTAGGTTCATCTCGATATACTAATATGCACCTACACATACATACATATATATATATATATTTGTTAGTATATATGTATCAATGGATCTTTGGGAAAAGTACTTGGAAAAGTACTGAAATCAATAATTGCTGACAGTGAGTGAAAGTGGCCTTGGTACTTGGCATCAAATCAAATGACTTTCACATTCTTGATTAGTTAAGCAACTAAATAGTTAGTAAGTCACTTAGTTAATCGTTACAGCTAAATGGTGGGAAGCATTTAAACAAGTTTTAAATGTCACAGTTTGTATATATATAATTATATATAAAAATATCTAAGAAATTGCATTTTATTCTATAATCTAATGAATTAGTTTCAATTTAAAAATTAAGAAACTAATTTAAGAATTTAACATTAAGAAACTTTTTTATTTTATTAATCGAATTCAGAAATTGAATTTAATATTAAAATTTATAAATAATTTATTTCTGCTTTAAATATATTTTTTAAAATTATTTTAAACTAGGAAAAATAATTAATAAATTGAACATTTTTTTTGATTCTATAAGAAACTTTATTATTTTGTCTCTTAAGCAGTTTATTTTTAAGTACTTTAATAGAAAAATCGAATATCCATAGTCAATATATAATTAATAGTTAGTTAGTTCAATTAAACTAGTTAAACTAACTAAATACTTTAACATCTTCTGCCCCTTAAGGAACTTAATCATTTCATCTTTTAAAATGAAAGAAAGGAAAACAATTTCTAATAAATATTGATTAATTAAACAAAAATTCTATTAAGTAATTAATTATGTAATTTTTTTCTCCTTTTTTTTAATAAAATGTTTTGAATTTCCTTTCATTTATATAGACTGTATTTAAGTACCTACTAAGTACCTGCAACCATTTAATTTGATCGGATTCAGTTGAAGATGGTAGAATGATAAGACAGTCGGTTGGCAAGTAATAAAGGCCCTCTGGGGGAAGAATCAGAACCGGCTTAAGAATAAAACCAAAGAGGAAGAGGCAGCAGCAGCAGGAGGAGGAACAGCAACAAATGCAAATTTCAATTACAGGCATTAAGATGCGTGCGGACTTTAATTACAAATTGCAATAAAAAATGAAAGAAGAAGAAAAAAAAAATGTATGGCTAAAAGGAAACTCGCGATACTAAGCGATTGTCTGGTATACAGAGATTTTGTTACCACCTAAGACTGGGACCCTAGCCAACATGAAGACCAAGTTAATGTAGAAACCTAGCTACGACTCGCCTGAACAGTGGCCACTGTACGACACTGTGCATATTATGCGACAATGACCTCTTTTCCGTGCTTAGGACAATTCAAGGCCAATAACAAAGAGTTATGTATGCGGCGCATCCCATAAGATACAAGAAGAAGTCCGGCTTGGACATGGAGAGTTGGACTTGGACTTGGTAAAAGATGTTGAGGCTGTTTTGCCTCGTCTAGGCAGTTGGCATAGTGTAATAGTGTGCGTGTATATGTGTCTTCATGTGGCATGCAGCAGCAATCAACAATGTTGATAACACTGTGCAACAACAAATTGCGAAGCATTAATAAGGAAAATTAAAAGCAACAATAAAAAACATATATATATATATATTTTATATAATGTAATAATTGAAAAACTTTTACCACAGTGGTGCATTATATAGAAAATGCCATGTAGGATAGTGTAATGAGGTTTTTCTTTTCTGCATGGCTGATGATAATGATGGCAATGATCATAATGACGTTGACGACTACGACAATGATGTTGATTGCAACGCATAAGCATTTTTTTTATTATATGATAGCACACCTGTAACCCCAACCCCTGCCATCAAACCCCACTCCACCGCTAGCTTCTCAAAAGCTCAACTGCATAACCAATGATTACACCACTCTTTCACTTCCACAGAATGCAGAACAGAAAGAGAGATCAGATATAAAATGCACTCTCCCGCTCTCTATCTCTCTCCTTCTCTGCTAAGTAAACGATGCCGCCAAAAAGGAAAAAAAGAAGAAAAAAAAACTTATGACTTTGGCCAAGAGACCGAACACGAGGCAATTCAAGGCGAATCTTCTGCAAATATTTATGCGCAAGAAAAGGATCGGGCCAACTGACCGAACAACCGATCGTCCGACCAACCAACCAACCAACTACCATTTACTGCCCAGCCACTTGGACAAGTGTACATTGGGCAAATAGCAAAGAATGATCTCAGACCCTCTTCCCCTCAAAGTCTTAACTTTACACTGCACTCCACTCAGTTTTAGTTCCAGTTCAAACCAATTGCGCCGACAACTAACTTGGCCCAGGCAATTTTCCACAATCAAAAAGTTGCATTTGATTTGGTCCGCCTCGGAGTTGTTGGAGTCGTTGTCGTTGTGGTCATCGTTGTCTTCCTTCCTTTTATATTCTTCATGTCTTGTCGACTTTGTTGTTGTTGCTGTTGTCTTCTGCCCTTCTCATTGTTTTACGCTTGGCTTGGTATTTAACTTGTATATATACTAAATATATATATATATATATGTATATATGTACATATATATAAGACTAGTCACATTGGAGTATGAGTTTCTGTTTCTTATTATTTCTCTTCTTCTAACTTTGGTTACACCTTTTTAGAACTGGCCAGTAGATGGAAAGAGATGGCAAGAGAAGCTGTAACTATTTTTAGATAATGCAATTTAATTGCAAATGACAGAACTAATAAAAACCTCAGAAAAATGCATAAAACAAAGACATGAATAGTATAAAGTGAAAGGTTTTTCTAATAAAAGATTATCTATCTAGATAGATAGATAATCACCGAAGTTTAAATACACTTTAAAATATGTAAATAGTTCTAACAACAGATCACTTTCTTATCTATATATCTAAAGACATATTCGAATACTATCAAAAGAAATAATACTAAAAACTTTATTATATAGAAATATACTGTTAAAAGTCTAAAAAGATGTGATTTTGAAATTATTATCATTGTATGGAGATTTTTATTATATTTAAAAGTGTATTATAATGATAATCTAATAATCTATTTCTTAAAGACAGTTAAATTTCTTATCTCTATATCCAAAGACATAATCAACTAATATAATCAATTTAACCTTCATTTAAGATCAGATCTAACTATATACAAGCTTTATTATAAACCAAATATGATATATATACTAAATATCGTATGACAAAGTTCTGTTTTTGAAATTATTATATACAACTTTATTTTAAAAAGTTTGACTGTAGTTCTAATGATCTATTTTTAAAAGAGTTCTTACCTATATGAAACTTTATCAAAGATTTTAATATTTAGCATTTAGCATTATGCAGATCACGAATATATATGTTTGACTCAACTATAACTATAAAAATTGTCTCATGATTAAATACATTTCTTAACTTTTTTTAAGAAGAACTTTCCTTATATAGAAAATGCAAGTTCATCAAGAATACATTTATATATTCTAAAACAAATTCAATTTGATTATTTTTATATATATATTTATTATTCATACTGATCAAGAATGCATATATATTTTATTCCAAGCCTGATTTGTTGTTTATTCTGAGAATAAATGAAATATAACTAAAAGCTACAGAATTTCTTTTTGTAAACAAATTATATAATATTAAATTACTGGAAAAATGTTTACAAAATGAATTGATAGCATTGCATCGAAGTGAATTGGAGAACCTTAAGGTATTTCGTCACATAAATGAAAATCATTATTAAACTATTTTGTTAACAATTTGTAAAAAGAAAATTCCTTAAAGAAACATTAGCTAGAATTACTTTGTTTAGACTTTAAAATTAAAGATATTGTATCTATGTATATATATGGCTAATCAGATAGATTTTCAATATCTATTTATAGTAAACTGATCATGGAGTTTATCTATGATGATTTAGTAGTTGGGTTGGGCTTTGGTTTTATCTGTCAAGTTGATCTTGGTTACAAAACATTAGAACATGTTTTTTTCTTCTTTTTAGTATTTAATATTTTTCATGTTTTAGACACATTTTGTTTTTTTTTTTTTTTGTATAAGCAAATAGATAGATTGGTAATTATTTCTCACTCTATTGCTTAAGTAACTCTATGTAAAAATCATTGGGCAATTTAATAATAATTGCAATTATGCATGATTTTTCTAAACGTAAATCTAAGTACAAGTTACCGGCAGCGACGTTGGCGTCAACTATAAACAGCGCTGCCGACCTTCATACGCAGCGCTGCATATATAAAGATTTTTACAACACCGTTGACGTCGATGCTAACGCTGACGTTGACGTTGACGTTGGCGTCGGGGTCGTAAGCGTTGTCTTTGATTACAGCTGCAGTCTCGGATTTTGCATATGAAAATTTCAATTCCAAGTAGTAATAAAACGGACCTGGACAGCAGGTATGTATATATTTAGATACACAAATATATGTCTGTATATACATACATATACCTACACATATATATATATATATGCATACAGATGTGTCATCATCATCATTATCACAACCAAATTCAGGTAAAGATGGGCCATAGAAACTGAGACGAAACTAATCCGTTAATCCATTTATTGCGGCTAGCTTCATAAAACTCCAAACAAAAATTTTAACAACCACACAAACTTATATATATTTTGTATGTATATACCAATCTATATATATTTATGTATATATACATCATAAATAAACAGATGGACATTTGCTGATAAAATACAAAAATAAAATGTATCTCGTGTCGCTTGCATTGGGTCAATATTTGGACTGTTTGGTTATATATATGTAGCTACAGATAGACAGTCAGCAACAAGTCTAAGAATAGAATAACCAGTACATATACGCACACATACACAAATATTTGAAAGACGAGCCTCAGAGCGTCTAACTATCCCTATCCCAATCCAAATCCAAATAATCTCCCTATCTCTCCCTTAACGCCTTATTCAAGCAACTATCTAAATTGAGTCCCAGAGACACATCATCATTTCCAAAACCCAATGAAAAGATAAAAGTTAAGCTTAAGTGAAAAGAACATTCCGCTAAATGGATTGACAAGATACTTATATAGTATGTATACTATATAATACTTATACAGCAAAGAAAAGATACAAATTCAGCATTTTGTGTGTATCTTACGTTTTTTAATTTCGGCAGCTGCCCTTTTTGAAATGATCTTCTTTATTATTATTATTTTTTCTTTCTTTTCTTTCTTTTTTGGTTGCCTAATTTAAAGTGAGAGAAATGACTTTAGAGATGTGGCGTGATAAACCGATTAAACCAGTTGATATATATATATACAAGTTTCCAGAACCATCGAACGAATTTTATTGATCATATCCTTTGTATAATTTAAGCCACTCAATTTATATATTCAAAGACTTTATTATATTATTTATTTTATTCAAAACCCTCAGAACAAAATTTTAAACTATTAATGATCCTTTGATATACAATACTAAGCTATAACCATTCTTTACGATCTAATATGATCTCAATGCTAAAGCATTATATATCAAATTTTAAGCTTTACTTTATTTTTATTTCTCTAAAGTCCTTTCTTTTAAATATATCTTAATAAAATGAAAGATATATCTTTAGTAGTATATCAAAAGATATATATAAATATCAGAGAACTTTCTTTTCAGTAAAAATATTTAATGTAGAAAACTAATTAAAAACTAAAAACTATAATTGAATACCTTGACTTATATTTCCTAGATCTATAGATCTAGGATTATGATTAGAATTCTATTTAAGCAATTTCACATCTATTTATAAAGCTTTAACTATAACTCAATCACGCTTTCATCTCTATATGCCATAAAAGTATATAAATAGATGTAAGAAAAATAATTTTCTTTATAAATCAATTAAAAGTTATATCAAACCTTATTTGAAAGGCAATGAAAACTTTCCATTACCCAAATAAGTCAAATCCCTTTTAACATTTTTAAAAAGGCAATTCTTTTTTTGGTTTTATTTATTTTTTTTCTTTGCTCCTTTTACATTTTTGCATTCTATAAAAAGAAAAGCCCATTTAAGGGCCACATTTATCATCATGCCATCATTATCATCCTTAGAACGATCGAAGGAAACTTAAAGATACATTTTTTTCTTATTCTGATTATGTTAATGCTGCTGCTGCTGCTGCTGACTCTGGTAATGGTGTAAAAATAGTAGAAGATACCAAACCAGTTTACCCTTACCTGGACAAAGGCAGCACCAAAGCAAAGCAAACCAAAGCAAAGCACAATTAAGATTCTGATCGAAAAGTAAAAGAAACTCCATTTGAAAATCGTGTCTGGGCATTTTTAATGGATGCTTATGGCCAATCGATCAAAGACAACGACGACGACGACGACAACGACAAAAACGACGATGATGATGATGATGACGACGATCGATTGATCCATCCATCCATCCATCCATCGATCGATCCATCGATGCATCGATCCTGACTAAAAATAACTTTCATGGAAGGAAGAAGACTTACAAATTGCAAAAGAAGGAACACACAATTCTTGCTGTCTATTTATGGTGAAAGGGCTTAAAAAGAACTACCAACTATTTTAATGTTGTTTCTCAACTCCGACTTAGAACTTTGGACTAAAAATAGCAGAAGGTGTGCAGTCCTCGATCAAACTATCTAACTATCTCTTTCTCTCTCTCTCTCTCTCTCTCTCTCTATCTATCTCTCTCTCTCTGTCTTTTTCTCGTTATATCTTTCTCTCTGTTGCTTTCTCGCCCCGCTGTTCGTGCCTAGCACGATGTCTACGTTGCTGCCTCCGCGTCCGCCTTCGCCTCTGCCACTGCCACTGCCTCTGTCGGCGCTCTTTCAGCTCGGCTCAGCAGCTATCGGGCGAGTATATATAAACGGCTCGGCTTGATGGCAGCCACTCAAAGTGTATCTTGTATCTGACCGGGTGAGAACAACTAAAGCGCCAGGCGCAACGGGACTAAGAACAAATCTTACAAAAAGAAAAATATAATATATATATATATATATATCCAACATCTTTTATCATCATTTTAAATTAAAAATCTCATTTTTTTCAACATTTATTTTTTTTGTGCGCGTGCAACTTCAACTCCTTAAAAGAACTCAATAAATCAAATTACAAACCGAAACAAAGAAAAATATAATAAAGTATCTTTGAGATACACAAGTAAACCAACAACAAAAACACAAAAAGGAAACAACAAATAACAGAGAAAAAAACAACAACAACAACAGCAACACAACATAAAACGGTGCCCACATCCAAAGTTTAATAAACAATCTTTTCTTGTTCAACCGAAACTTCAGCTGCTTCAAATTCGCACAGGTAAGCCACCGAGTCGTTTTACAGTAGATTTCTTGTTGCCTTTCTTTAGTTTCTTAGTTTGTTAAACGAGTTTCAGACTCTTGCATAATGCAAGAAATATCCCAGATCTAAGGAATGTACAAAAAACAAAAAAAAAAAACAGATATAAAAAAGATACAAAAAATAAAACAAGCAAAGGAGAGCGAGAGGAAGAAAAAATTGTTATTTGAAAAAAAAAACCGTTATCAAGGCAAAAAAAAATATAAAAGAAAATCAGTTTTGAATTTGCAAATTTTCAAATAAATTGGCAATAGAATCATAAAATTTGCATAAACAACTTAAGCAGACAAAAAAGTTAATCTAAATCTGCACAGATACAGATACAAATGCAAAATATATCTATCTATCTATCTATTAATCTATCTGCATACATAATTAAATCACACTAAAAAATAAATAAAGATAATCATATATAGATATTCATGTATGAAATCTGCACAAATTATGGCAAGAAGGAACTGCAACTGAATAATCCAAAAAACATCCTTGAAACGTAAATAAACGAAACGAATTATTTATTCAATTATTCATATAAAGAATATTCATATAAAGAATTTTAATAGCATTAGGACTTAATTCATATATTGAATAGTCAGATATATAGATTTAGTAGTAGAAAATTTAGAAAAGTTTAGGCTAGAATTTCACATGTTAATACAAATGATCTTTTAGATTGATATCCATAGATAGATTGACCTTATTAGTATGTAAGTATCTTTTTGAACTTGCACATTCAGAAATATACAGTTAAGGGGGTAAAAGGGGAAGGGAGCTTGGGGCTACCGGGGAACTAGGTCTACGAACTGCCCATTGCCTACAACAATGTCCAACAGTTAGATGATCAGACAGAGAGACAGACAATTTGCCTGACTATCCAATTGTCAATTGTAAATTTCCGTCAATTCTTTCAAAAGAGCGCCAAGATTTGATTTAATCGAATTAAAAAAAAAATTAAAAATAAAAAACGTTTTCATACATTTGCCAAAACGTGGAGAATGGCGACGGCGGTGGAACGACGGGATTTGTGCACTGTCAGGGGCCAGCAATGGCAACTGACAATCAAGAAATGTTGTAATATTTTTCAATTGCCATCTAGCAAAATCATTTGCATGCCACTCCCCCACTCATTCCATCTGCAACCATGCCACATCATATCAAGCACACACACACACACACGCACACACCTAGTTAGTCATGTTTGACCTTTTTGACTGGGGCGCCGTTTAATTGGCATGACAAGGCAAAAGAACAAAGCAAAAACGAAACAAAACGAAACGAAACAAATGAAATGAAACGACATGAAATGAAATATTAATGACATTAACAGCTAAGACATTGTATAGGACATTTGAACTCTTGTAGCTTGTTTCATTCCATCGCGTGACATTTATATGATTAGACTTAAGGTGTTCCATTCCAACATTTCAAGCATTTTCTTTTTCTATTTCTCTATTACAGCATGAAGTGTCAATTGATTTTAGTGGCCGCCGTGTGCCTAGTTGGTGTCTGGTCTCTACCTGTCCCCGATGAGGAGGTCGCCATTCAGCCGGATGCCGGCTCTAAAGCTGAACTGCTGAGCAAGACGGTACAAACCAGTCCAATTGAACCAGCACCAGCTAAACCAGTTGTACCCGAGGCAAAATTGGAGGCTAAGGCTGCACCAGCTCCAGAAACTATTCCAGCTGCCCCTGTTGCTTCAGCTTCCGAACCCGAATTGAAATCAAGTGCTCCCGATGTTGAGACTGCTCCAGCCATACCCGAAAAGAAGCCAGTTGTCGAAGAAGCAAAGCCAGTTGAAAAGAAATTGCCTGCTGTTGCTGCCGCTGCAGCTCCCGCTCCTGTTGCTGCTGCTGCTACCCCCGAAACTGTGCCAGCTCCAGTTGCCATTCCAGTCACTGCTAGCAATGAGGAAGCCAAATCTTTGCCAACTGAGCCAGAAAAGATTGATGAGAAACCAGTGGAGGCACCTAAAGCTATTCCCCTTGTAGAAGCTGCTGCTGTTCCCGCTGCCAACTCCGAAGTGCAAAAGCAATCGGTCGAAGAAGCCAAATCCCAGGAACCCAAAATTGAATCCAAATCAACGGAAGCTCTAACCCCAGTTGCCCCAGCTGAAGTCTCAGCCGCCGAGCCCGAGAAGGAGAAGGAACAACAGCCAGCCCGTCAAGAACGCATTAATGAAATCGAACAGCAACAACAATTGCAAAAGGAAGAGGAACAAAAGAAACCGGAAGCATCTCCAGCTGCCGTAGTGACCGATGCTCCTGCCCCTGCTCCAGCTGCACCAGCTGCACCAATTGATGCCAAACCCACCGAGAGTAACATTCAAGTGATTGCCCCATCTGCTCCAGAGAGCCCCGAAAAAAAATCAAACAAGGTTACCCCTGCAGCTGCTCCTGCTGCCTTGGCTGCTCAGGCCAAGTCGGTTGAGAAATCTAACCAGCCAATCCAGCCAGTGGAGCAGCAAAAGAACACAGAAACAGCACCAGAATCCTTGCCAGTGCTAAAGACCATCGAAAAGCCCGCCAACCAGGAAAAAGAACTGGAGGAGAAGGAAAAGCCAGAAATCAAATCAGCCGAAGAAAAACCAGCTGAAATTACCCCCGCTGAGCCCAAAAAGATCGATGAACCCATCTCATCCTCTGCCCCCATAGCTGAGTCGAAACCCGCTGAAACTCCCATTGCCTTGGAGGAGCCCAAGAAGAAGTCATCGGAAGAAAAATCATCGTCCGACAAATCTGAATCCTCCAAGGCTGATGATTCCTCATCTGGTGAATCCAAGGAATCTGATGAAAGCAGCGAGTCCAAGGAGAATGCCTCTAACTAGATGAAAAATATAATTTCCATAACCATTCCTTCCCTATAACCTTTCCCACCTCTCACTCTCTATCTCTCTCTTCTATAAAAGTTAGTGGTATTTCTTAGTTATAAAACGACGACGAAGCATTCGCCGTCCCCGCTCTTCCACACCCACACACAGTCTACCTTTCACTTAATCCAGATAAAGCGAACAAACATATATACATATATCCGATCAATCCGTAGAAATAGCAGCAAACACCAGGACAGGAGACAAACCGCTAAGATGGCATGCAAAACGTAATACTTATAATTCTAATTTAATTAATGTTAATTTAATTAAATTTTAGTCATTTGCAACGATCAAAAGATCATCAAGGATCAACGATCACCGTACACCCCTACACCCTACAATACCCTTCCACTATCCAATACCCTACTAATAATAATAATAACAACAACGCCGTGTCCCGACAAATTCCTCCCAGCCTTGAATTAATATTAAAATACAAACTCTCGATATATAGAAAATATATATATATACATATATATATATATATATATGCTCTATATATATATACTTTTTTTGTATTTTCTAATTCGTGTGAATTTTAACATTTAACAAATAGTGTTATAACATATATATATACACATAAGTATATATATATATACATATATATTGATAGATCTGCGTATCTAAATATATATGTATTTATATATATGCATAGATATGTATGATTTTATATAGACTGAGAAAATTCTTAAATAAAAAAACAGCGAAAAAAAAAATGAAAAAAAGAACCAACTTTAATTCTTATTTATCAGATCAGATATAGTCTTAAGGTATTCCGATAAAAATGAGTAAAAAAAAAAATGTAGAAACCTTTTTTTATTGGATAGTCACTTGAAAAGGTTTTTCCTATATTGCTAACTTCTTTTTATCCGATTTTTATCTTGCAAACTGTATGATAAGACGTTCCATTAATCGAATGAGACTTCTTAGCTTGATTTCCTATTGATCTTATTGATATGAAGAAATCATTAACTTTAATTTCACCATTCAGATACTGATGTATTGATAGTTGAAATGAATTTTTTGAAATGAAAGCTTTTACAGTTTGGAATGCACTGCAGAACTTAATTATATATATCTCTTGAAGGCTGAAACTTTATAGTGTCAAAGGATTCTCTAGACCAACAACCACTTAAACAATTATTCAGATCTCGACCACTAAAAAAAGAAAGGTTTAAGTTTCCTGGAGGAACAACTGAAAATGGAACATGCATTTACTTGAGAGACAAACAAAAACTGTACCACAAGGTACATTGCTTTAGAAATGGTTTTAAAAAACTTCGCATAAACAAATTTAAAAAAAAAACCTTTGATTTAGCTAAAACAAATATAATTTCTTCTATTATAATAAAAAATCTATATAAAAATTTTATAGTACAGTACAGTTTCGCTTCTGTAATTTTTTTTCATTCTATGAATTTGATTTTCAGGGTTTCGTCTAAACGAGCGGGCACCGGCAACCGTAACGATATGTTAAATTTATGGCCAAATGACAGTCAGTTGATTTTGTAGTCGAGTTAGTTGTATATAATTGTCAGTTGAATTACATTCTTGTGAAAAGTATTAACTACATAGATATGTATATATATTTTTACTATAACCAACGATTTGCGTCACATAAACCGGTTCGACTCGAAACAACAAAACGGCTCGAAATCAGTCTAGCCTCTAGCACAAATGTGTTGTACCTGATTGATTAATTGCACCATCTTACCTACATTTAGTAACATTAAATTATTGATTGTACTTGCAATAAGCAAATCAATTTTTAAATACAAATTGCAATTCAACTTACCTTTTGCGTAAGCATCTGACAGGCAATAACACCAAGGGCCCACCAGTCCACAGCATGGCCATAGGGTTCACCGCACAATATTTCGGGTGCTGTGAATACAAACAAAAACAAAAAGAAAACAAAATTTTTACCCACCCGAATAAACAATATAGGGAACAAAACAGGAACTTATGTAAAACAATTTATAATTTTAACAGTTTTTTTATATATTCAAATTGGAACATAGATTATTGAATTAGAAAAGTTTTCACTGTTTAGTTTTTGGGGACTTCAGCAACAAGAGATAAAATCACTGGAACGACGATACTATGCTATATGATATAAACATTATAAATATATGTTTTGTAAGGATTAAAGATTAAGCTATAGAGTTTTGGTTTTTTAGTTTCCACTAAAAATTGAATTAACGCAAACCAAAAAGGTTGGCAGGAACCATTTAAATATTGAAATGGAATTGAAACAATGTTCCATTCCAAAATAACTGCCAATAATGCCAATGTTGAGATAAGCCTGCTGTTATAGCAAAGTACCTGCATCTTTTTTTTAAAAAGGCTTTCACTTAGAATTTACTTCTTACTTTGAATAAGTGCAAAAGGACAAGGACTGCAAGGAACCTATATTGCTTTATATCGATATTTGAATACTATATATGAATATTTATACAATTTTAGTCATATTCTACTCAGCAAAATCTCTTTTTAGTCCTTAATCAAGCAAATCTTACTTATTAAAAAGAGATTATTATTTTACCAAATTTGGTATTTAATAGTTATCTATTGACTTGTCTATATAATATAAGTAACCATCAAAATCAAGAAAAAGTATAGAAGATTTTAATTTGAACTATTTGCTGTTTGTAATAGGCTTGGCGTACGAGAGAGATAGAGTAACAGAGAGAGAGAGAGACAGATTTGAAAAAATTTGGCAATGTTTCAGTTGCATCTTTTGCATTAACTTTGCCAAATGCAGTATGGCTAATAGTATATAATATCGGTTAACCCTTATGTATTGAAATTGCATAACGGTTACACACTCCCTTAAACTTTGCCAATAAAAAGTTAACAAAAGAAACAATAAAACTAAAAGTATAACTACTATAGAAATTTCAATTGCGAGATTTTTTGTTTCATTGTTTGAAATTATTGTTAAATTTATTAATGCTTTATTTTCGGCGATTTTACAACAGTTAAATTTAAAAATTGCAATTTACATATATATATATGGGCATATTATCGGTTTTACACACATACTATTTATATATATATGGTATATATATTTATTTCTTTTTTTACAATTACAGCTTGGACATACTGTGTTTAATTAGGCTGGGCGTCACACGGACATACAAACATCAATATATATATATTTATATATATATACATATGTATATTTAGGATATACACATGTAAATAGATATATGTATACATATATATATATATATATAAATGTATTTATTTAGTTTAATCACTACAAAGTACAATCACAATCAATTTTATACATACATCTATAAATATTTGCCGTCTCATGATGGGTTCACTTTACATTAGATTTATGTTCTCTTTAATCACTTAAATTACAATTAATTAATTAACAGAATTATATTAATTACATACATTAGTTAATAAATAAGTTTGTGCTCGAAAATCAAAAAATTAGAAATGAATATGAAACTGATATGCCTGCCGTTGAGATTGTTACTTAGGTAGGAGAGAAGTTTTTAATGTTTACTATATTCAAGAGTCTGACAAAAGTGTAAGCAAGGAAACAGTCCATAAGATGACCAACAAATGATACCCTGTAAAAATATCTACCAGTTGTACCTCTAATATTTCTATGAAGTTGGCTTTATATCAATTGAATTTCAAGGCATAAAAAACAAGATCAAGCTACTTTTACGTATGGAAATGATCTATATATACATAGATCATCTACAAGTTGTGGTTGTTTTATGGCAACTGTACTTTATGTAAAGCAATAGACCTTTTCCAACACTTACACTTTTGCTTTGCATTGATCAATATAGAATATAGTATTTTAAACATATTGAACAAATTCAATTTCTATTTATTGATTAATTTGTTCCTTGTTGTCGTTTTTTTAATTGTTTGTTTTAAATTATAGTTTTTATTGTTATTAACCAAAGTTTTCTTTGGGTATTCTTTAAGGCTAAGCAAAAGGATTTTTAGTGTTTTTTTTTTTTTGGGTTAAGGATTCCCCAATATTAAACTCCGTTTAATTGTTCTCTTAACTTTTATTTGAACACACTTTCTTGCACAGAGCAATCAATCAAATTTACTATTATCTTATCGACATGGTCAAAACCATCTAGCACAATGCATTTGTTGTTTTTTTTTCTCAATTTTTATTTAACATTCGTTTTGTTTTTATGATGCTAAAAAAGTATAAAATAAATATGTTTGGGGATTCGTTTCTTTTGATTGTAAATATATAAAGATATAATATATATATACATATATATATATACATGTATTGTATCAGTATGTTACTATACATAGGTGTATATATATATGTAAATATATATATATATATATATATATATGTGGACTTATGTGTAGTCATGTGTGTGTGTGTGTGTGTGTATGTATTGTGGGACAGATTTGAATCGATATTTCTTTCATTTGTCATCTTAAAACTTATCAAACTAATGGAAATTAAACACAATGAAGAAAAGCCTTAAGACACCTAACTAGGCAAATTAAATACTAGGCAACATACATACTATACATATATATATATATACAGTTATATATATATGTGTCTCTGTATTTGTTTGAGTGTGTGTGTTGTATAATAAATATTTTGTCTACTTTTGTTATAGATTTAATGCATATATATATATATATATATATGTATGTATGTATGTATGTACTAAACTACATCAACAGACAACAACAACAACAATTAAATTACATTAATTTTAAATTAAAAAGAAAGACAAAAAAAAAAAATAAACAGCACAATCCAAAAACACTACAGCACAAAGAAACTAAAGCTCTTTCAAGTAAAATATCTGCACAGAATTGTAATTTTAATAATTGTGAACAAATCGGTTTTAAATTGTGTGTTTGTGTATGTTTGTGTATACATTATAGAATCTATATATATATAAATGATAATTGAACATATATACGATTTATCATTAATCTCATGTGCTACCAAAGCGTTGTAAAACCACAATTATATTGATAAACGTTTGATACATTGATTACAAGAATTGATATCAGGTTTCTATAGATTTTTAATTTATATGTAACAAAGTGTTTTCGGAATTATAAACATTGCTTCTATCGATGATAGCAACATATTGGAACTTAAATAATTGTTTATATTAAATGTTTTTCAACTTATTGTTCTAATTTGTTTATATTATCTCAATCCTAGATAGTAGATCTATTAGCAGAAATGAATAAATACTACAACATTTTTTTTCACAGCAAACTAAAATTATAAATGACAAAACTAATAATCAATCGATTAGTTTTCGGTGGATCAGTATCGATAAAATGGATATACATATATATAAATATATATGCATATAACTAATCGAATATGCAACTTAAAGCCAATTTCAAACTAATAAAACAATTTTCACAAATCTATATGCTAGTGTTAAGTCAACTTGAAAAATCTTATACCAATTACTACATCCTTTATAGTTATTTGTTCTGTTTTCGCTTTTGAAAAATATTTTGCACAAATTTCTCTTTGCCTGCCAACAGGCGGGAGGAGTACAGCGATCAAGATATCCATTGATGCGGTTATTGTTATAGTTGTTGTTGTTGTTGTTGCTGCTGCTGTTGTTGTTGTTATAATTGTCCCGTCACATTGCAAGAGTCTCCTTGATAATCTTTTTCATAGCATTACCCATTGATGGAGCTGTCGATCCGGATGATGTGGAATAATCAAATTTAAATAAATATGGTTGAACATCCGGAAATGATGTATCGAATATTAAATCCAATTCACTTTGATTTGGTGTCTTCGGTACATAATCATGGCGATTCATTAATTCAGTTATATAGATCACTTTTTCAGTAAGTAAATCGGAAACATTCTCCCTGCACATTTGTCGCTCATCCTCGCTCTCGTGCTTAATTAAATCCAAATGTACTGTCCATACCTCCCAAGGTATCGATTCCTGTTGGAATGGCCAACGGTTCTTCTTCTTTTGGAAGAACTCTAAACTAATTTGACCCGAACCGCAGCTATCATTTGAACGCAATTTCTCGCTAAACAGATTGATGGCACGCTTAACCCTACGGGTGAGACTCTCCGATGTGCAGCACACATATGTGAAATCAATAAAATCACAATCCACATCCGTATAGCCAACGGTGCCAATTGAATATTGGGCATCGCCTGTGTACATATATTTACCAAGGCAGCGATGAAAGAGGACGGTATGGAATATGGTTGCCACAGCCTCATCCACCTGACGACCCTCCATGGTCAGATCGAACACTTGTGAGCGGGCATTCATTCTGCGTCTGTGTGTATGTGTGTTTATATTTAGATAAAGGTGCGTATGCGTAATAATTAATTGTTTTAGATTATAAATTTCTTTTCTTTGTTTTTTTTTTTTTTTTTTAATTATATATAAATATGTGTATAAAACTTTTGAGTTCTAGTTTCTTGTTTACTTTGTGTGTGTTGGTTTTTCTTTTGTTTGCTTGCTTGCCTCTCACTCACACGCGAATTTCTCATTCACCCAATCTCTCTATCTATCTATCTCTGTCCCGTGTGTATGTGTTATTAAACTATAGCTAACCCTCTCTAATCGATGTTTCAGTTTGAACAAAAACAAAAAAAAAAAGAAATTCAATTGATGCACAGTGATTTTTTCCTTCTTCGACTTGGCTCTGTTTTGCTTAATTTAAAAATTTTACAATTTTATATTTTCTGTTTCTATTTTTAATTTGTTTGTTTTGTGTTTGGTTTTTTGTTTTTGTTTTTTTTTTTATTATTTTTGCTTTTGTAGTTTAGTTCGTACCCATGTATTTGAAAGTGCCGCACATAGTTCGCGTATTTGCACCCAATTTGAGCCACTTGCTTAAACCGAAATCCGTCAATTTGATGTGAAATTGTTGAGTTAACAGAATATTTTCTGGTTTTGCATCGCGATAGATAATCCCAGCGTTGTGCAGGAAATCTGTATAATATTAATGATAAACCAAAACAAAAAGAAATTTGTATTATTATATAGGAAGAAACTTTTGCAAATTCATAAAAGATAAAACAGGTCCTACTTTAATCCAAATTATTTTACAATATTAAATGCTTTGTATAATATAATTTGATTTCATAATTTTCATTTACTTACCAATAGCAAGTGCAATCTCTGCTACATACAAACGCACTAAATCGATTGAAAATTGTGAAATTTTACTAAATAATTCACCATTCGGCACATATTCGGAAACTGTGAAATAGAAAGAAGAATATTTATTAACCATAGATGGCTTTTGTTTTCTTTTTTTTTTTCTTTAATTCCGAGAAATAATATAGTAAAAATAATCATGATGTTCTTTAGATTTGAATCCACTTAATTAATATTAAGATGTTCTATTTGTTTTAATCTAAACTAATCTCTTGCGTTACAATCAATATGAAACCGATAGAGCCCTTAGAAATTTTCATTAAATCGATTGTAGTTGCTGTTGAATTTCTAAAAATTATTTAAGTTATTCAAAATGGAACTACAAGGCTTAATACGCCGATCTAACGAATTACAACGATCTTCTGATACACCTAAAAATATCTGCCGTAATATAATCTATGTTATAAATCGGAATTCAATGAAAATAACTTATTTTGGAACATACGGATATGCAAATTGTGACGATTTTGCCAAAGATCAATTTGTTGGACTATAAATGGATTATGCCCGCAGACTTTTTGTATATCTGCCTCGTCTTTGATCTGCTGGACGCTATTTTCCTCAATGAGCTGCAGAAAATGAAATAAAATACAGTCAGTAAAATTATTCCAAACATAGTTCAAAATTTATGGTAATACCTTAGATTTCTTTAGAACCTTTAGAGCGTAACTAGACTGAGAAGTGTCCTTTTTATTATCTGGTTCCTTTTCGCTTACTTTAAAAACTACACCGAAGGCTCCTTTGGCCACCAGTTGTTCAATGGTAAATTCCTCGTTGCGACTGGATTCCTTGAAATGTGAATTAAATATGGAATTGGTTATCGGACGATGCCATTGCGTTTTACAACGTTTGGAGCCTTGCAGAGATGTTAAGCTGCAATAAAATTTGTATATGTAATGAACGAGTAATTTAAAATAGTTGCAACAATATCATACCTCTTTCTAGTGGCCTTGTTGCGATGACGGAACGAATTGCGCGCACCTGAGAAGCTCCAGTTTAGGCGTCGCCCACCACTCAAACTGCCCAGACTGCAGGTGGAAAGCTACGGTAAAAAAAGGAATTAAGTTAGACAAACAGTAAACACGATTTCAAACTGATATTGTTTATTATATTTCTATCTACATCTTATCTTGTTTATTATATTTCTACCTACAGATGCAAATTCACAAAACAAAAAAAGAAACACAAGAAATGACACAATTGTTTGTTAAGTAGGGTCCGCAAAATGTGTTCAACGGGTACAAGAAAGTGTAAGTGATAATATATATTTTGTATACCATATGTATGTACACTTGAACGCTATTAACGGACGACTAGATTCAATAAAGTCTACCTATCCAATCATATAAACACTAAGGAAGATGCAAGTTTAATACGCAGATTCTTATCCAATGATACGATTGCCAACCAAAGGTATAAGAATTTCCCTTAGTTTTTTCAAGGTTTGTGTCGAATAGAACGGTTCGACGAAACCTAAATTAAAGACCCCACCTAGGCCGAACCTTCGCTTGGGCTTGCGTTTAAGTTGCATTAATTTTCAGTTGATTTAATAAAAATCAATTTTAATTTCTTTAGCAAATTGATTCTATTCTTTTTTAGATACAAGTTAACACTTCGTTTGTTTAAATATTATCGATGCACGAAAATATTATTGCGCGACTGTATGTGAAGCAAAACACGCGTTCTTCTGCGTTGTTTCTTTTTTTTTTTTTTTTGCACAAACAAGAACAACAACAATAACAAATGAGCTCAGCATTTTCTACCTGTAGGTAGGTAGGCGATGTTTACCGCCGTTCTGCTGCCGACGCCGCTTAGTTAATCCAGCAATGTTGATAATGAAATTTTTTCTTGGATTTTCTTTAACTTCTTTCGTTAAACAATTGAACGACTGATTAAATCATTTATTTTAATAGTTACTTGTTATGTCTGGTATCTAAATTTTTATTTTTTTTTTTTTTTTTCAGTAATTATTTTTCTGTCTACGACGTAGACGGTACGACGACACGTGTGAAATGTCCAATGAATATTTGCAAACAAGTGAGGCACGATCAAACAGCTGAGCGGCCAACCGATGCTCTCACCCAACAAAGAGTACGACAACGGGAGAGAGAAGAGTGAGCGAATGGGAATTAGTCCATATGTATATACATATGTACTCATTTATATGTAGCAACAGTACCGTACCAAAACATTGGACATGTCATTCAAACAGTTAAAACGTTAATTTTACTACTTTTAAGGCAAGTCAATCTATTTAAATAAATGTTTATTAACGTTTTTATCCTCATTAATAAAATGTTGTTTATATTAGTGGATATCTTGTATATTTTATGTTTATTCATACCAGGCCTAATATTTACCGCAGTGACTGTGCTATGTACTATGTTTGTATGTGTGTGCATTATATATTAAAAATCGGTACATTTTGATGATGGTTGAATGTTGATAATTCTCCCCAACTGCGACTGAGTGTGTGAGTGAAAGGGCCCCATGCAGTTTTTGGTTATACATATATACACACATATTGTATTTGTATTCCTGTGACGATGATGACATTGCATACGGAAATTGCGTAGCAAAAATTATAATGGTGCGTATGTGTGTGTGGGAGAGAGTGGGAGAGGAGGGCAATTTGATAACCAACTGTGGATGACGCGCCATAATTTGCGCAGCGGCGAGCTTAAACAAAATGGCAATGATGTTGACAGCAACGCTGGCGTCTTTGGCGACTGGGCAAATGCGGAAATAGCAAAAAATCAAGAGCAGGAACAACAATGAAGGAAAAAATGCGGGAGGGCAAAAATGAATAGTAAAAAGACGGAAGACGAAACACGTGCGATCAAGCCAAGCTGAGAGAGGAGAGGCACATAAGAGATCACGGAATCAAGGTCAACGGAGAGAGCAAAAGATGTGGGAGGGAAAGAAAGATCATAAACGAGGGTGAGAAAGAGAATTAAGAAAAGAGAGGACTGCAAATGAAAATACACTGAAAGGTTGTGAAAAGGAGTAAACAAACAATCTAGTAGATACGAAACTAAAAGCGGAAAAGTATTTCTTATCAATTTGTCCTAAATACAGTTATTTACCTGACGCGGTGCAGCTGATTGTTGTTGTTGCTGTAGCTGCTGCTGAGCCTCAGCTGTGACGCAGCTGCCGCTGTTGACGTTGTTGTGAGCAGTTACTCTTTGTATCGCTTGCAGTGGTTGTTGTTGTTGTTGCTGCTGCTGCTCTGCTGCGGCTTCTTCGTCTACTTCTTGTCGTTTGTTTTGTCTAGTTGTCGCGTTGCCCATCAAAAGTAAGCCCCCCCACCCCTTTTAACAAACACAAATCTAATCAATTTTCTAGTTTTTCTGTTGTTGTTTTCCTTGCTGTTGCTTTCTTTTTTCACACACATGCACATACACACACACACACACACACACACACAAATATACAATACACACAAGCCGAACTTCTTAAACTGTGAGGAAAGGAAAGAAATAGAGGTACGGAATGTGCGTATTTGTGTGTGTGAGTCTCACTTTTCCCTAATTTTGCACTCGATTTGTTTTATTATATTTCAAATCAATTTGGTTCATTTAAATTTTTCCTTCTGTGTTTTCCTCTTGCGTTTCTTCGTGTTTGTTGTTCTGCTTGTTGTCGTTATCGAAACTCGTCGATAGAAACAATTTTTCAGGCATATCGATAGTACACAATTTGCCAAATATCGGTACGCTTACACTGTGCGTGCGTATTGACCCAAATGCTATTGTAAACACTACATTACTCGATAGCCCGGCTATTATATCGATAGAGCATTCTTTTTTACCATCACTGAGGCAGCTACACGCCATCGCCAAAGAAAAAAGCGAATATTTTTTTCGCGTCACGGAAAAGCATTCAATTCTCAAATCCTCCCAATCTCACTTTGTATGCCAATTAAGCGGTGTTTTGTGTCATACTTCCATTAAATAATCAAGTATGGATATAGATTTAAGTCTGGATGAGATTATACAGCGAAAGCGTGGAGCCGCAGATAAGAAATTGTAAGCAGCGGTACATTATGTACTTGTCTCCCAGTTATTGATAATGTTAATGCTGAAAAAATGGCGTTTTTGTCTTCTTTTTGTCCCCTCTCTTTACTTTTTCCTAACCAGTAAGCCACGAAAAGTGATTAAAAAACCGACGCAGAAACAAGATGCAATACCATTTGATGCCAGGAATAAGATAATACAAAAAACCAGAGCAAAAATTACCGATGCCCGTGAGATTCTTAATCAGAACATGAGAGAATCGGGGATCGATGCCCGTCAATTGTTGCATGATCGTAAAAAAGAACAGCAGCATCACCATCGTTCTGTTGGCGGTGGGTCGGCCGGTATTGGAGGTGGATCTTTCCATTTTCCGTCTTCACGTTTGCCATCTACCGCAATGTTGGAAAAAGGGCATCTGGGTCAGCGATTGATCACAATTACTAATCGTCGTTCACGTGTCCAGCTGGACAACCCTTGGGATCCTCGTTCGAAAGAGGATGGAAAAGCGTTTGGTCCTCCTGGCTATATTGATCATGATAATATGCAGCACTTGGAGCAAGGTGAGTAACGAAGAGTATTTTGATAGTATTGAATTTATGATTGATTTTTGTCAATGTTTCAGAGGAAATCAGTCGGACTTTGCATATGGGTGGTGGTGGCGGATATCAGAAGCCACCTTCGTCTCGATATTCCTTTCGCCCCGATGCAGCTGGCATGGACGACGTGGAAATGTTACCCTCAAATATGCCAGGCGATCCATTTGCCATTTACGAGCCATCACGTAATCGCATAGAGCGACCTTCGCTTCAGTCGCTAACCGACCCAAGAAGTGATAATCAGCTCTTTGAGAGACGGGGGCCTTCTCATCATCATCCTCCACTTCATCATCAGCAGCAACGCAATTTATTGGCATCGTCCAATTTGCCAGATTCGTTGCGGGCTCGACTCTTTGGCTCCGAACCCGATAGACGCATCTCCCATGGTATTTATGCCAATGAGAATGGACATGCTGCCCATGCTTCCTCAATTGGTGCTGCACGTCCACCGCCATCTCTGCCCCTTTCTGGTGGCAATAACAAGTCAGGTTATCGAGTGTTGGTTAGCAATCTTCATGCCAATGTCACCACAAGTGATATACGTGAGCTCTTTATTGACATTGGACCCATGTACGATGCCCATGTAGTGCGCCCAGGCACAGCGGAGGTTATTTATAAATCTCTGGAACATGCCGAGATGGCGGTAGATTCCTATCATCAGCGTGAATTTGATGGTCAACCTATGCATTGCGTTTTAATCAATCCGCATTCATCTCTACGATCAGTTAACCAGTCGGCGAGGTGAGCTTTTCTTTTGTTTTTCACCTTGGATAGTTCTAACATTTTCCTTTACCAACTTGGTTTCACTTTTAACAGCGGTTCGCGCACTGTCACCACCAATTCATCGGGCGTCGAGGTGGACATTGATGCATTACATTCAGTGCTATTCCGTGATCGCTAAATTAACAATTGTGACAGGAGGATTAGGCAATTTCCATCAAATTCCATTCATTCAATTGACTCATACATGATTTTTTTTTTTACAAATCTCCAATTATATTCACCTAATATTCATTTAGTTAATAAGTAAAAAGTGAAATGCATCATGCCTATGTTTTGTACGGCATACCTTTTCCGGCGAAAGAGATCATTAAATCAGTATCAATAAAAGATTAGATCCAATAGCTGACTTTGTGTTCGTCTGTCTGTCCGTATAAACAAGAAAATGGCTATGTGGATTGGTTTTCTAAATACATTGGTACACTAATTTCTCACCGCCACGCCCTCGTCTCGACTTTAATTCACATAAATAAATACCTGCCCTCTTTTAAAATAATTCTAAATTTTGTCTTCTTTTATTTGGCGCACATTTACACGAACTTTGACTTACCAACATACTTTAAATAATTTTCTAAAAGAAAATATTGACTGCCAAGAAGGGTACAGAGTATTTAACAGTCGGTGTGTGCCGCTTTTGTTTAGTAGAGTCTATAAAAGTAAGATGAAATGAAATCTAAAACTTTAGATGAAAGAGAATTGTGTATTTATACAAAGGAATACCCATTGGATGTCTTTCATATAGTGACGGAGGCAATCCAAAGGATCTATGGGACTTCTATGCAAAGATTGTTCAATTGTAAAATATAAAGCAGTTGCCATTGGAAGAATAAGACTTTGGTTTGGATCTATCAAATGGCTTGGCTAGAAAATTATTCACAATGGTAAAAGGAAAAGCAATGGTAATCCTGTTCCAATTAGCTAGATATATCCAGTTTGTCGATTTTAAATTTTGTTGAATTTAGGCAGTTGAAAGGGGGAAAAAAAGGAAATAAAATAAAGGAATAAAATAATTCTCTTACTTTCAATTATTTATTACACAATAAAAAAAAAATGTACAGTAAAATATTTCAATATATTTTTTTTTTTTTCTGTTTAGTTTGCATAAAATTAGGTTAAAAAAAATTTAGAAAGACAGGGCAGAGGTTAGGTCAGCAGCAGCAGCAGGACACGTCCTCACTGTATCTCAGTTTTCCCGAATGCCTGTGCCATAGTTGGCTCCACCAGCACGATTCAGGGCACCACGGAAGAGCTCAATGTCCAATTCGCCCTCGACACCCGCCTGCAGTTCCACAGCGAAATTCTAAAACCAATATAAGGTTTATATAGGATCGATCATGATATAAATAAAATTTAGATGGAAAATCATTTACATTGAGTACATCCTTAATGAGGGATTTATCCGTTGACATTTTCGCCCGCTGAATAACGCCAACTTCCTGACCGATCCATGTCAAAAATATGAATTTCTTACGCTTGGACATTTCATCGCCCATTTGTATGCGGATATAGCCAAAGGCACGTTCCGCATCACCAAACTGTTCACGGAACTCCTCAAAGCATTGACCCCTTCCATGGACAATTATCTGGGGGCCATCGAACTTAAAGACAGCCCATTCAGTGTCTGTGAGATCAGAGCGAACATCCTCATAGGCCTCTCGAATGGCATCCTTATCCAGTGATGTCGCCAGCGGCATCTGTAATCATAATATATATAAAAAGAAATCAATAAATCTATTCCACAAATATATTTGTTACTAATCGCCATGACTCAGCATATAGAGGAAGTCTGCTCTAGTGCTATAAGCAGGCAGGGCAGGCGGGGGAGAATTGAAAATCAATTCTCAAGTTCATTTCTCTGGCACGCCTGCGCGTTCACTCAGCCAGTGCTAACGATAAATGGGAAAAGCTTTCGCTTTCGTTTCCGTGCCAAGTCATAAAAAAAAACATATAACTAACTAACTAACTACATATATATATATATATATATATATATATATATATATATATATAAAACCAGAGCACAAGTCACGCCAATGCAATAAGAGTATCATCAACAGCTTATCCAATTTGTTGTTGCATAAGTTTATCATAAATTTTCGACAGCAAAATGTATTTCAATAAAAAATCTACAATTGGTAATTATTTCCTAGCTATCCAATTATATACATACAATACACTATAAAACATTAAAAAACCATATATGTATGTATGTATATATGTATATAAAGTCACCAGATTACACACATTTCTCGGTAATGATAAACCTTCATAGAATGACTACATCAACAGGTGATAACTTTCTTTACTCACCTTTAATATCAACTAATTGTATATACATATGCTTTAATTTCCAACTAAATCCATTTATAGATTGTAAATAAAACAATCTTCTCAACAGGTATGTCTATATATCTATATAGTAAGTATCTACCAAGAAATATGATGAATTTATCGACGCTAATAAAGAATGACGAGGCTGTACATATAGGATTTAAATGTTTTCTTCTTATAATTATAATTAACCTTATACCTTATATATATATATATATCAAAAATCGGAATTACTATTATGATACCAATTCAATCTTTGATTTCTTTAATCTCAAATTAATTAATCACGGCGGAAGGCTTTCATTAAGTGCCTTCTTCTATTTAGAAAAGTTTATGTTTTGAATATAAATTTAGGAAATTGTTATTTCCTGATATATCTGAGAAATCTAACTTGATTTCTATATGCTTCCGGTTGTGTAGTATTTTCTAGAAAAAGTTTTGTTTAACAAAAATTAAATGACAAATTATTATCTTTTTTATATTTGACTATAAATTTATTAAATGTACCGTTAACTGGCTATGATTGAAAATATTGATTTATTTGTACAAACAATTAAGAGATAAATATTTTCAATTGGATTAAAACTTCCCTGGCTGAGTAACCAAACTATGAGGGGGGAAGACGACAAAAATAGAAATTAAATATCTGGAAGCGATTTTTTTTTTTTTTTTTTTACCACTATAATGCGTTCAATGACCGAGTTTTATTTGTTTGATGTGAGAAAAATCAATTAGAAAAGCGCAAAGCGATTTAGAGAAGAGAAGAAGAAGAAAAAAAAGAAGTAAGAGAAGAGAAGCCCCCAAAACAATTAAAGACAAAAAATGATTTAAGCGACCGATGACCAACAGCCAACAATAACAACAACAACCACAAGAAGAGGGCAACAAGAACGACAACGCCGGCGACGACTTTCACAAGATGATAGCAAAACAGTATTCCAGCAGAGATGGAGATAGAGAGAAAGAGAGAGAGAATGAGAGACTCTGTTGTTTGCGCTCTATTGAGTTGAATTAATTAGGCGAAATGGTTAGAATGAAGAAATATAGAATAACCGTTTGCCATAATTTGGTAAGACATATTTTTGTGGGCCGTTACCACAAAATGCAAAAATTTGTCAACGAATCGTTTATATACTTTCCCCTACATATATATATATAAAAAAGCATATACGGTTATAAAATAGTAGATATATCTTTCAATTAGATATATGTATATATACATATATAGACTTACTGGCTGATAAGACAAGCTTTATTTTGTGTGTGACAAATGTGACAACAAAACAAATTAGATCACTTTACGGGGAGGGGATGCGGCAATATGGGAATGGGGCTATGTCTCCTGATAACTAGCTCTCACATCAGATATCTACCCGTAATTAAATATATATTCATGTACATTGACGTAATCTCCTTTATTTCAGTTTATATATATAAGTACATATATATATTCTTAGTTAGATAAGATGACTCCAAATACAACAAGTTGCCTTGTAATTGATTTATTATTGAACAAACATTCCTATTTTCCAATTTTCCACACCATGAAAAACTATTTGACGTTGAAACAGAAATCATATGAATTCTGTCACCAAAAGGGTGACTAATCTCTCATTCAGTTTAAAGGTTTTTGTTTTTTTTTTTTTTTAGATTTTGTTTTAACAGAGAAAAATTATGGTCACTGATAAGTAAAAAGTCACTTGATCGGATGAAACATTAGTTTAATTTCAGTTCTCTTACACTTTTATAAAATCAGTCATCATTTTTATAATAATCGAATGTTTTAGGTATGGTAAATATATTCAGATATGGGAACCCTAATCTGGAATAAGACATTCATAATTTAAGAATAAATAAGTTTAGCTTGTATTTAAAAGATTTTATATTTAATAATTTTAAGTTTTGGTAAATTATAGTAGATAACTACTGCATATATACAATGTATATACAGAGATTATATAGTTAAGATAGTTATTATTAACAAATTCAAAGAAAAAATGGGAGAATATTAAGATCGTTTTAAGATAATACAAAAATAATAATTAATATATTAGAAAACCTATCCTAATACAGATTAATATCTAACAAATTTGTCTTTGTCTTAGCTGAACATATAGTTTCTATAATTGGATCTCATAGTAGGAAATAAATTTTCCAATCCAATTAATGCATTTGAATATTATATTCCTATATGTTTGAATATATGTGTAGAAAAAAAAAAAATTGATTATGCAAAATGATGTTGCATAAATTAAAAGATGGTAAAACCAATTCAAGTGTTCAATTTATTTCATACATTGTTGATTTCCCATTTTTACCTTTGCTGCAGTTAATTTTCTTGGCCAATTTGTAGATTTTTGTGAGCCAACTCAACTGAAAGAGCCATTGCAATCGACTGAGTTTAAAAACGTAATAAGCCATATAAAACTGCATCCATATGCATGTATATGTATCTAGATACATATGTATATACATTTATATATTGTTCACATATATTTAGATGAATGTATGTACATATATAATGCAATATGCACAGAAATTGGAAAATGCAGCAAATATAAAATAAAATTGCAAACGAAAACAAAATTTGTAGATGGAAAACCAACAAAAAAAAAACAACTTCACTATGTGTTAATTTCCTATGGCAAATTGTATTATGTTGACTAATGCTTTTCAGATATCACATATATATATAATACATATAAAACACTAGAAATAAATGTATATTAACAGATGTCTGTCAACTGAAGGAAAAAAAAAGCATTGAATGTTGTTGAATAATTAACAAAATAATATTATTTTACGTTTCTATAAAATATATAGCTATATATTCCGATTAAATATATTAATAATAGAATCAATTCCTGTTAATATTCAAAAGTATTCCCTATTAGTCAAAGCTAAACCATTCTTTTCCATATGACTGCTTTGAATGAAAACTTGAGAATTATAAGCTCAGTATTAAAAAATGCTCTTAACTCTTTGAAAATTGGTTTTCAAAGTATCTAATCACACATTAACCATTTCGATTGTATAAAATCAAAGATTATTTGAAAGGTTATAAATTTTATGGATGATTATAAATTTTGGATTAAAATTTGGACTAAACAACGATTGTATATCAAACATTAAACCAATTATTACAATGTAAGCCAAAAAAGGTTTTTTTTTTCTTTCTTTTTTGAGGAAATCATAAATATTAATAAATGTTAAGAAGGAATAACATTATATTAATATATGTATGTGTGTTAGTGTTCTTTCTTCTTGATGATGTATCAAATAACAAGTTATCAGCTTTCACATAAAAACAAAATGAAACATTGTTTCAGTTAAATTTGTTGACGGGGCATTTAGCAGGAAGTAATAAAAATGAATCAATGCAGAGAATCAGTAAGAAAATGTCTGGTCGGTCGGTCAGGCTAATATAACCAATTGGAAGCCGTATCAATCAGCCAATCAGTTAGTCAATCAATCAAGCAATCAATCAAGATGGCTATAATACATTAAATTGGCCAACAAATGAAATGAGAATGCGGTTTGGTTATTTACATACCAATTTTTTTTTATATTTACATTTTAATCAAATTATATATCTAATGCAGGGTATTTTGTGAGTCGTCCTTATACTATTTTCCATGTTCATCATGTTTAGCATTTATATATATATATATATATATATATATTGGAATATATATTTATCATCAATTTTCATATTATTCTTGTTTGTTATTTTCGTTGTTTTTGGTTTATTTGGCTTTTGCATTGATGACAAATTCCTTTGACTCGCACGTTCATTGCCTTTTCTTTCTATCTCTCTCTCTGTTTCTCTTTCTCCCTCTCGGCCGGGAGTTCGGGGTTAAATTTCTGTTTCTGTACAAAATTTATTTATTTTTCACTTTATATATTTTGTTCTCTCTCTCTGTTTTAATAATAATTTATTTTGTTTCGTTTCGTTTGTTTGCAGTTTAGTTTATTTTGCTGTTGCAATAAAGGAGCGAAAAATTTTGCTCATGCATCTGGCAGGTTTTCTTTCTTTTTGCTTTTTTTTTTTTTTTTTTTTTTTTTTAATAAGTTTTTGTTGTAGTTGTTTCTTTGTTTTTTGTGTTGTTGTTGTTGTTGTTGTGTGATTCATACTCAAATCGAAGGCAACGAAAAACGTTGACCAAATTTGGTTTGGCAAGAAACAAGGCCTCCCCACATAATAAAAAGATTCATATGTTTTATGGAATTATTATGACAATGATTACAAATACAAGTTGTACAAAATTCAATACCGGATATGGATTTATCTGAACATTCAATTGTTTGATATATTTAATAATATAATGAGCATTAATTTTGGGATATTTAGTAATCATTATTGTTTTTAGTTTTCTAATATTTACCCATATATCTATGGATATCAGTAGATTCTCAATAATCTGTTCCAATATCAAAATATATCTATATATGGAATAAAAATAAGTTCAGTTACTTCTATATAATCGAGTTCATTGACATTTATAGGCTCTTTTATATACATATATATTTTCCGTTCCTAAACCTTTTTTTATTTTTTTGTTAGTACATAATATATGAACACCCTTTATTATTTCAAAAAGTGGTTTCTGCATTTGGAGTATCAATCGTTTGATAAGAGGAATAACACAAACAAACGAAGACACACACACACATACATACATACATATATACATACATATTTATTTGCACACTTGAAAGTGCAAAAATGGTAAAAAGAAAAAAAAGTACAGACTATAGAATTAGAAGCGTTATCAGTACGAATTCAATTTGGCCCAATTCATTGCCAAAAATGAAAAGTGATTAAATGGAAAGGGTTTGCAGTTATTTTTGTTACCATTGAATTCAATGCAATTTGAAATTTGTTGAAAGAATTTGTTTGTTTGTTTCATTTGTTGCTGTATGTAACTTAAATCCCCTCATTCACTTCAATTGATTTTATCAATCTAATCCCATGGACGAAGACCATTTACGGTTATGATTCAATCAACAATGAAATGCAATCGAAACGATTTGCGTCCAAGTGGATAGAATCTACGGGCGGCAGAGTTACCGGATAGCGGTTAGAAGAGTAGAGTAGAGTAGCTAAGAGGTAGGTTAAATGGGGGAAACGAAGCTATCAATGGCAATGCCAATAAATAATATTAAGTGCGGACGCGACGAAGCGGCATATATATATATATATAATATATAGTATATATTGCGCATACGCCGTCAATGTCTGATATCAATGCCAAGTTGCTGAGCCATAAAATGTATTATAATTATAACCCTGTATAATCAATGCGTGAAAAGTAAGTGTCGTGAATTTTCCTAGGGTGAAAATTATCTAGAAAGGGTAAATAAAAATAAAGTAATTGTTTTCTAATTCATTAATTGATAAAACTACCAAATTATAGCACACTAATAGTAGATTGACTCTATCTTATAATTGTTAAATGCTAAGAAAATGTATGGAAAATCAAAGAAGATATTTTCTAGTTCCGCATAATGTTAAAAGATAATGCATCTGTATAAAGATATAATACATTAAGTAATTGAATACAAAGTGTTTGGTTTTTCCAAGCAATTGCACTAAAGCCCATAGACATTGGATCGAACCTACTTACATAAATCTTTGTATATATGTAAATATATGTATGTAAATAATATGTATGTCTGTAAAGGTAGAAACCGCAGACCAGAATTGAGACTTATGGATCGGAAAGTGTGAATAGAACAAGTGCAAGGAGAATGCACTTGAACTTGATACGAGTACAACCGTTTAGCCATATGCATCATGGTCAAAGGCGTGGCAATGGCTACGCCTACGACTTTACCATTAGTAGTTCCCCCCCTTTATAAGAACGCCCCCGTTTCGAGAGTAAAAGACACTCATATATACATATAGGCAAACATAAGAGGCAGACAGTAAAAATATGTACAGAAATACATACATACATACATCTCGTTTTTTTTTGTTCTTTCTTTTGGTTTTTTATTTTTTGTGTGTTCTGCTGCCTCTCTTGTCTGGCTTCGGCCCTGGGCCGGTTCTTGTTGTGTGGACCCAGAGTTGGAGTTATTTTAAAACCCAACACTCACACACAAGCACACACACACACACAGATGCACACACTTGACACTGGGCTCCAACACTTAAGCAGACAAAACTTTTGCTCTGTTTCTGCTTCTTCTTGTTTCCCATTTTTTTTCTTTATCTTTATAATTCTTTTTTACTTTTTGTTTTTAGTTGCTTTTTATATATATCTATGTATATATATATATTGTGCATGTGTTCGGTCATAATATATATTCATACAGGGTGTCTAAATTTGAAGACTGCTTAAACTTTCCATTTTTTTTTTTTTTAATATTTTCAAAAACTATATTCGAACCATGGTCAATCTTTACTTTCTTGTACTTACCCTTCTTGGTTTGCTCTCCACAATTTGTTCAACTTCAATGCCGTCTGACATGATGTTTGTTGTTACTTTTATTTAAAATACTGTAAAAGAATGGAGCACTGGAACTGGAACTGGTCGTGGTAGCGGTAATGGAACTGGAACTAGAAGGATGCTGCCTTTTATATTTCTATATAAATTTCGATTTATTATTGCTAATTTTTTTTTTTTATTTCGAAAATTTCAACGCGCGCTTCACCGAAAAAAAAATTATGAAATTAAAATGAAAACTCTGTCCGACTCGCACGAATTGCTGTTAACGAATGCCAAGCTGCCGGCGTTTGCAACTCCAACGAAGTGATGACGATTCCCCCGATACCCTCGCCCCGCTGCTCCACCGCACCCGAAACCCCCCACGACAATACCAGATGTAGACGCGACGCCAGCGCATTCTGCGTCAGCCGCAAATGAAGCGGACAGCGCAGTGCCAGTAAGAGTGTGAGCGAGTGGAAGGGAGATTGAAGAGTGTGAGAAAGGGAAAAAGATAGAGATAGATTGTGTGAGAGAGTGAGAGTGGTGAGGCAAACTGGTGCACAGTGGTATATGTTCTTACTAACCTACAAGAAAAAGTTTAAATTGTTCTTTATGTTTAAGCATTTGATGGAGAAAAATAGTTTATAAACTTTTGTGTATGTGTGCATATACATACATATGTATCTTTTTTTTAAATGGCAATTTTATAGTCCATTGAAGTTAGATCTATATACAAATTTTTTTTGGAAATTTTCGAAAGGATTTTAATAAAATACAATTAGTTATTAAATTAATTAACAGTAGTTTATTTAATATAAAATAAGATCGTTAATTATTTGTTTTATTTCGATTTCATTTAAAGTACTTTTTATTTTAAGTATTCAAGTTTTCTATAAATGTAACACCAATGTGCCATTTGGCCCGCATTTAAGTTTTATTTTCAGTTTCAGTTTTCTCGATGAGCTCTGAGAGCAGGAAGCTGCCATCGATGTTGACAAAAACAAAATATAAAAAAGAGTAAATGAAACAACAACAATAAAAAAAATGTATTTTTGCTGCTTGTGTGGGGGTCAATGGAGACTCGTAGATGCAACAATTCCTCGCGCATGTTACTCAGCGTAGAATTTATTCGGCGTGCAGCCTTTGGGACGCCCTCTCTGACTCAATTTCGATGGAGAAGGATAGCAAGGCAGGGAATATGTGAAGAGCAAGAGAGAGAGAGAGAGAGAGAGAGAGAGGGAGAGAGGGAAAGAAAGAGATGTGCGTTTAAAACACAGAGAGAGGGAGGATGTGAAGTGAACGACGCAGGCAGGACCAGACCCAGACGATCAAGTGGGCACGTAGCAACAGACTCAGACGCTCCCCATGTTTGCATGTATGTGTGCATGTGTGTACGGAGACTAATTTATGCATGTATTTATATATGTGCATTGCATTGAGAGAAAAAATTCTTAAATCATTAACTCTTACGAAATATTTTACATATAAATAAACAAAAATTGCATGCTGAGACGGCGGGAGAACGGGATTCTCCAAATAGCCAATATAAAAAAAATTAAAGCTTTCGTACCCCGAATGCGATATACTCTTGCATATTAAAATTGTTTGTTCTGAATAAGGATAAAAATATCTGCTTTAATTTTATGAATGTATGTATGTATATATGTATATATTTTTATTCGTATGAATATTGGCTTGCATTCAGATATTTGATTTCAAGTGTAAAATTATTTTTTGATTTGAATTCATGTGACGAGCAGCTTATCCGGCACAAAAGTCTTATCGCATTCTCCATTCTCACTTGATGCACTATCGGACTACTGCAAGTAGCTTAATTTCTAAAGAAACTTATCAACTTGAACAATTTGCGGATGCATGTCGTAGATCTTCTAATTAGTATTTAAGTAATTCAAATAAAGATAAAACTGCAACACATTTTTTAAGGAAATGTTATAAAATAGACCGAAGTGTACATACATACATATAGATACTTTTATATACAATATTATTTACAAAATATTTTATTTTATTACCCAGGCACACCCGAATGACTAATGCATAATAATTTTGATTCTCGAAGCAAACCCACCCATTAATATTATTGACAATCAGTGCTAGTATGCAAAAAGTTCCATCTTATCAAAGTAGAACAACATGATAACCTTCCAGGCACACACACACACACATATGTACATACATATATACATATATACACATACTCTTACATATTAATATTTGGATTGTCTTGAAATTATATTATGAAATCGTTTGCTGTCTTGTTACGTAAAGATATCCATATAAAATGCCAAATAATCTTTTTAACAATGTTTAATATGCACCTGACTACACCTTCTGTTAAATGGTTTGGCCCACCCACTCATTTGACACCTCAAGCTTTGAATTTTGAGCTCGAATTCTATTTCAACCATTATATTAATAGATACCAATGACCATTCAATGAATAGGCAAGAGCAACATAAAAAGGACATTTTCTAAAAATAGCTTTAAATCGTTTTTTCCGCTAAAGGAAACAATTTTTTTTTTTTTTAAGAGGGATAACAATTGAAAAAATATAAAAAGTACTCATTGTCAATTGCCCTTTAAAATTCTTAAGAAATTATATTTTTTTTACAAAAATAAGTAAATAACATAAGAAATCCAAAAAACTGTTTTGCAAAATTCACATAAAATCTAAAATCTAAATTAATGTAGTAAATAATAATAATAAAATTTATAATAAAAGATTTCTATATAATTATTTACGTACTTATGATTTTTTTAATTAAAAGAAATATTAAAAATCCATTTCGACAGACTAAAGCAAAATAGATAAGCCCAAAAGAAAAAAGGGGGAAAAAAAAAATCACATTTTTTTTTTTTTTTTTAAACACTGCACCTGCCGGTCCTCTGGGGAGCACTTCTTAAACACAGCGACCCCACAATTTGCTAACAAAGGATACCTTTTAGTGGAGACTATGTAATGAACAAGGGGATTGTAAATCTGTGTTTTTTTTTTTTTTTTTGTATTTTTGGACCTTTGCGAGCAATTTTAATAAGATTCCATCATTTGTTAGACACGAATTAGAATATTTAGCAACAATTTCATTCATAGAATATTTCAACACAAATTGTTGCTAGCAACATGTTGCTAATGGTCAACGGCCTATGGTGAGTTTGGCACAATGTTGCTAGGCTGGAACAATGGCAGAAGGAGCGCCATCAGCAGCTAGACACCACATAAAGGTCCACCAGTTGACAACGAGGCGTTACAAGTGACGGTCCTGCAAAACAGGACGGCGAAACCAAACGAAGCGCCGACCGTCGACCGTCGCTTCGTATTGGGCGACGAAATAAAAAAAAAAGGAAAACCGAATCCTGCGCGCCTGCGTAACAAATTTAGTGTCATTTTCTTTTTGTAGTTTTCTTCTATTTTTTTTTTTTGTTTGTTAACAATTAAATGGAAAAATGTGTGATAAGGATATTTGATAATGAATCTTGAAGATAATATGGCCGAAGGCCAAGCTGCCTATCAGGCCCTTTTGGCCTATTTTGCAAATGCACCAAAGGCGGCCAGTCATATCGTATCGCTGACATTGAATGAGAGCTCAAGTTCAATGGCGAGTAACTTTAGTGCATATTTCAATAATAGCTCCAGCCCCTCCAGCACCTACGAGGAGGAGAGTGGTTTCTATATGGTCACCAGTGAAGCAGCAGCAACAACTTTCCCACCAACATCCAGTACAACAACGACATCCACAGCCACAGAAATGCCCATCTGGTTGATACCCAGTTATAGTATCATTTTCATATTTGCCGTATTGGGTAATGTCCTGGTCATCTCTACATTGGTACAAAATCGTCGTATGCGTACCATAACCAATGTATTCCTACTCAATTTGGCCATATCGGATGTTCTCCTTGGTGTCTTCTGTATGCCAGTCACTTTGGCTGGCACTTTGATGCGTCAATTTATTTTTGGCGAATTCCTATGTAAACTCTTTCAATTCGCACAGGGTAAGTTTCACATTTTCTACTTATACCACATGATAATTGCCAGATGTTACAGTGAGTGCAAATATTTGAAAAGAAATCAAAAGCTCAACATAGATTTAGTTGGCATTAAAGCATTAATTTAGCTAATAATATTTCTATAGATCTATCTTATATATATGGGAAATATTTGATTTTTAAGGTGTGCCAATTATTTTATCTATTACTGTAAATGCACATTCGACTCACTGTCAATGGAAGGCCATTAAATAAGAAATTAATAATGAATTCATGTTTATTGGTTTAATGGAAAGTTGATTCCTTTGGCTTATCTTTTGAAATTTAATCAAATCAATGGCAAGCATTTAATGAAATAAATACGATAAGGAAAATATCCCCATTACCATTATTTCCCATGGGATAGATACATATACATATACATATAGATATAACCATGACAATGTAATTGTAGAGAACAACTGTGCTTTTGTTTGTAAACCTTTTTGCTTTGTTTTGTTTTTTTTTATATATTTTGTTTGCTTGTTAAATTAACTGTTTGCCATCTTAGATTTAGATTTCGTTTTCCATTTATACGCAACCTCTATCAAATGTCACTAATTTTACCCTCACGCACTCCTAAAGCTTTAACTCCTTGATTTGTCTACTATAGCACTTAAACGTTTACCTAACCTAAACCCCTTAATCCTCTCACCTACTGTCGCCTTCTAATCTAACCTAATTATAATGTTTAGCTTAGGTCTAAAACTTACCCTTGGGTTCTATTCCCACCTCTCCATCCCCCTCCCTTTCTTTTCTATAGGTTGCTACTTTATTTTACTTTTTTTTTTTTTTTTGTGTTGGCTTTGTATAAGCAGAAGGGGGCTAAAATTGGTTAAAGGTGTACGGTGTGGTGAGGTGAGGTGAAGTGGAAATGAACTCCTTTTGCCTTCAATTAGCTAAAATTACAAATACATAAGCAATATATGGTAACACATTTGTATTTATGTCTCTCTGTGTCTTTGGTGTCTGTATGTATGTGCGTGTGTGTGTGTTTTGAGCGTGTATATATGCCATGAGGTTCGGGTTGAAGAAGCATTAACATAACTTTTTATGATTATCATCGTCATCAGCATGTGGATCGTTTTATTGACTTGATTCAAGGCTCTAGCAAAGTTCATTTTGAATGCCAGTTAACGTTATGTCAATAAAAAATGAATGTCACTTAGTTTACCCATAGTCCTAGATTATACTTCATGATTATCCTTTGAGCATATCCAGCTAGTGTCAAATTCATATGACTGTAATAAAGTTTTCGATTTTGTTAACAAATTTTGGAAATCTAATATAAATTGTTTTCGTTTCCGTTTCAATCAGTTTCGGTTTGGGTTCTGGTTTTGGTTTTTTGTCTTGATTTAGATTAAGTATTTATGGTCAGAATTTATAAAACCATATCAAAAACCAGAAATTCTACCTGTCAATCTTGAAATATACAAATGTCAAATGGCATCCCTTCACTTTGACCAAAAAAGTAGGCTATAATAAATGTTGGCACTTTAAAATCTCTTACCCAAATGAAAAACCCTTTGAAATAGAAAACTGTGGCGTAGTAAGAGAAAGGGATTAACAAAATGATAAAATTGAAATGTAAATAACTTGAATGAATTGTTTTAACGTCAATTTGGCCACTGACCCAAGTAAAAAACTCATTAAAAGGTCTTAATGGAATGGAATCCAAATTTGATTCGTTTAATTTAGAAAATTATTGAGACAATTTTGATTTGTTCTCACTAGACTATTAAATAAACTGACTATTTGTTTTACGAAAAATGTTATTTAAAGTTAATTTAAAATCTTTTTTTTGAAACAAAACCGTTTTGCCCCTTTATGGCCATCTACGCCACTGAATGGGAAATCTTCTCAACCTTAAATCATTGACAAATGGAATTTTCTCACTTATCTTCTTTGTTTGATTTGAGTGTTTGTCCTTTTTTTTTTTGTATCTTCGTTGTTTTGTTTTCGTTTGGTCCTCGTGCATGCGTCACATGCAAATTAAAATTCAAATATTTTGTTATTTTATTGCTGAAAGGACCTTGTTGAGACACAATGGAATGTATGGTATGGCATGGCTATAACATAACTTCAAATCAAACACTTGTCCGAGTTTGATGCTATTAAAAAGACATTTGCCGAATGTCCTTGCAAGTCCTTGCCTGTCTGTTTGTATGTCAGTTGGCTGTTATATACGATGAAAGTCATTTAGTAGAGGGACAATTAGGGGGTAGGCTTAGTGGTTCGCTTATTGTTGCTTATGTTTATGGCGTAGTCGCATTAGCAAGACACACGGACATACACTGAAAATGGACTGGGTGCCCAAAATTGTATTTAAGGACTCACAATAAGGATGAAAATACGTAGCCAGATTTAATCTACGTGGAAATTATGGCAACTTCTCCGTTTCGGCCAGCTTATTTTCAATTTGTCATTGTTTTCCCTCTAATTTTCGTTTGTCGTGTTTTTTGTTTCTTTATTTTTTTTTTTTCCTACACTGATACATTAGCATGACAAAGAGAAAGAGAAAGCTGTGAGGGGAGAGAGTGAGTGAGACGTTGAATACGTGAGTGTGTGTGTGAGTGTAAGGGAGAAAGCACCGAAAAAGGACATTCGTGAGCGTAATTTAAATGACTAGAAGATGCCGTTGCACACGTTGTTTTTTCCACCCACTATATGCTTATTTTATGCTTTTTTTCTGCCTCTCTCTGCCTCAGCAACAAGCTGTGAATTAAATAACAATTTTAATGCGCCACAGGAGTAGGGAAAAGGCGAGGGGGGACAAGGGATAAGAACCAAGGACATGACAGGCAACAAGGCTCAGGGGACTTAAGGGGCAATGGAATATGGAACATGGAACAGACGCGTATAATTACAATTATATAACCACAGAAGGACAGAGCACATCTGCTGCCAAATATTTAGTTAGTTGAATTCAAATTGACTCACAGACCTTAACACAAAAACAACAATAAACTGAAGAAAGGATAATGAAAACGAACTTTGACCTATTGAAGCTCAAACATGCCCCCTGAGAGTATCTCCCAATCATAATACAATATGCCAATAATAATCACAGAGAAAAGTATATCAGCTATCTGCTAATTTTATTCATTTTATGTTTTATTCAATATATTGAACTTGTTAACAGGAATATGTATAAATTTATGTTGATTGCAAGAAAATTCGTATATACATATCTGTGGCAGTTTAAGGAGTTTGCTTTTTCGTTTTTAGGGAATACTTATCGATTCGAAATCTCCTTCGATTTTTAGATTTATTCTTGAAAAAATTAAAAAAAAAATGAAAATACTTTTGATACACAAAAACAAAGTTTTTGTGTTATTTAGTTCGTTAAGGTGGTAACCCTATTTTGATGATTGTGTAGATCTTTAAGTTATCGAAACATTTAATACTCTATCTAGTTCTGTATGCTACTTTAATGGATAGCTAAAAGTTCGTCCATCGAATGTTTGTATAATTAAGTTATTATAACATTAAATTTAACCATTTAACTTTATGCGATGGAGAGAAAAAAAAAGGAAGATTTTCAAGTTATCAATATGATTCTAATAATTCTAATTTTATTTGAATTCTTCTATTTTAGTACTTATTCCATTTGATATCTCAACAGATAGACTAAAATCTGCCTATCGAAAGTGTAGATCATTAAACTATTAAAATATTTATATCCTAACGATATCTAAGCAATCAAGGAATCAAGGAAAAAAGCTTTATACCAAAGTACAGTTGTGTAAAAGCATTTAAAATGTGTGATCTGAAAGTACAGTTATGTAAAAGCACTTAAAATGTGTAATCTAACTAATATCGATATAAGAATATATAAAAAGACTTTTTTTTAATTTTAATTGAAGATTTTTACTGTTGATTATTTATGAAATATAAATTAATTGGTTGCTGTTTATTATATATTTATACTTTTTATTGTTTTTAACGTTTAGAAAAAGGCTTTGTAAATCTAAAATATATTCTTCCTTCTATATATTTCACTTGTTTGCCCTGGTCTGAAAAATTATATAAATTTGATTTAAGCCTGGGAAATATTAAAGCTTATTAAGTTAAAATTTATTGTTTATTTATTTCAAGTTATCATCATCTACTATCATCAAAATGCGATTACCAACATGAGTTTATTTTTGGATATATAATTTAATCCAATCCAATAAGAAAACCCAAAACAAACAAACAAAAAAAAAAAAAACGTCTTCAGTTTGCCCCTTAACTTTGCACTAAAGCAACTTTAATGTGAAGCAACATAAAAAAACCATTTCGATGTTGTTTGGTATTCTCTGTTTTAAGTGTTGTTATTGCTGTTGTTGCCGTTGTTGTACGTCGGCATTGCACAAAACATGTGTTAAACAAAAGTTCTTTATGACCATCCCCCAAACAAGAGGCTTGGGGGTTTTGGGGTCTGGCAAATATGTGAAAATGCTAAATGTGTTTTTAACATCAACTTAAATTCAAGCCATTTTTACAATGGTTTATAGAAATTTATGCTACCCATTTAATGGGCAAAACAAAGAAAATATTGTTTAAATGGTAATTGAATTAAATATTTAATAATTTTAGTAAAAAAAAGCTTAAACTAAAAATGACTTCAGTTATGCCTGAGTAGATCTATTTTAGGTATATCCTTTCAATTTTTATGTTATATTCAAACTCTTTGATAAATAATCAAATCAAAATTTATATATACAGAAATTATTACATATTATTATTATATTATTATATTATTATAGTACATAAGCTAAGTAATGTTGTATTGAGTCAGACTTAAAGAATATCCAATTATTATAATTTGCAGTCAGGAATAGTTTTGCTACCACTGTGCGGCCATAGTTGCTGTATATTTCAACCCACAGCAGAAAGAAAAGAGAGAAAGAAAGAAAAAATAAAAGGAAGGCAAAAAAGGAAGAAGGTAAACCATATAACATGTGCAAACTAAACGTCCGGCATTCACGCTGACACCCACGTCCACATTCAACGCCTTCGGCCAGGACTTGGTCATGGTCCTGGGTGCCTCTGTCGCTGTGGCTGCTGTTGCTGCTGTTGCTGCTGCTGGAAGGATTTTGGGGCTGTGGCATTTCTGCTTGTTGCCATGTTGTTTACGTTTGCCAATTGTTGTTTTTATTGTCGTTCACTTCTCATGGATGCGGGACACATGGTACAGTTATAGAACGAAGACAGAAGAGATGTGCCGATGAGGTAAAGAGGGAAGTAGTGTAGTACATTGCTTGTTGTTGGTTTGGGGTTGTATAAACAAGGCCTTGGCAGGTTGCACAATTTGCTTAATGAGTTTTTGGCCAACGGCACTAGTACTGAAGCTTTAACTTGAACTCCAAGTTCTACAGTATAAGACCAAAAACTCCCAAGCAAAATAAAAAGGAGATAGAAACATGCAATTTGACATTCAGCAGTAGAAGAGGGTTAACTCTAATGTTAGTTTACTAGCCACTCCCACTCCAAAGAAGGGGGGTAAACACTCTCATTAGTGTGTGGTCAGTCTCACACATGTTTCCCGTGGCACAGGACATTAACCGTAATCAAATATGCCGTTTGACTTAAATAGCCAAACGATTAACAAGTGGTCAAGAAATAGACAGGATTGCAGTGAATTAATTAACCTAAGTTGAAAGTTGAAAGGCTGCATTTAGAAGCGAGGGCAGGCAAAGAAGTTTTCAATCAAACCCTGCCACTTTACATTATATACATACGTTTCCTGTGAAATATTTTATAGTTTTAATAGGACAACATGTGATTAAAAATAATTTATAATTGTCAATAAAAAGACTAATTTTCATTAAGCAAAAAGACCACAATTGCTCTCTTTCCCCTTACTTATAAAACTAATTGTATACTTTGGATATATATTTTTATATATTTAATTATTAGTGTCCCAAGGCGTTTTCTTCCATTTTAAAGAACTTCATGGTAAAAGGACTTTAGACAAATGACTGTAGGGTGACACACACACACACACACACTGACACGAGCTAATCTCATAATTGGCCTTACGCAATACTGTATACATTATTTTATCCACAAAGTACCACAACTTTGTAATCCGCCTACTTATTAAAAGCTTAACAAGATGAACATTATTTTTCCTTGTTTTTCTTCCTTATTTTTTGTGTCATTTTTCTTTGTTATGTTTTGTTTTTTTGTGATTAAGTATTTAAAGTAGTTCAAAATATTAAAAATGCTGAGGTCAACTTGACAGAAGTTTTTATACCTTAACTAATTACTCTTTTCATCGTATCGTTTTGAATGTCAGGAAAATATATACAACTTTTTCTTATTTCTCTTTCATAATTTGAATTTGTTGCTTTTGTGTTTGTGAGACTAAATTCTTCTACAGTAAATTCATATTATTAAAGATTAATTTATAATTTTTGGTCTATACGTACAAATAGCATTCAGACAGAAGAGCAGAAAAAGAAATATAGTTGAACATCGACTATTCCGATAGTTTCTATATCTTATAGTAGTCTGATTCGACCAATTTTTATACATGCCTAACGTACAAATCTACAAAGCTTATCTACCAAGTTTTAACCACATGGCTTTAAATTAAAGGTCTAAAGAGGGCAAAGAATCAAACAGATGAAGGACCAAGACTCTACAAGTATCGCAACAATTTCATTATACCTTCTGCAAGGGTATAAAAATTGTCTCAAAGTTTATTTAGTAGATAAATACCCTTTGAGCATTCGGCATGTTAATTAATATTCATAGAATGTAATTTCATTTGTCATCAATATTGAATTAATTATTGCCATTGCGGTATCCCAAGGCCATCTACTGAACAAAGTGCCAATTATGTTAAAAAAGAAAAAAAAATAAACTTTTCTATTGAAATATGTATATATATTTGTATATATATATATATATACGTATAACGGTTGTTTATGATTGTTTAGGGAACTCTTCGATTTTCATGGTATACTTTGGGCCATAAAGAGTTTGCCCACTCTGTAGGGTATCTGATAATCTAAGCCAATTTTTTTTTACATTGACAAAAGTTTTTCATTTAATCAACTAAAAAGTTTCACTTGCTCTTTTAACTTTTGGCTCTCTGGGATTATTATTTTCTTCCTATTTTATTTTTTTGTGTAATTTAAATTAAAGGAGATGAAAACATAAACCTGCTTAAGACATATGTGTGTGTATACGTTTGAGTGTGTGTGGGAGTGTGTAACTAGGCTTCTGCCCAGCTTTACCTTAAGCCAAGTTTGCCAACTTAGTTTTAATCAAAAACCAAAAACAAAATAAATATAAAACATGAAAAGAACAACAAACGATAAAGAAAGTTCGTAGTAACTTTGTTTCAACTTTAAATAGAATTTTTTGTTTGTTTGCTACTTTTGATTTTGGTTCTATAACATTTAATGTCTCTTTTTGTGGCATTTAAATTCCGTTGTTCGCTTTCATTCAGAATGAATTTTAAATGGTTTACCTTCCCCTCCCCCACTTTATCCCACCACCAATTTTACCACATCCAAAACGTATAGCAGGTGGTAAGAAAAAGTTTTTGCCAAATTTGAAATTGAATTAAAATCATTTGAAATAGAACAGAATATCATGAAAGAAAAACAATAACAAAAAGCCAAAATAAAAAGCAAAATGATTCTATATACTATATACAGGGTGAGACAATTGAAGTGTTGGCAAATTGTAAGGAACAGAGAATCCGAAAAACAATTTCAATATGCCACAAATTTTTGTTGACAGCGTTGCACATGTCTTCTCTGCATGAATTGTGTGTGACTAAAGTGTTTGCAACAGTAAAATTTATTGGCTTACAGTGAAGAAATAAAATTTTGCATTTTAATTCAAGCTTTAAATCCCTGCTGGTTTATTATATTTGTTTAAGAATTATACAATTAAATGTAATCGATATTATTGAATTCGTGGGAGCTGTCAGCTGAAAATTGGTAGCTATAAATGGCCAACAAAAGTCAGGTAACTTTTACATTGGTACCCAAATCAGCAAAAGCATAAGGCTAAAAGGCAAACAAATTTTGACACTCAATGTGGGTCACAGAGTTACATAGTTGGCTGACATATTTCATCTCGTTAATAGAATTGAATGGAGCTGTTCTAGAAAACGTTTACTATAAAAAGCTTAAAATATGTTTAACTATTTAATTTAATTCTGTAGGATATATACATATGTAAACATATTTAAATGGAATATAGACATAAGTTTTGGTTATTAAAGTATTAAATTATTTTTATTTATAGTTTTGCTGTTAAACCACTAGCAAATCGCCATTGCTATTCCACTATATAGTTCCCTTTCGCCTATTTCAATAAATTCTCGAAGGGAAACTTTTCGGCAAGGAGTCCTGTCATCATTTGTAACATGTCATTCATCATCATCCTTATCATCATCATCATCATCTCTCTCTCTCTCTCTCTCTCTCTCTCTCATTCTCTGTTTCGTTATATTTTATTTCTCGTTTTGCGAACAAAAATTCCCCAGTCAGTTACTACAGATATGTGACTGGGACTAGCATTTGGCAAGGTTCCTTGGAACTCACTTTGCCAGTAACTTTGTAGCTGTCCAGTTGTCAATCAAATGTATATATATATATATACATTCATACATATTTATACACATGTATATAAAAATATTTGTATATTGGTTTATTTTGTCATCTTTATATATATCAATTTAAACGTTCTTTTTATGTCGCTGATATGTAAAATTGATTCTCTACCATTATTATTGGAATTCAAGTGTTTGCTTTAAAAATTTATATGGTTTTTTTTTATATATTATAGTAAATGTGTTATATATCTTATTATATAACTAATCTAAGACCAAGTTATTCTGGCGTTAGTTTTATTACGATTCAAATTTAATGGCTAACGATTCCGTTTGCAGTTCTTTGCCTTTATATTCAGTATTTAATATTTCTTCAAGTACTTTTTATTTAAAGTTATTGGATATGAATAACACTTCATTGGGCTCTCATTTAAGTTAAGCTTTTGCAGCTACGAAATATATAAAAAAGTCTGTTAATATTTCTTTTAATGTATTTTTAATTTTCTTCTTATAATTTTTTTTCATATATTTATACCCTAAATATAATAGGGTAAATGGGTATATTAAAGTAATAAAATTGTATAAACCAGACAGAAAAAAAACATTAGCGACTCCTTAAAGTATATATATTCTTGATCGGCATCAACGATCTTTGTAGCAATCTTCAACAACAACTTGCTTGCTTCTTGTTACGTGACCCAAAAGGGTATTGTAGTGTCGGTGTTATGGTTTTTTTTTACGAGGCAATGCATAAAATGTGTTAAAGTTCGTTTGGCTAACGGGAAAAACTATTAAATTAAAAATGTGTAACGCTGCCAAAATGTATGCTACATGTACAAATTTTCAACGGAAGCGAGGTGTTGCATACTTGTGAGCGCTTAAGGGAAAAATTGAAGTTGACGTTTTGATTGACACGAAATGTAAACCTTGTTTGGAGATGCTTTCAGTTGAGCGGACTATAAATAACATGACCATGTGACTGTTGTGTTCATGTGTATGTGTGTGTTGTTGTGTGTGTGTGTTGTGTTTGTATGTTGTTGGTAAACTTTAATACGCGGCAGTTAAACAATTTGATTGATTTGCCTGCCGCCTGACAACATCATGAGAACTAAATCATTTTAAAATACAAACACAATTTGTAAGCGTCTTAGTTTGTGTATATGTGTGTCTGTATATATGCATAAGTGTTTTTGTGTGTGTGTGTGTGTATGTGTAATTCAATCGTCAAATGCAAAAACTGACAGCAAATAAGTCGGCAGTGAACACAAATTCAATTTCATGTTTTTTTTTTTCCTTGCTCTTGTTTTTTTCTTTTTTTTTTGCCTTTGCTCGACTCCTTGATTGAATTTGATTTGTACCAAAAAGGAGAGAAGAAAAAATGCAAAGAAAAATGTTGGATGAGTAGCAACGCCTTTAAGAGGCAACGGCTATGGAACGTGTTAAGCATATTACGTATACGGCATATAGACCCGCAGCAAAATATATATATAAATATATATACACACATACAAACAGAACACATACCAAAACATTCACCAAATTGTGTGACAGGCTTGGGGGAAAATTTATAAGCGTCAGTTGGGCGATAAAATTTGATTGCCAGCAAATAAATGGAGGCGTAGACCACAAAAAATTTGTTTTTCTTAACACGAACAAGCAAAGTGCTTAGAGTTGGGTGTGCTTGCTCTCCATAACAGGAAGGGGTCAGTCAGCCAGATGACATATGGCCGAAATGTGTGTGCGTGCTCTCCAAAGTTCTCATTTGCCTCCTTCTTATTTTCGGTCCTTTACTTTCCCAGATGTGTATGTTATAAAGACGAAAGCATGCCGTTTCAGTTTTTGACTGTGATTACAACTTTAAGTGGCCCAACACAAAAAAAAAAAAAAAAAAAAAATGAAGTAAAAAAGTGAAATGAAAAAGGAAGAAGAACAGGATAAGAGAGCGGTACAAGACTGATTTCCATACCCAATGCTTTTCATTGATTGCCTCCACACACACACACACACACACATATGTATGTATACATAAACACTTCTATATACATATGTGCATATTCAGCATGATTGAAATGAAAAGTTCCATGCCAGATACTCATGTAAATATGTAAATACATTTCTTTAAAGATACGTCATTTCATTTTGGTTACAAAGTAATCAGGATATTCATTATAAAACCTTATACAAAATATATATGCCATGGCCAAGAAACTTTACTAATGTTTTTCAATGTATTAAAGTCAAAGAAGATTTAAATTGCTTTGACAATGTTAGTTATTTTTATTCAAAAACTGTCTTAAGTTAAGGCAATGAAAAGTAAAGGAGGAGTTTTTTTCTTCATGATCCTTTTTTGTTGTTATCCCTTCGAGTATTTAAAATTCCAAACTTTTGGTTCTTTAATATTGTTTGAATTAACAATTAGAAAGTAGTTTCTAAAAACCTTAATTTTTCAACATTTTTTGGTTAGAGTATAAAAGGAAACATTTTTCAAAATGCCTGTAATTAGTATTGAAATATTATTACATTACAAAATAATTATTTGAAAATTATAGCATGACAGCAACATCATATACATATATTAACCCTTCTCTCCCTCCTTCTACTATATGGTAACAAGGCAAAAATTGTTAAACGAGAATTATTACTTAATTGCAACTGGGAACAAATTGTACAAATTTCCTGCCCCCTTGGGCATGGTATGCAGGCGAGGCGACAGGTTTTTAATATGCAAATTTTATAATTAAAATGCAACTAGAGCGAACAAACGACAACAAAAAAAAAAAAAAAAAAAGTAACAAATAGTTTGCAACAAGGAACAAAAAATTCTATATATAAAATAGGTTATTCTGTTCGATATACCCTTTAAGGAGAGGGAAAAAAAATGATGAAATTATTGGGAAATTGTTGTAGTAAATATAAAATTGTTTGACTTAGTATAATTTATAGTTTGAGTTTAATATAATTTATAATAAATCTTAAGCAATATTTTTAATTTTTTCATATATACCCTTATTATTTTTTACAGGGTATTTGGGTATAACATTTTTCAACTTGTATATGTAATAACTTTTTATTAGCAAAAGAATATAATATAAAAATGATTTATATATGCGTACTTTCTATCTTTATTTACCACTTATTTCTGTCTCTCTCTCCCTTTCTCTGTCTCTGTCTCTGTCTCTCTCTATCATTGCACAGCCGCCTCGGTGGCAGTCTCATCATGGACTTTGGTAGCAATATCGTGTGAACGTTATTATGCCATCTGCCATCCATTACGCTCCCGTTCATGGCAGACAATAAGTCACGCCTACAAGATAATCGGATTTATCTGGCTTGGAGGCATTTTGTGCATGACACCGATAGCCATATTCAGTCAATTGATACCAACCAGTCGGCCAGGTGAGTGTAACCAAAAAAATATAAAACAAATTGAAGCATTGAATCAAATTACATACTAAAGAAAAATAAATAAATATTAAAAGACTATAAAGTGAGAAATCATATTAAAACAATTACAATTATTATTATTTTTTTATCATTATTATTATTACCGATCAATAGATTAATTATTTATCAATAAATTATCATTGAAAATAGTTTTTATATATTCTTGGTTTTTCTATATACATTTTCTTGTTAATTAATGGAATTTTTTCAATCGTTCGTTTTCAGGTTATTGCAAATGTCGCGAAATCTGGCCAGATCAAGGCTATGAAAGGTTGTATAATATTTTATTAGATTTTTTGTTATTGGTATTGCCATTGCTAGTACTATGTGTGGCCTATATACTTATTACCCGAACTCTTTATGTGGGCATGGGCAAAGATGCGGTTAGGGTGGTGCAACAGGCATCTGCCGGAGGAGGAATTGATGTGGGCTCAACAGCTGGCAGTAGCAACAATTGCATTTTGGTTCTAACAGCCACCACAGACTATAATGGTAAGAGTCATCCTATTGTTGTCCATTTTCTTCCTTCATTCTCTATATAGTGCATATACACCAACTTATATATACACATCTTAAACAGAGGGTAACAGCACTAACAACAATAATGGCGGTGGAGCTAATACCGCAACAGCAACAACGACTTTAACAACGATAACCACAGCAGCAGTAACATCAACATCAACAACAACAACTACAACAGCAACAACAACAGCAGCAACAACAACCACAACAGTGACCCTGGCTAAAACAGCCTCGCCCAGTTTGCGCATGCATGATGCGGCACTACGAAGGTATATATATACATATATATATTTCATTTTTATATATATAAACATATGTAACAAGCTGAAAGTAAAAGCCAAATAACAAAGTTTGAAACAAACTTGTCCTGGCGACTATAATGATTAATTGTTGACTTGCATAGAATGAGATCTATTCAGTAAGCTTCCGGGAAAGCAACACAAAAATTGTGAACTGTATCTGTGTCATTGCATTATTATGAATGAAAAGAAGTCCTTTGCTCTGGTCCATTACAATGATGACAGGTTCAAATCACAAGACAGTTCATCCTGTCTAGCCATGTTTTGATGAGACCAAAGCTCTTTTGACTTTATTCATCATTTGATATACATATACTTATTCAACTTGATAAAGAACTTTGACATTAAATGACACATGTTGCTGATAACTTTTGTGAATTGGGGTAAATAACTTATAAATAACATTCAAAATATGTTAAGAAGATTTCAAAATGTAGAACGAAACATTTTTGTATAGACATTGTATAAACATTGAGCAGCATGAATAATATATGAGAATATTAGATATACCTAGAATAGAGTCTTGTATAAATAACTTACTTAGTTTTCGAATGAATGTTTTTAAAATTGGTATTAAGAGTCTTGAAATATGTTTAAACAGTTTTATCAAGTTTCATAAGAATGGGTTTACTATATCATATAGAAAGAAAGTGGATTACTTTTCGATCATGAAGTTATATTACCATATTTTTATTTGGTTTCAAACCTATTTTATAATCCAATTCTATTTGTCCATTTCCATTATTGTAGATCAAATGAAGCGAAAACTCTGGAGAGCAAGAAACGGGTTGTGAAGATGCTGTTCGTATTAGTGCTTGAGTTCTTTATATGCTGGACCCCACTGTATGTGATCAATACGCTAAGCATGTTTATTGGCCAATCGTTATATGAGTATATAGACTATACATCGATTGGCTATATGCAATTGCTGGCATACTCATCGAGTTGTTGCAATCCCATTACATATTGCTTCATGAATGCAAGTTTTCGTCGAGCTTTTGTGGATACATTCAAGGGTTTACCTTGGCATCGGAGCAATGGTGGAGTAACCGGTATGGCCGGTGGACTCTCGGCCAGTCAAGTGATGGGCGGTCAAATCAATCAGCCAGGCATAGCCATAGGCGGCATGGGTTCGTGGCGAACCCGATCTCGTCATGATCAGCAATTGCTTAATTCGGTGGTTCACACCAATAGCATTGCTGTCGATAGTCCCCAGCTGTGAGGGAGGCAGGTGGGGGCAAACTAAACAAAACCAAATCATTTTGTGTATATAATGTAAAATTATTATTAATTTTTTGATCGTTTTATTTTAATTTGTAAATTTTTTTTCTTTTGATTCGTTTTTTTCTTTGGTTCTTAGCTAACAATAATGTATTTAATGTATTTCAATTTAAAAACAAATCGAATAAATGATATTAAACACACATATACAGGTGATTATCCAAAAAACCATTTTGTCAGTGGCAATTGCTGTGATCGAATCCTTCAGAGTCGTTGAAGATTTTCTAGCATCATTCATATTTAACATATTTAAATAAATTAATTTTTCATAATTGCTACGATCAGTCTGCCTGAGATTATATTCTGAATTTCGACTTGTATTCACAGATATTATCTAGATAGAGATTATAGATTTAATTAGACTGAATATTGAAAGTTTTAGTATAGTTTTACCTGTCCATTGCAACAGATTGGCTGACCATTGTAATACAATGCCTTTTCTCCATCATTCCAGTCCTGATATAGTAACCAAATAGAATTTGTTCTATATTCGAAATGGAACTCTGTAACAGTTCCCAAATCTACAAATAGTCGATAGATTGCCTGAAAATGTATTTTCGGTATATTTTCTATACATATCCAAGATTTTACATTCTGGATTTGGTTAACACGTATGTTTAATTGTGATGCCAATGACAAATTGTTATCGATATGCCAAAGGGAATCGCCCATCAATTCAATATCCTTTATTCCCATTGACGAAAATACTTGTGGCAGTGGGGCAGATGGACCAAGTTCAAGATGATGACCACGGCATCCCGTTTCCTGTTCATATATCGCATCGATTGGCCCACCCACAAAGGGTGGCAAATATCTATTATAAGGTTGATTCTTACGCGAATGAGAACTCATTATATTTAAAAAAAAATGTAAATAAATAAGATTCCAAATTAATTTACAATTCACAACTGAAAGGTATATTGATGTTTTTTACAGATGCCTACTTTGGCTTATTCTTATATTTTAAGCAAAGGCAACTAAATACAAGTTTAATATGATTTTAGAATCTATCAATGAAGAATATATATACGTACAGTTATGATCAGTGACCTGCTAGTTGGATATGAACTTTTCACTTTTAATTTGCATTTCTTCTTTAAATCAGCTTATTGAAGGCAACCTACTACAGTTAAAAGCAATTTATAAGCCATTATAAACAAAATGGTTGGCCAATAATGGCACCAGAGACTCAGTAGATGCCATAGGGTGGCATAGAAAGAGTTTGACCCCAAAATTCCCCTCCCTTGCCCATACCCCAAAAGCACTCTTACTTAAAAATAATCATCTGTGACAGAGCCCAGTCCTTTGGTAGCTGTTGAATTGTAATTGTCGCCACAGTTTGCTACTTGACAAGGCGACGAACCGAACGACCCCAAAAGTCTAAGCACCACCCACCCTTCCTTTAACAAGAGACCAAAGACCGAGAGCGAAACCGTAAGCGGCTTGGTCCTGATGGTTGCTGCTGGTGTTGGTGCCTCTGTTACTGCTACCATGAGCTTGCAATTAAAACGTTCACTTGGATTGCATAAATTAAAAATGGAAGCGTTAAGGCTTGTGTGGTTGATGGCAAGACGGTGAGAAGGGCTAAAGGGGGGGATGGAGGATTGGAGGCAAGCAAGCAACTGGAGCGAGGCAAGCACTCAGCACTGGACATTCGCTTCGTTGCTTAGAGGTAGGTCATTTTACACAGAAAGGTTCAAGAAATTTTTCCCATATCTACACAGAATATTATAAAGTGGCGCCCAACGTGGGGCTTACGAAAGAGAATTAATAAAATAAAATGGAAAGCCCTAAAACCCACCTTTAATAGACTCGAAAGACAATGCTTATTTTTTATTTTTTATTATTAAATCTTTTGTTTTGCTTTCAAATTTCGAATGTTTATACCTATAAAGTTTGATTTAATATTTCGATTAGCTGGACGATTCTTTTAGTTTTATTAATACACAGATATATTCTTCGCTTTTTCGTTTTCTTTCAGTTGTAGTTGTTGTCACTTTTTGTCAAATTTTTGGACTTTTGTAACAAAATTATTAAACGCTTACAGTGGAAATGGAAGAACTATTAGAAGAAATTGTTGTTGAAGATCTTCAGAAAGTTGAATGCCAATATTATAGTGAACTTGAATCAGATGGCTGGATAAGTTGTGAAACAAAATTAGAATATGCATTCTATTTGGTGAGAAGCCGTTACACAAATGATGTGAAACGTGGCGTTATGTTATTGGAGAATTTGATCAAAGATCATCCAGATAAGCAACGCAATTATACATATCAGCTGGCGTATGGTAATGCCCGGCTTAAGAATTACAAAGAAAGTTTGAAATATTGCCGAGCATTAACTAAATTTGAAGATAATCATCAGATGCAGTTACTAGAGGTATATATGAGGAAACAGATTAATAGGGACCTTATAAAGGGCATGGCCCTGGCTTGCGGTACAATATTATTTACGGCATTGAGTATATTCGGCATGAGCTTAAGAATGACCAGAAAGGGATCTTAGTATATATGATGGATTTGTCTATTAGAATACTCTCATTTATATTATATTTTTCTTTCTCTTTCTTCTTCTATGCTTTTGAAAAATCGTTAGTTAATAAATGAAAATATGTGTGTACAGAATTTGGTCATATGGTATCCTTTTAAAAACTAGCCAATTTTAAAGGAGTAAAGTCTGTTTGCTGCCACATAACAAGCTGCAGTTGACAGTTTAGTGGGCACAATGTCATCATCGTTTTCATCATCATTCCAATGAAAATTTGTCAAGAGTTTGCCTACTAAATCCCATTCCTCCTCCTCTCTTACCATATATCTACAACATTATTCCTTTTCGCCTGGCGCTTCTAAGCTACCGTTGCTTATAAAAACCTAGACAAAGTAGCTGTAATTTATTTTATTCATGCATATATATGTACATATATACTATAACTTTTGCTTTGGCAGCACAAAAGTATGCACTAAAGCAAAGCAAAAATCCGCAAGAAACGCAACGACCCCTTAGAACGACAACCCCCTTTACCACTCATACGTACAACATGCCATAGTCCTTCACTTGGTAGTTTTGCGGAAGATATATGGCCCTAAACGAGCTGTTGTCAGTCAGTAGTATGCCGCATAGAATCTGCCTTTGTGCTTTAAGTAATTTAATTTATGACGAAACACACATACACACATTCACATACATACACACAGAAGAGAGGAGGGCAAACTCAAGTAAAGAAAAGGAAAAACTAAACCGGATAGAGTAGATATACAAACAAAAAGGATATGTTTGTATGTAACTTAAGACAACACCACACACATATGCTGCTACCAGTAATGGAAAAGGTAAAAAAGTAATATATATATAAAGTATAGAAAATATATTTATTAGACTGTTGTGACTGTATCAAAGACATATAGATGAATTCCTGGAAAGAAAAAACTGTTTTAAAGTTTTCTAGAAAGCAAATTTTGCAATGCAATTGAAAAGTATTTATTTAAAAAAGTAAGATAAAAAGGTAAGAAAAAGGAGGGTTGCATGTCTCTCCTTACCTTACTTAAGCATTTTCCAACACTATTCGGGGATTCTACACAAGTGCCACCATTTTGGTGTTAGATAGGTCAAGCTAATAGTTCAATAAATAATGATTACTTTTCTTCACTTTTATGAAAAAAACTATCTCAAATTAGTATCTTAAAGATACGCTGAAAGAGTGTTTATTAAAGAGCATTTTATAATCGAAACTAAACACTTAGTCTCGATTCTGTTTTCTCTATTTCTATGACACACTTGAACGGGGCACATACACCCAACCCCTCCCAATTTGTTGTCGTGGCCTTGACAACCAAAAGAACCGTTTTAAGGCTCAAAATTAAGAGAGAGAGAGAGAGAGAGGGGGGCCTTCAACTACCATGGCATTTCATTGAGTTTTCTGCAACGTGGACATAAAAAAAAATAAAGAAAGAAAAGAAGGAAAATAATAATAGTAGCAAAGAAGAAAAAGATGAGGAAGTGTTTGTAGTAGGGTAAAATGGAATCTGTTTTTACTGCTGAACTAGGAAAAGCAGCTTCATGGCCATATCAGAAGTTATTTGCATGAGATGAGCAGAACAAAAGACTGAAAACAGGATATGCTAGTGTGAAGAATGCCTCTAGAAGATCCCACACAAACCCATCATTATATGTATGTATGTATGTATGCATGTTCCCTTATACGTGTTGGCCTAACGAGGCCATTTTCAGTACTGGCTTCTTCAGGTGACATTACTCATCGGAGGATTCAAGCTAGTCAGTAGCCAGCCATTCATCTTAATTTCGCACAATTGCCCGCACTCAATCAACAATCATCGTCATCATCGTTCTCATCAGCATCATCATCAGCGTCAGTATTATCATGGTATCTCCTTCAACAAACTTCTATCCTTCAGCAGTCTGTCTCTTAATTTCTAATTTCCTCTAAATGATTAATTCAGTTTTCGTTCCCTATCCAAGAGGGATTGATCTAATCAAACTTGTTGGCCAAATTCGTAGAAGTATATTTAACGTACAACTTCTAATCAAATGCAAATAAATATTCAAGACACGCCAAATACCATGAAGTGGTTTAGGGATGAGAATGAGGTTTAGCATGAGAATGAGAATAAAAGAGACAAACAGACGGATGAATGAACATAGTAGCCATAAAAAAAACAAACAATATATATAAGGATAAACTGAGAAAACCAACGGAAGTGCGGCTGACCGCTTATGATTGGATGGCTAGTTGAAGTTGGCTAAGAGTAGAAAAAGCCGAAACGTTTTACCATATGTGTTCATGGAAAAATACAAACTGAAAGGTACAGACACCAAAAGAAAAGAGAGAGAGAGAGAGAGAGAGAGGGACAGGGATACATTGTATGGTCTTTGATTTTCGACTATAAAATCCAGATTAAGGCCTGGCGAAACATCAAGTGAATGATGCACTGCAAGAAAATCTTTATAAAATCACAATGCAAATTTTACACCAACTTTACTTAACACAATTAAGCATTGTTTGAGTGATTTTTTCCCCTCTCTGTGTTCTCCATTGTGGGATGAGTGTGAACCTGTTTGACTTCATCATGGAGTCCCTGAGTTTCAGTTGTACAAAGTAAGTGACGAAGCTTGTATTTTGTGTGTTCTTTTTCCTCTCTCTGTTCTTCCTTTTTGTTTTTCAACTCCTCTTCCGATAACACTGGCCAACTAGCTGGAATAAGGGAAGGCATAAGAAGGTAAAGGCGGAGGTTTTGTAGGAAGGAAACGATGGAGGAAGAATTTAAGTGTCTGACTGTGTCCATGCTTGTGTTTAACTAATTGTGCGTAAAGGATCCGTCGTTATACTCATTGTATATACTTTCTGGTTTGGGTTTCAGTTTACCATATCCGGTTTATCTTGTATAGTTCAGATTGCTAAAGCAGTCTTCAGGGATAAGTTTTAAGCTATTGTGGGAATTTGTGAAATATTCAGCATATGCTCGAATCCTGGTGTGATTAAATTCGATTTTTTTAAATGATACACTATCGGCTGTGAAACTAAAATCAATCAGTTTATCTTTGTTGGTTCTTTAATCATATATAAATTTATCAGAAGTGGAATTAATTATTCCGATTAAAATGATGAAAACAAAAGTAATTGCCAATTATCTGAAAAATGCATAAACATTTCATGTATAAAATATATTTTCATTAATTTTTAATATATTATAAATAATAATAAGTATTTATCGACTTATTCAAAGCTTCCATTAATTAACGAGATTTTTTTTTAAGGTTAATGGCCATAAAATTCCATGTACAATACATTTGCCATCAATTGGAACAATATCGATCTGTTCCCAATTTCCAATGTTTTATTTACTTGATTTAACAGTCGATGTATGATAAATGTAAAGTTTTTAGGAAAAATTTTCATAAGTTGAAACAATTTTGAATAAGAAACCAATTATTTTTCTTCTTATGTTCTTTTCTCATTGATTTGTATAATAAATCTTGGCAACTCTATAATTGTGACAACCCTATGTCAAACGATTTGTTGAATCTATTTAGTGTCCATGTATATGCATGTTTCTATGTACATTCCTTTTAGAAGACAACCAAAACTTAATCTGAGTTCACTTTATCATTTTCTTGGTTGACCTTGTATCATAATTTGACTCCATCCTTGGTTATTCTCTGTAATTTGATTATACCGGACGTCGTCGTCTGCTGTTTATGGCATTTAGACGTGTTTCATGGTGTCAGAATTTAGCTAGGATTATGCTACGCAAATGTCTAAATAATGCGGCTTAATTTTACAACAATTGTTCAATTTTGTCCCTCTACATACAACGCATATTTTGTCTTCTGATTTTTGGTAAAAAAATAAAATATAAAATATATTAATTAAACAAAAAATAGATACACAACACTTTACGGCAGTTAAAATTTTATTAAATTGTCGAAAATAAAAAAATAATATATATATTTATATATATATATATATATGAAAGATATACGAAAGAGGAAAAATAATCAAGGTTTGCCATTGGCAAAGTAGCCATGGCGACATCGTTTCCTTTTTTTTTTTTTTTACTTGTCTTTTATTTGGCAAAGGCTCATAACGGGCCAGCTATAGGATATGAACCGTCTGCTTGTTGAGTTGGTAAACAATTTTGAGCGTATAATAAATATTGCATTCCAGCTGGCAAAATGCACTACAAAGAATTCAATTTTCAGTTGCGGCCGTGGATATATGAATGGGCACATGGAACAGAAGATGGTGGCTCATACTGTAATGTGTGATTGGACGTGAGTGTTTGTTTGCCATCAGTAAATTGAGTTTATTCTCAATTCAGCTACCTCTCCCTCCCCCCAAACCCCTTCAACCATTCGACCACATATGAACAATGTGGAAAATGGAACACAAAACGTACACAGCGGGAGGGAAAACCTTTTGTAATTGCTTTAAATTTCATTGCGATTTTATCTAAAACTCACGTCAAAAAGAATAGAAGAAAAAAAGGCAAAGGGAAAAGGAAAAGGAAAACAATTGCCCAAAAATGGAAATTCAAACATGTTTTTTTTGTTGTTTTTCGTACTAGCACTTGGTATATGCATATATATATATATATATATATAAATATATATATTTTTCTTTATAAAGTTTACTTTTTTTTTTTTCTTTTTTCTCTTCTTGCATTGTTGGTTTACATGTTAGAAAAGTGTGAAACAAATATTGTAGAAACTGTATAAGCAACAAAAATTTAAATTGATAGGCAAAAAAAAAATGCTAGGATCAAATATCCTTTATATCCCTATTATATACAAACAAATAAAACCTACATATATACATACATATATCTTTTTATGTGTAGTGGCATATGTTAAAATAAGTAAATGGATAGGTGTTATAGGGGAGGAAGGAAGCAGCACGGGATTAGGTATTAGTAATATTTTAAAAATTCTTTAAATTTCATGTATATATATGTATAAGGGGGTGGGGGGCGGGCTGGTATACTAAATATATATATACACATATATCTTATCCTCTCCTTTTTCTGTCCCTTTAAGTAGTGTCACATCTTGGAGTAGATCCTTATCGAATTCATCTTCATCTTTAGATATGTTGGGGAGTATACTAAAATTGTGTAGCTGCTGGTAGTCCTTCATATGAATACATGTATTTTATGTAGATGGTGCTGCTGCTCGTCCTTAAAATTTCTTTCTAATCACATTTGCGGAAACCACAGTTGGCATTTAGCAGCTGATATGGTGATAGATCTCTGGTTATATTTATAAAATTTGAGTGACCATCACGACTCATTTTGTATAGCAAGGCGCCAACATTTTTGGCATCTGCAATCCCTGAATGGGGACGACCATGGAATTGTAAGCCAACACGTTCGAGAGCATCCAAAAAGCTGCTTGGTTTATATTTATAGATCATCCTATAGATGGCACGAGCATCCATCCATTGATTGAAATACGATGGCTTCGGTATACATTTTCTGGCACATTCCTGTTGCAAGCAAATATTAAAGTCCCAATCGGTCCATGTAACAAATGCACAATTCCCATTCGTATTATTCATGCTCACTTTGGGTAGTAGCAAATTTCTTGAATAGAGATTAATATTCAACCATTCGTGAAATTTAATGAGAGCCTCTTTAAGCGGTATACCCAAATTCACTTGTTCCTGACTGATACCCGTCAATTGAATGCAAAATTGGCTCAATTCCGGTTTCTCTACTGGCTTCACAAACTCATGAAATTCCGCCTCAACAACACCTGTCACCAAATTGACCAAGACAGCTGGAAATTCAATAATCTCTGATCGGCGATATAAAGGTGGCGGTTGATTCTCCCAGCAAGTAGCCTCAAAATCGACAGCAATCACATAAGACAATTGAGGAGCCATTGTAATCCAAGATTCTAAAAAAAAAAAAAAACAAAATAATAATTACAATTTTTAATTAAAGACAAAAAACCTTTTGCAATAATAGAATTGGGAATTCTGTCTACCGAATTATGTCTTATAAGGTTATAGTTTTGAATGAAAGTAAATAGCTTGGCTGCTTTGATAAAGAAAAACAGTTTAAACATTTTAAAAATTACCAACAAAAACAATAAAAAAAATGATACCATTTGTCAAAAGAGTTTAAAAATATATTGGACTATACTTAGAGATACCAATTCCAAATTGGCTTAAGGCGAAATAGCTTAGCTAATTTTTCAACCATCAATAGCTGATCGCTAAAGCTTTTAGAGCTTGTAATTAAATGGGGGTTTCTTTTCTATTGTTCTATTAACAACAAATAAGTAGGTGGGGCAATGGCTCTTTAACTGGTTGAAGTTTTTTCCTGTATTTAAAGAAATCTCTTCTTGAATGTGCCACAATTTACCACGACAGCATCTTAAAACATAAAGTTAACTTTTTATGGATTTACATTGGCTTTTCCACTGTTTCTTAGGTACACACTTGGCAATGTTTTCTTTTTGCAACTTCACTTGGCAATATTAAACAAAAATTTGTCATATCATTGTGTCTCCTACATACATATACATTTATTTAGCTTGCAAAGTTTCCATTAATCTAGCCCGATGACTACCCTTATTACTATTATTATTATTCCCTAGAGGGCGCCAGCAATATTTAATCTACTTAATTTAATTTAATAATTAAATTTAGTTTTTCCACCAATTAATACTCAGTTAAGAGATCCAACAAAAAAATGTTGCATACTTTTTGAGCTTCTGAGAATGATTTTCTTTTTGATAATTGTAATCGCGTTTTAATTAAATACAACAATGAATTCATTTAGACATTTAAAATTAAATAAAGTAAAATTATTATATAAAAAACTTATCACTATACCTTAATGCTTGTTTACGACTAGTTTACCGATTTAAAACTCGTTTAAAAGCTGATTTGCATTTTATAATAATATTTGATATAACTTTTGTTTATATAATCTTATATGCGCTGTGATATTAGCTTGACATTCCAATATCCTCGTTTCAGAGTTTTCCAAAAACAATTGTCAACGAAATCCCTAGGGATTTACATCCAGCACACACGCAATTGAATTCATGATATAAAGTGCAAATATAATTGTTGTCAACTTTTGTTATAATATTACGAGGTCTGAATATAAAGTTAACTGTTTTGGTTTGGAAGACTGAATGAAAGATGCATTTCTTACTGTTGTAGTTATTTAATATGTATCTAGTGTTATTTTTAAAAGGACTTTTTAAATTTTTGAGTAGGTTAAGCTTAATAAATTTTAATTATACGCAGCAGAGTATTTATCAGTTGGATTCAATAAATGGATTAATCTACTTGAGAAATTTTGAGTAAACATATAGCAAACTATTTCCACTGTAGCAGTAATAGAAAAGTAAAGAACAGGGATAAAGAAAGATTTCCTTTTTGTGGTGAACATTTTGGTAGTTTGTACTGCATAAAAAGAAAATCAATTGGCAAAATCACCTAAATACTATTAAGTATTTAATCTATACATAATTTATTATTTTCATGTATTTAATTGCATTGAAATTACTTGATTTTCAGCTGAATGCTAAATTTGCTGCTGTTCTTGTGGACATATCAAATTTAGTTGCCTACTTTTGGGAGCTCCATTATAATTTCAATAATTTGATTTAAATAGATGAGAAAAAGAATATTATATAGCTTGTTAACTTATTGATTTCACCTCTTATACAAAAATTTAATTTACATGACATTCTATCGAATATTTCTCATATTTGCCTGCATCTAAATTAATATTACAGACTGATTACATGGCATATTCAGAGGCCAATATGTGTGTGCGTGTGTGTGTAGAGGAAGGTGGGGCCGAACAATGTTTGACAGAGCAATATTTGGCACATGTTGCTGCTTGCTGTCGTTTTTGGCAATTGATATTGGGGCAAAAGTGTGCACATAATTGTCCCTATTCAGTGATTTTCATAAATGAAAATTTTAATTAAAATAAAAATAAAAATGCCACAGGATTCTATTCATGTAACTCGATGTTGGCAGGTGGCACATGGCATGACTGGCTGGCTGACTGTCTGCCTGCCTGCCTGCCTGCCTACTTGCCTGTTTTGGTGGCAGGAAATCAAAAATACATCCAGCTGACGCCCCATAAATGAGATAACAAGTTTGTAATTTTGCCATAATTGCCATCTACTCTGCCCCCTAAGCCCAAAAGCCTATGCCATCCGTATGCTTATAATCCATGAAGTTGGAGTTGCAAATGTAGGATATGGGGGGGTATGGGGTGAGTTATATGGTAAAGTTGCCTCATCTTTGGCCTAACATTTGCTTGCTTTTATTAAAATCAAAAACGCATATTTTTCATCTGCCGCTGACTCACTCAATTATTCTCAAGTATTTTATTTTTTTATTCTATATTTTCTCGTTGCCTCGTTTTTCTTTTAACAACAATTTTTCACACACGTGCCACTGCTGCCAACGAGCCAATTAAACGACTGTCGTCTATCTTGGCTCCTTACTGACGCTTGCCAAATGTTCCGACAAAAAAAATTACTGTCACATTATGACAACCAGAATAACCAAAAAATAATATAACATAACAAAAAAAAAAGAAAACGGAAAAAGGACAAAGATAATATCTTCCTCTTCTTTTACTTTGAAATTTTCTAAACATTTGTTAAGATATTTACCAAAAACAAAAATGTTATACTCTTACCTTATATTGTATTTGTTTGGTTCGTCATTCGATTTCAATAAAGTCTTATTTCATCAGTTGGATCTACAGTTGATTATTATTAAAGTCGCGTCTTCAAAACATCCATCAGATATTGGTATATAAGAAATATATATATAAAACTGATAATTGATTAGACACAACAAGAACTTCTTTTTCCACTGTTCACCGAGTGAATTTTTTTTTTTTTTTTTTTTTTTGGAAATTATGAAATATATTACTCTTGGAGCAGTTTATAGATTACAAAGGGTTCATTTGAAAAAAACTGATGAATTCTATTTGACAGTAATATGCAATGATTGTCTGATCTATATATATATATATACAAATATATACAAGATTATCCATCGCCTCAACAATTGTCCTTTGATACATAATTCTCTTTTGATGGATTAAAGTCTTATAATTTTGTTCTTATATATTTATCACAATTATATTATTTTATATTATGTTTCAAATTTATATTACAAGAACGAAAAAAGAAATCAATATTCGGAAATAAAAGAGAAAAAAAAAAAACAAAAATGTGTAGAAATGTGATACAAAGGTGAACAAATTTATTTTGCCACAAATTCTAACCTCCATTTCACCGAGTGACCTAGTGTAGGTGTTGGCATGTGTATTGGTGTATTGTATATGCCTCCATCATCATTTTATGAACAATTTCAATTTCCATTTTAGGGATCAAATGGAAAAGAGTGGAGGGAAAAATATACGTTAAGTGTCAATAAAGAATTTCATTTTGATTTCCATTTTGTTTTTGATTTTGATCTGAAACAAATCATTTCACTAGCCATTGATTACAGATGAATTGAACAAATGAAAGAGAGAAAAATATAAATACAGAGGAACATAGAAATAAATTCAATTTTCATTGTGAACCTTCATAAGTAGCAGCTGTTACAGCCACCCACATACGAGGGTAAACTGAGAAGTAATTACCTATAACAAACAATTGTGGTTCACAGATGATCGATTACAGATTACATAAATATATTTATAGCGATTTCAAAAATAGTCATCAGAAGAGAAGATAACTCAAGTCCAAAATAAATTTTGAATTTTAACACATAGAAATTATTTTCAAGAAAGTTTTCTTACTTTTTAGCTGACTCTCGTAGGTATAAGTATAGAGACTAAGAGGGAGAGAGAGAGAGAGATGGACAGAATGGAGATAAACAGAGCAATAAACATTCCTTGACAAGACTTCTTTCTCTTCTTCTTTATAATTTTTGTAATTTTTTTTATTTGTTTTACTAAGACGATTTCTTTTTTTTGGTTTCTGTTTTGAGGGCTTGGGGCAGCAGGCGACAAAAAAAAATATTTATTATATTGTAAATATAATAAATAGCAAAGTCTTTGTTTTCCAAAATCAAAGCCAATGTGCCCCACGGGCAAGACAACACACTCACACACACGCGCGCACACACACGCACACATGAGTCCGAATGGAATTCTGTTTGGTTCTTTGTTTGGATGACAATCAGTGAGATTGAAAAAGGAGAAGGTGAAGGCAGGAGGCAGTCTTCAGTCGGTAGTTGTAACAGCCTCAATGCGTTGAAATTGATATGTCATGGTGCGGATTTGCTGGGGGATTTTCGAAATTAATTGCGCTTAAAGTGTACAAAATGCGAGGTGACAAATCCAGGAAAAAAAAAACCAAAATGCTTATAGAAGCCAAAAGAAAATGTCATACCATAGGAAATATAATATGAAGAAATAAGCCTAAATACAATTGTACACATTGTATTTATGTTGCTTGATAGAAACCATCAAATGAAATGAATAAAATCTAATTTAAAAGTAGATAGTACATGGCGTATACGTAATCTTTATTTGTTAATGTTTAAATGTGAATTCTCAGTAAGAAAGAAAAAAAATCTACTATTGACCAATTTGCATAATCCTTTAATGTAAACTTGAAACCATTTCTCTCTAAAAATTTCAAGACAATTCTTAAAATTACATGGAAAATTGTATCACTCTGTTCAAAGTAAAAGCCTTCTTGGAAATTTTCTTTGCTTGCCAAAATAAAAAAAAAGAAAAATAAGCTAACAAGGGAAATTAACTTTTTAGGGGAGATCTACTTTATTTGCTAACTGAGTACCTGACAGCGTTTTCACCAATACCTATTTCTGTTGGTGTAGAATGAAACATTGTTATTTCTGCCACTTACTTTCTTAAAGTTAACCCCAAGGGCAACCTTACAAGAGAAGACAAATCAGAGGGTAGGCACAGTTGAAACATTTGCTTAAATTTTTAGTTAACTAAATATAGAAAACACTTCATAACAATAAAGATATTGAAAATATATTGTTATACAAATAAACCAATGTTTGTTCACCTAACAATTTAATATTTAGCTTTAAAATTTCTTTTGGTTTATATAAATATATTTTTATAAAATAAAATTATCTTTAATAATAACTTGTATTATATTTACCACAATATTAATATGAAATATTTATCAAATAAATTGTTTAAAAAAAATTATTATATAGATATATATAATATTATATTTTTTATAAATTTTACTCTTTTTATTATCCCATTATTGTATTAACTCTTGAAATAGGAACAGTTAAATTGAAACAATTTTTTGTTTGTTTCCACATTAATATAATTTGTTTAAATAAATGTGTTTATATATATAGATATAATATATTATTGAGCTAATTAATTAAAAATAATTAAGTTGGTAAATATATTATGCATTTATTCAGCCGTCAAATTTACCAATTAAACTGCAAATGTTAAATTTTAACTCCAACTTTCATTAAGTAATTAATAACTAAAAACAAGAAAAAAAATATAAACACAACTTTTGTGATATCCTGGAACATTCATGGAACAAAATGGAAATGAACATTAAGACAAACAAATGAGCTTTGTTTTATTAAAAAATAGTACTTGATTATTGTGATAAATGGATAATTTTGTTTATATAGAATTTATATTTACTAAAGGATGCAACTGTATTTCTGTTTAAGATTAATATTATCATCATTGCTTTTATTTATTTCATCATTCATCATTATATATACAAAGTATATGTATTTATGTATATATATTCACATATGTCATATATATATACCCATTTTTGTTAAGAGTATAAAAATGCCAACAAATTTTACTAGTAAATAAATAACTCGCAATCGTTTTCCATCTTAACCTCACTTGTGTGGGAATTTCATTAAAAATTCAATAAATTTATAAAAATATTTGCGGCGCCCCTCTTACCATCAATTTTTGGGGTTTTTTTTTTCTTTGTTTGTATATATATTATATATGTTTGTATATGTATGCATGTAGTTGTTCTTTTTCTTTCGTTTTGTAGCCATAGGCTTTTGGTTGATGGGAGCACTGTGTAGGATGAGTTGGATCTATATATGTATATATAGATGAAAATAAATTGTAAACCGACCAACCATCCCTCCGGCTGGGTAAACGAGAACAAAACCAGAAAACCAACCAAAAATATTTGAGGATTTAAATGTTCATCATAAAAACTTAAAGCTGCCCAACGAAATGGCAAAATGGCGGAAACGGTGAAAAATGAAGGCACTGAACATGGTCTTGGGGTCGCATTATTTGATATATATTTTTTTTTTGTTAGGACGATGGAATAAAGAGAGGAGAGAGGTTGTGGTGCGGTTGAGGGTGAGATTGGTCCGTTTTGATGTTGATGTATCGACACAAAGAACTCATTGGGCTGTGACAGAGTGTCGAAAGTGGCCGAGTTAACATTAAAACATTGGGTCAAAAAATGTTCCGAAATGTGGAATTGAAACAAAAAGTGTAAACATTTTGTTAAGGTGATAGCTATTACACTGAAAATACTTGTTTTCCCTTTTCCCATTGTATTTTCAGTTATTCCACTTGTTCCATTGTTCCAGCTCAAGAAGTTTACACCAATATATGGAATTGGAATGAAAGATTTATACTTTCAATTAATTATTTAAGCTTTAAATATACATAATATATGAACTTTATTATAATTCCATTTGTTTCATTTGATTTTGACCCAGTGTTCCAATTCTAGGGGTTTCCGCATCGTTGACTTTGGCTGTGTGAAACATTTTGGTTTTTGGTTTGTTTGTTGTTACTTTTTGTTTTGTTTTTTTCTTGCGGCCCAAAACGTATAAAAATGTTGTAAAACAAAAAAGAATTGGGATGACGGTCAGCGAAAAAAGAAAAGGGAACCAAACAGAGCCAAATGAAAATGAAGTTGAATGAGAAGCATCTGAGCCAGGACAGTGGACAGCCAGCTTATAAAAATGTCCAAAACAAAAGACGAAATGTAAGAAAAGGAAGCCAAAAAAAAAGTATAAAGCTGTTCGTCTTTGCGGAAATGCCACAAAATGTGTTTTCTTGGTTAAAGCGCAAGGCGAGATGAAAAACAGGAAAATCCTGTCGTTTATACCTTTATGCTTTCATCACCCCATCAAGAAGTCAAAGCTAAAAGGCCACATTAAGACCAGAAAAGTAAGTCAAAGGTAAAGCATACATACTTAACATCAAATGGGTTAAATATTCAGCTATGTGGGCAAACGCACAAATACAAATATATATTGAAATAATCAATGAACAAAACTTTGCTATTATCGATCATTATATTAAGTGTAATGGGATGATATCCAGGTAAGTTTGAAATGTAATTATCAACACTTTTGTGACTCGTCATTTTAGTTATAATTTTCTACGAAACTGTGAATACCTTTCTTTGAATACATAACATAACATATAATCAACTGTCATCAATAACTGCCTATGCAATTAATTAAGCACAAAGCTTGTTTAATTGCTCTTTGCGCTCTATGGAAGGTAACCAAAAGTGAGGTTAAAAACGAAATTTAAAATTTTGTAACCTTTTCGTGGATATTGTGACTTATAGAATATATATTATAATAAATTCTAGAAATATAAGACTGTCCATGTTTTATTTAAAATTCTTTTCAAAATTACGATTCATTTACAACATTTGTCCTTGGGAAAAGTTTAAAAACTAAAAAAAAAAAAAAAATAAGACTTTATAACAATATCTATATAACATATTAAATTATCTTATTTAGTTTCATTTTAGGTTTTTTAAATACTGTTTGAAGCATACGCATTTTATTTTAACCAAATCAAATAATTTCATTTTGTGCACTGACTCGGATTGGTCTCGGAATAAGAAAAAGTAACTATATATTCATTAAAATATTCTAATGAGAACAATTTAATTAAAAATCGATTATGAAGTATTAGCAATTGTGGAAAAGTAAATTATGTATTAATATATATTATTGTTACATATAAAGTATGTAAATAACCATTTATTATTTTAAAATTTTTCATAAATTTTCATATTTAACACTATTCACTTACAAAATAATACAATGCAAACTCAAAACCCTTTCAAATTTAAGTTTGCTATTTACAGCATTCAGAACATTGTTTTATGATCACGTATACGTCATGTTGTCATGTAAGTGCAGTTGGGGTAGACGTGTTCAATGTGATTTGAAATTTTGTGTAAATATTTTGGGTGTAATATTTAGTAAATAAATCAAGTTTTGGTTCCATAACTGTAATACTGACTTAACGGCAATTGTTTTGTAAACCAGCCCACTAGGCAGTGTGCAACGAAAAGTATGCAACAAGAAATGGTCTGTAAACTGAGTCTTGAGAGCTTAGAATTTTAAATATATTTCTTTTTTAATACTAAGTAAATACTTCAGCCACATAAGACAATCAAATTGTTATTAACATTTAAATAATTTCCCTTTGCGCTTTTAAATTTAAAGCCTAAGAAACAATCGCTTTACATTTATCACACCTAAAACAAAATTTTCCGTTTTTTTCTAAGAATATCATTTGAAATTCGAGATGAATACTGTTTGATTTACTCCAGACAGTGTCACCATCTACCAGTTACCTTTTCCTGTACTTATATATATATATATATCAAATTTGATAGCAGATGCTTATATGTATACATATAAAGATATGTATGTACGTCTTAGGGCTTCTCTTGTTGCCACAACCCGTTGTTGTTTTTTTTTTATATCAACACATTCCCAAGGCTCCTTGGTATTGTAAATGTTTAGGTAAGACATTTTTTACGTTTTAGGTTTGTTTATTTCCCTATTAGATTGTAATGAAAATTACTAATACAAAAAATTACTAATATGTTGGACATATACGTAAACCCTTATTAGTTTTTGTTTTAGATAGGTTAATAATACCAGATCTAATTTGTTAGGAAAGAGTATAAGCTATTATAGTCTTTGGATCCACATTCAATGCAAATATTTTTAAAAAGTAAATAAGAATTTTAAAATTTACATATTGTTTTGGATTTTGTTGTCTTTAATATGCCTTAAGTATACAACATGAATACAGGGTATAAGAAAATAGAAATAGTGGATATTTTGTTAGTCAGGACATCGACTTGCCTGGCAAATACAAAGTACATATGGTACATACAATCGAAAAAAAAAAAAAAAAAACGAGAAGAATTTTAGTCACACATTGAATGCACGGCACGTGCCGAATATTCATAGTAGTGAGTAGAGTAGAGTGGTTGTTCGACGGATAGTCGAATAACTTGTGGTAACGGTAAAGTCACTAAACTTGCCTACTAAATTGTTTTTACTACTTGTTTTCCTTTTCTTCTTTTTTTTTTTGCATGCGCAAACATGTCGAAAGCATTAAGTGTAGGGAACTACTTATAGAACCACAAACATAAGTATGATTAAGTATTTGTTGTGAATAATTTTCTTTATGCCAAGTTGGCTAAGTGAAACAGGGAAACTGTTGGCTAAATATTTGCCAAATGAATGGGAAAACTGAAATTTCCTTCCTTTTTTTTCGGTATCTAGTTTTCAATTTTTTTTCCCCCCTTTTGTAAGGCAATCAAAGAGCAGTCACGTGGCTAGGGGTAAATTTACTTAGTTTCAATTTTCATTTTACTTGGCTAGAAAGCAAAAATTTTTTTTTTTTTTTTTGCTATGCATGTGTGTGGAATTTAAGTTTTCTCATGGACAAGTCATGTCCCTTGTTGCACAGCAATTTTCTCATTTTGTTTGTCCTGTTGACTTTGAGTTTTGTTGCGGTTGCCAAGCAAAAAGTCACAAAAAAAAAAAGAGTCCCAAAAAAAGAAGGGGAAAAAAAGGAAAAGGATTTCAAAAAAAGTTTTCTTTATATTGAGTCAGACAATTGTAAACCTAACCACAACCATAAATGGCAAAAGGATGCTAAGAATGAATTGAATTAATAAGAAGTACTTATGCTTGAACACTTTCAATAACTTGGTCAACTCTTAAGTTCAATATGGTTATAGTTAGTGAGTTAGTTAATTGTTCTCTCACTTATTAAATTGCAATAATTTATGGAAAACTCAATGAGTTTGCATTTCTTAAAGATTGAAATTTAAAGATTTAATTTAAGTTAATTGCAAGGATGCTTAAAATTCAGCCAACCATCCTTTGAATAATTTCATAGAAGTGTTAATTAATTGGGACTTTTCCTACCATTTTGTTATGCGGTGGCGGCGTGTGGGGGGGGGGCGTCGTATTGCTATCGCAATCGCATTTAATGCCATTAAAAAAGCATTTTGTGGCTGCACTCAAGTGGAAAGCTCTGAATTTGAAGTCAATGCCAATGGGTTTTGTTGTTGACAGGCAGTCACATTGTTCTGGCAGCATCTGGGAAAAGTTTCAATTGCGTTTCAGTTCAATGACATGAGTTCGGTTTTATGTCAACATGGCGGTCAATCACAGCATCCTTGTAATTAAGGGACGGATGGTTGGCGTGCCATGGTATTATTATATTTAAATTGGTTCAAAGAGCTTCATTCACTCTAATAACCAATTTCTAACACATTTGTAAAGGGCTTTTTTTTTCGCCCAAAGGCTTAGTTAGGTCAGACTTTCCTTTGTCGTGGGCCGGATGCCCGACTTTTTCATGCAGAATTTATTCAACTTTTCAACACACAGTTTGCTATACTTTAAAGTTATGTCCACCCCCCAAAATGTGGCAAAACAATTTCAGTAGAGACAAGGGTAGAGGCAGTGTCAAAGTTAGAGGATGTGCCACACTTCCTGATGGGCAACACGAGCTGGATAGCTCGTTTGTATTCAATTGGAATTGGCATTCCCGCCTGCTGTTGTAAGTACATCCTGGTTTAGCTGTTCTTTCTCTACCTCTCCCTCTCTCTCTCTATCTCTATCTCTATCTCTGTCTTTTTGGCCTAAAGTATTAAAACTATTCCATTTTATTTTATGACATTTATTCTATTTAATATTTTGCCAACGAGCACATAACCAAGTAACCACTACATGGACAAAGCCAAAATGACAAAAAGAGAGTGAGAGAGAGAGCGTGAGGGGATGTATAATGAATAGGGGGGGTTGGTTCAACAATTGTCGTGACATTAGGCTGCATTATTTAGGCATTTGCTCTGAATAATCCTAGCCAGGCTCCACCGCCACGGGACACGTCTGAATGCCATAAACAGCAGACGACAACGTCCGGTACAATCAAATTACAGACAAAGAACGGGGGGGGGATGGAGTCAAATTATGCTCCCGGGCAAGGTCAACATCAGCGATATCAACGTCAACATTAATAGGCAGGATGGGAAACATGAGTGGATGTGGTTCTCCCTCTTTTAGTTTATGGCAAGAGGCACAAATAAACAAAAATTAACAATCACCAAAAAATACAAGAAAATTTTTCAACAGATTGAATGCTGCCTGTCGCCTCATTTATAACCAAAAGAGGAGGGGGGGGTGGAGGGAAAAAAACCAATGGGGTAACACCACATCATCATCGATGACAAATTCATTGATTTACTGGCTGTCTAGTCTAAGATTCGCCTAGATTTATACGACCTACGTGACATTTATCAGTTTACTGAAGTAAATGTTGGGGACTTTTAGCGGGAATTTGAAATTGGGTGGTTCCGGGTGGTTTGGGTGGTTCCATTTAATGCAATGAGATTATTTATAAATTTACCATCATTCTGTATGCTTTATAACCAATCGAATTTTTGCTTGCAGTTGGAAGATTTTCTTACAATCTCAACAAGAATTGAGATTTCTATTTTAACTTAAGGATAAGCTGGTCATTGTTCAAGCGATGACAATGGGAATACAATTTATTTTTAAATTTTTGTTGTAACCATATTAAATGGAATCATTGAAAGACATTCACGTGTTTTCGGCGTGTTTTTGGCTAAGGTAGGACATTAGAATGGGAATGGGAATGGCTTAAACCAGAGCGTGTGGCATAATGACGGATTGCTTACGCACAATTAGTCAAACACAAATGTGGATACAGGCAGACACTTAACTTTTCTTTGGTTTTGCTCATCCTTTTCCACCTTTTCCAATATCTACTTTTCCACTGCCAATTCTATTTATTTACTTCTTCAAGGTCAAAGGGCAGTTGGTAACACAATGAGGTACAGAGTCATTGAAGCTGAACACGCAAATTTCATGGCCGGTCACTTTCTTTTTCTACTCTAGAAACTTGGTTCCGCTGATGAAGTCAGTCATGCCCAACATCGACACTAAAAAAAAATGAAAAAGTAGAGAAATATGTTTAAGAAATTCTTAAATGTGAATTGCTTTTCAAGAGATATTTCTCTCAGTGCATTTACTTGAGCCTTAATCAGCATTTTATAGTCGAAAATCAAAGTCCTTTTGCCACTTATCTACAGGGACATATGTGAAGAATTCTCATTCCCATTCGTTATGCCTCTCTTCATCTTCATCCTTATTTTTCATCTTCGTCATCATCATTGTCTTCGTTTATAGTAGGATTCTATATCCTTGGGCTAACCACTTGCTCATTCGCAAATGTTTTTTCTGTGTTTATTTTATGGTTGCCCATGGCAACTTTTTTTTCTCCTCCAAAGTGGCTGTCATGTCTTGAATATTTATTTGCCCGAGCCTCGTTTAGCAAAAGTTTCTAAATTAATCATTTATTTTGGCCAAGTGGATCAATTCAGTTAGTACAGTAAAAAAAAAAGAAGGAATCTTCAAGCCGTAAGATGGGCCTGCCTATGAAAATGGGGATAGGAGAGAGAGAGTGAGCCTTGGTAAGGACAAACATCTGTTGACATTCATCAAAACTCAATTACTTGTCCCCAAAGACTTTATTAAATTTTTGTTTGTTAGTGGCGACACCTGGCGGTCAAATTATCAAGATGAAGGCAACGACAAAAAACGACCAAAACCAAAACCAAAAAAGAAACAAAGACATGAAGAAAGAAATGAGGAAACCAAAATGAAACCAAAAACCAAAACAAATTTAGGCGATCTAATTTGTTTTAGATTATAATGAAGTTTTTAATACCCTGTAAAAATATAAAATAAATTAATTATAATATAAAATGATTATTTTTCAATAGAAGGAATTGTATAAAATATTGTTTTATTATATTTTAAAGCAATTTATTTATATAATAAATTTTTAAATATTAAAATAATATTTTATATAGTTTTAAATCTCAGAGACCTAAAATCTTAAATCTTTTTTATATATATGGAAATTTAGTTAAATTTTTGTAGAAAACTGATATACCCGACCATAAAGAATAAATGAAAAAAATATCTGACCAAAATTGCTTTTGCTTTGTCAACGCAATTTTGGTTTTTTCCAAGAGCTAACGCTTTGCCGCGACCCAGACCATGGTCTATGAATAAACTTTGGCTTGTCCTTTAGTTGAAAGGGTATTATAACTATGACACAATGTTTGTTATATTAAAGAAAAAAAGAACAAAATTTATAAAAATATATATATTTTAAATAATTTATATAAATATATATATATAGATACATATATACATCAAGTAGTAAAGTAACAACTAATAGAATTCTATTAGCAATTTTTTTTTTTTACTAATCCTTTACATTATTATATTAATCCTTTACACTAGTTCGACATATTTTGATTTCTAAACAAAGTAATCCATATTAACCTATATTTGTTCTTTATAGAGTATATAGATCTTTGTATTTAGAATTTTTTTAGTTGGTCCAGTTGAGAGCTGATAAGAATTTTGTGTGAAAAAATTTAAATTCTGTGGCAGGGAGACGATTTCTTTTTTTGATTTCTTTTTTATTTCCTCAGTTGTTTTCCTTTTTTTTTCTCTCTGTAAAGCTCTTTGTGTATCTTTTATGCCACATTTTGTGCTGGTACTTTTTTTTTTTTTTTTTGTTGCTTTTGCACTAAACCAAATATGTAAATTGGAAAATCCGGAATCAAGTTTTTCATTCTATTGATATTGATTTTTAAGCAATTTTATTGTTTTGGAATCGTTTTTGTTGCTATCAAGGGCGGAGCATGTAAAGCACACAAAGTTAAATTGTTTAAGTGATCAAGAATCTATAAGTATATATATATATACATATACATGGACAAATACATTCATCTATAGAGGCAACAAATGTTAATTAATAAAAGAATAATTCATTTTCTATGTAGTTATGATCCTTCAACCCTTTTGATTTAATTTTGATTACGTCAATGATTACTACAGAATTTTTGAAAGAGTAATAAAAAATTTAGTTAATATCATTTGTCAATTAGATATTGAGTGCTGTTCCATAGTAATCCCATGAAATTTGCATAGGTAGTGAAAAAAGTGAATTCAATTTGAGAATAAATTGAAAGCTAATTAAATTTATCAATATGGATAGAATAAACTTATATAAATATTATACAATTTTTTATATACAATTTTTATTTTTTTGTCTCCATCAGCTTTAAATGGAAAAGTGGATGATGAAGCAAGACCACTTGAGTTCTTTATGCCCTAGGTCACTGCTTTGGCCAGGGGTGGTATGATGAGGTTAGAGAGGAATTTGTGCCCACTTTAGAGCTCAGGCCATGTCCATGTCCTTGTCATCGTTGCCTCTCACACGATAAACCATCACTCACACGCTTGAAAGCACCCGCATCATTTGCACTCAGCTGGAGCAGCTGGTTGCATCAAAGAGCTCAGAAACTGGACTGGCACCAACTGCCACAAAAGCGGAAAAAGAAGGAAAAATCTAAAAGACACAAGACCACTTTGAGGGGACTGAATAGACAACAGACCAACAGACAGACAGACTGTTTCCTACTTCCCTGTTGTTGCTTTTGAATGCAATAGAAAAAAATATTATTTTTTTTTTAAGAAAATGCTAAAAAAAGAAAATTGAAATCTAAACTTAAAATTTAGAAATTATAAAGGATTCCACACAAGTTTTTTTTTTTTTATTCAATTCCAATAGAAAGAGAATCAAAGAATATGTTTTCTTAGCAATATAAACAGTTTAAGATAAATTTATGTATATATATTTGGAAATTGAGGAAAAACTGTAAAGTGAAAACAAAATGTTCCCCTAATTAACTAAATACACAGAAGCGACAGAGGACGACAAGGATATACGACATTTGCTCTCCAACATTTGCCCACTAATGAACGTGAGTAATTAGGCATAATTGGAGGCGCGCGTGAATATTTCAAAAATTAATATTTCAAATCAAGTTGCTCGTGTGAGTTAAATTGAATTTGCATGCGGAATAACTCACTAGGGAGATATATATGTATATATATATATACATAAGCCACAGAGAGGTTAAACAATTAGTCAGAGAATGAATTTAAAAAAAAGAGAACCTAATTACCAGAAATATGAATAAATCTATTAAATGAAAGCTTTAACAGTTACGATCCTGCCCATCATCAAGGGTTAAGTTAATTTAGTTTAATGACTCTGTTAAAGTTTAGGCAAGTAACAGAGTACACAGAATCCGTCTGTTAACAGAGGAACATGAAACTGTTACTGCACAATGTAGACGATGAGAACTGAAACATATTTGTTAAACAACTTAATTAAATACTTTGTTTTTTATTCCTCTTTTACTTGCCAAAAGAAACGTTTTAACTTTGTACTTGGTACTAAAATGTGCATTATTTATTCTCATTGAGAGATTTTGTATAGAATCATTCAACAGAGTACCGAGGACTTGAAACAATAATTCTACCCTTTGCCCTTTTGCTAATTGAATTAGGGAAACCGACAATGGAACAATGTAGATATATATATATATGTGGAGAGGTGGAGTGGACGAAGGAGGCTTCTTGGTACTGGAGTGGCTAATAAATGAGCTTACTTCGAAAGTTATGTTTGAGTAATTTGAACATTTTATGGTATCTCATAAACTGATGAATGGATGCCGAGAAATTCTTTATTATATATATATATATATATGTATGATGTACATTACGTACATTATTATGGAACAATGGTAAATTCCCAAATGTTTTGGTGGGCTAGTTAATATAACACAGGGATAATTAATGTTGACCTGGCCCAAATTATAATAGATAGTTAAAATTAAGGACACTATATACATTAACTTGTAAACTTTTTAGTAAGAATTGAATTGGACTCAGCCTGCCAGTTGATTATAATTCTTTTTCTATACAGAATTGATGCAAAAGGAAAATAAACAAAACGACAACAGATTTCCTCAAGCATATAATTTATACAATGTGTTTGTGGATTGTTTAGTTTATTGATTTTAAATTCTCTAAATGCTCAATATTTATTCATACATGAATGGTTTAGGTAGATGGTATTTATCAATTACAAATAATTAATGACTAATAATTCCTTCTCCCTTTTAACAAAAGAATAATTGAAGGTCCTTGCAAAGACAAAAGCCAAAAAGTTAAAGCTGCAAAGATGCTTAAGGCTAAAAGTGTAGAATTGCTTCAACTTTATACTCTTTAAGAGAGATTCTTAAACACTTAATAATAGTGTCCTTTATGAACTTTAATTACTGCGGAGATTGCTTTTACTTTGCAAAGGAAACTGCAGGAAAAGCTATTGCAATAAAAAATTTACAAGACATAAAATTCAAACAAAAAAACAATGAAAAATCGTAGAAAACATTAAAAGACGAAACGGAACAAACAAAACAAAAACAAAAAAAAAAAAAAAAAGGGAAAAAACAATGATTGAGGCGACCGTGAGGGAAGATTCTTCTTTCGCGTATTTTTTACCTTCAGGCCGATGGCTTCTCTATTTTCATTCTTCATTATTTCTACTTCTCCGTCAACATTCTCCATTCCCATTTCGAGTCCTTAGGCCTTCAGGCAAACACACATACACTAGTAAATGTCTGTCTGTGTTTGTTAGCCACCATTTTTTTTTTTCCTTTTTGTATTTGCTTGTCTGTGGCAACTGTCCCAAGGATGGACAGATTACAGACAACAGCAAAGGCAAACAGCAGGATTTGCAGCCTGTGCATGTGGCAAGTTGCAAATGGCAATGGAAGGTCTAACAAAATTTGTAAATTGAAAACTCGTTAAATTAAACCAAGTAGATTAGTAAAGGATAAAACTACAATAAAAGCTTTTGTACAATATAAACTAAATAAAATAATTTATATTTTTGTTGTTTTCCCATTTAATATCCGTTTTATATTTTCATCCTTCACTTCAATTATTATTATGTTTCATTTGTGGTAATTTATATTATTAATAGATTTTTTAATTCCCTATAAATATTCATTAAATATTACCAAATGCATTAGCATAGAATTGTTTAATGTTCTCGCATTAAATTTTAATTTAAATTTTCAACTTAAGTTCTAGCAGCCAGACGTCTGATATATAGGTATATATATATATAGGCAAGGATATATATAAACTCAATTTCTTGGAATGCCAAGTGCAGCATTTGCAATCACATTTCATTCAGCTTTTGCCCTACCACCGGTTATCCTTTCTTTTCTTGTCACTCAATGTCACGGCGCCATATACTGGACTTGGGCGTATGAAATGTCTAAGACCCACTGTTTCTGTCCCCCCCCCCCACGAACTTGGGAACTGCTATAAAGTTTTGTTCAGAAATAAAGTTGATTTAAATATATTTGTTGCAGCAAAAGCTTTAAATAGATCTGGAATGAAATGCTATAAAAATGAACTTAAAACAAAGATATAAAAGTACGATTCTAACAAAATCTAGAAATAACCTAGCAGAATATATACATATATACTTTATATAGTCATAATAGATGCTTCTCATTTTTTCTTTTTCAAAAATGTAACACAATCTTAAATATCTAGACACTTTTATTTAAAGATCAAATTTAAACATGATTTCTTGCTGGATATATATATATGTTTATATATATATATAGTAACAATTTGTCTAGATAATATCATCGTTAGTTTCAACTGTTGGAATTGTACGTAAAGTCAGCGGCATCGGTGGTGGCTTCATATAACGCTGATCTAAGCTTTTGAGAATTTCCATTGCCGCGGAACGATGGCGACGTGAACTCATCTTTTGACGTAGACTCCAATGATGATGGTAAAGCTCTTCATCCTCAGATTCTACTTCTTCCGGTTGTGATGAAGTATCATTAGATGGCTGATTTGCATCATTTTTATCATGCATCAATTTAGTTCGAGAGACTGAGTCACCGGGTCTAGCTTTTAGAATAGATGGTAGACTGGAAGTGGCCAGTCTGGGTGCATGTTTTTTCATAGAATTGGTATTCACATTTTCGAATGTGGTGGAGCTTGTCGATATTTGTAGACGCTTCTTTAGGGCAGCCATTGGCAATTTTGGATGTTCGGCCAAACGCTGCTTGACTATATTGGCAATACCATTGTTTAAACTGTGACGTGATTCCTGTTTACTAAATCTCTCCCTAATAGCCTTTAACGGTTCCTTATCCTTTACTTTGGTCTGATTTTCAACTGTTTGCAGCTGCTGTCTCTCTAAAAATTCAAATCGATCAGTGTAATAGGGCTTCTCCGGTTGTTTGGCATCATTTGGACACATCTTATATTCAATTTCCTGCAACTTGTAGACATTATATCCATGTCTTAAATTACTTATACGACTCTTTAGTAATCCCGATGACAAATGCGAGCCTAAACTATTAATTATTTTCTGCCAGGCTTGTTCTTTCAACTCCTTATTCTCATATTCATCTAACGAGCTATTCCACAGACACTCATGTTTACCATACAGATCGATTAAACGCAAATGGAAGTTCTTATCCTGTGTTGATGGCAACACAGTTGCGGCACTTGCCTTTGCCATTTCACGACGTCGACGAGCATCCATATTTTTGTTTGTCTCAAAACAAATAATTTTCTTCTAAACTTACAATTATACTAAAATATATTCGTTTCGTGCTGTAAAAATATTAGTTTTACTAAATTTTTTCAAAATTATCTTTACGAATTGTCTTACGAAAGTGAAGTTATATCCAAAGATGTAGTCTCTAAACAAAGCAAAGAATATCTTTTGTATTCTGTTTAGGTATCAAATTTTAAATTAATGAAGCAAGCAAGTCGTCCCTGCCGACTTTGACTATACCCTGTACCAAGTAGAGTAACTGTATTAAATCAAACTCCTTAAAATTTGCCATTAATTCAAACTAAAAGTTTCCTCACAAGCAGCAGCAACGAATGCATGCTATCTCGCTCACACTTACTACGCAATGGCGCACTGGGCACTTCAGTACAAATTGTACATAGATATATCTCCGATATTTCTTGTCCGATTTCAACAAAATTTGGTCAGCTGATACCTTTTGGCCATATTATTGGGTGTGCCAAATAAGAATACGCTACCTTAAATATAACACTAGTTATTCGTTTTTCCTAAATTGCGGGGGCGGAAGTGGGCGTGGCAAAAATTTGAAACAAACTTGATCTGCGTAGACACTACACGAATGCTGACACCAAATTTGGTTGCTCTAGCTCTTGTAGTCTCTGAGATCCACGTGTTCATACGGACGGACGGACGGACAGACGGACGGACAGACGGACAGACGGACGGACAGACGGACAGACGGACATGTCTCAATCGACTCGGCTATTGATGCTGATCAAGAATATATATACTTTATGGGGTCGGAAATGCTTCCTTCTGCCTGTTACATACATTTTAGCGACTTTAATATACCCTTTTACCCTATGGGTACAGGGTATAAAAATGTTAGTTTACTTTTACTTTTCAATGTCGCTTACTGCATCAGCTGTTATTCACCTATTTAAGGGTTGTCAACGATTCACAAATGAATCGACTCGTATAGGATTGCCTTCAATGTGTAAAAAAAATAGCTTGAACTGTTGTTATATCCAAAATGAAATACCTTACTTTTAAATATTTTATTTCAACCTTATTTTTAATATTTTTGCTAGATAATATTTAAACAATTTTAGAGAATAAGTTTTAATATAAAAAAACAAAATTACTCTTATTTCCTCTGTAAATTTATAATATTGTTTACAATTTTAAATTCAATTTATCTTTCGTAAAACGGAAATAATTTTTCAATTTTATTTTCGACAAATTTTTGTTTAGATTCGGAAACGAGAACATCTTTAATAGTCTTATGAATTTTGTCATAATAATTTATAATATTTTTTTCAAAAGTAAAATCATATTTCATGATAACAAAATTTGATGAGGTCACTTTCCGCAAGGAGAACATTTGTCCTTTAATTTATTTTCATTTTCCTGGTGCTGACAAAATCTTTTTATAGATTTGCATATATAAACAGTTAGGAAATTATGTACATACATATGTAAAAAGAGAAGAGAAAAAATAAAAACCAAAATAAATGCCTTTTTTTTATTATTATGAAATTAATAAACATGCAGAAAAACTACTTTGAATATTCTTATCAATATTTTGCTAACTGATTGAAATCATTTAGATACTGTATTAACATATATATGTATATATATTTATATATATATTATACTATATTAGTATTCACTTTTAGGTATTAATTAGCCAAGATTTCTAAATGGCAAGCACATACTTATTTAGTTTTCTTTTTTGGCTTTTATTTCTTGTTAAAGTTTTTGTTTTTTTTTTTCATATTAAACTTTAATTTAAAACTTAGTAGGCCATACCTAAAAAGTCCTTAACATTAGCTTGTAAGAAGTAGCATAGCTTAGTTGTTATTTTTCAGATACAAAGTCACGATCTCACAGCTGAAATTTTTAGAATATTTGTGAAAAATAAATCAAAAAACAAAAAAAATCCAAAATAAAAATTAGCTAAAAATATATAAAAAAGGCAGCAAGAAAGAAAAAGGTAAGAAAAGGTAAGAGAGAGCGAGTTACATTTATTCCTTTTTATATATATAATCATATTTACAGATGGCATCAGGCATTCAGTTAACTCGCGATTGCAAGCATGTGTTCGAAGAGATACGTAAATTGAAGCAACATCGTTACGTCATTTTCGTGATTAAAGAAGAACGGGAAATTCGTGTTGATGTATTGGGTATACGCAATGCTTCCTATGATGACTTCTTACGTGATTTACGTAGAGGCGGTCCAAGGGAATGCCGTTATGCTGTCTATGACTATGCATACCATCATCAATGCCAGGGAGCATCATCCACTTGCCTAAAGGAGAAGCTATTTTTAATGCTTTGGTGTCCAGTACAGGCTCGTATCAAGGATAAGATGCTATACTCAAGCTCATTTGCGGCACTTAAACGTGATTTTATTGGCGTCCAAAAATGTATTCAGGCCACTGAATTGGATGAGGCATGTCGTGATGCTGTTGAAGAGCAATTGCGTTCCCTGGATCGCGATTAAAAAGCTACTCACATATCTGATTTCTTTTTTTAAACCTTTTAGCCGGATCTTAATAAGCTTTCACTTGTCTTTAAACACAAATTTATTTCTTTTCCACCAAATTACAGTTTACCTTTAATAATATCTATTAACTGAATTGCATGCTTTAAGTGCTTTAGATACCTTCAAATTGTAACATTCCACCAGGTGAAGAGGCTAGTAAGCCGTAAGTAATTTGATTTTTGGCAGCTTCTAATGAGCCCATTTAACATATAGCATGATGCTGCCTTCAAAATGTAACTGTAATTTGTTTCACTGCCCCAACACCCCACCCCCCAAAAAAAAAAAAGAAAATAAGCCGCCTACTCATCCACTTGACTTGTGGACTAAAAATACTTTGGCAAAACTTTTGGTATTTTATTTTATCTCATTCATAAATCATGGTTCTCATCATTCCTTAGCTCAGTTGCTGCCTTTCCATTTCATTTGGTCCAAGAGTTAGGAGAAAAACAAACCAAAAAACAAAAAATAAATAAATCAAATCAACAAGATGAGCACGTGCAACTTTAGTTCAATTGAAAATATATTTATAAAATAAACATTTTTCCTCTATTTATAAATGTAAGTTTCTTGGCTTGTTTAAGTTTTTAAGTCAATAACAATTTTTTAAGGTTTAGTTTGTGCCAATTTATTTTGTTTATGAAGTCGCCTCGAATTGTAGCATGTTCATGTAATAATAACATATTAATAATATGACAAATATATTGTATCACTTAGTTGCAATATCTATATACAAAACATGCGAGTGTATTTGCCTCTTCAGTAACATGACCACCCATGAGAGCATGGTGCTGGACAATTGCTGTATCGGCAAATATAACACGCGCGGCCCTTCTGGCCCAAGATGCAATATGATACATCCCCACTCTTCCGCTGCGGCGGTATTCTATATACACATATTCCCACACATATTCTTATGTAAACATTTATACATAAGAATATGTATACATAAGCATACCGCGCCTCTGCCTGCATTGCTAGCAGCGCAGCTACGCGGTCTTAGCTTTAAGCAACCTTTGTATCAGAATTAAGAATTATTCATAAGACAGAGCTCAACAAGAAATATACATAAAGCATCGTTCAACAATTAAATAAAGATAATAATAAAACACAAAGAACCCTGCGTTATAATTTCCTTACATGGCGACCGTGACAGGACCTGGATCCTAAGACGAAAGGACCAGGATCCGAAGGTCACAAAAATAATAAAATAAACCTAAAGAAAAAAATAAACAAAAAAAAAAAAAAAATTTATTTTTCTTACACGAAAAGAAAAAACAGTGAAAAGAGAAAATATGAGCACAAAATATTAACAAAAGAAAATACTAACACTCAACAAGTGAGGAAATTCCTGCTAATATTGCCGATTGGATTTAAAATTTTCGTCAACCCGTAAAAAAAAAAAAAAAAAATAAAAAAAAAAACAACGGCCGAAGAAAAAAAAAAACAAAAGATGTTCCTTTGTGACTATGCAAATATTATCCAGTAATACAAAAAAAAAAAAACAAACAACAATGATATAAACAAAAAAAAAAAAAAGGAAAACTTTCAAGTCGATAAAACAAAACTAAACAACAAAAAGATGAAAAGTGCAACAACTGCCATGGAAACAAATCGCAAATACTTTGAAGGACTTGATTTCACATTGAGCCCGAGTGTGGTAGGCAAACCGCCCACTACACCGACGATGGAATAACAACTGAGAAGTCGTCCCCAAACTACTGTGAGAAACCCCAAGGAAGAAGCCTGTGCAGCCAGCACCGGCAACGGGAACGAGTGGACCGGCAGCGCTACAAAGAGCGCCCAACAATAATACTAAATAATATAACTATGCGCTGCGTCGCAAATTTTTTTTCTATTGCACTACGATGCATATTTTTTCATGTAAATTTAAAAAACCTTTGTGAAATTGCGCGGCATTAAAGCTGCACAATTAGAGTGTGGCCTAAAAACCACACGCCAAAATAGGCAGGATAGATATACATATGTAAAAAAAAAAAAAAAAGGATAAAAAAAAAAAATTATTATTAAATACTAAACGAAAAAAAAAAAAACAAAAAGCATATTGAAAAAAAAAAATTGAAAAAAAAAAAAATTTTTTTAGAAAAATCAGAATTAATAATTATATAAAAAAAAAAAAATTTTTTAATTAACAAATAACAACAAATAAGTTCACATATAAGACCTATTCGAAATGAGTATCTGAAATAAATATCTAAAATAAAAAAAAAAAAAATAAATAAAATATTTAAATTTGAATGTTTGATAACAAAATTAACAAGTTTGATGATAATATATATATGAATTGATTAACATGACAATATTAGACAATTATTTCTAGAAAGATAGTAAATAGGAATACTGACAGTGTAGCAGATTTAGTTGAGGTCAGTTACAATTTAGAATTTAGTTTGTTCGCGTATATTCGAGATCGTCGAAAATGAGTAATTTAACAAGAGTTGTCTTTGATATGTCCACCGATGGCGAACTCCTCGGTAGGATCAACATGGAGCGGCGCTCTGACGTCGTTCCCAAAACTGACGAAAATTTCCGTGCCTTGTGCACCGGCGAGAAGGGCTTTGGCTACAAGGGCTCCATTTTCCATCGCGTTATCCCAAACTTCGTATGCCAAGGCGGTAACTTCACCAACCACAATGGCACTGGCGGCAAGTCCATCTACGGAAACAAGTTCCAAGATGAGAACTTCCAGCTACAGAATACCGAATCAGGTATTCTGTCGATTGCTTAGGAGACTGGCTGAGACTAGTCCCAATCCCTCCCATCTCCTTATCCTCCTGCCCAACAAAACCTTCTCCTACTATGCCGTCAACTATAATACTATTACAACTAAAAGAAGAATTTCTTCTCCATCAACCTTCAAAAACAAGCAACTATACTAGATTTTGAAATTTTTTTTTGCATTCGGGAAAGAAAAACAAGCATTATATTATATTTAAATAAATATTATATTTAATTATGAGAAGCAAAAACATTGAAACAAAAAAAAAAAACACGAAAGAAAGAAAACCTAATTTCTATACACATCTGCTAACAAACACACAATGACCACTTTCCACCACATACTTAATAAACTCCAAATTAAAACTCAAACCGAAACACGAAATCAAATATATATAGATAAATTTCATTTTTTTTAAATAAATTTAAATAATTGGTGAAAAGTAATAAACAGAAATCAAGTAAATGAAACAATTTAATAAGCGCAAAGAAAAAAAAAATAAAAAGTAAGGAAAATGCATGAAAAGTAAAACAATTTAACAAAAAAAATGAAGTAACAAAAGGAAAAGAAAAAATTACAGGACTTACAAAATATACCCACATCTAACAAAATTCTGAGAGTCACTACCAGAAAACAAAGTAAACAGTTAAATTCCTGCGCGGGAAAATAAAAAAAATAATATAGAAGAGTTGCAAAAGCAATCTCTTAATGCTTCTAAGCCCAACGTCATTGTAAATGACGAAATATGAAAAGTAGTGACCTTGCGAGTAACTAATTCCTTATGACATTCAAGAATGGCAAGGAAGTTATAGCAAGAATTGACATTTGCGATATGTATACCAATGAAATTCTCGACTTAGGTCAATTTTTTCAAAGGCTCGATAAAGAAGCCGGTATACTCAATATCAGTAAAGTCAAAGTGGCACCGAGCGAAAAGATCTTTGAAACCATCTCAATAGAATCTTTTAAAAATATGGGCATTAAAATTATAGAATTTTTAAGAGTAGCGCTACTCAAGCCGGTGACCCTATTATCGAATAACGATAAAGAGAAAGAAGCAATACTGTTTACGATCAAAAATCAAAAGTAATTAAACATACTAAGACACCGTTGATTATAACTGAAACGCCACAAGTGGCTTTCGACAGGGTAATAGTGGATACAATTGGTCCACTCCCCAAAAACGAAAACGGTAATGAATACGCAGTAACATTAATCTGCGATTTAACAAAATACCTTGTTAATGACAAAAGTGCGAAAACAATAGCGAAAGCTATATTTGAAGATTTCATTCTGCGGTACGGTCCAATGAAGACGTTCATTACGGACATGGGAACAGAATACAGAAACTCAATAGTTGAAGATTTATGCAAAAACTTGCAAATTAAAAAACTAACTTCAACCGCACACCATCACCAGACTGAACATAAAATAAAGAATAAAGAAATAAACGATAGGAAAATAAAAAAAAAAATATAGAATTGAAAATAGGAGATAAGTTTTACTAAGTATATAAGGGTCATAAGTTAGAAACTAAGTATTTAGGCCCATATATATAGAAGAGATAAAAGATAAGGATTATATTTTAATTAAAAATTAAAAATTTAAAAAAAAAAAAAAAAAAAAAAAAAAAAAACAGTTAGTGCATAAAGTAGGTTAAAGATTTTAATCAATTAATATATATATATATATAAAAAAAAAAAAAGGAATTAATACAAAAAAAAAAATCTTTTTTCACTACATTGAATGACGATAAACATACATATATACAAAAATACTTCTACGTAATATCTCATCAAACAAATAATCAAACAAATAATCAAACATTCAAGCAAAAAAAAAAAAATTTCACACAAATAAATTTCAATACAATAAAAATTAGAAAATAACTTCACATAGTTACGTTATTTTTCTAAAGAGGGGGGATGTAGCATGTTCATGTAATAATAACATATTAATAATATGACAAATATATTGTATCACTTAGTTGCAATATCTATATACAAAACATGCGAGTGTATTTGCCTCTTCAGTAACATGACCACCCATGAGAGCATGGTGCTGGACAATTGCTGTATCGGCAAATATAACACGCGCGGCCCTTCTGGCCCAAGATGCAATATGATACATCCCCACTCTTCCGCTGCGGCGGTATTCTATATACACATATTCCCACACATATTCTTATGTAAACATTTATACATAAGAATATGTATACATAAGCATACCGCGCCTCTGCCTGCATTGCTAGCAGCGCAGCTACGCGGTCTTAGCTTTAAGCAACCTTTGTATCAGAATTAAGAATTATTCATAAGACAGAGCTCAACAAGAAATATACATAAAGCATCGTTCAACAATTAAATAAAGATAATAATAAAACACAAAGAACCCTGCGTTATAATTTCCTTACAGAATAGTCGCTTAGAAACCAAGATACCTTTTTATCATTTGGCCACCTGTTTTTGGAATATGGCGAAAACCATTTCAAATAGCAAATAAGAAAAAAAAAAATTAAAGACAGATAGCTAATAAGTTACATTCTTAAATCATAGATTTTTAGGTTCAAAAAAAAAAAATGCTTTTCATACACATGCTGTCGCTTGCAGTTTACCAACACTGGTTAGCATCTTATTATGCTGATGCTCAACACTCATTACTCTTATTTTTGGTTAGATCAATAGAAAAAATAAATATCTCAAATATATACATATGTACATATAATGAACTTTAAGTTTTTTTTTTAAGTTCAATAAGTTCAGATAATGCAAAACTGTTTCGAGATTTCTAAAGTTTACATTAATTATTATCAGTGTTGCCATATTTCATACTGTAAAAAAGTTTGATAGCAATTTATTGAATATCGATTAATGTACAAACAATTCCAACAAACTTTCTGACAATAAACTTACTTAAAATCAAATCGGTTAATATTTATATAGCAGTATACAAATTAATCATATGCAGAAAGCATTATTTTTAAATCCCAGAATAAGATTTTGTAATTTCTTCTATAAATTGAATCAATTGTCTTTTAATACTCTAACCAACCAACTAAACTGTATATTATTAAATAATTTCTTATTGTACATGGGGTCTTGTTATACAAAATGTTGTTATGAAAATTTTGAAATCAGAAACATAATATTTAAAAACTTTATTATACATTTTTTTTTGTTTTTTTAAGCATATTTTTTGATATTTAATATTTTAAACACATGTTGTAAGAACTCTGATTGGTTTGATTGAAATTGCTGTACAAGTTGGTTGGCATATGAAAAGCAATTACAAAACTTTTAGAAATCAGAGAGGGCAAAAACCATGCAATACACAACCCACGCACCTCACTCACCCACACACACACACACACACACACGCATACACACACACACAGTGATTGTTGTTTTGGAACAATAAGGGAAAAAATATAAAGGAAAAACAAATTGCAAAAACAATTTCATTTATCGACTTTAGAATACCCAGTGACTTATATAGAATTTTATGATTTTAAACTCTCTCTATAATTTCTTGGCCTTATAATTAGAAAATCTATTAGATCTAAATGATCTATATAGTTCTAAATACTTCTTTGCTAATCACAGGGTATATATATAGTCCGGTAAATAAAACCCAAAACATGCAAGTGAAATAAGAAATTGTTTTTTTGTTTACTTTTTTTTCTCTTTTTTTTTTGTTGTCGTTTTGGTTTTTTTTTTTTTTTTTTTTTTTTTTGAAATCAATTAAACTGAAGTGAACTTTTGAGAGGTTGACGGTTGAATGCCAGGGCATAATTAATTGTAGGTCACCATTTCCCACTCTAATAACTATATAGAGAATGATGGTTACTGTGGGACATTGCCAGGTCCCTTTTTGGGTGGACTGTTAATCATTGAACATTTGATTGAGGCGGCGATTTTTATCTGTTTGTCGAGATGCTTTCGTCCATTTCCGACAACAAATGTCTTTCATTTACGAGTAATAAAATGCGAAATCTCTCAAACGGTGGCCATTTGTTGAGAAAGTCGGTGGGGGGAAGCGGGATGGTGGTGTGATGGTGTGGTATTGTGACGGGGGGTATTTTGTGGTGGTCCTTAATGTCCCATAACTTGTTGTTCTTTCGCCTCGAGTGTATTTCACTTTATTTTTGTATTTAATTTACAGCCTCCTTCTTCTTCACTTTGGCGCCATCTTTCGTTGGTCTCACAGTACACACAGATACACACACACAGAGATACACAGATTGAAATTCAGATTCTCACGATGGCAAATTGGTGGGTCGCTTAATGGCATAAAATATGAGCCAACATGCATGTTGATTACATAAAGAAACACGTTTAAATATGCATGAGCTAAAAGCGTATTGAATTTAAAGCACGCCCAGAAAGAAGCTTAAAAAGAGTTCCCTCCATATCCAGTAAGTGTTCCACTACCAATCTCACACCCCCTTCCTAGCACCCAGCATCCCTTTATGTTTCTTTGTTCTCTGTTTCTGTTGCTGTTGCTGTTTCGTGCCGACTGCTGTCTGTTGTTGTCACCTCTTAATTGTGGCAGACAAAAGGAAAAGATATTGCATTGATGGTACAGTGGTTCTAAATGATTGAAAACAAAGATATATATGTACTTATGTGATAACATCAAGGAAGTCCTGTTTTGGGTTAGATGAAAGTTTTGAGATTATAAAAAATAAACTAACAAATACTTTTATATGAAATTCTTAAGGTCTAAAAGGTCAAAAGAAAAATGTATTTCCGGGTTATTTCTTAAAAAAAAAAAAAAATCAAAAGAAAATAAAGTAATTAAATATATAAATTGCTATTAAATTTAAAGTAAAAATTGTTTGTTTAAAAACGACTATTTATTATATAGAAGATGTTAAAAAAGATTTTAGTGTAAATTGGATTTAAATTTATGGCCGAAACTTAATTGTCAAGAATGACCTAAGGATTTGATTTTACACTTGGAAAAATATTCGCTCAAAAAGCTAAGTAATTAAGTAGATATATCAGCTGTTTAGATCATGAAAGAACAGTAATGAAATTCCCAAAAAAAAATGTTTTTTAATATTTTTAAATTGATTAAGCTAGTTGACATTTAATTGAATAACATTAAACTTAAATGGTTTCATTTGAAATACAAAATAAACAAATTGAATCTACTTTGTATACAAGAAACTATACTCAGAGTAGGTCTTTATATCGTTATATATGTCTTATTTTTACTCTCTTTTTCTTTTCTAAATGTAAAATTTATCAAGAATTTTTCTTAAACGTTAAAAAATTCTTTAAAAACTAATTTTACTAAACTTTGCTGCTTAAATTATTGAATTTTTTCAATGAATGTTGATAGAAGAATTCATAAAAAAAATGTTACTTTGTTTAACTTAAACTTAACTTAACTTAAGCTTTGTTTTTTAAGTCAGTTTTTTCTTTCACTTGAATTTAAGCTTAGTTTTCAGGTAAAATGAAAATAAATTTTATTTTTTATGAATTCTTATATGAGAAATGACTTGAGAAGAGATAATGTTTTTTTTTAAATATTTTAATTTTTTTTAAAAATACGATATTTTTTTTAATTCCTAAGACACACTGTTTAAAGACTAAAAAATCATTTGTCTAAGAATAAAGGTAAAAAGTAAAAACAACAAAAATGTTGAAACAATTGCAAATCACAACAATTGCTGCCAAATCATTGAAATTGCTTTAATTCTAACTTTTAAACAAACTTTTATACAAAATGATTGAACACATGAGAGTTTGAGAACATTGAGTACAGCCACTTATAGACATCAGTGTATATATATATTTATATAGTATATAATGGATACTTGAAGCTTTCACGAAAATCCATTGAAACTTAATTAGAAAATTGAGTGTTGAGCAAAGATACTTGACAAAGGTCAAATAAATATAAGGCATAATGACCTTAAGGAGGATAAGAAAATTTATGACTACTTGCAATTCTCTTTAGATATTTTTATGACATTTATAGATATTAATTAATATATCAAAAGAGCTTAAAACTCACAAATGAATATTTATTTGGATTGTTTGTATGAAAGAAAATTTAAATTACCAAAAAAACTAAAAGAAGCTTAATCAAGCAGCTAAGTAAAATGATTTTATATAAGTATTTTTGGTATTGAAATTTCTATTTCTTCTTTCCATATTTTTTGTTCTATTTTTTGATGCATGCTAATTTTTATCCAAAAATTGCCATATTTCATTTCCCTTTTGGAAAAGGGTTACTAATATCTTTGCCGAGGTTAAAGTTAAACTAATTTCCGTTCTGAAGTAATATTAAGAGGTTTACCTTAAAGTCGTGACTGAGTGAAGCTGAAACTAAATTCTCTTTACTCTGTTCAATCCCTTGCTATTTGTCTCTCTCTCTCTCTCACTCACTCTTTCTTTTACTCTTTAGGCTGGCTTGCTTTTTTGTCTCTGTTTCTCTGTTTGGAACGCATAAATTGGCAAAATTTTAATTTTCCACTAGATTTGCGTGGGATTTTTGCTTATTTGCTGTTTGTACTTTTTCCCTTTCACTTTTTCCTTTGAATTCTCAGCCTCTGTATATGTGTATATGTGTGTGTGGTGGGTATAATTGTATGCGTGTGTGTGGGAGGATGGCAGAATTTATGGCGCACATTTTCTTTGAGGATTCTTTTATCTTTTTATACTCGCTTCATTTGTGGAACTGTCATTCTTTCTCTCCTTTCTCCTTTCTCTTTTTTTTTTCTTTCCTAGTTTGCCTTTTTCCCCAGTGATATTAGCAAACTGTTTTCTTTCTTTCTCTGGCTTCTTATGTTTCTTCTCTTTCTCTTTGTTCTGTTTCAAAACATGATGAAATCTTTCTTTTCTTTCACATTTTTGTTATCCTGTCACCGGCATCATAAAGAAAAATAAGAAAAATATGGTCGAACATTAAAATGAATTTCATATTTGCATTTTGTTAAAAAATCAAATGCATTTCCCAAGGTATTGAAATGGAAATATAAAAATGAAGCCATAACTAAAAAATGTATAAAATATGTCAAATTCAAATGAAAGAAAATGTGATTAAGTATTCTTGAATCCTTGGTTTAATTATTGTACTTACAAGGATTCTCATTAGGCATAAGAATAAACGATTACATTTAGGTGGTGGCAATTAATTGATATAGGATACAGGATACAGGATACAGGATACAGGATACTTAACAGGCGAGGCATTTATATGAAAGTTAAGTTTGATTTTTGTTCAATTTTTCCGAGCTGTTTGCTTTGCAGTCCATCAATTTGATTAATTGAATTTACACTTGCGGTCATGATTTATGGAGTGAGTTGGAAAACTTTTATTCTTGTTGTTGTTCTTTTTGGTTTTCTAATGCTTAACCGCTAAAGGAAAATTACTTTCCTTTTTCAATTTTTTTTCTTTTGTAAAATAACACAAATTGCATGCATGGGTCGAAAAGGAAAGAACTTGAAAAGTGTTTAGCAACCGCAGGCAGCATTCCAATGCCCAGTGTATACCCTTTCCCCAAAATCTCCCCCTTTCCCCCGTCATGGGGCATTTCTTTGGTTGTTTCCGCATGGGAAACCATTCTCTCATTAGCGGGTCAAAAATGAAATTTAATTTTCTCTCACTAACTTTTTGATTAATTGATTGATTAATTGAGTGAAGAGAGACAGACTCAAAAGAAAATGAAGCAAGCAAGTCGTCTTTGCCGACTTTGAGTATACCCTGTACCAAGTAGAATTACTGTATTAAATCAAACTCCTTAAAATTTGCCATTAGTATAAACTAAAATTCCCCTCACAAGCGGCAGCACCGAAAGCATGCTATCTCGCTCACACTTACTACGCAATGTCGCACTGCGCATTTCAGTACAAATTGTACATAGATATATCTGCGATATTTCTTGTCCGATTTTAACGAAATTTGGTCAGCTGATACCTTTTGGCCATATTATTGGGTGTGCCAAATAAGATTAAGCTACCTTTAATTTTACTTTAGTTATTCGTTTTTTCTAAATTGCGGGGGCGGAAGTGGGCGTGGCAAAAATTTGAAACAAACTTGATCTGCGTAGACACTACACGAATGCTGACACCAAATTTGGCTGCTCTAGCTCTTGTAGTCTCTGAGATCCACGTGTTCATACGGACGGACGGACAGACGGACGGACGGACGGACGGACGGACAGACGGACAGACGGACATGTCTCAATCGACTCGGCTGTTGATGCTGATCAAGAATATATATACTTTATGGGGTCGGAAATGCTTCCTTCTGCTTGTTACATACATTTTAGCGACTTTAATATACCCTTTTACCCTATGGGTACAGGGTATAAAAATTGGGAGAAAAAAAAGGAAGGATTAGACAAATTTAGAAATATGTTAATTTTAACTTTTGCTTGTTTCTTTTTTTAGAGTCAGGGTATTTATAGGGTTACTTATGTATTAAGTATGTTGGCTTACATTTTGGCAAATGACCTCACACCCAGCAGCTGTAAGCTGACTTCTACTCCCAAAAGATACGCAATTTTTAAAATGATCTGCAAAATTATGCAAACTGCGTACGCATTGTGGCAAAATTTTGAGCACGTTCCACCTTCAAAAAAAAAAAAAAAAAAAATTCCCACACCAGGAAAAAAAAAAGAAAGAAAGAAAGACATTTAGTACCACATCGTCCTTGTTTACTCCCATCTAACCCCCCCGTCTCCATTAGCATTCCTTTAGCCAAATGGGCTGGCAATCTCTCTGATGGCTTCCCCCCAAAAGTCATGCCTGTTGGCATTATGACTTAATTAAAAAATAATATTTTTGCATTAGATTATTATTTTATTCTTTTTTATATTTTGGGTCCTGCTTGTCTTTTTGTTTAATTTTATATTATGACTCATATACCCTGGAATATTAAATAGTAGAAAGAAAAATTTGGTAACCAAAATAAAAATACATTTCATATTACTTAAAAATTTATTTATATTTTTTAAAATTATTAAAAAAAAAAGTATTGGTTTTTTTCACTATTGTTATTTTTATTAAATGAATTGATTTTAAACTAGAAAAAAAATATTTAAGATGATAAAGAAAAAGTTCTTTTGAAATCCTCTGAATATATTTTTTTCTATTAAAGTTTGATTATAATTTCGTTTATTAACTGTCAAAAGCAGATTTTTCTTATATAATTTATACTCCGATTAATAAAATATTTCTTAAAAATCAACAAAAAAAGAGTATAGAGTATATACCAAGTAATATATTTTCAAGTTAAGAATACGAAAATGAAGTTGAACAATAAAATTAAAAATCTTTATTTATATTAGTTCTATGTTTTATGATTTCTCATTTCTTTTTTTTTTTTCAATGAAATTTAGAGCTAATGAAACATCTAGAGGTTACTTTTTACATAATATTAATAATTATATTCTCAGAATTAATATTTTCTCGGTATGTCTGTTCTTTCCTGAACATTTCTGGCATCAAAATGTTTCTACATATATTTGATTGATCTCTTCTAGTAGTTCTTAATCCAAAGTTGTAATTTAAAAGGGCAAAAGTTAATAATATGGTCTTCAAAGTCTTAGTATGTTATTTGCAAACCTTCAAGTAATTTACAAGAAATATAAAAAAATGGAAAAAAAATGATCTCCCCTTAACCATTAGATCTTACATTACATATGATATATAGTAATTATGTTCCCATTTGACATTCTTTTATAATCTTTTATTTATATGTTTATACAGAGTATCAAATTTTCGACTCGGGAGAACACTTTTTTCTCTATATTTTTACTCATATTCTTTTGTGACTTAAAATTTTTGGTATGTCAATGGCCGCAGAAGTGAGGAACTGTCACAGTTGTCGGATATGAGACATGACACTGATGTTAAGGAAACGAGAGCAGGAGAGGTACAAGAACGAGACAAAGAACATTGATGATGGGGTAGTGGCTGGTAAGGATTTCAAGGTGCCTGGTTTGCTTTTTTTTTTTTTTTTTTTTGCGGGTAACCGAACTAAACTTTGTGTGTCATCGTCATGTCATTCATTTGCATGCGAGAAAACTTTTTTTCCATTTTTTTTTTGTTTTTTTTTTTTGCAAGCCAACCACGCTTTTTTCGCCGCAAAAGCAAATAAGCGAAAACTCACACAGGTACACACACACACATGATTAGGTGTTGCCATATGGATGTTAGTTAGTGTTTATGTGTGTGTGTATGTGTGTTAGTCATGAATACAAATTGAAATGCGGCAACAGCTGACATGACTGTACGTGTATGTTTCTTGTGTGTGCAAAATTTAATTGCAGAAAAAGCCGTTATATTTTGATTAGCCTAAGGATAAGAATAACTGGTCCGTGGGCAAATGGTTTGTGAATTAAGCCAACACGTTATCAAATAAAGAAATGCATTTAAATAAATAATGGAATTATATTGTATGTGGCAATGTTTTATTGCGTGTTCTAATGGAAATTTCTACATTTACCTTTTGTTTTTTTTATTATTACATAGTTCTCAACTGCAATTTAATGCTTTTAAAAAAATAACGTAACATTGCTAAAACCAAAGCACCAAGCTAATGCTGAAATTTGTGTACTCTAACATTCCTAACGTGTTCTGCCTTAAGTCTTACTACTTGTATGTAACTTGTATGTACTTAATGTGAATTCATGAAATTCTTCACTTAATGGCTTAGGCTAAAAAAGTCCTTGCAAATTCTTAAAGAAATTTAGTGCGCAAGTAGGACGACCTTTAAAATTAATGAACTTTCTTAAAAAATCGATTTTTTTTTTAGACTTTTAGGATGTTTCTTTGATGGCTTGAAAAAAGAATGTTAGTATTTAACTTTGTGAATGTCACAAAAGAATTAAAATTAAAATTTAATTGTTTAAAACTTAATTTAAAATTTTCTTAAATTTGCCTGCAGAGAAGCTTGTTTTAAATATCATTTTTATTAACTGTTCCTCATTTTGCAACATTTTTTTTTCATAACATACGCCATATTATCATCAACATAAAGTATTGCATACTTTTTGGGTGCATTAATGAAAAATTGTAATGCGTGTGCTTGCGCAGAAGGGCAACCCTCGATATGGGCAACAACTTATTATTGTTATTAAAACTTTAAGAATTTCTTAAATTGTAAGAAAATGCAAAACACACTCATAATAATTTAAGAAAACTTTAATTTTTCTTTTTTTAGGTATTATAATCAAACAAAAATTTGTGGATAAAAAAAAAACTTAAACTTCAACATTAATTTTAGCAATATGCTCAATTTCTATTAGTTGCATTTAGCGAGGCCCTACTGTATACTACTCTAAATACTCTACATTTAAAATTAATGTTCACTTGTTTGTTATTCAATAGAAAACAGTTTTCCATTTTAAGGATTTAAATATTTCAGGTCTTAAAACTATTTTTTAGCTATTTTAGTTTATAATTATTAACTATAGCAATAAAGTGTATATTTTTGGTCTAATTGATTATATGGGAATCTTACCATATGTTTGGAATTGTTTATATGAAATATCAACTTTATATCCACATATCCGTCAGTGTGTTTCTATAACAAATGAACTTGTTTTTATTGTTATTTGAATGCGGTTATATGAGTAAATCATTTTCGTGTGGATTTGTTTGATTTCATTTGTATTGAATTTTATGCATTCGCACGTACAGAGATTGGCAATTATTTGCAATTTCATTTTGGCTTGCTGCACTTTTTTTCCTTTTCCTCCATCTTTTTTAATTATTTATCTTTGTTTAATATTTGCACGGAAGCAACAAAAAAAATGAATACAACATTGAACGGGTGAAAGTGTATTGATTGTCGTAATTAATCACTTATCCGCCATGTTGTGTTAATGCATCGAAATTCTCTTAAATGGAATCAATAAACCCAGAAACGATGAAAGAAAGCCGATGTTATTAAGGTATGTGAATCAACTACCAGTGACCAGGAAAGAACTTTCGAGTGAAGGGCAAAAAGAAAGAGAACCAGTAAAGTGTGGATGAGCTATGGCTTGTTAACGATGATGATGATGATGATGATGATAATGATGATAATGATGATAATTTCTCGACTATTGAACGTAAATGCAATTAGGGTTATTCGAATTCGATTGAAAAAAGCCACTGAAAAAAATGATGGCATGAAAAGAAAAGAGCAATTGTAATTAAATAAATCGTGATATTTAATTTAAATTTACTATTATTAAAAGAAATTTTGAATGGAAAGAAACTGATATAAATTGATTAATTGATTAAAGATTTATATATATATATATTTATATTTCTCTCAGCGTATTTCAGTAACTTAAGCGTTTGGCAAAAGTTCAATTGCATTTTGCAGGTGATGGAGCTGAAGTTCAAACGCATTCCAAGATGCAATCAACGTGCATAGCATATAAATGGAATGGCAATTATGCTCCTCTCGAGATTAATTCACATTGGCTGTCAAAAGTATTTGTGCACACAGGCACAAATACACAAAACTGAATTGAAAGCTTTAAGTATTTTGTCAAACTGAGAATACATGTTCAACTTGTAGCAAAGTTTTTCAATAGAGATGGAAGATGGAGACCAAGGGACATACATATACATAGATGACGACGTTGGCAATGGAGAGGTCAAAAAAGCAAACTTGTCGCAAATATTTGCAAACTCTGGTATTACAACTATAAGTTTTCTGGGCAAAAATGAGTTGAAGTTTCTTACTTTTATACGTTTTTTCTTTTTTTTTTTTTTGTGCTTTTACTGGCCTTTTATAGGTTTAACCACACGTACTTTCAACTATTTCAGAAAATTGCTCATACGCACCGCTGCGCCTTTGACATTTATGTGCTGGCTGGTGATGGTGATGTTAACACTGCTGCTTTTGCTCCTGCTCCTTCTGCTTTTGCTCCTTCTGCTCCTACTTCTCATTTTCATTTTTGTCTTTACATCTACCTCTGGCACAATTTTAACATTTTACCAACTTCTTGCTCCTGCTTCTGGCTGTCATTCAGCCAGTTAAATTGATGTACTGGAATGTGCTTGGATCATTGGTTGACACAGACGGGAAAACATTTTTGGGGTTGGTGAGCCAAGAACGTAAGACAGACAGTGAAGCAATCTTGTCAACCAATGCTACGGACAGTGATTTCTTTCCTTTGTCCCTCTACTCTCCGCTCCTCTTCCCTTAATATTCTCTTTACATGTGCACAATATATATTGTGGGTAAATGTACGGTATGGGAATTTGTGATTTTTTTGCTTTGTCAATTGAAAAAAGAAGAAGAAAATTTCGTGATATTTGGCATCATTTTTTTTTAAAAGCGGAAACCGGAAGGCCTCAAAAAGAAGACCCATGTAATGATGACAATACCAGGAGTAGGACAATCAGCGAAACAAAAAAAAAAAAAAGGCAATCAAAATTGCGTGTGAGCTTGAGATGTTCAAAAATAAGAAACAAAGCACGTTGTCACGCATTAGAATTGCTGGCGCTTAAAAATGTTTCCGCTACTTGAAATAACCAAGAAGAAGAAGAAGAAGATACAAATAAATAACCAGAGGGCCAGAGTAACTGTGCCACAATGTCGCTATTTCTATACTCTAACATTGACCTAGCATATACAATGTGGTCTCCGCTGGATTAGAAATATATAAGTTCATAATAAAGTTAAAGAAATTTGGCTAAAATAGAGTATACAAACTGAATTTCACCAAAAGCGTTGTTTGATCTATTCTCTTTGGCTCTTTGTGTGAAAAATTTTAACTAAAACTGAACTGTGAGTTTCGTCTGCTTTGCAGACGGAGTGCGTCTATTTGACATTTAATTTGCTAGGCAACAGAGGCAGAAATGGAAAAAGGTAAAAATATTGCTGCGGGCTCAACATCAATGCAACTTGGCCCATAATGAACATTCGAATGGGGAGGCGAACTGGAAAAAAGTAGCCAAAGAATAAGCAAATGGAAGAGCAAAAGAAGATTGCATGGCAGGACAAGCAAAGTGGCGACAAATAAGTAATGCTGCTTTTCATTTCTTTCGTTCTCTCATTCAACAGTCTACTCAGGTTAAGTGCAATTCATTCGGTATACCATAAGTTTACCCCCATCGATTTCTAGCATCTTCACTATTAACACTCGTATTGAAACCATGGCCTTGTCCAGAAGTTAGAAGTGTGAACCAGCCAGCTGGTGGTCCAGGTGCTTGCCTTTTAGCTGCTATTCACATTTACCTCAACTATCAACTTTTTATCGTTAACTTTCTACGTTTTCTTCTAAAAAAAAAAAAAATAAAAGCACAAAAGGAAAAGAAGGTGTGTTCGCCTAGGCGTAAGCGAGAACTTAGCAATGCATTGAAAACTTTTCTTTTACTTTCTTCTTACTTATTTTTTTATATATTTTGTGACTTTCTTTAGTTGCGCATAAAAGTATGCAGCACTGTATAACCCAACAGCATGTTGCGGCATTAAATGTTGCTAAGCTAAATGCAAACAAACTGAAAATTAGAAATAAAACATTTTGTTGGAAATTGAAATAATTTGTATATATAAAAAAAACGAATTAAATACAAAAAATGAAAATATGAAATGAAAATTTAATAAAAAAGTAAAAAAAATATATATTAAATTGTCTTGCGTTGTTAGATTGTATCAAAAGTCATAAGATAGAAATATTATTAAGATTAATTTTCATTTTCTTTTATATTTTTTTATATATTGTTATATATCTTAAAAAAGAGTTTAACTTTCTTTCAATAACAAAATAAGTTATTTTTTAGGATCGTTAAAACCAAAATTTACATTTTACAAATCTAAATCTTAAACATCCGAGGAGACTTTATATAAAATATTAACTAATACTTTTTTTTTTTTTTGATCAAAACTGTGTCACATGAATCATATTTTCATATCTCATAAAGTTATCATAAAAATTATTTCGACCCAATTAAAAAATATTTTCTTAATCAGCATTAAATAACAACAGTCACACGCTAGTAAACTAGCCACTCAGTTTTAATGCTATTAATTTTAATCACTAAAGTCTGATAATTATAAGTTCTTATGCAATAATCTGTTGTTGATTGTCAATGAACATTTAATTTATCTCGTATATATTAACTTTATCTTGCATATGCTTAATGACTTCTATTTTAATTACTATTTAATAGGGTAACAACATTGGACTTGTACTATATATAAATTGTAAAAACAACTATATAATTAAAATATGATACTTTAATATAAATATATGTATATCAAAAATATGTTATACTCTGCCAGATAGAGCCCAGATGTTTTTTTCCCTAACAATTCTCAACTCATTATCTTCAGCCACCGTTCATTCACCGCAATTATTGCATTTTTATGTCTCGATTGGTAAAAGACAAACTATGCTAAGCACGTTGCTGATAAAAAAAAAATAAGAAAAGAAAATACAAGTGAATGAAATAAAAGAAAAGAAATGGATATAAATACCATGGCTCTGTCACGGAGAAAGTACAGTCTTTAATTAAATACAAAAGATGCAACTTCAAGTGGAATTTAAGCTCATTGCCTTAGCACTTTTGCTTCAATCAAAATGGTGCTTGTGCTCAAAAAGCAAGGACTGGGACTATTTCAATGGTCAAGACTATACCCAAGCGATGGGTAATCGGGATGAAGTGAATAATTTTGAATATGTTGACTATCAGGCCAAATGTGAACAGGGCGGTGAACCAGTATGTGCCACAAATGGTACACAGGAATTCTATTTTGAAAACGAATGCAAATTGGAAGCCCACAATATGAAGTCACTTTTTCAGCATGGTATAGGTTAGTGAACTTTACATCTTTCTGTGTTTTATGTGTTTATTGTACAATGTAATTTAAATTCTATTTTATTTGATAGTATTGGAACGTACAGAATTGGAAAGATGTACACCAAGTTGTCAGGATATCAAATGTCCAACATTTTATCAACCCGTTTGTGCAATACCCTCAAATGCTGATGCCAATGCTAATGGTGTAACCTTTGGCAATTCATGTGAAGTCCGCAAGCATGAGTGCTTAAGTCAGAAAGGTTAGTTATGTCATTCAACAAGTGCTTCAGTTTACTTAACATTGCTACATGTTCTATTCCAGTCATGCGTATAGTGAGGCAAGGTGCCTGCCAGGAGACTAAACCTAAGCGACGAGCACGTAAAAATAGAAATAGGAACAGGAGAAATAAAAGAATCATGGCCAACAAAACAGGAACAAGTGCTTCGGATATACATTTCCTTATATCAACTAGAGCCGATAGGCTGAAGGCCACTAATACCGTTACTAGCACCACTACAACCACTAGAGCTCCCATGCGTTTCAAGCACTTTCAATATTCCTCTGTGCCACATGTCTCCGTGTCACAGGCAGAGAATCCTTATAAAATTTACAATATACCCGATGTGGGTAAGGATTATGAAAATATATTGGATAATGAATTATCCGTCTATTTGCCTGAGTTGGGTTATGTCACTGATAGACCACCAAGCACAACAACAACTACAACTACAACAACAACACCAAAACCAACACCAAGTACTACAACAACAACAACAACAGCAAAACCATTAAGAAGTTTTGTGACAACACCAAAGTCAAAATTAATTCAGCCAAACTTATGGATTGTCATACCGAAATATAAGTTAACCACAACAAAGCCAACAACAACAACAGTTAGCATGACAAGTACAAGTATGAGTACTTCTACTTTTTTATCTAGCACCACCACACCGAAGCCAAGTATTACGGAAGCCACAACGTGGTCTAGCACCACAGCTAGAAGATCCAAACCGAAATCACACAAGAGAACCACGCCACAGCCACTGCCAGCCTTTACTACAATGGAATCAATTGAAAATACCACTGTTTCAGCGAAAGCCACCAAGTCAAGTGTCATCACTAAGATTTTCAATTCCACTCCAAATGCCATTGTTCCATTAAAAATTGCTACATCAACAACAATACCGCAAACTAACAGCTCAACCACAAAACAGAAAACAAAAAAAACTAAAAACTAACTCAAATTTAAGTTCTGAATAAAACTTGATTTTGATTCTAATTGAAGTAAGACAACTTTAGTTTCATTACTATTATATTATGCAAACTTAGTTTAACAATTTCAATGCCACAATTCCACAATCTAAGCTGTACTGTACTTTACTTATGAGTTTATTTGATTTAAGTAATTTGAAGTGGTTAAGGTAACAGCCAACAGCAACTAAAGAGAATTACTGGTTAATGATCATTATGTAAAATATGAGAACATATAAAGCTAAATTTAAACCAGATATTATGAAAAAAAAGAAATTTATTCACTTTTAAATTACAAAATTAATACTTAACCTAACTAATTTTCTATATGTCATTTAAATTTTACCAGGAACGTTCTGTTTATAATCAAAGTTGCATCAGCTAAAATTCAAACTAAAGCTTAAAATTGAAGTTAATTTTAGATTTCATTTAAAATTCAAAATTTAGTTCAAAATTCATTGTAATTCATTCAATACAGTTCAAACTTCCGTTCAAAGTTTAGTAAAAGTTTAAATTTAAAGCTTTAATTTCAGCTTGATGAAACATCAAATTTAAATTTTGGTTGGAAGTTAACTTAAAATTCAAATTTCAGTTGAAATCAAATAGAAAACTGAGTTTTCCATATTCTAAGGACAATTAAAATATGCAATTCTAAATAGCCAATAAGGATATTGTTTCTCAAGAAGGACACACAGACATCTCTATATTGAGTCAACTCGTTTTGCTGATAAACATATACATATGTATACTTTGCAAAGTTGGATGGGTTTTTAACTAGAAATTAATATAACCACTTCGTAAGGGTATTTAAAATGTTATATACCAGTTGATATTTACATAGTAAAGGCATATTTGTTAATTTACTCTATGGATTCCACTCCTTTAGCTGTCTTAATTACTTTTCTTCCTTCTCATATTTTTACATAGTTTGTATATCAATTAAGCTTAATTCCAGCAAAAGGAAAGAATCTTTATAAGGTAAAGCATTTTGTTTATAAAATGTTTTTACAATTTGTACTTAATTATTTTGGAATCAAGAAAATTTCAACAACTAGTTAATTAAAGTTTTCGCTTTTGGGAGACTTAAATAACTGAACCATAGGATGTACTCTACAACTTTGCTTTATTTGATTTTATTTGTAAGTTTTAATATGTTTAAATATAATGAGAAAGATTTTTTTCATTTTTATGTTTAATTTAATTGTTTATTTTGTTATTATTTTTATAATATTTAAATATTCAAAAGTACTTTAAGACAAAGATAATACTAAATCAACAATATAAAATTATGTTGTAAGGCATCAGATGTAAAAGAAACATGCCGCTGATTGGGAAACATTTGCTAATACCCATAATTAAATAGAGCATTTCTTAATTGGTGGCAGTCGGGATGGAGGCTATAAGAGATGGAGATTCTGATGCTAGTCCGGCTAAGGAGGAGGCCAATAAGATGGCAAAGTTTTTGGATGCGACTTACAGACACCGGCAGCTGTTTCAGCTTTTGCCAAAAATTCCATCGTCATCAAACTAAGCGGCTTAAATAGCGTTTGGATTCTTTCGCTCATGGTAAGCTACCGTCTGTATATCTATATATATATACATACTTATATGAAGAGTATGAGAGATGAGAGAGGGGGAATGGAAAATGAAATTTACTTATAACGAAATAAATTGAAACTGAAAAACAGGCAACAGTCTGGCCAAATGCAAAAGTTTGTCTTGACGGTGGCATTGACAAAGCGCATTAAACGTTGCCAAATTGTAGACAAATTGAGAAAACGTATTTCCCGGTTGAACATTTATTTTTTTTCTCAATACTTTTTGTTTTTCTTTGGCCGCAAACTTTATTTAATTGAAATTAAAATTTCCTATTTATATTTACATCCATTTGTGAAACGAACAGCGGGAGAAATCATTGAATCGACAGCAAAGTTACGAGGGATATCCTTAAAGTTATCACAGGACTTTATCATGGCACAATCTTTGTATACAAAAAGTTTTTCATTTAATTAGAAATATATTAAAAAGAAAGAAAAAAACAGAAACAATATAAACATTTCATACAGATTGTAAACTAATTTTGTTTCTATTTTTAGCTTTCGATGTTTTATATGGAAATATTTTATGGAATTAAAATTGATATAAATGTAAACCGAAAATATATATATAAAGCTAAAGCTTACAGTTTGGCAAACAAATTAATGTACCTTAACATGGTTAAATATATATTTCAAGTGATTTTAGTTGCAAAATAAATTGTAGAAAAAATAAAAAGAAAAATCGAATAACTTGAATTTGAAAATCATTTTTATAACTAAACATTATTTCGACTAATTTAATTACAATTCAAAACAAAGAAACAAACAAAAATAGGTAAAGGATAACATTGATATTTAAAAATTAGCTGTTAAGGACTTTTAAATTGATAATTATGTTTACTTCACATGAGTTCCCTTTGGCCTCTAGCTTAACATATCATTTACAGAGCAATGTTTATAACTTAACATAAACTGTTACTCGTAGGTAACTAGTTCAAATGTTATGTTAATAAGTCAATTGCAAGCGTTGCCTTTACATATTTTATATTTTAACAGAAATATTTAGCAGAAACCTTTTGTGTATCCCTCGTATACAAATGAATGCTACATTTCCGTCTGCCGCTTGGTAACAACTGCAACTGTGACTACTTTGCGAATGCATTCACTTAATTTAGTCTGTTGACATGGAATTCAATGGAGCGTGCCTTGTCGCAACATCATGTAATGTGACAGCCAACTGTGGCACAGAGCTATGGTAATATAGATATATCTATGTCTATTAATATGTCCGCTAGAAAGTGCAATTTTAAAGGCAGAAGAGAGAGAGAGAGAGAGAGAGAGATGGTTATGAAAGGCAAAAAGCCAATCAACACACGTTGATGACAAGTCCTCAGTAAAAGCTTCAGGCGAGTGAACGAGCAATAAATACGATTTATATACAACACTCAAAAATAAATAGAACTCCTCACGCAGATCGAGTGTGGAGGCGTCAGCATCAGCGTCAACATCAATGTCAATGAATATGGTGGCGGAATGGAGGCGGGTAATGGCAGCGACAGCAACAATAGCAGCAGCCACGGCATTTTCCTGTTTCACAACAGCCAAAAAGGATCATGAAATTGTGCTTTGGTAAACATAAAACGTGGCTTTGTTTACCTTAACTGGCTTTGGCTTGTCTCGTTGTTTTCTCTGCTTTCCTTTCCTTTTACTTTTCCTCTTTATTTTGTTTGTTGTTGTCCTTTTATCCGTCAGTGTCTCGTCCAAAGTTAAAATAAAACTAAAACAGTCAGCAAAATAAATAAAAGGATATCGACATTCGGGATATCCTATAAAATACATACAAATTTCCATTAAATTTAGTATTGAATTTTATATTCCGCAATAAACATTTCACAATACATATCATTTTGATGATACACGAATACCCTTGTTATATATGCATATGTAAACACTGGGTACACTGGGTCCTAGCAAAAAAAAAATGTTGTAAAAATTTGTCCTTAAGTAGAATTTATCTAAAAAAAAAAAATTTCCAATGCAAACGAATTTCTAAGCAAATAAAAATGGATGGATTGAAATGCGTTTGTTTGCAGGTAAAAGTGTAACTCCCCACTCCCCACTCCCCTCTATATAGCCATAGATTTGTAAAAATAATACCCAATAGCAATTGAAATCCAATATACAATTTACAATCAAATAATACTTTCAATACCATAACTTAGAAGCAATTGTCATAGGATTTTTAGTCATGGAAAAAAGTTTGTCCAAAAAATGTTGAATTCTATAAACTATATGAAAAGTATCCTCAATCGGAATATCAGTTAATTCTATATATATCTCTTAAGCCAAGCTTTTTCTAAGGTGGAAAGTTTATATTCTGTTTTTTTTACTTCCCCTTTCCAAGGTTTCTTTGGTACCTTATAATAATTTTTCTTATGACTGCAATAGAAGGAACATTTGACTTACTTTTACTTAATCTGAACAAGAGTATAAAGAGTACGGCTTTAATTAAGTTAGTCTTTTTTGGGTTTTTAGTTGTGACAACATTGGCAGACATTGATAGGCCACCAGGCCAAAAAAAAAAAAAAAAAAAAAAAAAACAACGTTCATGAGCAATATGCAAAATATATGCAAAAAAAGTATCAAAATAAAAAGAATTCCTTGTTTGACAGGCCAAAAACCAAATACAAATTGTTTCCGTTCCCTGAGAGTCGGGGAAGAGCGCATCGTCCAGTCAGACTTTCAAATTTGAATTGCAAAAGTAGAGAGAAAGAAAAAGAAAAATAACAAACAAAATGCAAAAGACTGAAAGCAACCGCAAACCGTAACCAAAATCAAGACCAAGTCAACTTGGCCCAAAAGCAAGAAGCAAGGAGAATAAAAAATGTTCATTTATATTTGGAAAATTGGCATTTTTATGGTTTGACGCTTAAATATTTAATATGTTGCCCAAAATTTTTGCAAATTAAGATACCACACGCACATACATGTGCCTATATATATGCATACATACATTTGGGCCTGAAAGATAGTCCACATTCATAGTGTCTGACCCTTATCGAGAGTCCGTGGCTGCGGCTACTTCATAAGGTCTTTGAACCAAGTCACTGAACTTATATCAAGTCACAGCGGCGCCCCCTAGGGGCACACAAGCCAAGGCTCAATTGAGCAGAAATTTTGATTGCCAAAACAGGCAAAGTAATGACCTTAAATAGAGAGAGAAACACTCACATACACACACACACACGCAGTCAGTGAAAAGAAAGACAATGACTGGTTAGAACATGATAAGTTAAAAGAACTTTTAATTAAAATTTCGAATGACATTGTTAGCTCTTTAATAATAATAAATTGCACTGAAATAAAATGTTTCAAATACTTTTCAAACAAAATGCTACAGTACATTAGTGACTTTTATGGTTTAGCTCTATATTATCTACATAGATATATAAACAGTTTAGTTTTCTAATATATTTAAAAATAACTTTTTTTTTTAGTATGCCAACAGTTGTATATTATTAAAGTTCTTTAAATAGTTTTCTCTGCAAGTTATTTTTACTAGAAAAAAAAATGTATCAAGATATTCAATATTAATTATCATATTTAAAGTAATTTTTAAGTAATATAATTTATATATAATAATTGTAAAAAGTTATTTTTTAACACATTAATTAAATAATTATATTCATATTAATAAGTTCTACAGTAAAAAAAATGCCTAAAAGTATGCTACATGTATGTTAATTTAAACTATATAGAAGAAATAATAAACCTCTTTCAATTATATTTTATTTAAAATCATCAACCAGTTATATTTTGTCTTTTTTACAAAAATAATTTGTGTAAAGAAGTCAAAAAAAAGTGCCATATAAATCTTTTTTATATCAGACATCTATTTATATGTATAAATATAGCTCCCAAAAGGGCAATCAAATTCAAGTCATATCAAAGAGGATGAAATTTGGTTTTAAAAGTTAAACCTAATGGAAATGGAACTTTAAGTGTATTCAAAAGTCGGTATTCCGTTTAGCATTTTTTATATTTTTTAAATCAAGTCGGTGAGAAATTGATTTAAATTTATAATGCAGCAACTGAAAATGCTTCTATCTCAAAGTAAATGAAAAGCTTAAAGTCTTTGTAACTGTTTAGAAATGTTTTTCTTTTATTTTAAGTCAATGAATCAGTTTTAAAAGGTTTTAAGTAAACTAATTAGATTATTGTTTTCATTTTTTTAATTTAATTTAAATAGCTTTGAAGCTAAAAAACTTGAAACAAATTTACAATTGAAATTTAAACAGTTCAAGTGGCTTTGACGCGAACATTTTACTTTTATGGCATTAAGTTGGCAAAGTGAAGTGTCTGGCAATGGTGCATGCAACGTATTTGCAACATCATTATGTGGTTAGCGAATTTACATGAGCACGATGATTAATGAGCCGGGCTAATAATGATTCCACAATATGTGTAGGAAGTATAGTAGAATGTGATGAGATCGTTTGGTCACGAAACTGCCAACTGCGTTAGATATTTATAACCTGCTGGCTGTTGGCAAATGAATTTGTGCGTGCGTAGTAGTGTCTCCTGTGGCAAGTCATCAGTTGTCTGTGCATGCACTTTGTTTATGGCAAATGTACAACAGCAACATGTCGGCAACAACATGGCAACATCATCAGCATAAGCTCCACTGGCTGACTATGAAATATAAATAAGCCAGCCATTGAGTCGGATTTGAGTAATGTTCTGTGGACGCGTCACGGCCTGACCTCACTATCTCTTTGACCAGTTAAAGTTGACTATAGAACGGCATATAAACTATATATACATATATATGGATGAGTGAGATGGTCAAAAAGAACATTTGCCATTAAATTAAAAATCCCCATTGGCAAAATACAAGTGCCATAGAATGTGGCAAACTGTTGTTGTTGACCCGGTTTTAGTTTAAAAAGACTGCAAATTGAATGGCACTTGACTTTGGCTTAATATGGCTTATAGTCCGATATCGACAAAGTTCTTTGATATTATTTTTAGAATTTTTTATTGAAAGTGTATTCAAAAAATGGACTTTTGTGTAGTGAAAGAATGTTTCAAAGCTTTGTCTAAGGGCATTCAAAAACATATTTCATATTATAATGATTTTTAAATTATTTTTATTTTTTTCTATTGAATTTCTCTTTCAAAGCTCTCTGTTAACGTTTTCACATACAAAAAGAGATTTAATTATAAAAATTTCGCAAATTGTTGGCAGTCAAAATGTGGCAGCCACATGTGTCTTCAATTAGCTAGAAGTCAGTCACAAAACGCACACACACAGTAAAAGAGAAAGACAGCGACAAACAGAGAGAGAAAGAATCTTATCTAATTAAGTTTTGCCGCTGACTACGACCAAGTCAGAGACAGAGTCAAATATCAGTCACTGCCACATAATGATGATAATGATGATGGCTATATATATATATATATGTATAAATACATCCTTACATACATATATATGGCATCCTTTCAACAGAAACAGAAATCTCAAGCTGTTCTGCACTTGATTCAAGCTCCAAGCAATGAAAAAGAATGTGGCTTTTGGCAAAAAAAAAAATGAAAAAAATAAAAATAAAAGCGACCCCGGCACGTGCTCTGTACAGAAGCCACATAAGCTGCTTATGGATTTAATTATACGCATCAAAATTATGCCCCGCCAGCATTGCCTAACCCTAGATGCAACCAAATCAGATTTGTTGCAAGCAAAGGTAGCCACACAATATGCACAGAGAATTGGAAAGTGGGGAAAAGCATCAACCCTGACAACAGAGCAAGCTAGTTAGCTATAAGCTCAGCCTTGGCAAGAAGCTAAAAAAAAAAAAAAAAAAAAAAAAAATAATAATAAAAGGCGGCGCGCCGTCATCTTTCCTTAGTCTGGTTCGAGCATTATATCGATAAGCCTTTAAGTCAAAGACGACTGAAACAAGAAAATGGAATTTTTTTTTTTTATAATTTGATGAAATGAGAGAGGATACGATAAGATTCTACAAATGCATTTAAAACTATATATATATATATATAGAAAACTAATTTAATCAAATTTTTTACAAAACTTTAGATGAGAATCTCTTTTTTGACAGGTAAGTTAATACCATTAAATAACTTTTCAGTTTTCGCTTGATAAGATATTTCATTTATATAACTTTAGGCGTAGCTATTTTCCGCTGCTTTTGCCTGCCAATTGCATTTAACAAAATGAGAAAAAAACGTAAACTTAATGTTAATGCGCTTAACTCAGAGTTGAGGAACAAAAAGAAAAAAATAGAAGACAGAGCCATCGTTTGGCTTGCCAAGTGCAGAATAGCTAAAATTCTAAGGCCCTTGGGTTTGCATTGGGGAGAAAAAACACAAAATTAAATCAATGCAGAAATTGCCATTTATAATATAAAGTATAGTAAGTAGGGAGAGGGGAGGTGGAGTGGAGTGGTCCCGAGGTCAATTGTAATTGAAAACCTTTTGTTTGTAAGTGCAAAGAGTAAAGGTAAAGGGAATAGGTTGCGACCGCTAATTAACTTACCAACAGGCCAACTGACCTAGCCAGATCAAGCCAAGCGAATGTGAATGGACACAAGTCAGTTGTTCATTAATTAAAAGCGGATTTGTTCTGACCAAAGCTTTTACTACCATACTCATTCCCCTAGTTGGTTGGTTATCTATCTTTGGTTAGTTGACTCTTTGTCCCCATACTTTCCTATATATGACCAATTGAACACTTGACATAATTGAACCCACCCAAAGAGCTTACCCACTCTATGGGTGGTCACTTTCTGATATTGGCATTCAAATTGCAATTTGCACAATGCCACAAATTAAATGCAACACAATTGACATGACACCAGTTAACGATTTAATATAAATTAATTTCAATTTAACGCATTATATAAAAAGGGACTCTCTCTTAATTGTATACTTAATCATTTATGTATTCCATAATAATATATAATATATAACTACTAACTACTAAATAAAATACGAATGAAATTGTAACGTCAACACGTGATACCATAAATGAAGCATTATCATCATTATCACACACTTTTATATATATTTCTTTTATTCACACAATCAAGTCTAACCACGAGTGCCAAATAAATTTAATGATAAACAAACGTACAGTCATCGGTCGACTGAATAATGGTCACTTTACGACAATATGGAATAATGAAATATTTAACTGTGATGAATAGTTAATGAAATACATCAGTTTAAGCATTAAAGGATAAAATGATTACTGGCTACAGTGCGACTATATTGCGATTATCCTGCTGACAATAATATCACTTAGCTTACAAGCTTCTTGACAGCAAAGAGTTTAAGTTAAATGAAATTTGTTGCTCTCTTTTTGAAAGGCAATATATATATATATATATCTATTGCTTGCAAATATCTAAAAGATATATATGATTAAAGTTTTTTTATGCCTTTGCTTTTTCTAATGGCTAATTGAAATTTTCGTTATTTAAGACAGAAGACAGCAGGCGCCAAGTAAAAATTTCAATAATAAAAGACTATGTCCTGCCAAGGCCAAACCGGCGACATGTGGCCGACACTTCTTTGCGTTTGCCTTCGCTTTCGCCTCTGCTCAAAAAGTGGGTGGTAAAGATATTATAATAAAAATTGTTCCTTAAAAAGATTTAAGTTTGTTTTTATATATATTTTGTTTTTGCTTTCCTCTTTTTTCCTGCTTGTGTTGCTGCTGTTGTTGTTGTTGTTGTTTTTATTTTTATTTTTTTTTTTCTTTTTTTGGTTCGTTGCGCTGTTTAAACATTGATAAGCCGCTCAGAGAGACAAGATGCAAAGGGAATTTTTTTTTGGGGCTGTCAGTAGGCTCCTTCCTGGTCAAAGTTTTATTTCCACGTGCTCTGTATCTATCTATGTATATTCCTTTTGCCTTTGCGCTAAAGTTTTTTTTTTCTTTTGCTTTTTTCTTTTTATGTACTTACATTAATTTTATGTTGCCAAATATTTCGCCAGGACTATCGTTGCCTTTGCAGCAATGGGAACATTTTTGTTCAGGTTTTTTTTTTTATGAAATTTCCTATTTTGGATGTCTGCGAATGATGTCTTTGCTTTTCAGCTGATAAGGATAATGTGGAGTGTCTATGGAGATAAGTATATGCCTATGTGTGTGCGTATGCATGTGTGTGTGTGTAAGCTTCATCCTTCTGTCTCAACTGACAATTTAATTTTTGTATCTTTTTTTTTTCACTGTTTCATGAGTTGAACAAGTCAACGATGAAAGGTAGAAGATGAAAACGAAATTTGACGATGAAAAGCCAAGTAGGAAATGTTACCTAAAGCCGGAGGACATAAGCGAAAAACTTACTGAATGACGGAAATTGAAAGTGCACTCTGTTGACAACGTTTCCAAGAAGTTTTCACATGCTTTTTAAGGTGTAAGTTGTATATATGTATAAGAAAGTGGGCGGTTTGTGTTAAACGATTTAAAAAACGTTTGGCAAATGCGTTTGACACACTTTATACTAATCGCATTAGCCAAGAAGAGATGTGGCAGTTGGGCACACACACATACACACACACAGGTATGCAGACACACCATTAAAAAATGCAATTTCCCCCACTCATGGTTCACCGAACACACAGTTTATATACTTCAGATCCAACCACACCCACACTTACAACCACAGGCAAAAATAATGAGACATATATATATATATATATATTGTTAAGTGGGTGGGTTGGATGGTTGGTTTTATCTAAATATAGAAAATCGTGTGCGTGTTTGTGTGCTTAGAAAGAATAGATCACAGAAAGTAAAAGCAAAAGTCTCCTACATAAGAAATCTAGACATAAAACCAATAAGGCCAAAGGATGAAGCAAAAAAAAAACATGTACAAGAAACGAAAAAAAAAACATTCTCAATGTAACTCGACTACCTAGATAACCATGGCTAAGTCGAAAGTTATATATATAATTGAAAATCTTTTATTAGGAATGTCTTATCTATCTGATATCTGAAATTATGAATTTATTTCTAATATACTTTTGTTTAATAGGCAAAACTAAAGAAATAATAATTTATATACCCATTTGATTCATAGTTATTTGTAACTGTAATGTCTTCAATATACTCTTTAACTTTCTGATTACAGGGTATACTAGAATTTTAGTGTAATTGCAAAGCAACCAGAATTTAGAGCTTCTTTCCTTTTTAATTCTTTTTGGTTTTTCATTAAAATTTTTCTCTTAGTCAAAGTAAAATTCATTACTTAAATTATATTTATGGTTTTTTTTTTTAAAAGAATTTTTTATACCAACTTATTGGTAAGTTAACAAACCTTTAAGTGGCAAGAAACATTTTAAAGGTTTCTTTTATATATAAATTTCTTTATATCCATAAAAAGTCAACAATTGGTTAGCTAAAGATTTAAATTTGCTTGTTATTCTATAATTTAGGAAACTCTTAAAAATCATTACTGTGATTTTGATATTTTTAGCTCGTTTGTTTATATATATATTTAAACTGCCTCATGTAATAATATTGTTTTACGTGCTACCTTAAGGAAAATTGCAAAATGAAAGGGGCGTGGCTGAACTTATGTGTGGCACGTGATGGCAAGTTCATTCATCAGCTGGTGCCACCCTCAGAGATTTCATTGATTCATTCATTCATACGGCCAGGTTGGTTCAACACACCGCAGAAATATATAGAAAAACAAAAAAAGGAAAGAGAACAAGCAACAATTCGTTTAAAAATTCTAAACGAGTCGACTTACTGATACCCATTTATATAAAAATTCTTATTCTAAAAGGAGTATTAAGCATGAGTTAAATTTATTAACTAGCTAAGCCATTTAATCGATTGATTAGAAGAGTATCTACTTGTAATGGAAACACTTTAGTGTGTTCAAATAAAAGTGGAATATTCATTTAAATATTGAGTACTCATATACCTTGGATAATCTGAAATATAGGATATGAAAATATGGTCGACTCATCAATCAAAATTAAAATCAAGACAACCATCGATGATACTCGTAAATGGAGCTCAGTTTGTTTTCCTCTTTGTTTTTGTTTATTCACTTTGCTGTGATTGATTCGTTGCTTGTCTTCAACCAATTCTCTCTCTCTTTCTCTCTTTGTAGCTGTCTGTCAGTCTTTTTTTTACCCCACCTTTTCGAGTTAATTTTGATGAGCTGTCATTTCTTCAGGTGTCACTTGATTGGCGACAGCGGTGCGGGAGTCCTATCTCTGGGTCCTTGATCTGGTCTTTTGGCTTTATGTTGAATCAGCTCCTGCTCGTGCCCAAGTTCGAGCTCGTCCTCATGCCCATCATCGACCTTTGGTGACATAAATTGCACGCTTTACCATTTCAAAGAAGGCCATAGATGGAATTTATGTTGGCAATAGCTAATGGCCACAAATCAGGGTATAGCATAATTTAACTCTACGGGTTTCACTTTTTTTCCTTTTGATTTATTTTATACAACATGTCGCATACGTTGTGGTTTTTATAACCAAAATAACAAAAATATGTTGGTATAATATAAATGACTGAAATATCCATACATACATATGTAAATATATATATTCATTCAAGCTAAGGTCGTATCAACAGTGTGCCGGAAATAATAAAATAAAAAACAAAAGGAAAAGAAATATCTAAAATTAAATTTATTTATGTTTTCAATTGAATTTAAAAATGCAAATAGTAAAAAGTGTTAGTATAAAGAAATTTTATTTGCATAAGTTGATTGGTTAATAACTTTCATTTTAATTAAGAATCATTATCAGAAAACTGTTATATATATGAACCATAGAAGTGTTGAAATTATTGCTATATAAAATAATTTTTTATATCAGAATTTTGAACCAAAGAATAAACTCTATTTCTATGTATATATATATATATATATATATATATATATATATATATATATATCTATAATATTAGTACTTTACCAATAGTATTTTTCACCTTTATATAGTTTTCAAACCAATGTGCAGTACAACAAAACAGTTATGCCCTTTATTCATAAGCAGGGCATTTAGATGCGTGGCATTTGAGCGTCCAACAGGGCGTATACGTATGCCAATTTAAAGAGCCGAGAACAAATAAAGTCAAGCAAAAAACGTAAAACCGAAAACCAAAATAAAGAAAGAAAAAAAAAAAACAAAAACAAAAGAACTGAGAAAAAACGTGTCTCGCCTGCCAAATGGGCATACAAATGACTTTGCTTTTTTTGTTTGTTGTTGTGTTTTTTTTTTTATACCCTGCATTAATTTATTAAAAAGGTGTTTTGATAGAGATATATGTAGACAACTTGCTCTGCAATAACCTATTGAATAATAAAAGGAACTGTAAGATTTATAAGATTCATATGACATTCAACAGATCAAATACAAATTAAATAGCAATCAATTGGAAAAGAAAAGACAAAGCATAAATATTTAATATGAAACAAGTAAAGAAGAGAAAGAGTTAATCACATGCTGAAGAGTATCTCAAAGTCTTTACACAATCTTTCTATATATATATATATATGTTTTGGTCGAAATTGTGGGAGACATATTTACCTTAGTTGCAAAAATAGAAAAACCCCATTAAACATTTGTCATGCCACAGAGATATATTATTAAATTGTTATGACAATGTCATCAGAACGGCAACAGGGCGTATGAATGCTATATTTGGATTTCAGACAATTGTTGATTGGTGTATAATATAGAATGCATGTAAGTTAACAATTTTATATTAATATTTACACACATTTTCACATTAACCTGATTACATTTAGTCCTTTTTTTTTATTTTTTTGTTACCCAAATCGCAGTTAATTAACTCAACCAAACAAAGAGCAAAATGAAAGAGAAAGGAAAGGGCAAGAATTTTGGTTAAACAGCAAAAATGAAATATATATATATATATATATAATATTCAATTTGCTCATTTTGCATTATAAAAAGGTCAGCAAATATACCAAATAAAATATATATACAAAAAAGAGACCTAAGTCAATAAAAGTAAAGTTAAAAAACAGTTCAGGATTGTGAAGAGTTTGGGAATTGGCCCAAAGGCTTATGATTTAGGACTGAAATCTTATGCTAATTACTCGAGCTAATCAAATAATTAAGCAACAAACAATTTTGCCAACTAAAAAGTGAATTGAAAATGTATTACCAGTTCAAGGGAATATTCTAATTCAAATTCTTGTCACAAGTTTCGCTTTATTTAATGTAAATTTAACCCCTTTAACTGGCCAACAAGTGCAAGTTTTTACAGTACGCTTGGCCAGATCCCAAAATGAGGGCATGGTATTAACCTTTCCGACTTTATTTCTTTCTCAGTCAATTTCTCTGTTTATTTTTTACCCCATTTTGTTTCTTTTTATACCCTGTATTCATAGGGTAAAAGGGTATATTAAAGTCTCTGAAATGTATGTAACAGGCAGAAGAAAGCATTTGCATTGCAATAAATTCTTAATAGTAAATGACTAAAAGTGCAAAGATCCAAAGTATCCAAAGTCCTAATAATAATAAAGATTCATTCAATATTTACATATGAAGAATAATGATCACTTCTCATTGCAAATGACTTTTGTCATTAACTTTACATAGCAAATTATTTAATTTTATGATCGAAATGTGATCATTAATTTTAAAAATTATTTAAATTGAAGAGGAGTAAAAGCAAAAAGTGTGTTTTTTATGGTTAGGGCAACTTGACAAACTTTTAAAATATCTTTAACATTTAGAAGATAATAATTAAGACAAATTTGTTTTCTTTCTGCTTAGATCTGTGTTATAGTTTAAAATATAGTTCTTAATTTAGTTTAGTTATAGTTCTTAATTTTGTACTTACCTGTGATATTTGAGCGAGGTTCTATCTATTCAATACAAATATTAGAAAGCCAGTCGAGTCCACGAATATATCCAGCGAGTTCTATTGATATATCATAACATTAGATATCAAATAATTCAATCATCTGATAATGAAGGCTTAGTCCGCAGCCACCGCATTAGCTGTATAGAAAGAATAGAATAAAACAAATTAGAAAGTCATATTAAAGGGGAAACAATTTTAGGTAAGAATGAAATGAAGCTTGTCAACTGGATCAGAAATGTTAAATCCATTCGATAATAGCATTTTTGCCGATTGGTAGAAAAATATTATTTAACATTAATTGACTTTAGTTAACATTATAAAACTTATCTGTATTTAAACTAGTCATTGTCAGATGGATTCCAATAAGGGAATATGAAAAGAGATATTGATATATTAGGGATAGGAAATTCACCAACAGATTATGTCCACTCAATCGATCGTAGAAAACTTAGCATATGAAAAATAATTGATCTAGAAAACTTATCTGAAATAAAAAAAATCATTCTCAAATGATATCCAAATTGCTTATATAGTTTGGCAGAATCCAAAAAATACTTTAGGTCCACTAGCCAAACACTAAATGTGTATATAAAGTATAACCATTGATTGAAATAGAAGAAATATTAATGAAAACAAAATAAAATTTTTAGAACTTATCTGTATTTCAGCAAATCATGCTCCAAATTCTGTAGAGTTCAGAAATTTTTCCACTTCCATCCATTTAGTTTCATGGGATCTGCAATAAATACAATTCAAAATATTAGATATTTTATTTAACTTACCCAATGACTCAGCAAAAAATCTAGGTCCGATCGGCTCGCCGGCCATACACTAATTGAAATTATACCTTAATGGGGATCCTTATATAGACAATCGTCGCACTGTAAAGTTAACATACCAAGCCTCTGTAAAAATGTTAAACCGCTGTTAAGTTAACAGGACCATGTTAAGTTAACATAGATGTGTTAGGTTAACATGGACATGTTAAATGATTAGATGTGGTAGGTTAGGCATGTTACGTTAACAAAGTATGTCCGTCAAGTTAGCGACGGTCTGTTAATGTCGAGTTAGCGACGGTCGCTGTTAACCCACTGTTAACTTTTTTTCATTTTTTTAAATTCAATTATTTCGCTAATTATTAACTTTTTTGAACCAAACAAAGATTAAATTCATAAATTATAGCAAAATCTATTGATTTTATTCAGTTTTGGCTAGTTTTGGGTATTGCAGACTCTACAAAATTGGTCATGAAAAATCAGCTCCCCACATATTGGAGCATAGCTCCACTCACAGGACGTGGCTCGCAATGCACGATAGTCCAGTAAATGCTCCACATATTCATAAACATCTCCACCAAATTTGATCCAATTTGTTAGTCCAGTTTTTGAGAAAATCTAATAAAAGTGAACCAACCTATGATTTTCCCCATACAAAATAGGCAAAATAAATAAGTTTTATATTGCTGGCCAAATAGCTCCACTCACAGGACGTGGCTCGCAATGCACGGTAGTCCCGTTTATGCTATACATATTCAAAAGTATCTCTACAAAGTTTTATCAAAATCCTTAGTCCAGTTTTTGAGAAAATTTTATAAAAGTGAATCAACCTATAGTATTCCCCCATACAAAACAAGCAAAAAAAATTAGTTTTATATTGGTGGCCAAATAGCTCCACTTACAGGACGTGGCTCGCAATGCACGGTAATCCAGCTTATGCTCCACATATTCATAAACATCTCCACAAAGTTTTATCAAATTCGTTAGTCCAGTTTTTGAGAAATATTAAGAAATGTGTGGATACCTTGGGTATAAAAATAATCAAATATATGGGTACAAATTAGAGCTCTAGCAGTGTTGGAAAGGGATTGGCATGCTGGGGTCACACTTAATCGTCGCTATCTTTTAGAGAAAGTGGCTCGGCATGCACGGTATGCCATTTGATTAAGAATCGAATAATATGTATTCCCTATAAATTTCATTAAAGTCTGTAGTCCAGTTTTTGAGAAATTCGCATTTTAATATCCCTGTATAGGAGTCAAAAATAATGTGACACATGCTAAGGTCACACTTATGAAAATAAAAACAAGGGGATCGCCAAAACTAATGTATGGCAACACCTCAAATTTACCGCCCATAGACAAAAATATGAATTTTACTTATAATATAAGCAAATCGGACAGTTTAAATATTATCAAGTTAAGTTCAGGCTTGCTAGTACAATAAGATCTGATGGTTTTTCCATTTTGGATTGCACTAAAAAGTGCTAGTATATTATAGGGTATAGAGGGTATAGAGGGTATAGTGAGTATAGAGGGTATAGAGGGTATAGAGGGTATAGTGAGTATAGAGGATATAGAGGGTATATACCCATAGTGAGTATAGAGGATATAGAGGGTATAGAGGGTATAGAGGGTATAGTGAGTATAGTGAGTATAGAGGGTATAGAGGGTATAGTGGGTATAGAGGGTATAGAGGGTATAGAGGGTATAGTGGGTATAGAGGGTATAGAGGGTATAGAGGGTATAGAGGGTATAGAGGGTATAGAGGGTATAGAGGGTATAAAGGGTATAGAGGGTATAGAGGGTATAGAGGGTATAGAGGGTATAGTGGGTATAGAGGGTATAGAGGGTATAGAGGGTATAGAGGGTATAGAGGGTATAGAGGGTATAGAGGGTATAGTGAGTATAGTGAGTATAGAGGGTATAGAGGGTATAGTGGGTATAGAGGGTATAGAGGGTATAGAGGGTATAGAGGGTATAGAGGCTATAGAGGGTATAGAGGGTATAGAGGGTATAGTGAGTATAGTGAGTATAGAGGGTATAGTGAGTATAGTGAGTATAGAGGGTATAGAGGGTATAGTGGGTATAGAGGGTATAGAGGGTATAGAGGGTATAGAGGGTATAGAGGGTATAGTGGGTATAGAGGGTATAGAGGGTATAGAGGGTATAGAGGGTATAGAGGGTATAGTGAGTATAGTGAGTATAGAGGGTATAGTGAGTATAGTGAGTATAGAGGGTATAGAGGGTATAGTGGGTTTAGAGGGTATAGAGGGTATAGAGGGTATAGAGGGTATAGTGAGTATAGTGAGTATAGAGGGTATAGAGGGTATAGAGGGTATAGTGGGTATAGAGGGTATAGAGGGTATAGAGGGTATAGAGGGTATAGTGAGTATAGAGGGTATAGAGGGTATAGAGGGTATAGAGGGTATAGAGGGTATAGAGGGTATAGAGGGTATAGAGGATATAGAGGGTATAGAGGGTATAGTGAGTATAGTGAGTATAGAGGGTATAGTGGGTATAGTGAGTATAGAGGGTATAGAGGGTATAGAGGGTATAGTGAGTATAGAGGGTATAGTGAGTATAGTGAGTATAGTGAGTATAGAGGGTATAGAGGGTATAGTGAGTATAGAGGGTATAGAGGGTATAGAGGGTAAAGAGGGTATAGAGGATATAGAGGGTATAGAGGGTATAGAGGGTATAGAGGGTATAGTGAGTATAGTGAGTATAGAGGGTATAGTGAGTATAGTGAGTATAGTGAGTATAGAGGGTATAGAGGGTATAGTGAGTATAGAGGATATAGAGGGTATAGAGGGTATAGAGGGTATAGAGGGTATAGAGGCTATAGAGGGTATAGAGGGTATAGTGGGTATAGAGGGTATAGTGGGTATAGAGGGTATAGTGAGTATAGTGAGTATAGAGGGTATAGTGAGTATAGAGGGTATAGAGGGTATAGTGGGTATAGAGGGTATAGAGGGTATAGAGGGTATAGAGGGTATAGAGGGTATAGAGGGTATAGAGGGTATAGTGAGTATAGTGAGTATTGCGGGAATAGTGAGTATAGTGAGTATAGAGGGTATAGAGGGTATAGTGGGTATAGAGGGTATAGAGGGTATAGAGGGTATAGAGGGTATAGAGGGTATAGAGGGTATAGAGGGTATAGAGGGTATAGAGGGTATAGAGGGTATAGAGAGTATAGAGGGTATAGAGGGTATAGTGGGTATAGAGGGTATAGAGGGTATAGAGGATATAGAGGGTATAGAGGGTATAGAGGGTATAGAGGGTATAGAGGGTATAGAGGGTATAGAGGGTATAGAGGGTATAGAGGGTATAGAGGGTATAGAGGGTATAGTGGGTATAGAGGGTATAGGGGGTATAGAGGGTATAGAGGGTATAGAGGGTATAGAGGGTATAGAGGGTATAGAGGGTATAGAGGGTATAGAGGGTATAGTGGGTATAGAGGGTATAGAGGGTATAGAGGATATAGAGGGTATAGAGGGTATAGAGGGTATAGAGGGTATAGAGGGTATAGTGGGTATAGAGGGTATAGAGGGTATAGAGGGTATAGAGAGTATAGAGGGTATAGAGGGTATAGTGGGTATAGAGGGTATAGAGGGTATAGAGGATATAGAGGGTATAGAGGGTATAGAGGGTATAGAGGGTATAGAGGGTATAGAGGGTATAGGGGGTATAGTGAGTATAGAGGGTATTCTGATCAAGTTCATTAAGGGAACTTTTACTATATATGTAATATGTCATATATCTTTTCTGTATAGCGGTAGTGCAGCGGTAGTGTAGCGGTAGTGCAGCGGTAGTACTGCAGTAGTGTAGCGGTAGTGTAGCGGTAGTGCAGCGGTAGTGTAGCGGTGGTGCAGCGGTAGTACTGTAGTGGTAGTGCAGCGTTAGTACTGCAGTAGTGTAGCGGTAGTAGTGTAGCGGTAGTGCAGCGGTAGTAGTGTAGCGGTAGTGCAGTGGTAGTACTGCAGTAGTGTAGCGGTAGTGCAGCGGTAGTACTGCAGTAGTGTAGCGGTAGTGCAGCGGTAGTGTAGCGGTAGTGCAGCGGTAGTGTAGCGGTAGTTCAGCGGTAGTACTGTAGTGGTAGTGCAGCGGTAGTACTGCAGTAGTGTAGCGGTAGTGCAGCGGTAGTGTAGCGGTAGTACTGCAGTAGTGTAGCGGTAGTACTGCAGTAGTGTAGCGGTAGTGCAGCGGTAGTGTAGCGGTAGTTCAGCGGTAGTACTGTAGTGGTAGTGCAGCGGTAGTACTGCAGTAGTGTAGCGGTAGTGCAGCGGTAGTGTACCGGTAGTACTGCAGTAGTGTAGCGGTAGTACTGCAGTAGTGTAGCGGTAGTGCAGCAGTAGTACTGTAGTAGTGTAGCGGTAGTGCAGCAGTAGTACTGTAGTAGTGTAGCGGTAGTGCAGCGGTCGTACTGTAGACTGTAGTAGTGTAGCGGTAGTGCAGCGGTCGTACTGCAGTAGTGTAGCGGAAGTACTCCAGTAGTACAGCGGTATAATAATTATAAATATAATTACAATCATAATTTTAATTAATAAATTTAGAATTCGTAAATTAAATTTCCCCCTTTTCTAATTCCCATTACTTAGAAGAAAAAAAAAGAATTGCTAAAGTCGCAGCGTTTGAACAAGAAAAACTTATTGTGGGAGGGAGTGGAGAAAGATGCTAAAAAGTGCTAGTATATTACTAGCAAGCCTCAACTTAACTTGATAATATTTAAACTGTCCGATTTGCTTATATTATAAGTAAAATTCATATTTGTTCTATGGGCGATAAATTTGAGGTGTTGCCATACATTATTTTTGGCGATCCCCTTGTTTTTATTTTCATAAGTGTGACCTTAGCATGGTTCACATTATTTTTGACTCCTATACAGGAATATAAAAATGCGAATGTTCTCACAAACTGGACTATAGAAATGAATGAAATTTATAGGGAATACATATTATATATTATTATTATATTATTATCTATTATTCCTAATCAAATGGCATACCGTGCATGCCGAGCCCCATGTGACCCCAGCATGCCAATCCCTTTCCAACACTGCTAGAGCGCTAATTTGTACCCATATATTTGATTATTTTTATACCCAAGGTATCCACACATTTATTTATATTTCTTAAAAACTGGACTAACGAATTTAATAAAACTTTGTAGAGATACTTTTGAATATGTAGAGCATAAACGGGACTACCGTGCATTGCGAGCCACGTCCTGTGAGTGGAGCTATTTGGCCAGCAATATAAAACATATTTATTTTGCCTATTTTGTATAGGGAAAATCATAGGCTGGTTCACTTTTATTAGATTTTCTCAAAAACTGGACTAACAAATTGGATCAAATTTGGTGGAGATGTTTATGAATATGTGGAGCATGGACTGGACTATCGTGCATTGCGAGCCACGTCCTGTTAGTGGAGCTATGCTCCATTATGTGGGGAGCTGATTTTTCATGACCAATTTTTTAGAGTCTGCAGTGCCCAAAACTAGCCAAAACCGAATAAAATCAATAGATTTTGTTATTATTAATGAATTTAATTTTTTTTGGTTCAAAAAAGTTACTAATTAGCGAAATAATTGAATTTAAAAAAATGAAAAAAAGTTAACAGTGGGTTAACAGCGACCGTCGCTAACTCGACATTAACAGACCGAACATTAACAAAGTTGTGCTAAATTAGCAGAGATATGTTAAGTTAACAGAGTCGTGTAAATTAAAATTACGAAGGCTCTGTTAAAGTTAAAGAAAGTTAACATACCAAGTTAATTATTTTCAAAACTCTGTTATGTTAACATAGTTATGTTATGTTAACATAGCTATGCTAAGTTAACGCGGTAATGTTACATTAACCTAGTTATGTTAAATCAACAGAGCCATGTCAATTTAAATAATGAATCCTCTGGTAAAATTCAAAATCTCTGTTGCTATTTCAAGGCTCTGTTAAGGTAAATTTCAAATTGTGCCGCCATTTGCCAGTTCACTATATAGTTTTAAATATTTAATATATCAAGAAAAACTATAGACAGCCGAGTCGATTGAGTCGTGTCCGTCGATCTGTCCGTCAACCTCAGAGACTATAAGAGCTAGAGTATCCAACCTTGGTGTCAACATTCGTGTTCACATTTTTACCACGCCCACTTTCGCCCTCCCAATTCAGAAAAAACGCATAACTAGAGTATAATAAAAGTCGAAATTTGAGAATAAATATCGGAAATATATGTATCTATGTAAAAAGTGTAGTGAAATTCCGTGTACGACATTGCGTAGTACGAGTGAACGAGACAGCATGCGTTCGCGGCTTGTAAGGAAAACTTTTATTTTTTGAGCTAATGGAAATTTTGAAAAAGTTTGATTACGTAATGTTTCTCTTTTTGGTACAAGGTATACTCAAAGTCGGCAGGGACGACTTGCTTGCTTCAATTTTTTTTGGTCTTCGACATGGCAACCCAAAAATATAATAGCCATTGCCAAAAAAAAAGAAACCCAAGTTGGCACAGTGGTATATGAACTTAACTGATAATCGGTTTAATATTTTGTAAGCAGTGTTGGAAAATGTTAAACTCAAATCAATCAGGCAAAAGCTATAATGGAAAAGTTTCGGAAAAGTCAAAAAGTTATTCCTTATATTGAAATTTTAACTGTTTTAACATAGCCAGTGTTGGTTAATCATGAAAACAGATCTTAATCAATCATGATTGATTGATCAATAAGAGTGCAAAGAAAGCAAGTGGGACAAGAGAAACAAAACCTTACTTTTACTTAAATTTGTTTAATATAAGTTCTCTTTTGCACCACTGTGCAGACTGAGTATTAGTCAAAAAACCAAAGCATTTGCGATAATTATCTACATAGCTTTTACCGTGTCTCTGTGCACCTTTTTTTTTTCCACAAGCCAAGTCAAGTACCACAGAAGCACAACATCCTGCCTCCTGGTTTTTGTTTTTCCACCTACTCTCGCTCTCTTTGTGTCTCTTGCTCTCTCTCTTTCCTGCCTCGTTTATTCAATGGGTGCATTTATTTTGGGTTGATGCTAAACAGGCAAAGGGATACATATATGCCACGCCCACTTGTCCATTTGAATACTCTCACACAGAAAAAGTAAAGTATCCTCTTTTTAGCAATAAGTTTGTAAATAAAAGAACTAAGAACTAAAATATGTATATTATGATATATATATAATCTATAAGGTAGATTTATATATAGTTTTATGATCAGTATGATAAACTGATATGTTATGATTAAATTTTACGATTTTTTGTCTTTTATTGTTCTAGTTCCAAAAACAAAAGTTAACAACTTCTCTTAGTCTACATTTTGTAAATAAATATATAGATCGTGTATATATATATATATATATATATATAGATCGGATGTATATATAGGCATGTACTTGAAAAGATTTAAACAAAAAATTATTGTATTATTTTTCTATAAAATATATTATTTCTATCTTTGCCAAAAATCGACCGCTTCAAATAATTGCAATCGATAAATTTTATTCTATTATAATAAGAAAATTCCATTGGCAAGGGTATACAAGTTCTGACAGTGTTGAATTAAGTACGATTATTGTGGCTTTTGTTTACTTATGGACTACTACGTAACCGTGTTCGTGCCAGTAGCCGGGGCAGTATCCGTATCCGTGAAAAGTTTTTGGGCAAACATCCTTAAGCATCTTTAACGGCAACTTGAGTCTAATTATGGTTTGCGTGCTTTTGGGTGAGTTTTCGCGTAACTTGAACTCGTTTCAAATATATATATATACATACATATATACGGGACGAACAAACTCAATAAATGTAAAGTCAGTTAGACAAGGGGGGAGAGGGAGAGACAGAGGGATACAGAAAGCGGGATTGTAAAACCTAGACTAGAATAGCTAGATACGAAAAACACTTTTTTATGACTCTTTGTTGTTGTTTGACTGACGACAATTTCATGGGACGAATGAAAATTCTTTAGCCTATCAACTTTTTTTTAGACAAAAAGTTTTTGGCGATTTTATGATTCTTAATGGCTGGCACTGTGAGTGTAGAAATGACAAAACAAACAATAAAATTTGTAAAGAAAAACTCTTTTTTTTTCAATTTTTTGTTTTCTGCTTGACTAACAATATTCTCAAGGCAAATATAAACACAGACACACATACACACACACACACACACATGGATATATGTATATAAATATAATCCTTAAGTTTGAAGAACAGTTGGTAGTTTTGCGTATTTTGCTCCTTCCTTGAAATGAAAACTTTCTTATGCACGGACATACAGCTTATGTTTGCTTTGCTTGCACTTTGGCACACGCCCAAAAGCATGCAATAGTTTTATATTGTTGTTGCCCACTTTAATGCAGCAGCACGTATTACAAATTTTTGCTTGCCGCCAACTCAACAAAATATATGCATAAAACGTACAAATAATAATATTCCAAAAAATTTTAAATATTATTCATTGGAATTTTTAAGTTTTCATTTAAGTTGTTTGTTTTTCTTACACAGAAAATGCATTTTAAGGAGTAAAAAAAATATATATCTTACATGGAATGTCATTAGAAAACTCTCGATTTGCGTTTCTCTACCATTTACCTATACTAATTACCTGTGCTTATAACAAAAGTATTTACAAAAAAAAAAAAAAAAAAGAAATTTATATATATATATAATGATATACTTTTTGATATTAATGAAATAATTAATCCCAGTTGGCATTAACATCTCGTCGGTTGTCGTTTGCCATCTCAGAGGAAATTTTTCTCACAATTTTTTCTCTTCTCTTTGAAAATGATCATAATCAAGGCTGCTTGGATGATGGGGCTTGGCCACATTTGTCAACTTAATTAGCCGCTTTGGCCAACTTTTGTTTACACCTTTTGCTCATTATTTAAAGCCCTGTTTGTTTGCCTTTTTCCGTCTGACACCTTTTCTCGCTGGCTTTATAAATCACGCGACAATTTAAGTCCTGCCCAGACTCACTCTACACAAAATGTATAGAAGGGAACGCCTCAAGGCCTTTTTGCTCTTAGTGTTTGCTCTTTTTTCTTACTGTTTTGATACCCTATGTACTCAGACTATAATAGTATGTATATTAAACTTAAGTTAGGGTATACTACTAACAGATTATTTAACCATTTGTAAGAGTAGATAAATACAAAAAAAAAAAAAAAGCTTGCTGGCTAATCAATTAACTTTTTTTCTCAACAGGATGTTTCAAAGTCTATATTCGTTTTGCTTTTGCCAACTTAACTTAAGTTGATTTTCCTCAATGGTCAAGAAGAAAAACTTTTTTTCAATTTTAATTTTTGTTTGATTTGTTTATTACAAAAGAAAACAAACTAAAGAAAAGAGCAACAAAAAAGAAAAATTACCCATGGAAAAATATATGTATATATATCAGGTGTATATATCTAGTCTATTGATTTTCTGATATTTTTTTTTTCGATTCTAAAATAAATTCCTAGGGTAATTATGCAGTTGAACTTTGACTTGAATTGAACTTTTGGCAAAATGTTTGCTCTTTCTTTTTATTATTCGGTTTTTTTGTGCTTCATTTTATTTGGTGTTTTTTTTTTTTTTTTTTTTGTTTTTGGTTTTTCCAAATTGATTAATTCAATTTAACTTTTGTGTGGGGAAATGGGCGAGACGAAACTTTTGCCGGCCATATACATAAATATAAATAATGCTGAGGCATTAATTAAAGTTGCCCAGGGACTAGAGAGGGATTCGTTTTTCGGGTTGATGTTCAGGTTTTGGGTGATTCTGTTCTCTTCATTTATTTATTTACTTTGGACTTTAATTAATTTTAATTATTGTATTTGCATTTGTTATTGCCTCACTGGCGAAATTTGCAGCCAGTTTTGTATACATTTTTCTCTCTCTCTCTCTCTCTTGTTTTTATTTTATACCCATTTTTTGTTATTTTCATTGTTAATGTCAATTCACGTTGGAAGATGAAAATTACATTTCTGGTATCATTTAATGGCATCATCTGGCTAAAAGAGATCTCAGATATTAAGACCGAAAATGAATGCATAATGAGATGAAGATGGAGTAATGGAGGATAATGGTGTGAGTATATGTGTGTGGTTGTGTCTGTGTGTGTGTGTGTATGGCAAATGGAATCTGTAGCAATTGCGAAATGGCGATTGAATAAATGAATTAATTACTCGCTCTGCCTTCATCTCCTCCTTTACTTCCTATAACCAACTGCATAAGCATTCGAAATCAGAATGAATAAAATGAACTTTCCTTAATTCACTTATCAAACGGGTAAATTCATTTTGGTCAGCAGTTTGCATGAAAATTATAAAATGAACTATTACTTCTAATAATAATAAAGATTTTTTTCAGTTTTTAGGGCTGGCAAATTGAAAGAGAATCATTAAGTTATAGCATTGGGTATAAGTTATTCGGTGATTAAACGTTTACTTTATGCCTAGAATTTGATTAATAAAATGTTAATTTTTAACGTGATCAAGTTTTTAATATTTGAAATTAAAAAAAAAAAAAAGTAGAAAAAATATGTAAAACAAAAATTAAAACAAATTTAGCCATAAAAACAATCATTGTAAAACAAATAGTAGAAAGAAAACATAGAATTTATATAAAAAATAGCTAACTGCCATCAAATGTCTAAAGTTCCTAAAAAAAAAAAAATATAAAAAAAGTTGTAAAATGTAAAAAGTAACTTTTATTAAAAACACTCAGTCAAAAGTTTTTCCATAAACCATGTTACTTGAAATTTAATAGAAATATAATGGAAGAGTCCATTTTTTTCTTTTTTTTTATGGATTTTATTAAAGTCTTTGAACTTTTTTCTATTCAGATATACTATATATATATTCAGCAACTCGTTTTTACCAGACATTTATGGGAAATGTGGTAACCAATGTTCCCAATAGATAGAATGATCTTGTTATAATTTTCTAAATATATTTATATGTAGACAAAGAAAATAAGTGTGCCCAGCTTACCATTTCAATCAAAACTGAAACTTAATGTTGTCTGTTTCATATTTAACTGTTTCTTTGTTTCGCTTAAAAACCAATTAGAAATGTTGGAGTGGAACAACTTGAGATCTGTTGTCAAAAAATATAAGTATAAATATCTTTATTAAATTCTGAATGTTATATGTTTTTCGAATCATAAACTTGCTTCTAAGCACTATGAAATCTTTTTTAATAACCTAAACATAATCTGTAGTCATTGAAAACGCAACTGTACATTTGTTAAGACTTCGTATAGTGTATATGCTTATTTTTCTTTTCGTAAAAATAAACCTTTCTTAGATTATATAAATTTGTTTAGTATTTTGCAATTGGTCAGCAAATGGCAACATACAAAGCGACAGCAACAAGTTTGGTTAGCAACATGTTTTAGTGTGGTGAATTTGTTCCTTTGGCCTCATGTTGCTGGTGGTGGCTGTTGTGCTGTGATTTAAATTGCTGTGCGTGTAAAGATGCCGCGCCATGCCGGGCATTCAGTGCACGACGAAAGGTTACGAGACGCGGCACATAACGCGGATTGGGATCCACAATTCGATGAAATATTTTGTGATTTTTTTCCGAGTGTTTCGTGAGTGTACGTGAGTGTGTGAGAGCGCCATCAATTAAGTAGCAAAATTAAGAATTCCGTTTAATTCAAATTTTTAACTCAAAAGGGATCATAGAGACAGCCTCACAATTGGCAATTATTATAATTATATCAGCCAGTTGCTGGCCATTTTTGGACCGCTGGCCACCAGGGCAGCTCTTCAGCTAAATGCCAGTTATGCGGCCCAAGAAATTTATGGCATAGACACTGGCGGTGGCGGTGGCAACGGTAATGGCATTATTGGTAACGGCAGTGGCAGCGGCAGCGGAAATGGCGATGTTATCAATGGCAGTGATCTCTATATTTATTATGGCAATGAAATGGCATGGCCTACCGAACAGCCGGAGCAGCTTACAACCGAATTAATTGCGAGTACAGTAGCTACACTATCAGCTAGTCTACCAGTTATGTTAGCGACAGCAGCAACCAATTCGAATCGTAGTGTGGCCAGAGTAAGCGCTGATATACCAATTTGGGTAATACCCTGCTATTCGATTATCCTACTTTGTGCTGTGGTGGGAAATCTTCTTGTTGTTCTAACATTAGTGCAGAATCGTCGCATGCGCACCATTACCAATGTTTTTCTTCTTAACTTGGCCATCTCGGATATTTTACTGGGCGTTCTTTGTATGCCTGTTACTCTAGTTGGCACAATTCTAAGAAATTTCATTTTTGGCGAATTTCTTTGCAAACTTATACAATTTGCTCAAGGTAAGTAATCGAAAATATAAGTAAAAGATCTTTAAAAAGTAAGTAAGTCTGTAATCCTTTTCATCGGTGATCAGGCACATATAAAATATGGGAATTCTGAGAACAAGTTTACCTAGGAGTTACCTGGCAATATTCAAAGGTTTTTTTTTAGCATTTTACTATACATCGTCCTGTTTATCAAAAAGCTATTTGATTTTCTTGTCATTATTTTAATAAAAAATGTAAAAAAAAATTAAATCCAAAATCAAACATAAAAAAAAATACAAAAAAAGTATAAAAATAAAAAGTAAAAATCAAAAAAAAGGACCTACACGCAAAAAGAGAAAAACCAAAAAGGAGGACGAAAAAATGCCTTTACCCCCTGATTATGATCTAAAACGGATTAGAGAACAAATTCTTCTGGCCAATATAAGGGAATTGTTGCGAAAAATCTCACATCATTGTTTTGAGGTATGCGTGCACCTGCCAGGTATGGAATTGCGTGCCACGGAACGTGAATGTTTAGCCAATTGTATGGATCGTTTTATGGACTCCCTACATTTGGTATCCCGTCAATATTTCCGTCGAAAAAATCGACAGCAACGTACCCGTAAAGTGAATGAGAAATTCAAAAATGATAAGCAAAATACGAAAAAAGCCTTATAAAAATTGAACGTTTAACTTTCTGCACAAAACCAAAAAAAAAAAAATAGTAGACAAAACAAAAAACACAAAAAAAAAATATCGAAATTACGTGGGTGTTAGGACCTTCAGTTATCTATTTGATGCCGCTCGATATGTTGTGGGTTTTTGTATATTATGTGTCCTGTATAAATATAAAGCAAAAATCATACATGTATTTATTTTCTTTTATTTCTTTGCTTGTTGTTGATTACATGCATATATATATATATAGATAGATTTTTGCATAATATATATAGTATATAGCAAGTCGATTTTCTACTTAAACTAAACTTACTTGTCTGCCAACGCTTTCCGCGCAATTTCCTCGTTTATTTATGGTTAAAATCATAATTCAAAGCGAGTACGCCCTCAGCATGCACATACACACGCACACTTTAGACACACCACATACCACATGCCACTTGCCACATTTGCCACACTCAACATGCTTAACACACTTGCTTTCAATGTCTCTCTCTCTCTCTCTCGCTTTCAATGTTTGTCCTATCCCAATATAACCAACTAAAGAAATTCACGTCGAGCAAGGTCTTGGAACAGATGAGAGCTAACAAAAAAAAAAAAAAAAAGAAAAAAAAGGATGCCATCATTATGCCAAAACCCATTCCAGTCGAAAAAACCTTCCCTACCCAAACCAAAATGAGGTTGCAAAAGGGTTAAAGAGTTTAAATATGCACACACACACACTCACACATACTGACACAAGCTAACACACCCACACATAGATTATTTAACTTTTATTACTAGGTTGATGGCACCAACGAAGCTGTTTAAAAAACCGTTAAATCAAACGACTGACCCAAGACTTTCCAACTATGCATGCATGTGTGTGTGTATGTGTGTGTAAGTGTGTATAAAAAAAATAAGAAAACAACTAAAATAGACTTGTCCACAGAATTAAGTAGTTCATATAGAAACATTGTTGTTGATCAACATTATGTCACGTCTCTTGAACTATTTTCAATTTAAAACAATTTCTGAAATTGCAATGCAATTTAAACACTGAAATAGCCTTTAGTTGTGGCCCAAAAGAAAGTGTTTACTTAAGTAAATGTTTTTATAAACAATATTCTTTGAAAGACAAAACAGGAAATTTAATTTAATTGTTTTTCCAACACTAAATTTTTTTTTTTTTTACTATTTTATATTGCTTTCTGTAGAGGTTTTTTTTTTTTATCTAAGTAGTAAAAAAAATAAAATTTGTGGTGTCAACTATATAAAAAGCATTTCCTTTCCATTCTATTTGACGCTGTCACATTTGTAGAATTTTATATTTTTTTTGGACTCAGGTGCAATGTTCAGCTTTTTGCAGGTAAATTTGACATTTCTAATTTTAAGTCAGTTTACGTGTAAAGTAAAAAAAATCCTATGTGAGTCTCTTGATTTAATCTAAATCTAATAAAAAGGTCAGACTAAGTGCTTTGGGTTTTTTCAGCTACCGTGTTAAAAAATTTAAAGAAAACGAAGTGGATTTATCTGGTGAAATATTGCATTTTAAAATGTCTTTGGTTTTTTGTAGGGGTTGCCACTAAGTTGAAAAGTCTTAGAGGGATTTCGGGAGCCCAATCTTTATAAATTTTTTCCCAAACTTAAAAGGTCCTTACCAAAATCATTTAGACAAGTATTAAATAAACTAAAACACTCACATTGTATGGTATTTTTAGAGGTTGCCACTAAGTTAAGAAAGTTTTAAAATAATTTCGAGCGTAACATTTTTTGAAAGTTATTATAAATTTGAATTGCCTACAAAGAATATTTTTGTACAATTTATAAATGAAAAAATGTAATAACACCTTTATTTATTATTATTTATTATTATAAAATATTTAATTTTAAAATGTTTTGGGGTTTGTGAAGGTTGCCATCAAGTTAAAACTAGGTTTAGAGCAATTTCGACCATAACATTTTTTAAAAGTTTTTATAAACTTTAACAAATTTGTTCCTTAGTCAAATAAATTTGTGTAACGCTTGAATATGATATGAACCAAGCAATTAATAGTTTTTGCTAAATAGTGTTGGAAATTATAATATGAACCAAGAAATTGTTACTTCTTTTAACAGTGTTGGAAAATGTAAAGAAATATAAACCTAAGCAATTTTCAAATGTTAACAAAACTGCACAAAAAAACGATCAAAGTAAACTTAGATACATATTTAATAGACATTGTAGCTAAACATACACAGAATCAAGACTAAATCTTTACCCAAACCCCAGTGATTAAATACAACAACAGTATTAGACAAATACCAAAAAATACCTAAAATTGAACTAGGGTTTGTTAACAGTAGAAGACAAGAAGAACTTTCCGTAGAGAGTCCTTTTTAATGAAAGTTTGTCTAACAAATGACAGTAAGAACTAAAGAAGGGTATTAGGATTAATTACATAACAAAGGCACTGTTACCTGGAAATTGTATATAGTTTTCTATCTCTGTCTGTCTCTATCTATTTGATTCACCCTTTCTTCATTAGTGTTGGCTTCAACATTTATAATCGCCATCATCATTTGTCAAGAGCTCTTCCTTGACTCTTCTCCACTGAGTATGAGATTCATAAATGATGTGCAAATAATTAGAATTGTTCGCTTTCATATGCAGTTTGCATATGTATGTCTGTGTGTGTGTTCGCCCTTGTGTGCGAAAACTAGAATCAAAGTCAAATTAAAGCCTAAGCCTTAACAAAATACCTAAAGTCAAATGAGGCCGACATAAAGATGGAACAAAAGTTCCAACTCCAAGCAAAAGTTGAAAGTTGGAAACTAAATGAAACATCCATGCTGATAAACATTTGTGACAGGTGTCAAAAGCATTTCGGTTGGTCAGTTATCGTAAACTTGCTAATGGGGTTTTACTATATTAGAGAGTATTTACTTTATATGCCTTTTCGTTAAAAAGGCTAATATTCATTCAGTTACCAATGGTTTTCAAGATTTCATTGATTGTTAAACATAATGAGTTAGTTTCAGTTTTATTTCGTTACGGTTGACAGATGCTTCATTGGTTTCCAAGTTACCTGTAGTGTCAGGATAAGTTTCCACATGCTAAGCATGTATTTCGTTTAATCTATGAATAACAATTTGTTGTTTTTTTTCTGCTCTTAAAGAAAGTTAGTTTCCGTTTGTTTAAGTATATGTATTCATGGTGTTCGCTTATGTTGGCCAAGTTTTTTTTTACTGCTTGTTCCAATAATGACATTTTAAAAATGTCTAACAATTTTCTATGCAACACATAGTACATGTCTGTATGTATTGTGCAACATCACGTTGCCCCCATATACATCATCAGCTTTGTCTTCATCATAATCATAATGGTTTGGTGTTGTTATTTTATGTCTGTGCAGTTTTCATGACTTGTTTCCTGTTTCCGCGCGAAATGCTTCCTTCCATTCATGGTTCCTTGCTGATGCTGATGTTGGTAATGTTGTTTGTCTTCAGCTGCAAGTTTGTTTTATTCTGCTGGCGAAATTGCTGCTACGTGCACACATACGTTCTGAACGCCAACAACTTGATGCCACCCCCAACCAAACAAGTTTGCCATTTTCTCATCCCTTGGCAATTTCCCAATTTTCACCGCCCACTCCGCCCCTCTCCAATCATCATTCAATGAGTGTGTGACGCCCACATGGCCAACTTATTAACAACATAATAACAATGCCAAAGCAAACATGTTGAGCAAAAGCAACCCAAATGAATGTGTTTGGGGAATGGTTGAAGGAGAGATATTAGAGAAGTATAAACACTCAAACCACCCACACATACAACCACCACACACTACCTCAACTCCTCTCCATACATACATACATATGTACTTCATATGGCAATTTGTTAGGCAAACACTGAGAGAAAACAATAAGTCAATGATTTTCAAACTTATTTTCTTTTTTCCCATTGTTTTAATTGTACAAAATTGAATTCAATCAAAAACACGTTCATAATCAAATTTTAAATCTGTATTAACTGACATAGATATGGAAATTGATACTAAGTAGATATCAACTGATTTCAAATTGAATGCAAAGACTATTTGAATTTAAAGCTATTTGTGGTTTGGTAAGCAGATTTACTTTGTTAACTTAAACCTCGAACAGATATTACAAATGAGATTTGTCTTTTACTCTTATTTCTATGCCAATTACAAAGTGAAGCACAATTTTTTTGTTTTTTTTTTTTTGCTCAGTGCTTGGCCAAGGCGTCTATATATCCATCTGTTGCATTGCGTCGTAAATTTATAAATGTCAACTTGGTGCTGGGGCGTTGGCCAGTCACAAGCTGTCACACCAATTTATAGCCATCATCATGTCCAAGGTGCAGCCAAAAAACTGCACACCTACCCCTAAAATATTTACACTGTTGGCCATCAGCACACCCGCCTGATTTATAGACACAATTATGCATCTGTGAAGGAATATAAAAATGAAGAAAAGCAACAAATAAAATAAAAAGAAATACTGTATTTCTCAATGCCAATTCAATTTAATAGAATTGAATTCTTTTGCAAATCCTTACGCAGCTTATGGCAGCTCAGAATTTGATGATGGTGCGAATAACAGCTTGCACGATTCCCAGGCAAAGACTAAAGAAGTCTGCTTTCTACTTATGTACATACATCCATACATATATAAATATATATTTCAGATTTTATGTTGATACAACAAGTCAAAAGAATGAATGAACATACTACATACATATATAGACATATATATGTGAATAAAAAAAATTCAACAAAATTTTTGGCTCAGTGACAAATGTGGAGTCATCTGAAAAGTAGGCAACGCTTTTCTACAAATTCACAATTAGTTTGCATCTTCATCTCCTTAAAGTCGTTTTGAGTGCGTGTGAGTGTGTGTGAAAGTGCGTGCGTCTATTTGTGGAAGTGTGTGTGATATTATGTCTGAAGACCTCCTGCTGTTCGTTCAGTCGGGGTTTTTTCTTTTTTCTCTGAAAAAGCGATGACAGCTCATCAAATTAATAATTAATTGGATTTTTCTCGGAATTTTTCTTTTATTTTCTTTTTGTTCTTTTTGTGGCTCTTGTTTGTCTCTCTCTCTCTCTCTCTTTCTCTCTGGTTTTTTCTTATTAGTAAGTGGGAAAAAAATCAAAGTTGCTAACATTAATTGGGTTAAAAGAAATGGCACAAATGCAAATGGAATGGGCCACAATGCAAATTAATGCAACTAACCTCAAGTGTCAGCAGCTTAAGTAATGAGCATTAATCTTGTGTAAATTGAACGAAATAAATTGAAGTGCGAGATATGCACACAAACATATGTACACATACATATAAACAGTATTTACAGCACACACACTGCATAAACATGCAGACTCACCCACTCAGCTAAAAGAGAGAAAATTATTCGCCAGGGTCAAAAAATGGAATAACAACAAAACTAAAAGAAAAAAAATTCGCAAACATTCTCGCATGGTTGAATTCTTTACTCACTCATTCCCATATGTTAAGTTGCAACACAAGGTGTTTTAGGTAATTTTCTTCCCAATGACATTTCAAAGTCAAATTTAACAAATTCCTTAAATTATGACTTTCACATTTCTCTTATGTTATTTTCAACTTTTTTGCACAAATATTTCAGTCCAATGGGGGAAAGAAAAAAAAAAAAAACAAAAAAAAAAGAGCTAACCAAAAGTTATGTCAAAGTTACTACATCCCCAAAAGCTGTCTAACCATTAGAAAGCAAATATCCTTTTATAAAAAAAATATAAAAAATATATATAGAATAACTCCTACAGTAGATCTTTCACTATAAAACTGATCAACTTCATTTAAATTGTTAAAATATAGTTTCTCAAAGAAAATAGTTCTATAATTACATCTAACTAATCAAGAATATATATATAATTTCTATAGTTACAAGTGCTTCCTTCTGAAATGTGGCAAAGTTATTTTACCTTGTGCAAAATAAATACATTTAGATTTATATATATATATATGTATATACATATAATATTTAATATATTTCTTGACTTTGTGGTATATTAAGTTCTCCCCTATGCCACATCACCACATCGCCCCTCTAAGTCTCATCCATTTTTTTTTTGGTGAAACGTTGAGTAAATATTCTGTAAAATGTAAAATGAATCAAAGAAAAACGCAAGTCAAAGCTCAAGAGGAAACAAATTAAACATTTCTATCACAAAGAAGAGAAACCAAAGCAAAAATTTTATGAATAGAAAAGCCAAATAATGCAGCTTTTCAAAGTGTATGTTTTAGAACTGATTTTTGAAGTAAAATGTATTCTTAAAATGCTTTGAATGACTCGATTTATATATATATTAAAGCATAAAAGTTATCAACAAGGACTTTTTAAAAAGAACAAATTTCAAGTTCTTTGAAAAGATGCAACAATATAAACTTTTCTATTGCCTGTTGGGGGACATTTTACGATTATCATTTTGAAAAACTGCAACATTTTGAACCCAACTAAAAGGAAGCTGGAGGAGAATTTAATGGAAAAATGATTAATGTTTGCTTAAAGACATCTGTTCCACTTTTTTTTTTAAATTTAACATTAACTTAAATGGTTAGAGTAAAATTTAAGTTTCTGTATGAAGTAATTCTTTGTCAGTTTAAGCAGGAAAAGATTCAAGGGATATAACAGATATCCTTTAGATTTCATTAAGGCTAATTTGTTAGCTTGATTATAAAGGGTATTTGTGGGTCTATGTCTAAGCTAATTTAAAAGAAAGCACACAATGCAGCTAAAAGGAATTTCATTTAGGCCAAAGACCAAATATTTTTCTGTTATTTTTTTTTTTTTTATTTTATTTTTAAGCTAGCGCCACTTTGCAAATCCTCAAGTAAGTCAGAGAAAAGAAAATAAAAAAAGTGCCCGTTTGATTAGAGAAGCGTTTCACGCTAAGTAGTTGAGAATGGCAAATCTCATGCACTACTCGAGAGAAGTCATCTTAATCCATACGACCGTGAGATGTGAAAGCCCCAGGTAAACGTAGGAAAGCTAGGCTAAATGTGAAGCATCTAACGTGGTGCAGATGCCACGAAAAAATGAGAAGGCAAAAAAAAAAAAAAAAGCATAAGAGCAACAACAACATTTTGGAGCGGCTTATTCACTTGGCAAAAGGTTGCAAGGACGTTGACGATGATGATGATGATGATGATGCTGACGATGATGCGAATGAGAATGTTGGCTGAAAAAGCAAATCTTTAAGGACTCCCTGTGTGTGTGTGTGTGTATATGTATGACGCGTTTTCGGTTGGTTAACTCTTATTAAAAACTACGGGGCCAACAACAAACACAAAGGCAAGCAAACAAATATAAAAAGCAAACAAACCAACAGAAAGAAACGCAAACATGTTGGCATCTATAACAAAAAAAAGCAGTACATAAAAAAAAGGAATAAACATTGGGTAATATCCGGTATTTAATTCATAGAATTATTGACCAGATACTTAAAATGAACACAAGATACATAAGTATATATAAATTTAATCAATTTACTTAACTGAACTAAATAAACTAATTCAATTAGCCGAAACTAAGACAGATAATGGTAGTTCAATTGCGCATGTCCTTAAACTGAAAAAAAATCGCCTTTATTGGTTAATAGATTATTGCCAACAACATTTCGAAGTCAATATAAAAGCGATCAGTTACAAAATCGTTATTTAGTGAAATCCAAGCAAATGAATTAATCAAGCAAAGTTCTACACACAGAACATTGTGCAGGAATAGAGTAAGAGGAAACAGAAACTGTTAGTGTTTGAGTTATAAAACTAATACTAAGGGATATAGGAGTAAGTAGTAAATAAAATTGTTATATATCAAAGTATATTTTCTAAAAATTTTAATCGAATCCAAGGAATACTTCTTAAAAACTAACAATAACTGATCAGCATCACTAGCCGAGTCTATCTAGACATTACTGTTTCTGCGTCTGTCTGTTTCTATGCCGATTTTCGATTTTAAATATTTAGCTATATAGATAAAACTTGGCCAACAAGTTTTTTAGATATGTACGCGTGGCAAGTTAAGCAATTAGGCGGTTCGGACTACTATAACTTATAGTTACTATTAGAAAATTCGGTGTAGACGACAATTTTGTTTGCGTTTTGTTTACTTAGATTACTAGACACACAAAAGATTTTTAATGCAAATCAATAAAATAAATCTTAAGTATAAATCAAAGATTACTAAGCAATATCTTTAATAAGTTTATACAATTGATTAAACTTACTGATTCTTTATTTATTCTTTTGCATTTCAAATATAAGGCTTTGGTCATCTTTTAATTTCTGAAATGACTTTTAGGCATTTAAATGTTTATTGGCTTAAAATCTATCATAAAGATATGACAATTGAAAACAATTTTAATCTGACTTTGACTAACATATTCGGTTTGTTTGGGTCAAAAATAATTTATCAATTTCATAAAATGCTCTCAGAGGAAATACATTTTGTCCATGACTAACCTAACATACTCATTAAGGTATAAGATTAAGGGTATATATAAACATAAAGTAGTTTATCAATTTTTTAATTAAAATCTTTTTACTTTTTAACTCTACATTAATATTTTATTACCCTATCTTTGATTTCATAATTAATTAAAATATAATTAATAACAAAAAATAATGGGTATCTTTTGGTCGAGATTTCCTTTTTGTTATGCAGCAGTTTTTCAATTTATGTTGGGTATTAAATGTACAGAAAATCAGCTTGACAACAAAGTGGGAAATGTGTGTGAAATATACTTTAAACTGAATTAATGCTAGAAATAGAAAATATTTTGCCTTTCTCCTTGCTTCCCATACAAAATGGAATATAAATGAGCATCATTTGTTGTTGTTGTTGCTGTTGGTTTTGTGCCTTTATTATTATTATTTTTTATATTTTGTTGTTGTTGTATTCTTGCCAGCGGGGCAACATTATCAAAGTTTTACTTTAGCTAGCTTTCTGACACCTTGGTGACCTTGAAAATGGACACGCCCCATTCTTAACTAAAAATAAACTAAATGTCATCATAAAAAACCTTTTGCACTCAATTTGTTTTGCAATTTATTTAGTCATTCCAGTCCAAAAAAAAAGGGGGGAAAGCAAGAGCGTCAAACGGAGAAGGATAAAAAATATATATATATATATATATATATACACAAAACGCAGAAGAACTTTTTCTTTCCATCATTGCAAAAGTTTGCTTCTTTTCTTTATTTTTTTTGCTCGGACTTTGTCATGAGAGAACATTTAGTACGAGTTTCTTGTTGCTGTTGTAAGAGCACACAAATACCAAGATACGCGGAGATATAACAGGATCCGTTGGTACAATCTGCACCCACAACCAGCATAAGTAAATTGCTTCTAGTTTGCCGTCTGTCTAAGAACCTAAACTAACTGAAGTGCCTGGCATTCCATTTATCCAATGAAAGATATACCAACAACAAGTACAACAAAGTTGCAACATTTATATATATGTATATATATAGGTATATATATGTGTGCAGATGTTTAGAAATAAATATACTAGCATACAGTTAGTTCTTGGAAAAAGTGCTTGAAAAATAAGTAGCATAAGTAGATAGATTTAGAAATAACAGGGCAAACGTAAGTACTATAAACTTCTATATATAGAGCTATTGTGTAGAAAATACATCAAAAGCAATTCAAGGAAAATGGCAGAAAAAAACTAATTGTAGTATTAACAAAACTTCAAAAGATTTGGTTTTCTTAGTCATTTTTAAAATAGGTTTTTTAACTTTAAGAAACTTAAACTTGAATATCTTTTCGATACTAAATAATAACTTGTTCTCTAATCCATTGGCAATCTTATTATTAAATCATTTGTTTTTCTAACTAAATAATAATTATTTCATTTATTTCCTTAACAATTAATTTATTATTCTATTTAAATGGCAATTAATTCCATGAAAAGGTAAACAAACAAATATTTACATTAAAAGTCAAGAAAGAAGAGTCGCATGCATTTTGTATGCACTTTCTGGTGGCAAAAATAGAGAGTCGCCAGTTAAGACGTTCCATTTGATGGCCATTCACTCAAACAACAAACTGAACAAACTTGACATTTTCTACAGACATCAACATTTTATACCTACTTAAGTTTGAAATACACAAACATATAGGTATGTATGTATGTACGTATCTATATACATAATAAAATGTAGGTATTGTTATATAAGTAAGTGTATGTATATAGTTTTTAGGAATTCTCGATGGCATTTCAGCTGACATCTGTTTACACTTGAAGCTGCCCAATTTATTTCTCAACTTTGTCTCATGAATATTCGCCAGCAGAAAAGTATGCAACAGTTTTTCACTGCTGGAAATCGCTCTCACAAACTCACAGTCACTGTGTCGTTAGGTTAAGCTTCAAAGTGTTTTGTTTGCATGACATTTTAATTTGTTATGTTTTACACAAATTGAACAATTGAATTTGATTGAATGACAAGCCCCATACCCTTTGCATACCCCCCACCTACTTCTTAGACACACATACGTACACACACACACACGCCCATACAAAGATAATAAAAAATTGTTTCCCTTGGGCAAAAACAAAAAAGGAAGTAACATGACAGTTGGCGCTTCCTCTCTGTCATATTCGTATCAATATAAAAACAAAGAAAACCAATTTTTCTACATAATTTCAGGCAGCAGCAAAAAAAAAAGAGCAAATGAAAAGAAATCACAAGGAAACAGCAAATAAAAAAAATAAAAAGATGGGAATATATATAAATAAGACCAAGTGAATACCCTAGAATCTTAAATTGTAATTGCAACAGGCTTAAAATTAAAACAGTTAAAAAAAGTCAATAAAAGTTAAGAGAAAAATTTATTTCATGCTGCAATTTAAATCGAAATTATATTGGATAGAAGTAAAGTTTATATGTAAATAAACCATCGTGGTCTCAAATATCCTTTAATACCCTCGACTTACAAAACAAGACAAAAAAAAAAAACAAAGAGCAAACGAGACAGACTAAAAATATGTCTATTGATATAAATGTGCTTTGGTTTCGTTCCTGGTTTTACTTGTCTTTTTTTTTATATTTTTTCTTTGCTCTTTTTCTGTTCCTTTTTGGCCGCCTCGTGCCAAAAGTTTTCTACGCCCATTTGCCCATTTTTTATTGTTATCCGAAAATTTGAAATTATTTTTATTGATAAGAGGAGAGTCTCGTTATTCTTGAAGTTCATAAAGAAAGAAGCCAACAAAAACAAAGCAAAACGGGAAACTAAATCAAAATCAACGACCCGAGGCATATGGCATATATATTTATATATATATATATATATTATAAAAACCGATAAACAAAAAAAAATAAATAAAAAAAAAAACAGAGAATATACCAAACAAATAAATGATGAAAGTGTTATGTTGTTGGCACATTTTGTTTATATACATATAAGTATTTTCCCTTTTTTTTTTATGTTTTATTTTTAGGCATACAAATTGCATTAAATATTTAGATATCATATATATTGTGTTAAGGCAGCTTTATCATAGATTTGTGTTTGGTTATTGGTTTACAATATTGCACAGGGCGATGTTTGTAAAATATTTGCTATCAATTTCAGAGAAAGTTAAAACAAAATGTATGAATGAGAAAAGTTGAAAAGTTAAAAATATTAAATTATTTAGTTTGCTTTGACTTTGACACCAAGTTATTCGTTTTTCTATGCTTTTTACAGACAAGGAATCGTTTCTACATATATTTTAAAAGACTATCTGAAACCTATTGAAGATACAGAAAACAGTCATAAAGTTTTTTCATTTTGTCAGCACTTAAATTTGTACTTCATTTTCAAATTTTCTTGTTACCTTTGGTTTACCAATTTTAAGTGCTGACTTTGGCAAGTGACCTTTTCAACTTGGCTTGTACTGTTTGGCTAACCTCTCGAGGTTTTTGTTTATTTATTCTTGGCTGGCAATGGGTACAGCAGCTGCATCCAAATTCAACACGATTCTAGTGAAATAAAAAAAAAAAAAAAAAGAAATATCCTTTGGCCATATGCAAATTGGCCAAATTGATAAGCAAAAAGAAATGTCTGCTCAATATGTCGAATGCACTGGGAACAAGAAGTGAAGATGTAAAGTAAAGTTCCCCAAGTTGCAGTCTCTTTTGACTGAGCCACACAAAAAGCGTTTAAGGTTAACAAAATTCTATACAAAATATTTATCCTTTTTAACCAAAAAATTTGCCAAACCAAAACTCAACTCAACTATTTTAACCAACCGTATTATGTGAATGCATTTTGTTAAAACTTTCAAATTGAATGGATAATAGAAATTTCATTTGACCACATTGTAAAATTTTGCTGCTTATGTACGAACAATAGTTCTTATACCCTTACAAACTAGGGTATAGTATATACACTTGATTAGCTTACATTTTTTTTTTTGAGAGAGAGAGAGAACACTTGAAAGAGTATTAAAAACTTTGGCATAGAACTTAAGATTTTACACAGATTCTTCTTCTTTATTATATTCTTTCGGTTTGGCTTTCACCAGTTAAGTGTGGTGTTCGCTCTGAGATTGAAATTACGGACGCACTTGTCCATTTTTTTTTTTTGTTCCTCCTTTCGTTTTTTCTTCCAGTGGTATCCGGTTGGTTAGTTATAGTTTTGCGGTTGCTGAAGTTAAATTTAATGTTAACTTTGCGAATCCTTTGTGGCAAATTGACTCGGACAGCAGCCATTCATGCGGTCAGCAAAGTTGAAAAGTGCTGAAAGCTCAAAGTGTAACAAGGTATAGTAAAATAAATAAATAAAATAGAGAATATAATAAAGTGCAATAAAGTGCCAAAAGCAACAAGCTGAAAATAAAGAAGACAGAAAGAATCTAAAAATCTGAGAAGTTAACTTAGTTGTTTCACAAGCAACTATATACATACATATATATATATATATATATATATATGTATGTATAAATAGTGAGTCACTAGTTGAACATGATGAAAGATGTTTTTAAAGAAAAGTCTATTAAGTTATATAACTTTTTTAACAAAGAATATGAACTTCTCTCCGACCAATAAAAAAAAAAAGTTAAATTTATCAATTTTGTAAAACTAAAGCAAATAAAATTGAGTTACTGGCAACTCAAAATTTACAATAATATAAATATGAAATAAGAAAAAATATTTAATAAAAATATAAATTTTAGGCAAAATTTCAATATATAAATTTCAGACAGAAATATAAATTTTAACACCAGCAGATAATTGTTAAATAATTGTAAAATATTTACAATTTAATTTCTAAATAATTGTTCTAAGGTAATTATTTTGATTTTTGTTTTTTCTATCATTAGAGTATTTATTAATATATTTTTTAAATCAATCCATCGATTCCATTTGCACTTGAATTAATTATATTTAAGAAAATCGAAAAATTTCCGTATTATCTATATAACTATTTATTTTTTCTACTTCTATATAATATTCTAATTTATTTTCTTTTCACACAAAAAAGTCTTTAAATACTTTTCTTTGCTTATTTTTAGCATTAACTCACAAGAAACATAAGAATACTTTTATATATACTACCTACCAATCATATTTTTTTTTTTTTAAATCAACTTTTTTTTTATTACTTTAGTATTTAAACTTGGTCTTTTTTTTTGGCAAAAGAATTTATTTTTCATAATACACAAATACAATTTTTTTCCTAAAATATTTACAACAATTTGTAAAAGAGGAAAAAAATATATAAAAAAAGATGTTTATTAAAAAATATATATAAGCATTTTATTTTATATAATTTGGAGAATTTTTTAAATATTTTACTTTATTGCTGCCATCGCAATAAAAATATTTAGATGTAATTAAAAAATTATTCTCATTTTTTTCAGCTGAAATATTAACCAAATTAAAATATAAAGACGAAAAAATGTAGCAAAGATAATTCCAATTAAAATTTCAATAAACAAATTCTTAGAATAAGGAAGAAAAAATGAAATATTTATATAGCAAAAAGTAACTTTTTTATCCATAGTCCAAGGGCTTATAAAGATAAGTCATTTGCTCTAATTAACCTTTTTTGTTTCCTTGCCAAAAAAAAAAAAAAAAAATTGAAATTTGATTGCTCTGAGTATTTAAAAGGAAATTAAATTCTCTACTCTATTAAGCCACAACTACATGTATATACATACATACATACATATATATACATAGCAACAAAATTAATCTCTTTGAAATGTGGCAGCTTTTCGCTTGGATTCACTCTATTTTGGCATTGTTTGAGATATACATATGAAATATGCCATTCTAATGTTTGTAAAGAATTGTAGCGAATTGAATCCTATCTCAAAATTCAGTCAAAACATTTCTCAGTAAGGTAACCTATTCAAATTTACCCATTCTCAATTGTGTACCAATCAAAAAAGACATTAACTTTGCCCATGTCCAGACATTCACAATTCAGATTGACGAACTTTTGTATAGAGATTTTTTTTCTCTTTCTTTTTTTGTCTGTTTATAGTCTAGATGAGTTCATGTTTGTGACTGTGTGTGTGTGTGTATCTGTGTATGCGCTTATGAAATTGGAATTTTTGAGGAAAATGACATCAAGCAGAGGTTTATTAATGCAAAATATTTACCCATATGTCTAATTGGCATTGTTGCTCTTATGTACAGTTGCACAGGATATGGATAACAAAATTTTGCCTACATATTGTGAATGCAAATTTTGTAGTTTTCCATGTGTGTGCACATACTTTGTGATTCTATATATCGAATTGCATTAACAGATTTCTAGCAAACAAAAACAAAATACAATTAACAAAGTATAAATAAAATGTCATCCATCTCGTTTAATAAATAATTTATTAAGTAATATAATACTTTAATCTAACTTAAGTTTAACTTTAGTGGCTTTAGCTAAGAATATATATTTAGTTTAGCTTTTAGTCATAGCTTTTCTTTAAATGTCATATCTTAATCATAACAACTTATTCCCAGCTATCTGATAGAATTTCATCGCATGCTCAAGTGTCATTTAAGTAAAACACTTTTCACTTTCCATGGTTCCCTTAACCCCCTCCCCCCTCTTCCCCATCACCCCTTCCCGCTGGTATTGCTTAACTTGTTTTGTATACATTTTACCAAGAATTCGCTTCTGTTTTTCTTCTTTCATTTTTTTTTTTATTTTTTTCTCTTGTCGTTGTCGTCGTTTTCCTGTGTTATTTCGAGTTGGTTCTTGGTTTTTTTATTTTTTTTCTTTATTGCTTTACTGTGTTTCTCTTACTTTTGTTGAGAGGAAGCGCGAACTTGTGCTTCTGGCCAATTTTGCTATTTTCAGTATTTCCATAAAATTTCCATTTATGTTTGTTGCCGGACTCTCGGGAGGTGAAAAGTGGTGGGGGGGGGCTAAAGACAGTTGGCCGGACGTGTATTCATTGAGCCATGCGACAGAGCTAAATTTAATTTTTGCTAATGAGCTTGACTCCCTAGCCAAAAACAGACAAAGGGTTTAACGGTATGGTAAGGGTGGCCAAAAGCTTGGAGGTTTGGTTATGTTGTCTATGGGAGATATCATGTCAAATGTGGCTTCGCTCCCTCTCACTCTCTCCTTTTAAATACTAGAATAAACACAGTTTGTCTATGCTTTTGAATTGGTTTTTTTGGCAATTCATTAGCTGTAATAGTTAAGGGCATTGCCATTGGCCAACATTCATCGAGTCATTTCAAATTTCTTTATTATTCTTAACAAAGACAAAAAATAGAAGATATTATCAAACTTTATGAGATGTAACAAGGCCAATATAAATAGATTATAAACTCGATATCGTATAGATATCCATTTATATTTTTTATACAAATTGAGATATAAAATTAATCAAATTTGTTGGTCTTTTTCGGTTTTATTTTATAGCCGCTTCGGTAGCCGTTTCTTCTTGGACCTTGGTGGCCATATCCTGTGAACGTTATTATGCCATTTGTCACCCATTAAGATCTCGGACTTGGCAGACCATAAATCATGCGAATAAGATAATTGCAATTATTTGGTTAGGCAGTTTACTCTGCATGACCCCAATTGCAGTTTTTAGCCAACTAATGCCAACGAGTCGACAAGGTGAGTAGAGGCGGCAGAAAGGGAAGGAATAATATAAATCATTGTTTTCATTTTCCTCATAAATTCTTGTTTGTTTCTATTGTTTTGCTCTGTTTTAGGTTACCGCAAATGCCGCGATCAATGGCCCGCCGATAGTTTGAATTATGAGATTGCTTATAATTTGTTCTTGGACTTGGCTTTACTTGTTTTGCCTTTATTGGCTTTAACTTTCACCTACTTGTTTATAACAAGAACTCTCTATGTGAGCATGCGTAATGAGAGAGCCATGAATTTTGGTAGCAGTGGCCCTGATATAAACCAAAGTCAACAGGCTATTACTACACAAGCCAATACTGGTAGTAGGCGATCGAATGGACAATCTCTTGATATGATGCTTCAACATCAACAACAACAACAGCATCAGCAACAACAACAATTTGGTGGAAATGTTCAGTATTTTTATGGTAAGGAAAAGCCTGTTGTTAGAAATTAATTAGATAAATTCCAGACAAAGTGAAAATTAAATGAACAAATTCCTCTACACATTTCATTTTGTGTTGCCTACTTTGGGGGATCTGAATTTAATTTTTAATTTTCTCACTAAAAATTAATTTGTCAAATATATATATTTAATTCTAATGCTTATAAAGAATTGCAAAATTATATCATGTATATATATTCTTCCCAAATATATATCCTTATTTTTTTTTTTTTTTTTTTTGTTTTATTTAAATTTGGCAGTTTGGTATTTAAATACTTTGGGGAAATTTTATACATTTGAGTTTTTGTGTTTCAAGTTATTCTTTTGAATGATGGCAATTGAATGATGCACTCATCAAATATTCCCATGTGACTGACTACCTAGTTTGGCTTACCAAATGTCACACTAGTCACAGACAATTTGCATGGCAAAACTTTCACCACAAACGAAATACGCCAACCGTTGAGTTTCCCCAGTCCGACACCCAGACGCAATTTCAACAGCAGACCCGAAACCCCAAGACCCACTAACCCAGACCATGCCCCCTTCTTCCCCACAATCTCCACCCCATTTACCGTTGGCTCTTATGCATGGCCTGTCACAGTCGGCTGGCGATAACAAGATGTAGGTCTGGAACTAGGTTAGGGGTTAACAGGCAACATTGTCGGTATGCATATAGATTATATAGGGTATGAGGTAAGGACATACATACATAGAGTATATGTGTCCATACGTACGGGTGCGGCTAGGCGATCGAACCATGTTACGCAAGTGAAAGCGATAAATCGCCGCGGCTGTTAAACGCAGTTATCCGAAATGCCAATTCCGTATTCGATTTCAAGGACTTGACTTCCATTTGCATTCATTTCTTGTCTAAGCTTAAAGCTCTCACACACACACACACACACACACACAGACACATTCTTAGGGATTATTGCTTAAAATAAATACATGATTTCACATAAGATTAAATTTGACTTGATAATGTGATGAAAACTTTGATTGAACCAGTAGAACAATCTTATAGACAAAACAAAAATCTACCCCAGCTGTCATTCAAGGGAAAAACAAACTTTAATATTAAAATGTCTTTAAAAAAAAAAAAAAGGAAGAAAATAAATGTTCGTATCCTTCTTTTGCAACGTTATTTTATTTTGTCCCCTTTCAAAAAAAAAGCCGATAAGCATCTTTTCTCCAGTTTTCTTCCTTCTACTGTACTCATTTGCATGAAAGGGTCAAAATTCATTTTTGCTGCGATTTCATTTTCTTGCTAAAGTACATAGAATATTCCAAAAGAAACTTTGTATCCAAGATATTTTTTGATTAAATTTTATTAACCAAAAAAAAATAAAGAAAACATTTGGCACCCAGTTTAAGCAAATTTTTAACTAAAATTTATCTAACTTCATTTATTATTTTATAAAACAATTTTTAATTGGGTTTTTAAAGACAAAGAAAAAGACGAAGCCATCGATTATAGGATTTTATATGGAAAGTTTTAAAAAATTTATAAAATTTATTAACAAATTTCTGCTGCAAATTGACAGTTTTAAAAAGAAATTAATTATTTTCTTTGACTATATAAAATCTTAGAACATTTAAATTATAAAGAAAATAATTTATTTAAAGCTTTTTCTTTTTCTCAAATGAAGAGGATTCTCTTCATTATACCTTTGCAAAAAAGGTATATTAATTTTGGTCAGAAGTTTGCAACGCATAGAAGGAAGCATCTCCGACTATATAAAGTATATATATATTCTTGATCAGCACGATGAGCTGAGTTCATTTAGCCTTGTCCGTCTGTCTGTCTGTCCGTCTGTCCGTCTGTCTGTCTGTCCGTCTGTCTGGATCAACGCAATCTCCTCCGAGACTCTTAAAGCTACAAAGCTGAAATTTTGCACCTAGGCTTCTTTTTGCTGCAGGCATTGTATATCTCGGAATCATTCCGATCGGATGACTATATCATATAGCTCCCATAGAAACGATCGGTCGTGAATATGCTTTAACCTCAATAACTTTGTTGTTTTCCAACGAAATATTACGAAAGCCGGTATTTGTGAGTTTTATATACTTTTTAACATATCCACCAAGTTTTATCAAAATCGGTTGACTATATCATATAGCTCCCATAGGAACGATCGGTCATGAATATGGATTTCGAGCAATAACTTGGTTGTTTTAAAAGCGATTATCACTAAATTTGGTATTTTTTATACTTTTTAACATATCTGGAAAGTTTTATCAGAATCGGAGCACTATATCTATAGCTCCCATAGGAACGATCGGCCAAAAAATTGGTTTTAGTTGAAAATCTTTGATATTTTAACAGCGATTCAGTCGAAATTTGGTATATGTAAGTTTGGTATATATAAAAATGTGTCTGTTGAGTTTTAACAGAATCGGCCGACTATATAATATAGCTCCTATAGGAACAAAAAAAAATTTTTTTTTACTTGTAAGTTTTTTTCTTGGAGCCTCGGGCATGATTAGCTTTATATACTTTCTTATGACAGTTTGCAAAGGTATCCGAACTTCGGCGTGGCCCATCCTTCTAGTTTTGTAATATTTTTGGTAGCAATCCAAAATTTTAAAAAAGATAATTATACATATACATATATATAGATTTTTATTATTATAATTTTATTGTATATGATAGTTGAAAATAAAAAGTTTTTATAAATGGAAATGATATACCTAATTAATGAGATGCCAGTGACCAGATATAAACATGAATTATCATAGGCAAACACCCCAATCCTTTAGTTCAAAATTTTTATTTTTATTTTTGTGTGTGAGTGTGTGTGTGTGTGTGCGTGTGTGTGTATGATTATGTGAAAAAGGTCAAGTTAAATATTTTGTAAATTATGCAAAAATATAAGCATTTAAAGGCTCGTTAAAACATTTTATCTTACAGTCCCATCAACCTGCACTCTGTTTAACCCCCTCTCTCACTCTACCTCTCTGTATATATCTTTCTCTCTCTCACTCTCTCTTTATGCTGTACCATTGAACGAATTTTAGTGCATGGATCGACACATTTTCACATACTTCTGTGACAATAAATTGCCATTTTTCTCTCCCGCTCTTTTAGAATTTTCTTTTTAAATGCACGTGCCATAAATTGCCATGCTAGGGAGGGAGGAGGGATAAATGGTGGAATTGGTGGATGGAGGCTGCGGTTTGTGTGTTGTCCGTATCCGGATATATAAGCCATGCCACAGGCGAAAAATGTTTTATTATTATTTTAGGAGTGGAGCGCCAGCTTCAGCTTCAGCTCCAGCTCTGGCTCCAGCTCCGACTCCAGCTCCAATTTTCCTGGCAATTTGCATAACCAAGTACCAAATAATTAAAGGAGCATAAAATGTTCGCCAGTCGCGTTCATTTTAAAGCAGCTTAGCGACGATACTAAAAATCTCATTTGTGTCAACTCTCGCCCGGCTTTCTTTTACCCACACATTTACCCTTAGCACGATGGGCTAGACTATAAACACGCTTACACACACACACACTTTACATATAGGACACAAATCAGTATTAATGTTTGGAGATACAGGTCGAAACGTATGATGAACTGGCAATTTATTTAAATTAATTTTTGCTTTACAATCCTACTGATTTCCCATTTATCAATCTCAATGAATCAGGCACACTTCGGCAATTCTGTTTTTCTTGTTATTAAAAAAAAACTCCATTCTTACATAACATTTTTTTTTTTTTAAATGTCACTTAAAATTAAAAATGAAAAGAAAATTGTTAAGTAGTTTTGATTGTTCTTTGTATTAAGTAATATTAACCAGAATTATTTGTTTGGGAACTCTTTGATAATTCCTATTTCTTATTTTTTATTAAAAAATGAAGTTTTTCAACTTTTTTGATCAACAATGAAAAATTTAATTCATTTGAAAGTTTTACTAAGTTTTTGATACTTGTTTTAATTCGAATTCTAACGAAACTTTAAAAGACCTTTAGAAATTCTTAACTGATAAATATGGATAATTCCTTACCTGATAAAGATATATTTAAACTTACCAATTCTGAACTTCTTCTATATAAAAAAGATCTCTGTATAATAAATAGTTTTAAGATATTTCTAAAAAAAGTTTCCCCTGGTTCTATAATAGTTCCATAATTGCAAAAAAAACATTGTGTATAAAACAAAACCTAGGCTTTACTCTAACTCCAAAAACTGTTCTATTGAATCGCTGTCCTTGCATATGAAAGCCTCCGATCTTTGTCCATCCTTTAACACATTATACTTTAAGAATTCAAACCACATGCCAGCAATAACTTAAGGGTAGCCAATTCTTTAGCCAAAAAGCATTCCCTTTGTGGTTATTTTAGTAGGATGTTCAACTCCCAAAGCTTGTCACAATGTGTAAAATTACCTGGCACATTCGTCGTGGCGTAATGAAGGCCAAAAATTTTGACACGCTTATGCCGCCGTTGGCTATAGACGGATTTTGTGATGCCAACATATTGCGTTGCAAGTCCAAACGCAAGGCATTATGTGGACCCTATTGGAACGTGGCAGGTTCATTATATGACTAAAATACCGTAGATACTTTTGATTTATAGAAATAGTCAGGTGAATATAAATGAAATCGAATTCCATCTTAGAAATACTTATATAGCTAAGTCCATCTAGATAAATCCATCTATCTGTGTGATTCTTTGCAAATTTTGGACAATAAATTTTCAGCTATGTGGATGAAACTCGGTATATATTCATTCTAGATGAGTACGCATAGCAAGTGTAAAAATTGGTCAGATCAGACTGCTATAAGCTATGGGCACTATCGAAATAATCCGTGTAAATTGAAATTCTTGCTTTTTCCTTTTCGAGCGTGGCTTGATTTTTTGCATTTTTAAGTAATAGTAGATATTTCTTTTTAAATTTTTCTTTGTTGGTTTTCCCTAAACAGCAGATGGTTATACCCAATGTGGCAGTAAGCGTAAGCTACTTGGCGGAACCTGTGAAGGACGACGTCATCTTTATTGTATGCGTAGTGCTTCGGTGAAATCGGTGAGGCAACAGCAACTCCAACAGCCTATTAATGGCAGTGGCAGTGGCAACGATTGCTGCAGTAGGGCACAACGTATGCGCCATCAGCAACAGTTGCAGCAGCAACAACAACAACAACATCAGCAACTGCAACAACAACAACAGTATTATGAATCCCATGAATCGCGTAGAAAGAGTCTATCGCAACCAAGTTTACGTATTACAGAAGCCGCTTTGCGAAGGTAAATGTGTAATAGAGATGATAGAGTAAAAAATAGAATTGTAATTCATATTTATTGTAATTTTATTCATTGATTCACTTACAGCAGCATTGTGCCAAGGCGATCGAATGAGAACAAGAACTTGGAGAGCAAGAAACGTGTTGTTAAAATGCTATTTGTACTTGTATTAGAGTTCTTCATTTGCTGGACACCATTGTATGTGATCAATACGATGACAATGCTAATTGGCCCTGTTGTCTATGAGTATGTGGATTATACTGCAATTAGTTTCCTACATCTGTTGGCCTATTCATCCAGTTGCTGCAATCCAATTACCTATTGCTTCATGAACGCCAGTTTTCGGCGTGCCTTTGTTGATACATTCAAAGGAATGCGTTTGTGTCATACATCGGAATGGTTTTGCTTTTGGCGTCGTCGCTCCAAAATGGAACAAAATCTATCAGTTGCTGGCAATTCTATTGCATTAGCAAATTCGGTCATGTCAAGCCATACAATATTGGAGAGTCCACGTCTATGAGAGAGCAGGAAATCGTTTATAAAAAAGGGTATGCAACGTCCAAATGTTGCTGCAGTTGTTGGCGTTGGTATGGGTAGGCTTATTCCGCCCGATATCCAGATGATGGAAACGGAATCGCTTTAAATGGCGAACCCCAATGTGATGATGTAAACATTATTTGTGAATGAAACTGAAACTATTTACTGTGGTTATCAACGAACTCGAAGTCGGCATTTGTTAAGGCGTTACCTAAGGAATCTATTCTACCTAACTATACATTATAAACATACCTATATATATATATATACATACTATCTATATATATATAGTTAATCATCTTAATTATCTCAAGCAAATTAATATATTAATGTTAAATCTAGTTGTTCAATGTGAATTGTTAAACATGACCATGGCCCAAAAGAGCAAACAAAACTCAATTTTAAATAGTTTAAACTGGCTTACAATTAGTCCACCTTTTTATTTTATTTAATTTTTCTTTTTTTGAATTTAATCTGATAAAACGTTACACATTTCAATCAAAAGTTTCGCAACACTGCGGTTTCAACAAATAAATTTCAAATAAATAAAAGACCTCAATCAAAAATAAATAAAAAAAAGAAGCAAATAAACAAACAAAAAACAAATGGAAAACTATGCAAGCCCTTTCCATACTTAATTCTAAGTAAAATTGAAAAAACAAATACAAATTTTATTTAATAGAAAAACGAACAACAAAAGCTCAATATATAATTAAATTAGGAAAAGAAAAAAAAACTCTCTAGTTCAATGTACAACAGTACCGAATTTAATATATGTATATATATATATGTACATACCTTTTCAATCCCTCGATATTTAAAATCACTTCATACAGAAATATATATAAATATAATAAACAATTAAAAAACTTGTCCATACAACAAAAAAAATAATCGGTTTAATCGATATTATAGTAAATATCAATTGTTTAAGAAACCAAAGTAAAAAAAGAGTTAAACTTAATGTACGAATTTTTCAAATCTATATATAGTTATGTAATCGGAAACATATTTGATATATAATTCACCAAATATGTCTGTAAATAGATAAAAAATATTATTTTATTTTTAATCTACAGTAAATAATAACTCAATTTACTTTTCTTCAAATGACAATTTGCTGCTATGAATAAGGTTTTTAATTTTTTTTTAAACTAATTTCATCTAAATGCAGATCAAATTGGCTATTGCTGCTGATCAAGCAATAACCTACAATATTAATAATAATCTCTATGAGTTTCTTGTTGAAGATGGTTTCCAGTATTAACAAAAAAAAAAAAAAAACAAACTAAAAAAGAAATACTAGCATAATTTTGTTATATAGCTAAACATGTCAAAAGGGTATACAGAATAGTGTTATAAATGTACCTACAAATATCAGCCGTTAAATACGTACGTATGTGTATATTTAAATTCCTTAATACACTTCAACGAAATTTAACCAACAATTGTAATTCAGCTGATATTGATATACATATATTACAAATCTAAATGTTTTCTATGTAAATATTGCAATTGCAAGATACGAAAAATAAAATTAATGAAAACGACAATTGGGAATGTATATTTATATATGTATGTATGTATGTGGGTACCATATACGCACACATATACACACATTACAATGCCATACATACATAGATAGATAGATACAATGGTTGCAATCGATTGCCACATTCAAAGTAGATATTTGTAGTCTGTTGCATACTTTTCGGCATGCAACAGAAAGGCCTGAAAAACAAACCAACAGCAGCTAATTGATTGCCGATAGCCAGATTGACTATGGATTGGGGTTGTTTGATAGCCATTGAAATGGGTTAGGGATACAAATGTTGTGTCATGGCTATACCACATCCATTCATACATACAATGTACACTGGAAGAAACTTAAGCAATTCATTTGGTTAATTTAAGGTTTTTTTAAATGAGGATTTTTGTTCAGTGTTCAATACGTTATGATGCAAATCCTTCACATTGGCTAGCCATTTGCAGCTAATGAGTAGAACATTAATTTCGATGCAAGCATTTTTGTTTTGGTTTATTGGTTTACTCTGCACTCCATCCACAAATCCTGGCCCAGTCATTAAGCTGTCAAGCTCAGCATTCTTTGGCATTTTCATAGTTTTGCAAGCCTCAGGTATAAAAAAAAACACAAAAAAAAAAACAATGAGTTTGTTTTTCCCCACCATAAATAACAATAATGATGGCTTCCAGATACGAATCTCCATTTACTTTGTTTGTGTATATACAATGTTCGTGGGTGAGGGATAAAGAGGAAGCTCATACAAAATGCTAACGTGGCTATTTTGTGGTCAAAAGAAATCAATTACCGCCCTTGGACAACAATACAAATTTAACACCCCAACAAACCATTCCATACATTTGACCATATCTATCGATGTATTCAACCTTTTGGCCATGATACAAACAAAAAAAAAAAAAAAATTACTACAGACCATAAACATTTTCTTCTTCCTTCGTGCCTTTGGCTTCTCTTTTTGCATACTGCAGCATACAGGTAAGGAAATTCTTTTAGTTTATATATTTATTTTACAAGTTTAAAACTTGCCAAGAGGAAACGATGACCTACAGGGTCAGGCTGCCCTAGCTAAACTTATTTTTCTGTGTGTTGAACGGCAATGAAATGCCCCATTGATTGTGTTTATAAAAGTTGAAAGAAAAAATTGAGAAGAAAAAAACCAAACACACACACACACACACACACACACAATTTTTCATGTCTTCATAAATTTATTTAAGTAATATTTGCTAGAACTTTAAAGTTCACATTTATGTAGCATCTGTGAGCTTATATATATATACATATAGATAAAAATGCAGTGGAATCAAGTGGAAATGACCCAAAATGGCTCCGCCTTCTGGCAATATTATGCATGTTTGCTTTCGAATTGTTGGGACATTTACACAAATGGAGGCATAGGTACCTGAAACAGATGGACAAGAGAGACAGGATCTTTGCCACTACGTGACCTGACCCCGATCCCCATTAAAATTCCACAAATGGCTTCAACACTAGCCCTAAAAAGGGCATTCCCGAGACTTTGAATGACCTACACTAAGAAAAAGAAATCAAAGCTAAAAAAAATTGATTTAAAATAAATATTAATTTGTTTTCAATTAACAGATTTAAAAATGTTTTTCCTTTTAGAAAATGTAAACAAATCAGGTTCGAAATTTGAACCCGGATTTGTATCTAACTTTTAACCATTTGCACTTTATTAATCAATAGTTTCTTTTTATTGTAAATGAAACTGATTATCAAAGTGATTAGGATATATATTTTAGTATATTAATGTGTATGTTTTTCCTCTACTTTTTATTTTTTGTTTTTCTTATATATGTTTACCTTTTGTATACCTTTCTCATACCCTTTAAATGTTATTACCATCTACTCGGTTGGTTGCTTAAGAGACACAGAGGTCTTATGCTTCTCTGTTCATATGGTTGTTGTTGTTATTGTTAATGTTGTTGTCATGTATTCATTACGTGTAATAACTGTAGTAATTGTCACGTAGCCCCGCAACACAGAAGGCCCAGATTGTAGAGAGAGAGAGAGAGAGAGAGAGAGAGAGAGAGAGAAGGAGAAGTGTAGGCTTGGCTAAGGACACTCTGACGTCAACCTAAAATGACAGAAAAAACAGGTCCCATGGGCCATTGCATTCGTAGGAAATGGAGGCACGAGCCTAACCAATGGGGAATATTTGCCAACCAGGTGGAATCCTTTCTCTCTTCATCTACATACTTTCTCGCTCTCTCTCTCTCTCTTTCTGGATTGAAAGACATATTCGAGAGACTTAAAAATCAACATTCAATACCCAAACACGTGCCCCAAAAGCATTCAACGAAATCATATTAAATAAACAACAACATCAAGCAAGTTGGCCAAAACTGTTGTGCAATCTCTGAGAAGGTGTTGTTTAAGAGGGATTTAACCACGAAAATTTCCAAGTATCCAAAAATAAATTTCAACAAAATAAGCTGATTAAAAGTCATACACTTTGTACTTTTAACACTTTGAAAAATTGGCAAAGGCAAGGAAAAGGTAAATAAAATTAAAGGAAAAACGAAAAGTCAATAAAAAATTATTATTATTCTTATAATCTAAGCATAATAATGATGTCTCTAGATAAAAAAAAATATATCTACAAACATTTTACTTGAAAAAGTAAAACAAATTTAGAATTTACACAATTTTAGATGGATTTTGATAACAAATATAAAATATATAAACTTTGTATTATATTTTAATTTCTGCATTTAAAATAAGATTAATATAAGATACTATATTATATATATTAGTTTATTTTCTTATCGTTTTCTATAACATTATTTTCGATATACCACGATTTCATGACTATAAAAGTGTGCGGGCGTAAAAAAAAAAGTAAGGTAACAACAAATTGAAGTCGTCAATTGAGTTATTGAAAGCTTAAGCTAACGGTGTCTCCCTTGTGTGCCTCCTTAACTCCCTCCCCCATCTTTGTTACCACCACCCAAGCAACGACCTTGACCAGATTTTTTTGGTAACTTTTTGTTATTTTGGAGGCGCTTTTTGCGCAACGCCCTTTTTGAAACGGGTTTTTTTTTTTTTTGTGAACGGTGTTTATTTTGTATATCAATTATTTGGCTCAATTTCGAAATACGCGAAATTATTTTGTACATACAATATACAAATGTACATACATCGATATGTACCTACATATATCGATATTATTATTATTATTATTAATTTTTATTTATTTATTTTTCTGTTTTGGAGAAGTTTTGCGTTTCATTTCATGCAATTGACCTTCGAATAGCGGACACAACGAGAAATTGCTTAAGCAACCAATTAAATATTATTTGTAACTGAAAGATAAAAAATGAGTGAAAGTTTTTTTTCAATACGGTAAATGAAGGGCTTTGTTAAGGTGTGGTGACTTAAAACAAGTTTATTATTAATTAAAGTCCCATAAAAATTTGTACATATATATATATATATATATAAATTGAGCTCTAGTTATCATTATACACTCGATGTAATGTCATACATTTGGCATTGAGAATGGGCACTGAAACAGGGTCTTTTGGTGTCAAAATGCTTTTGTATTAGCTATCGTTGTTGTCTTATTTATTACAATATAGTATCAAGAGTCCAGACTTTGATAAGAATTATATTTAATTGACAGAGTGCATCGCAGTGTCGTCTGCCAGACAGAAAGCAGTAGATTAATGACATCTATTTACCATTACATATATATATATATATATATATATATACAGATGTACTAACTCATGTGACTACCATTAACAAAATTGGATTTTTCGTCCTTCTAATTGTGTTTTAAAAAACATATTAAAGCAATAATATAGCCTGTCCTTACAATGAACTAAACTTCAAGGGTTTTTGGAATAGTCAGAGACATACAAAATTATCTTTTTTAAAATATTTTTTACATCAATTCATGTAATTCAAAATAAGATAGATTTGGTAAGATAATAACAAACATAAATATAATAAAATAATACAAATTAAATATTTATTTTAAATTGATTTGCATACTGCATAATCGGATTAAAATCAAAGCAAATAAATGTTCAATTATATGATTAATGCCAAGCAACAAAAAAAATCTACATCAATTAATAATTAAATAGAAAACATAAAATTTGCACTATTTTTAGCATCAAATAAAACAAAAATACGTTTACCAATTATGGTTTATCCTTTTACAAAAAAGAGAGAATCATAAAAGTGCCATAGAATTAAGGACATTGTATTATTAAGAAAATCCATTAAAAATTCGGACAAAAAAAAAAGTTACTTGGTTTATTTTTAAAATTGTTTTTAAAGTGTATCTCAATGTCTACTATAATTATCAAAAATTTAGTTTTTTATGCAATTCTGGCTTATATTAATATTACATATATAACAAACTGATAAAGGATCTAGCTTATATATCCTTACATAACAAACTGATAAAGGATTTTTATTCCAAATCATATATTTTACCTGCTGTTAACCATTTTTAGTAACAGACAAAACTGAAAATTTTTAATCAACTTTAATCAATTGTATTGTATACTTCCTAGAAGCCACAAGAATACCTTTCTAAAAATACTATTTGATTTCTTATATCTTTAAAAAGAGTTAAAAAATTGTTTTGAAATAAATTTTAAAAGAAAGTTTAAGCATTTTAATAGAAAAATATTAAATAAAAAAAATCTATTACAAGCTATTAATTTTTAACAATTATTTTTATAAAGGATGCACAAAATTCAATTATTTTACAGGCGACTGACGATGGAAACATTGAGTCTTAGCTTTTAAAAGCAATGATTAAATGATGATTAATTATATTTTAATAATAATTTCTTTAAATAATAAATTCAGTCGTAGTAAACAGTTATCGGAATTCGGATAAATCCATATAAAGTCCATCCATTCTATTACAGTGCCATCTATTCTATATAACATAACATAAAGAGCTTCTCTTCGAACATGAAGTAAAAATTAATTTTAAGTTTGCCACTCATTTGACATTTGCTAAAGAAAGGACAAGCTAACTTTTTGACTAAAAAACAAAAAGTCCAAAAAAAGAATATATAGAAATTATATAAAACAGAATTCCAATCGAGCAGGTGTAAAATTGAATTTTAAATGACTAATACTAAGCTACTAGTATTTAGCTTTCCTTTGTTTCAACAAAGTGTTCTGGTACCATTATCATTCCAAAGGTTAACTAGATAACAAAACTGTCTTGTTTCACATTTCACATTCATTCATTGAAAATTGAATGCAAAAATGCATGTGGACATTGTCACAAAAACGAACGACATCAACATGTAACATGATTTTAGGTATGTGTGTGGTCACTTCACTGCACTCCACTCCACGTCATTCCATTCACACAATCAATAACAGTGACTATTGGTGATTGTGGGTGGAAATGCCCTTTTATTGCTGCTCTTTGCACTTTTCACAAAATTTGCCAATGTGTGCATTGGTTCATGATTGCATAATGCTGATTAATGGCAACAAACAGGAAATCAAACAATATGTACTACTTGGAAAATCTAAATGAATCGAAATGAATTAATTAACGTATAAGGATATGTGAAATGTGAGACAAATGCTAATATAGGATCATAAGTATGTACAGATAAGTGTATAAGTATAGAATTACGGGTAGACAAAAGAAAAGTTAAAATTAAAAATGGAAAAGTCTTTAAAATGAAGATTTTTTAGAGATTTTTGTTTAAGTAAAATCCATTTTTAACAAATTCCATTGGTAACTACGTTTTCCGTAAGCTATCCATTAATAACAATAACAAATTCCCGCTCATTTGTATGCTTCTTCTAAGAACCAAATAGGTCAATGGACATGAAAACAAGAGTAACCTTGAATATCAAATACCAAAAACAAACTAAACGAAAAATAAAACAAAAAAAAAAAAAATAACTAACCGTATGAAAACATAAACACTTCAGAATGGCTGGAAAGTTTAGAGCAAGTGATTGGTTGGGGAGTAACAGAGGTGCAGGCAGGGGCTTATTTAAAGAACCACGCGGTTTTTTTCACGCACGCATGTTGACGACCTACCGCTTACCGTACGACGACAACAACGATTCCTAAAAGAAGAGACCATTCAAAGAATATGGCAAAAAACCCAAGAGAACTTTCAGTCATAAGTTGGCACCAACTTCCACACACCCCATACACCATACGCCATACGATACACGCCCCACCTCCTCCCTAATTCCCAAAAGTTACTTGTTGTTGCCGCCTCAGCCTTTCAGATAAAACAGAATCTCACGTAAGCCGGAAATCTACGTCTCAAAAAAACTCATTCACAGGTGGAATTTTGGTATTTTGGTAGAACTTTTGGCTAGCTGAAAGCTTGTTTTCAGCCTGCTGTTGTTGTTAATATTTGTATATGTATGTGTGTCTTTTTTTTTTTTTTTTTTACCAAACAGGAATACTGAAAATGTATATAAATTTAATTTCATATCGAGAATTTGCAATCAAGATCTTGGCATTAATGTCGTTGGCCAATTGACGCAAATTGAACGCGTTTGTTAATAATACCATATAAATTGTGTATAGATATGTGTGTATCTGTGTGTGTGTGTGTGTATGTTTTTAATTTTTTATTATTATTATTATTTTTTTTTCTTTGTTTATTTAGGAATATTTTAATTTATGCGCCTAGTCCACCCCATCATCATCATCAGCAACATCACCGAAATAATCGAAACCCCAAAAGGTGGTTGAACCCCCTTTCAGCGCACCTCGAATCTCACTATGGACAACAGAGAGACTTGACAGTTCAATAGTTCTCCAAGAATGCTGAAATGAAACTTGTACCGCTGCTGGTTGCTGCTGGTACTGGTGGTTATGGTGGTGCTGCTGCCGGTGTTGCTGCGTGTTGCCAACTCTTCGATTTGGATTCTGATTCGGATTCCGATTCAAGATTTTTAAGATGTCAGCGTACGCTCTCAAGGCCATGGCGCATCGTGATCTCTTGGGGGGAGTGAGTTGGTGGGGTGCTTGGGGGAATGTTGACTGGGATTGGCGCTTGCCAACGTTCTCCATATAAATATTATATAATCACATCGCTACACATAAACACATTTTGCGTTCACTATAATTATAAATGACCAATCACTAAAGCAAGCATCTGCCTAACGTATGCCACCTGCCGCCCACAAAGTTCATTGGCTACACCACAATGGTGTCTAAGGCCTCCTGATGCACAGTGGTGTGCATTCATTGAAAAATTTATGAATTCAAATACGTTGTGAGAAAGCTTAATATACTTAAAAAGAAAGGGAATCATACATTATAATTCCATTTTGTTTTTATTTTAGGATTCTATTTCCTAGTTTGGAAAGAAAAGCTTATTGATTTTTTGTAAGTTTTATTGCATTTCATTTTCAGACTTTTTTAAAGCAATAAATTATTTTAAAAATTGTATAGTTTAAGTAAAGTTTAAAGGACATTAGAAATGTTATGTAACAATTTTGGTATATATAATAGATTGAAGATTAAAGTTTGAAGATTGAAGATTGAAAATTGAAGATTTATGATTGAAGATGGAAAATGGAAGATTGAAGATGGAAGATTGAAGATGGAAAATAGAAGACTAAAGTTTAAAGATTGAAGATCGAAGATGAAAAATGGAAGATTGAAGATGGAAAATGGAAGATTGACGATTGATGATTGAAGATAGAAAATGGAAGATTGAAGTTTGATGATTGAAGATTGAAGATTGATGATTCGAGATTGAAGATTGAACATTAAAGATTAAAGATGGAAGATTGAAGATTAAAGATTAAAGATTGAAGAATGAAAATTGAAGATTTAAGATTAAAGATGGAAAACGGAAGATTAAAGTTTGAAGATTGAAGATCGAAGATGAAAAATGGAAGATTGATGATGGAAAATGGAAGATTGAAGATGGAAGATTGAAGATGGAAAATGGAAGGCTGAAGATTGAAAATTGAAGATTGAAGATTAAAAATTAAAGATTGAAGATTGAAAATTAAAGTTTAAAGATTGAAGATGGAAAATGGAAGATTAAAGATGGAAAATTGATGATTAAAGTTGGAAGACTAAAGATTAAAAATTGAAGATTAAAAAACTGCAGATCAAAGATTGAAAGTTAACGATTAAGGAAAATTGCTGTTCATCTTGACTACTTACTGGATAAAAACTGTTTTGGCTTGATTTTTAAAAAAGTCTCATTCAAGCATAAACAGATTTTGGCATTAAAGTTGTCATATTAAGATTTATATTTATATATTTTGTCCTTAAGATAAAAAATCATATATGACTAACGTTAAACTGGACTTTATTTACTCTAAATTTTCAGTAACGTGTTTTAAAATATAAATAGAGAATTAACCACTGTGCTTAGCAGTCACGTTGTATTGGTATTCTGTTTCTAATAAACAAGTCAAATAGAAAAAAACAACAACATCAACAACAAAAATATCACAGCGTAGTATATATAGTAGTAGTAAGTAGTAAGAAAAGAAAAAAAAAAAAACAAAACCCATGCGTAGGGCTGAAGTGTTTTGGTGTCTCCCCGCCAAATGGTAGTGCGATGAGTCAGCAACAGGTTGAAGCTGTATGGCAGAGACCCCAACACTTATTGGAGTTATGAGCGGGCCCTTTTTTATAGCCAATATTGTTGTTGTTGTTATTATTATAAACTGATTTTGTATCATTGTTGTTAAATATTATTTATCAATTAATTAAAGCCCGCGTAGCTTTTGTAGAAAACGAAATGTCGCAGTTTTCTTGTTATTCTTTTTGTTTTTTTTTTTTTATTATTTTCAGTTTCAGCCAAAATGAGAAGGGTAAGCGGGAGGGTCTCTTACCAAAGTTCCGAGTTTAATGAACTTCTCGTTACGGTAGCAGAGACGTTGACAAAGAAAAAAAATGGAAGACGCACATTCTGCGCATATTTACGAGCTTGATAGGTTTTTTTTTCATTCTTATTCCTATTTCACTTTTGAGATATAAAATAAATTTAATTTTTTCCCTTATTTTTGTACTGAAATGTTACATAATGCAGCCGTATACAACATTTGTACCAAAACTTTGTCAATGCATTTGCTTGGGTTCAATGAATTCTCAACGAATTTTCACATGTCTACAAATGTTTTAACCAAGTTCTTTAGGGCCATAATTGCCATTTAGGCACTTTTTTGTATTTCCCATTTATACCACTCATATATCTTTCACGCCTTCCATGAATGACGTTGTATTTACGTAAACAAGATGAATATACAAATTTATTGTATATGGAGTAAAGCTTTTGTTGTTATTATTTTATTTAAATGTTGATTTAAACGGCTATTCAAAAAGAGGCATTCAATTTCATGTAATTCATAAAATGATTGCGAAAGCACATACTCATATTGCCAGATCAGATTTACTATATATATATATATACATATTGCGAACTTCCCACACAGAAATTACCAGACTAAATATAGAGTAATATAATCCGTTTTTGTTTTCATGGCGTCTTTATGATTTTTATAAATAACAAAACAAAATAATAAAAAAAAAACCTCTGCATTAAGTATAAACAATTATTTACCTTTAAGAAAACGAAGGACTGTGATTCTAATGTAGATGAGAATTTTCTAGAAAGAGCATTTTTTGCAATTTGATAGATTTTTGCTTGATTTTACAACTATAGAGCATAGAGATTTAAGGCTTTTATAAGTACTTGTTTTTATTTTTAGTTAGAACTTTACTAAACCGAGAAGCAAATGGTTCTTGTAAGGGTATACAGTGCAACATAAATTTATTAAAAATAAATTCCAATTAAATTTAAAATGCTCTTCTTAAAATGAAATTTCCTTAAGAAGTTTATGTTATCCTGCTCGCTTTTAAGTCCTTATTAACACACTAGCGCACCAATTGACAAATTAATAAAATTGGCGGTAAATTGATACTAAGTATTGAACTGCTGAAGGCGTGGCAAACATTTTGATAAGACCTTTTAAACGACACAAAATTGGAAATCTAAGCAGGAGGACTTCATTAATTGATTTGACAAGATTTTAATGGATGAGAAATATCTTCTTCTGCCTCTTACATACATTTTGTTTGTTTTTATTTAAAAAAGTATTTCTTTTTTAAAGTTTCTAAAACTTTAACTTTCATATTGTCTTATCCGATATATACTCTTATACGTAAAAAAGATATAGATATTTCTATGAAGGATCAAAATTATATTTCATATCTTTCTTTAACTTTCTGAGCCACCAATTAGTTGAGTAAGAAATTTGTTATATATATATATATATTTAAGGACCACAAACAACTATATAAATTTGAAACCATTTATATATAATTTTAACAAAAAAACTTATATCCTTGAACGGGTATATATGTTACCTTTTATGTGTCCTCAAACAAATGATTTATAATTAATTAGTATTAACTAATAGCATCAAAGTAAAAGAACTCAATACTTTCATTTGTCAATGCACTTGCACATTCCAAAAGAAGTAAATCTTCCCTTTTTTCAATAAAATCGGTTGTAAATGTGATATCCTTTTACTAATTGCTCCTATAAGCTCTATTATACCTATAATTTGTTCAAGCTTTGACAAGAAAATTTGTGCAAATTGTGTAACAAGAGTTGTCTCAACCTAAAACCCATCTGGTAATAGCTACGGTATCAAAATAATAAGGAAATCATCTGGACTCGTTGACAATTACATTTCAAAAGAAATCGTATGGTAAACTAATTGAAAACACGATAAAATTGGAATCAAATATAAAAGCCTTTAGTCGCTTTCAGTTTTCCTAGTTAAATTTAACTTAGAAACTGATATTGGACTTTGAACTCTATTGAATACTATCGAATAGTCGAATAGTATCGAATTCAGTAACTCTTTTGTTTTACCCCGCTTAGTAACACAATTGACAATCTATTTTAGTACGTTTTCTAAGGGATTATATTCATTTTTTAAATGCAAGGACACGTATTAGTTAGTTAGTTGAATCAAAATAATGCACTTAATACGTTAATATATGTGCATATATATAGATAGATATGTATATTTCCCTATCAGATCTATCTAATATAAATAGGGGTATTGTTTTCTTATGCCATATATGCATATCAATTAAACAATATATTCCGCCAAATTTCATTCATATTGGCTAACCATATAATATACATTCAAATAAAATAACAAAAAAAAAAATAAAAATTATTATTCAAAACAAGAATATGGCGACTAATTTGAAATTTTCACAATGGCAAAGCTAATTTTACCACCTGTCTACAATACCCTATATTAATAATAGTATAACAGAGTATATTGGACATGTTAAAAGTTACAAAATGATATATTTAAATGTGGTTTTATCTATAAGAAGATATATTATAGAAAGGGTTCAGTAACATTGAAAGGAAAAGAGTCAAAAACAAGAAAGGATCTTATTTCTAGAGTTTTAAAGTTATTTCTAAAATATTTTAAAAATAATAAGTAGTTTTTTTTGTTAAAAGTTATATTGATTTATTAATATATTGAAGATTTTTTAAAGATAATTCTGAAAATTACAATAAAAGATATAAGGCAACAAAGCTTAAAGGTGAAAAGAATCTATTAATATATAGAATATGGAGGATCAAGTTATAATCGAACATATATACATTGCAATGCGTTTATATATATCTCCAGATTTTAAAAGATTTATATATATTATTAGAGATGCGATCATGTAAGAAGAAAAACCTTTTCAGCAAACCAAGAAAAATGCCTGTTCTATTTCCCCAAAACTCGATTAATTGGATAGACAAGCAAAAATATATTACAGGACATAAATCAGGACTTGCTTTAGTATATATATACAATATGGACTTAAAGATATTACAATTTTTCTCCGAGTGATCTTACTAAATGAAGGGTATGTCAATGTAGGCGCCCCGCTCTCTGTTTCTTTTTTTTTTTTTTGTATAGCTATTTTGAGTTTTTTTTTGTTTATTTTTTTTGGTTTCGGTTTACGTATATTGTTTTTTTCATTTCTTCTTTTTTTTTTCACAATTCTTGCAAATCGCAAAAGCAGTCTCAAGTTCGGATTCTGTTTCTTCACGAAGTTAATGAAATCTCAAGGCCAAAAAGGATGAACATTGGGGAGAAGAACAAAACAGTCATCATGATATGTAGATACGCAAATGGGAAAGATTTATGTATTTTTGTTTTCGTCGCGAATTTCATAATATTCCATTTCATTCCCGTTCTTTGAAGTCCGGATCGAACCGGTGGCAGTTGTCTTCGGTCGGTGAGCGGTGAGCAGTTAGCGATACGTACGGGAACGTAGCGTGATACTTTACGCCACAATTCTGCTCTGTCATAGACAATGAATTCTCTCTCCCACCTGCTCTTTGATTTTGTTGTTGTTTTATTTTTCATCGTTTTTTTTTTTTTTTTTTTTTTGTTAACAGGAATTTTGCGTTGCTTATTTTCAAGTTCAAGAGCACCTAAAACATAGAATAGACCAGATAACAACATGGTTTTTGCTTTTACTTATACCCTGTAGACAATATGATGAAACGGGTATATCAGTACTAACGAAATTCGATTAAAATAGCAATTTAGTTTAATTAGATGGAATCTAGCTTTGAATGGGTACCTACCTGTAAGTCCAATTTTTGTTTGATTTACAGGGTATTTAAAGGGTTCATATGAATAATAGTTGCATTGATATAGACTGAATAAGGCATAGAGCTTTCGGGAAGCTTTAAAAGAAAACCAAATATTATTTAATCTAAGCATAAACATTAAGGCAAAATGTTAAGCGACTAGTTAATGCTCTACCATTTTATATATCTATATAGCCCGATATTGGCTTCCATACTTGCATTAATCAGTTAATTGATAAAATTGAAAATTTTTTTGTAAAATGAAATCTGTTTATAATTCATTAAATTTCTTTTAAATAAATGTTGACAGCTTTTAATTTATCTATATATTTACATGATTCTTTACGTGACATTTTAATTATATTTTAATTAAAAATTATTTAATTTACCATTTTTATATGATTAAAAAGTAAATAAGCAAACAACTTCCTGTTGTCTGTATTTTTTTTTAATTTATTGGGAATCTCATACCCTTTATCCGAAAATTTAAGAAGCTATATGAGTTAACGGATTAAGGGAATAAATATTAAACGATAGATGGCGCTACAGTGTCATCTATTTGTAAAAGAGAAAAAGAAATAAACTTATAATTTGAATTAATATTCTTTTTAAAATATATGAAAAAAAATTTTGTAGAATGTTTCACATCACTTAACCCACATTAAAGGGTATCTATAAGTCGTACACTAAACAATACATAGATTTTTACTATTATTATTATTATTTTGTTGTTATTAATATACTCATTAAACATACAAATGATTGCCATAACGTTTCTTAATTATTTTCTATCATTTATAAATATCAAATAAAAAATGTAGAAAGCGTTTTTGCAAATATCCAAATAACAACTTCTGTGTGTGGTCGGGCAATATATACATATATGTATGTATGTAAGTTATTTTTGGATTCCACCTATTCAAAAACCCCCTTTTGGACAAACCGCAACCCCTACCTCAAATTTTATACCAAATGAACCTAAGGCAATGCTATATTGTATTTATAGTCAACCAAAAGGTAGTTATATTTATAATATTATTCCCGCTGCATTTGTATACACTTATTTTTGGTGAATTTTGAGAATTTATTTATTTATTGCGTTGTTGCGATGCTTTGTGCTGAAAGCTTTGTTTGCCTAACCCAAGGTCGTTCAATAAAATGTGGAAAAAAAAGAAGATAATAATAATAATAATAATTCTAAATATTGCATCACGAACAGAACACACACACACACACCCACACACAGAGAGAAATATGCATGTATACATTTATACACATACATAAACAATAAGCTTGGCATGAATTGAATGCAAAACCGAAAAGAAAATACTCTTTATTAAGAATTTATAATAATTACTTTTTATTTGTAAACATTATTTTAATAAATAATTGGAATAATTTATTTATTCATAACGAAAATAATAATATTCCTATAGGAAACTTATTTAAAAACTTATAATATATTTTAATAAATATTTATTTAAAATTAATTTATAAAATCATTTGCTTTTTTTGCATGATTATAAACTGATTAAGTTTGTTTAATTAATATATATATTATTTTTATTCCCAAATTTAACTAAAACAAATTTATATAATAAATATATGATATATCTACATAATTATTGTAAAATGAGTTCTTTCTTTCTTTTAACAAAATATATGGTTTTATTCTTCAGTTAATTATTTAGTTTTTCTTTTCATTATTTGTTTATTTGAATGCAAAATTTAATTCATTTTTAATTAATATATTTGAAATTAAAAATATAATTTGCAATGATCCATTAAATAATCTTCTATATCTTTATTCTATTCAATACTTTGAGAATTGATTAGTTTTTAGTTAAAAATATAAGATCCTAGCGTAAACGAATGACAATTGATCTGTTTTCGAACTGATTCCAGTTGGCATTAGGCTTATATCAATTTGTATTCTTGTAGAGTATTTCCATAGAGATAATCAACGAGTCGAGAATTAAAATAAAAGAATTACGTTCACAATCAGTTGTGGGAGGGGTTTGGGGGAAGGAGGAGGAGGAGGGTATACTGAGTGTAGCGCGTTGCTTCCCAGGGGGGTTGGCGTTGAGGTGTAAGGGCATCAACACTTGTGCATTCATTTGAATTTGAAACAACAACAAGAAAATCACTCACGAAATCCAATTCTTAAAACAAGTATGCATACATAAATATATATACATACATATATATATATATATATATATATATATATATATATATGTACATATATATATATATGTATTTATATACTATATAAAAAATATGCAAAATTCTACAAAATGCGTATTTCGAGATTCATTTCGGCGTGTGTTCTTTCTAATTGAATGCGTGTGTATGTGTGTGTGTATTGTCTTTTTTTTTTTTGGCATAACACGTTATCATTTTAGTAATTAAGATTAAGAGAAAGACGCTAAAGCATCATGTCAGCATAATCAATACAATTTTTGGACATTTATGAATTATATAACAAATATCCCAGTTCGAAATGTCAATTAAGATTATTTAATTGAAACATCTATTACAATACATACATACATATATATCTTTATATCTATATATAGGTATTGAAAATTAACAAAATTATACCGGAAAATATATATATATACTGTCTAAGCTGTATCCTTTTTACGTTTTATTGCAGACAAAGGAAATAAATGTAGATATAATATAGGAAAAAGTAATTGCAACTTCTTTTAACTTGAGTTATTATAAATTATAATTAAAAAAAATAACTACTAAAAAGAGAGTAAGATCTATACTATAATACAATTACAGTTACTTTATATATATACATACATATTATATATTTTATTCATACAGCTATAGATTTATCTAAATTAGTAGTAAACTAGAAGGATGGGCTAACTTCGGCCACGCCGAAGTTCGGATACCTTTGCAAACTGTCTTTTTCAATTACATATAATTAACCAGAATCATAAGAAAGTATATAAAGCTAATCATGCCCGTGGCTCCAAGAAAAAAACTTACAAGTAAAACAAAAATTTTTTTTTGGTCCGATTGTTCCTATAGGAGCTATATCAAATAGTCGGCCGATTCTGTTAAAACTCAACAGACACATTTTTATATATACCAAACTTACATATACCAAATTTCAAGTGAATCGCTGTTTAAATATCAAAGATTTTCAACTAAAACCAATTTTTTGGCCGATCGTTCCTATGGGAGCTATATGATATAGTCCCCCGATTCTGATAAAACTTGCCAGATATAATAGAAAGTATATAAAACTTATAAATACCAAATTTGGTAATAATCGCTTTCAAAACAACCAAGTTGTAGCACGAAATCCATTTTCAAGACCGATCGTTCCTATGGGAGCTATATGATATAGTCAACCGATTTTCATAAAACTTGGTGCATATGTTGAGAAGTATACAAAACTCACAAATACCGACTTTCGTTGGAAAACAACAAAGTTATTGAGGTTAAAGCTTATTCACGACCGATCGTTCCTATGGGAGCTATATGATATAGTCATCCGATCGGGATGATTCCGAGATATACAATGCCTGCAGCAAAAAGAAGCCTAGGTGCAAAATTTCAGCTCTGTAGCTTTAAGGGTCTCGGAGGAGATTGCGTTGATCCAGACAGACGGACATTCGGACAGACGGACAGACGGACATACGGACAGGCGGACAGGCGGACAGGGCTAAATGAACTCAGCTCATCGTGCTGATCAAGAATATATATATTTTATATAGTCGGAGATGCTTCCTTCTAGGCGTTGCAAACTTCTGACCAAAATTAATATACCTTTTTTCAAAGGTATAACAAATGTAGACAGCATTAACTTTCTTATTTACCTAACTTAAGAAAGTTTAGATAAATACTCAATTATTTTTTTTTTTAAGTTCATTGAATACTTGCAAGGAATAGATATAGATATTTCAGTATAACTTGTAAGCAAATCCAAATATTATTTAATACTTAAATAACATATAAGATTATTCGAAACTGATCAGACAAATACCTAAGTATTTTTTCTATATTCATAGTTGGAAAGAATAGATATTTGTGTTGTAATACATTTTATTACCTCAAAAGGATCTTATATCTACAATTATTTAAGACTTAAAAACAAATACTCAATTACTTCTATTCAACTTTTATACTTGCAAGAAAGAGTTCTATTTCTATTTTAGATCTCTATTTGGGGTAAGTAAATAATAATTATTTAAATTATATTAAGACTCAAATACTTATTTTCCTTTATAAGAAATAGTTCTAGATATTTCTCTAGTAGTTGTAAACAAAAGTTAATTAAAACTTGAATTACTTTACTTTCAGTTGTGATGCGATTCACCATGCATTCCTCTCCTATATCAAGAGAATTTCCCGATATTCAATGGCATAGCTTAGGAATGAGTCAGACATATGTATGTCCGTTTGTATGTATGTATATATGTAAACGCACATCCTGAAGCCAGACACATTTATATAGACTGTACAAAGGGCAAACAGAGCCAATGGAAACTGTTTGGCCTGATCTTTTCATGCTGCTGCTTGTTGCGATCCTACAATTTTTTTTTTTTTGTTTTTTTTCGTACCCGTTCCCGTTCGCATTCCCGTTCTCAGTTGGTTTGGTTTGGTTGGTTGCCTGGTTGCCTGGCCTAGCGCAGTCATTAGCCTTTGGGCAGCAGTTCCTGGAAACTTCTTCTTTAACGTCTTTGTCGTCATCAAGCGGTGAGCAACAACATCTCTCAGATGGGACCTTGGGCTCAATGAACGCGTTCAAGGCCAAGGAAGCAGGCCGCACGAGCAGGCTGGAACAGTTTTCCTCGTTCTCGTTTCATATTCGTTTCATCTTCCTACTCACTTGTCCTGTTAAGTCATTGACCTGTATTTCATTGTTTCAAGTGCTTTGTTTTCTTCATAAAATTTCATAGTTAGACATGAAATTGTTATTTTATGTTTCTTTCATTCTTTCAATTATTTTTTTAGCCATCTGCCATATGTAGGAGTTCAATGACTGTATACCAGAGACTAGACAGAGAGAGTGAAAGAGAGGACAACAGAGTCCCTAACTAATCTCAAACGCTACCTGACCCATCATATCCTGTACAGTTGTGATCTTTTATCTAATCCCATTTCGTCCTCTCAATTCCTCTGAATATAATGACATTTGACATTTTAGCTTAGGTATTTCGGCTCGTGCCGTCGCTTCTCCTCTTTGGAATATCTAATTTTTTGAATGAGTTTCAAGACTCGTTTTGAATATAGCCTGCAATTGCCATTGCCTTACAATTGCCAATTGGCAACAGATAACAGAAAACAATATATATATATATATATATATATATATATACATATACATATATTCATAAATTGGAATTTTAGCAGATGCAAATTAGTTCATTGGCCGCAGACAAATATACAAAAATTCACATTAAACCAAAACAAGAATTGTATGAACATTTGCTGGTCAATTGATATTATTGCGTGTCTTTGATTATATAAAAAAAAACATATATATATATATATATATATATATATATATATATATATATACCCTCCATACATACACATACATAAATAATATATAGAAAAAAGTTAAATAGAATTATTTTAATTTCATTTTAAATCATTTAAATCTTTTCAACTGATAAGTCCTTGTTAGTAAGTAAAGTAAATAACTGACAGACTTATGTCAACTTATATTCTCTTTTCTCTATAGATATATCCTATTTCATAAACTATATTTGTTATCTTAAGTTTTTAGATTTCCATATAATTTTGTTTGTAGATGGCATTACAATTGTTTACCAGGAATTCTCTCACCCACAGTGTTTGAAATTGCATATCAGAACTATCCGTCTTTATGATGTGTATGATGAAATTTCTAGATACTTTTTCGATTAACCATATAAGATACAGCAGCATACGGGTGTCGCCTGATGGGCCCTTTACATTTATTCTGGTTTTCTGGTCTTATCTTACATGTATTTTTCTTTTGTTTTTGTTTTTGTCTTGCTGTTTTGTTTATCCATGTGTTGGCAGTGGCCAATGCCAATGGCAAACAACATTTTCATATGCATATTTCGAAATTTCTTGGCCCAATGTCTTTTAATGTCTGCGCGTATTTTCCGTATTCGTATTCGAGGGTCGGAACTTGTCCTTAACACAAAGCAGCAAACAAAAAACCAAAACGAAATCGAAAGCAAAACAGAAACTTCTGCAGAATTCATTTATAATTATAATTTGTGACGTCAGTATATAGATATATAGAAGTAGATTTGCCTTTATCTTTTTTTATTTGTTCAAAATTTATTTAATTTTGTATCAATCGGTTTAGTTTTTGATTTTTTTCTTCTTCTTGCTTTTATTTAGTGCATTTTCCCTGACCTAAAATGTAAATTAATTTTTTTTTTTTTTGGTTTTGTGTCGATTTCCGACAAGTTGCTGCTGCATTTGCAGCTTCAAGCTTCCGCTTTCAACATGTTTTAATCTCAGTCTTCTTATCAAAAACAAAACAAAGCCAAAAGCCAAAAACCAAAAAAAAAACCAAAAACAAAATGTATTCAACCAGATAATTATTCTCTTGAGTTAAAAATCCAAATAATATAAATCATAAACAGAGAGCAAAAAAAAAAAAAAAATAATAAAATATTATTTCAATTTATCTCAAACATGTTCGAGTTGTCGCATGTTGCCTAAGAGAGAGAAAGAGATAGAGATTAGCTGCCAACATGTTTGAGTGAAATTTTATGTTGAAAAATCAAGAAGAAGACAAATGACGGGAATAACTAAAAAAAAAAAAACAAAAACAAAAGAAGCCAACAACAACAACAGCAACAAGAACAAGTGAAGAAGATGGTCTTCAAAACTGGCAGGTCGCTCTGCCGACAGCGCTGCACGAAACACCTCTACAACAACAACCCTCCTATACCTACCTCTACACCTCTACTCATACCATAGAGCTTGAGCACGCTCAAGCTCGAGTTAAAGTTAAAATCGACGACAGCGTACAAAATTGAGCGGACTGAGACGAGACCGAGAAACAGAGGCCGAGACCGGAGACACTGCTCCGCTGAAGCAAACGCAGCAAACGATCACCTACTATCACTCGTTTGGCTTGCGCTTGGCTTGGCTCTGCTCACTCGCTCGCTCGCTTGCGCGCTGAGCTCGCACGCGCGGCCCGGCCCCGATTTTGTTATAAAAGTGGCAAGGACATACAATCGAGCCATTAGTCGAAAACTATAAACGCTCGACGCGAAATCGTCTCCGGCGCCCGCCACCTACCGAGCAACCAGCAAAAAAAAAAAAATAAACTAAATATATATATTCATCTACGGCTACCAAAAAAAAAAAAAAAAAAACATTTTAAAACTATTTTCATATATTTTTTTTTTCGTTTCGACGTAAATCCTAAAAACTAAAAAAAAAAAAAAAAAAAAGTTTCAACAAATTTTTTTTTCCCTTCAATAACAAACAATAAGTGATCAATGGCCTTTTAATAAAAGGCACACACATACACACAAACATCGAAATATATAATCAACAATCGCAGAAATTCCCTTTTAATAAAAAATATAATCCATATATATATTAATCCGATATATATAATCAACAACAATACAAAAATGCTGACCGATTCGTATCTTATCAAATTTTTGCTACGGCAATTACAAATTGAACAAAAGGACTCACAAAAGGATGCACAGCATATGCTATTGGTATTCTTCAGTTTTCTGGTATTGATCATTTTTATACAATGGCTAATACGGCTCTATTGCGAGCTACGCAAATTACCACCGGGCCCATGGGGATTGCCCGTTATCGGTTATCTTCTATTTATGGGCAATGAGAAGCACACACGTTTCATGGAGCTGGCCAAACAATATGGTTCCCTATTCTCTACACGCCTTGGAAGTCAATTGACAGTCGTTATGAGTGATTATAAAATGATACGCGAGTGTTTTCGCAGGGAAGAGTTCACAGGACGACCGGATACGCCATTTATGCAAACATTAAATGGTTATGGTGAGTGTTTTTAACACTAATACAAACACACACACACACCCAAACACATATAACAACAGGTTAAATTTTTTAGTAAAATTTCCTAAAAAATTAAATTTTTTTTTTTTTTTTGAATTTCAAGTGTAACTTTTTTTTTATAATTTTTCAAAATCAAAAAAAAAAAACAGAATTTCAAAAGTTGTATTTTTACAACTCATCTGTTTACTATGAGAAATATAATTTGCTGAGCTCAGCTTAAAACAAATCACGGCATCTGTTCGTTACCCAAGTCCAACTATATATATATACACTATATATTTATATATATATATACAATATAATAAGTGCTCATTATCAGATTTTCTGGTTTGGTCAAATATGCGCAAATGCAATTAAATGTTAAATATAAAACAAAAGCAACAAAATATTAAATACGCAAACTTGCTGGAGATGATTTTTTTGTTTTATTTTAATTTTTTTTTTTTTTTTTTTGTAAATTTTTTTTTATTTTTTTGTAATTTTTGCCATCATTTCTTTTGTCGGCTCAAGTTTTTTATTTTCATGATGATGATGATGATAAGAGAGGGAATTTCTTTTTCTTTTACTTTAACTGGTATTTCGGTCACAACGAACTCCTTTAGCCTACCTCAATTAACTTTAATTAATTTTTTTTATTTTGTTTTGTTTTGTTTTGTTTTGTTGTTGTGCTCAGGCATTATCAACAGCACAGGGAAACTGTGGAAGGATCAGAGGCGTTTTTTGCACGACAAACTTCGGCAATTTGGCATGACCTACATGGGCAATGGCAAGCAGCAAATGCAGAAGCGCATTATGGTAAGTTTCCAACAAATAAATATATATATATATATATATATATACGATCATTGAATGAAAGCAATTGCTTAAATTTTCATTTATATTTATATCATTTTGTTTCTTTCACTTTCTTTAATACACTTACAGACGGAAGTACATGAGTTTATTGGTCATTTGCATGCTAGCGATGGACAACCAATTGATTTATCACCAGTTATATCGGTGGCTGTTAGTAATGTCATCTGTAGTTTAATGATGTCGACACGTTTTAGCATCGATGATCCGAAATTTCGTCGTTTCAATTTTTTAATTGAGGAGGGTATGCGTCTATTCGGTGAAATCCATACAGTGGATTATATACCAACAATGCAATGCTTTCCAAGCATATCGACAGCCAAAAATAAGATTGCCCAAAATCGCGCTGAAATGCAAAAATTCTATCAGGATGTCATTGATGATCACAAACGGACATTTGATCCATCGAATATCCGAGATTTGGTTGACTATTATCTATGTGAAATTGAGAAGGCTAAAGCCGAAGGTACTCAAGCGGAACTCTTTGATGGCAAAAATCATGGTAAGCATTTAAAAAAAAAATATGTATATCTATTATAGAAAATATCCTTCTATTCTTTCTATTGCTTACCAATTAATTAAAATATTTTATTAACTTTTATTTTTTTGTTACTTTTATTTTGATTTGATTATATATTATAGAAGAGCAATTGGTACAAGTGATCATTGACTTGTTCTCTGCTGGCATGGAGACCATTAAGACAACATTGCTATGGATCAATGTATTCATGTTGCGTAATCCAAAGGAAATGCGTCGTGTACAAGATGAGCTCGATCAGGTTGTGGGACGTCATCGTTTGCCAACAATTGAGGATTTACAATACTTGCCCCTGACCGAATCAACAATACTTGAATCAATGCGTCGTTCGAGCATTGTGCCATTGGCCACAACACATTCACCCACAAGGTAAGCATCATTGACTTAACTATACAAACTAAAACTAAACTAACTAACTAAAACTAGCTTGCTTGCTTATCAATGTTAATCGAATTGAATCGAATCGAATGATTTGCAAGCTCACGCCCCAAAGTGCTTACGCACAGGAGCAAATTTACGCAAATCGTTCCGTTCATTCACATCTGTTCAATATATATATATATATATATATATATATATATATACAAATATATATATATATAAATAGTAAATGGATGGAATGCACTTGCAAGCACGCATTATAATAATAAAATAAATTAAAAAACGTTGTCCCACTTTGATTACTGATTACTGATATACTCTCTCTTCCTCTTCTTCCATCTTTTCTTCTTCTCTTTTTGTTGCTCATTCTTGGAATTATATAGAGATGTGGAACTTAATGGTTATACCATACCGGCCGGCTCACATGTCATTCCCCTCATCAATAGCGTACATATGGATCCCAATCTATGGGAGAAGCCCGAAGAGTTTCGTCCATCAAGATTCATTGATACGGATACGGGTAAAGTGCGTAAACCGGAATACTTTATACCATTCGGTGTTGGTCGACGTATGTGCCTTGGCGATGTTCTGGCCCGCATGGAACTGTTTTTATTCTTTGCCTCGTTTATGCATTGCTTTGACATTGCCTTGCCAGAGGGTCAGCCATTGCCAAGCTTAAAGGGTAATGTAGGTGCCACCATAACACCGGAAGCATTTAAGGTATGCCTAAAACGACGACCTTTGGCCCCAACGGCCAGTGATGCGCATCATGTGCGAAATGTGGGTTCCAATTAAGCGTTAGCATCAAAAAATCAATGCCCGGTGTCAACCAGAGCACGGTTTTGTTCCTAAACTCAGTTTTAGTTTAATTTAGCATAATCTTATCTATTACTAAACATAATCAAGCAAGTAATTACAATTTTCTCTAAAAAGCAAAAAAAAAAAAAACAAAAACAAATTCTATTCTATCAACCCCAAAAGAAGCTGTGTTCAATATAGTTAATAATTATCTTACCCCCTAATGATCAATGATAATGATGAATAGGTTAAGCTCCCTTTGGCAACTAAATGGCAGAACGTTATACTGATGCAATTTAGTTTGCTCAATTTTGTTCACATAGTTTAATAATATACATATATATATATATATATATATATATATATATATTATATAATTTTGTTTTTTTATTAGCCTAAGCTTACAAGCAAATCCAACAAAAAACAAACTGTGGTTTAGTTTTAGGTATATAATTCATAAAACAAAATGAAAAAGACAAAAAAAAAAAAAAACAACAAAAAATGAAAAAAAATATACATAAAAACATAGATAAACAAGAATTTAATAAACAATAAACAATATACCTAAATATGTAAGTATAAAAAGATTATTAAATAATACAAATATGAAATATAAATGAGATTTTTGTTAATGAAAATTACAAAGAGGAAAAAAAAAGAAAGAGAAATAAATATGCAAATTTTAAACAAAAAATGTTTTATTTTAATTTATTTATTATTTAAGACTTACAGAATAGTTAACAGTTGAAATGTGATGCCAAAAAAGGACATATATATATATACATATGGGAATATATGAACAGATTAAATAATGGGATAAAGTAAAATGTATTGGTATTTACCTTTTATATAAGTCGTTGGCTTATTTATATTTGTAGTTACACATTAAACGCATTTTTTAGGCTGCAGAAAGAAGAACTAGCTAAAGGATAACGCAATTGAATAATATAATAAAAAGGTAAGCCAACCAATTTAAGGGTTTCCGTTTTATATACATTATTTTTGATTTACGTAAGCTAAAATAAATAAATAAAAATATATTCTTGTCTTTTATTTATTCCCATAGATTGAATATGGAGTATAATTATGCCACTTTTTATAATAAATATTTATATTCTTTTTAATAGATAAAGGATCTTTCACAGAATAATTGGTAAGTCGATTGTTTTTTATTGTGCATATATGCAAATGGTAAGTATTTTATGCTATTTATATTTTACGATTTTATTCGAAAATTGTCATTTTCATAATTTTTACATATCTTAGTATATATGCATTATATATATGTTAAAATTTGATATGATTTTCTGGCTTTTGTAACGCATTTTCTCTATCAAAGACTTTTGCTTGCGTTGCCTCAACTCAAGTCTCTGAGAAGTATGCAACATTTATTTCATATCAGAAAATTCAATAAAAAAAAATCATTAAGAAATATTTTTCTAAATCAGATTATTTAGGCCTGTTGTTGTTTTTATAGTAAAAAAAAAAAAAAGTAAATCAAATTGGATCAAACAAAAATGGGAATATGTTAGTGAGGTTAGGTTTGATTCTGTATTGCAATGTTTTTGGATGTCTGCTGGAAAAAATTCTATAAAACTAGTTTCTGAACCGAATTCTTCCATTTGGGCTTAGTATTGTTCGTAATATATTAAAAATTAATAGAAAAATATGTATTTATATAAAAATTAGCTAAACATTTCTCTGATTAAAACCAAATAGCTTCGCCAGGAATCGGAATCAAAAACCAGGCATAAATTATTCTTTAACATAAAAATATTGCATATAATATTTCAAAAAGAAAAAATTAGTATTGTAAAAAGTAAATAAGTTTATATTGTTCTTACAATATATCAATATTATTTATCTGCTCTTGGGTAGAATAATCCGATTGTTCTTCGAGTTTAATAAATTTCAATTTATAGGGAGCCGGAGCTAGGGTTATGCCACATTCACCATCCATATTCATCTTAGCAGAGTTTGAGGATATTTCTAGTTGAAATTGTCTTAGAATACGTCCAGCAAATAGAGTCAACATCATGCGAGCTAATTCATCACCTGGACACATACGTTTGCCAGTTTGAAAGGGTATAAACTGGGCAGGAGCTGTATACTCTCCCTCAGCATTAAGGAAACGATCCGGTCGAAACTCTTCGGGCTGTGACCAATGTTCAGGATTCATATGTATGGCCCATTGTAGGGAGATAATCATGCTGCCTTTTGTGATACGATAACCCGAAATATTAACATCCTTTTCAGTACCATGCGGTATGCCCAAGGGGACAACACTACGTATCCTTTGAACTTCGGATATACATGCACGCAAATAGGTGAGAGGTTCCAATTCTTCGAGGCTTGGAGCTGAACTTAGCTGTATTAGTTGGTCACGCAATTGTCGTTGTATATCCGGATTTCGGGCCATATAAAGCAAAAACCAGCGCAATGTTGCCAATGCGGTATCCACACCGGCACCAAATAGATCAGCAAGAAGATGACGCAATTGCTCCTGACAATACAATTCGGAATGTGGTTGTCTTTCACGAAGGAAATGCTCAAGGATACTGCGCGGTAAGTGTATTGAATTCTTCTCCTCTTCCTCCTTCATTCGCTGCTCACATTCCCTGACAATGCGATCGTAAATATCGTGCGTCTTGGATTTACCATCAAGCAGGAATTGTATATTCTTCTTATTGAACGATAAATGCCTTAGCCAGGGCACAAAATTAACCATACCCGAGACACCTATCAGTTTGACACCTTCCTCCTGCAATCGTTGCAAATACAACCAGTTCGTGTCGTCACTTTCATATCTCAGGCCGAATACCAAATCATTGATTATGTTGCCCAGCGTATGCTGTAGAGCAGGCAACGGATCAAACTCCATTTCCGTCTCCAGCTGACGGGAATACAACTAAAACAAAAAAAAAAAAAAAAAAACAAAAAATGTATATAAAAAACCAAGCGGAAAGAAGATCAGTTGTCTGATGGGCAAGAGTAAGAGAGAGAGAGAGAAAGAGAGACAGGGAGAGAGAGAGAGAGCGGAAGAGAGACAGAGAGAACAAATTAGCAAATTTTAAAATTTATGCGGCGGCGGCGGCGGCGGCGGCAACGACGTCGTCCAGACGTTAACGACAAAACCGAAAGTGAATGTCCCAGACACAGCAACAGCGGCAGCAGACGGCCGACAACAGACAACCAACTTCAAGCAGCAACAGCAGGCACAGTGGTACAAAATATAAAACATTGTTCCCTAATTGATAGAAATTTACCATAAAAAGTAAAAAGGTAATAAGATAATTTTACTGAATTAAAACTTTTTTCTTTTTTAATGTGGTTAGCATTTCCCTTTTTTTTTTTAATTAAAAAAATACCCGATTTATTTATGTTATATGGAAAATACCTAGAATCCATATTATATAAAAAAAAACCTTTTGCTTTTTCAATTGAAAACTTTGATTATTAAAAAAAGTATTCATTAATTTATCCAACTTTTTGAATGACAAATATTTTGAAAATTTCTTCAACCTATAAAGAAAGTAGTTGAAAATTTTGAATAAAAACATTTGATCAGTAACATTTTTACACAGCATTTGTAACACTGTAGCAATGCCGACTGCTCCTTTAAAGAACCTTCGCTTTCTGGATTCGTGGAATTTCGTTGGTCATTCTGTGAGCTCACTCACCTGCACACACTCATCGACACCATGTCCAATACGCTGCTCCAGTTGCTTACGCATCTCGCCGGGACGACGACTCATGCCCAAAGCCTTCAACCAATCGATGATCTGACGCCGTTGATGCTTCCATATAGCGCCAGCGGCACAAATAATACCTACAGTAGTTGCAAATGGATATAAGTATGTATGTACATATATGTATGTATATATTTGTTCTTTGGGAATTTAATAAAAATGAGTCATCAGTAACAGAGAGAGGATGTACCTACCATAGCCGCCCATAATGCCATGTGTCAAATAAAGTGGTGCACGTGCTGTCAATTCGTCATGGCGAAAAAACTCACGAACTAGTGTGGCATCTGAGAGGACAACGGTCTGAACTCCGCCCATGCGTAATTGAAAAATTCCATTGCCATAGTGTTGTGATAATTTTTGCAGACTCTTGTACGGCTCCTTGGCATTGAGAAAGGGTAAATATCCTAAAAAGGGTATACCCCAAGGTCCTGGCGGTTTTTTACCCAAAATGTTATCATGCTGATGCTCACAAAGCCACATAATTAGTATTAACAATAAGCCAGGCACAACCAAAAGGCTCAAACAATATTTGAGCCAAGGACTAAAGGATATGGCCGTCGCCTCGTTAAACTCAAGTGACTTCATCACTATGCCTTCTCCTTATTGTCTTGTTTTCACTATATTTTTCTTTTGTATGACAACGACGTCCGTTCGCTGGCAATGCTCTTCACTTACTGGGAATTTCCTTTTTAGAATTTGATTTCCTAAGCGGTTTTTTTTTCTTCTTTTCTTTTTGGTTACCATGAAGCAGTAAAATTTTCGTTTAACAACTCAAATGAAATGCACATAACAATTTTTGTCATACAATACAAAGACACACATATATATATATAGATATATATATATATATATATATATATATATATATATATAGATATTTACATATGGATTATATGGAGATTTATAAAGGGATATTGTGATACAGTTTAATTTGCATTTCACACTCTTTTTCTAGTGTGGCAACTCTGACACAACTCAAAGTGCCACCTTAAACAATAATATTTATTTACCGAACTTGAAATAAAAACCAGAAATTTGATTCCCTTCCGACTTTGCTTATAAAATTAATTAATTTATTATAATAATTTAAAATACCCTTTATCAAAGATAGTTAATTTATTTAAAACTAATTAAAATATTTCTCTGTTGTTTTTTTATTTTCATTTATAATAATAATTTAGTTATAGATATTTTATAAAGATTTCATTTTAAAGAGGCAAACCTTAGACTTTAGCTAATGTACCTTAATTTTCCATTGCAAACAAAGTAAGCAATTGTATCAATTTACATTGTCAAATTCTGTTATTCAAATATATTAGTTTTATTTTTGGGTATTTTTGTTTTTTTTTTTGTTTTTAAAGATTCACCCAAAATATGTACATAGTTGAGGTTAGTTAGTTACATAAAAGTAAAGATCAAATTATGACTATATATAGTTTATTCTTTCACTATTTTCTTAACGTATTTCAATATTAATATTGATGACTTCATAAGCGAAAATTGTCTTTCTAAGTATGTGTGTCGGCAGGTGTCGAAACAATGTGTGGCGCGCAATTTAAATTAGAATGTTGCCACATTCATTAAGAAAAAAAAAAAAAAAAAACAAAAAAATATAAAAAAGCAAATACAAAAAACCAAAATAAACAAAAAATCGCTCAAATAAAAATGTCAGAACAAGTTGAGACGGCAATTTGTCAACCGGCAACCGGCTAGACCGAACAAAGTTGCGCCGGGTACCTCCACTTTACATTCGAAATGCATTTTTTCAACAACAACAACAGCAGCAGCAACAAAAATCCCCTTAGCAATAAAATTTCCGCGAGCTTTTGATTTTTTTTTTTTTGTAAATATATACATATATATTTTTTGTTGTAATTTTATTTTTCATTTTTGATTAGGCGGACAGTGTCCATGTCCATGGATTCGTTCATGCGCAAGGTTTTTTGCGCTTAGTTCGATTTCAATTCGCTCAACAGACGCAACAACAGCAGCAGCACAGCGATCTGTTGCTGTTGGCATGGTGCATTGATCTTAAAATGGCTCAAAAGCCATTGAACTGCAACTGACGGCTTTAACAACACCAATACCACCAGCAGCAACAACAAAAACAACAACAACAGCAATACTAACACCATGACAGCAACTACAACTGCCACAGCAGCCGCACTGGCGGCGACATCGGCAACATTTTCGCAGATCTACGCACCGATCTGCAATAAACATTCTCCTACGTATCGGGTAGAACATTTAGCACTATTTGCATTAATTTTTTTTCAATTTATTTTCTCATGTGATTTCATGCAAATTTTATCGCTGACTTCTTGATTACCCTAGAAAAAAGTTAAATCATTTAATAATATTATTTAGCCATCGATCTATTGTTCTTTCTACCTTTAGGAATGGAGTAAACCCTTCATTTTAAATTTTTAAAAACGTTTTTTATAGAAAGATTCTTTTCATTTGTAAGTAGTTTAAAACTATATGCAAAGATTTTAAATGATCTTTATAAAATAAATTTAAAGAGATTTTTTTAAATGTTTTCTTTTTAAATGTTTGAAATACATTAGAGCCTCATTTATACAATTATATTATACGATAAAGTCTCTCAAATTAACAAAAATCGGATAAACAATGATAAAACAGATAATATAAGATAAAATAGGATAAAACGGATAAAAACGGATAAACCGGATAAAATCGGATAAAACGAATAAGTCAAAAGCTTTAAATATGAAACCTTTTTTATATATTTTTAATTAATATTTCGTTTTAAACGAGTTTTAACGCATTTTCCGAGCAGGTAGGACGTCCTGAAGCTCTGGTTATCAAGAGCCGGATAAACGAGGCTCTACTGTACAGAAAACTTTTACCTAAAGTACAAAATTTTATAACAAACATAATAATTGAAAAGATTAATAATATTTTATATGGTCGCTTAGTAACCCTTAGCTACCCATTGGATATAATAATCAGATTTCGGGCCCCTAATTCCGCTCCTTTTGCTGCCCCCCTTTCTATATCATACCTTAAAAACGAAATCGAGAATGAAATAAAAATGTGATCGAATGCAAATTTTCAATTTTTTTTTTTTTACTTTTTTTGCTGTCACTGTTCTTAAACGTAAAACAAAAACAAAAAAAAATGAAAGAGAAAAAAAGTATCTATCAGATACTAGAAGCTGCTAGCACGTTTTTTATAAAGCTGCCTACTACTTTGGATGGGTTAAATGAACGCTCGCTTATACTATGAAAGATGTCAAGGTATTTGTAAAATTTGTATTTGATTTAGTAAACTAATCACACATTTATTTTGTGTTAACAAAACAAAATCAAAAAAGAAAAACAATTAAAACAAATGAAGAAGAAAAAAAGGCAAACAAACTAAACAAAGCAAATTAATATTATAAACAAAGAGACATTCGCATTTAGATTTTATATAAAAATAAATATTATAGTCATTTAAACTACTTTTCGTTGAGTGAGTCCCCTAATTGTGATGTGATTAATGAATGTTTTTGGCCAAGTTGTTATCGTTGTGAATACCCCAAAGAAACGTATGCATAGATAATGTATCTTGTTACATTTACTGACCTTTATTTTACGGACTTTACTCAGTTATTTATTAGATAGTATATATGTATAGGCATCATATATGTGTTGGTGTGTGTATGTGTCTGTTTGTAGTTGTAGTTGGGTTTTTCTTGCATTTGACGGTATTTTCTTTCATACTGACGGTAATTTAATAATTTTCTATTCGTTTGGGATATTCTATCAATCGTACACAAACAGATTTTATTTATTGATTCAAAACGAAAACCAAAACTATATATTATAGCAAGAATCAATTGAAACTATTGATAAATGTTTAACAAATTGTTCAAATTTTGCAATGTCAGGGGAAAAGAAAAACGTGAAATTTTGTATTGAATTCTTTGCGTACTTAAATTTTGGATGGACATTAAGATACCCAGTAATAAGTAATATGCATTTTTGCTGTGGTAACTTTTTTTCAGGTTTTTCGCAAATATATTTAAAAAATGTTTCTTAATTTTATTCTTAATAACTTATAGATATTTCATACTACTTTAAAGTTTATTTGTTTGTTTATTTAAAAATAATGTTGCTACCCGTTTAGGCTTTGTTTATTCTTAGTAATGGGTATCAAAATTCTTAGATAAATCAAATTTCAAAAAGTTCAACCTTGGACTTTAACCGCAAAATGATATGGAAATAGTAAAAAAATATGAAATGTTCCATTAATGGAAAAAAAAAACCCAAAAGCTAAAAAAAAAAAAAAATATTAAGAAACGAAAATTTTCTACTCAGCACATTTTGGATGATTGCTACAATTTCAATGGGAGCGGGTAAAAGAATGTAAACGAATCAAATATATTATACACAATTTATACATATATATATAAAAAATTACATTTGTTGTGTATATGTGTGTGTGTGTGTGTGTATGTGTGATGAGCTTGGGGCGCGCGCTCAGTATGAAAAATTGGGTTACAACGAAGAAAATGGAAAAAAAAAGAAAAAAAAGCATAGCAAGGCTTACCTTGACACATTTTTCTCATGTCGCGGGTGTGTCGTTGGCTTTCGAAATGTAACAAGATTGGATGACCATGGTGCTGGCGGCGGGCGGGTTGGGGGAAAGACCGAGGGATAGCTACTGGTGATAAGTTGGAAGATAGCTTTATAGGTAGGTCATGCCCATCCATTCGCAATATCAATATACATTTGTACTTCTGTTGCAACCGCCCATAATATGTAAGTATTTACATAGATTGAACAAAAATCTCAACGAAATATATATGAATAATAATTGATAAGAATGCACACGCGAATATAGAGACCACGTGAAGAAACTGAAACCGTAAGAGAATATACATAGAAGAGTATCTGTGGCCCCATTCCAATTCCAAATATGCGACAAAAGTGAAGAATATTTCATTTCATACTGATTAGCTGGGGGGTTTTCCATTGTATCAATACTATTATGAATGAAAGGGGCAGGGGAAATGCGTCGCCGTTTTTCAAAATTTTTTGAATTGCTTTCTATAGTTTATTGACCAGCAGCCAACTACTAGCCCCTGATCACGTAGCAACCTTTTACCACAGAGCTCACAGAACGTGTGTATATACGATCGATCGGTCGATCGATCGATCTAAAAATAGTTTAGCAATCCAGCATTCCTTGTCGACAGTGCATTGTATGTAGTTGACATGGTTCATGTCCTTTCCCCCAACACAATTCAAGTCAAGCACGGCCAATGATCTCTTTTTGTGTTCCCTTGTTGTCGCTGTCATCGCTGTTTTCGACAAGCCTAGCCTGGTTTAGCCTGGCCTGATCTTGCCTAGGCCTAACGCAGCCTGTAGGGCTTGCTGTTGATGAGGAGGGATCGCAAACGCAATAATAAATGGGGTTCGCCGACCGCAACAGTTGTCCGTTGCTAAGGATTCGCACCTGCATCAGTGTTGACATAACAAAGCCAACTGGCTTGAAAATGGCTAAAACTAGCCATAAATCAGAAGCAAGCTAAAATAAATTCTTTAAAGTTTTATTTTCAATGGACTTGACATTATGTTTCATGGTAAAACTAATACCCAACTATGGAGAACTTATCATATTTGATATATTGAAATGCATTCTATCAATAGCTCAGTGAAGAATTTATAAACACGAATCACTTTTTTATACAAATTTTTTTATTATAGAACGGAAATTATTAATTTTCAGTTTTTAAAATAAAATTTTCTTTGTTTAGAAATTATAAATATAATTTTAAAATGTCTAATATATTCAATATAAAGTTAATATATTAAAAAATTATTTATTGAAAAATTTAAAACATAATTTTGCTATATCATTTTCTTAATATAGAAAAGTAAAATTCTTTCAGCAATGTTAAGGATAATAAAATTAATTATTTTAGAAATCAGTTTTTTTTTTTTTTTTGTTTGTTTTTTTATTAAATTTTTCTCACTTTTAACAAAAATTCTTTTACAAAACCTCAAAAAAGTTCTTTCATTTTTATAAATAAGAAAATTTTCTTAGGATTTTTTAAGAAAATACTTTTAAAAAAATTTTACAAAAACTTAAAAAATTTTTTAACTTTAAATTGGAAAACTTTTACTACTTTTAATTTAAGTAATTTAAAAAAATATATAATTCTAAATATTCAATAAATAAGGTTAACTTCTGCTATTTAGAATTTCAGAAATTTTATATATAATTTTATAACTTTTAAAAAAATTCTTAATTTTTTAATAAATAACCCAAATATTTACTTTTTGTAATTAAAAAGATTGTTTAACAAAACCTTAAAAAGAAATTCTTGTTTTTTTTTTATAAATTTAGCAAACTTACAATTATAAATTTCAGAAATTTCCTTCAAAAACCCTTAAGGAAAAAAAGAAATTATTTTGAATGAAGTAGAAATTTTAATTTAAAAACGCTTTAAGAAAAGAATTCCTTTAACGTTTTTTTTTAGAATTCTTAATGTAAATTTTAAAAATGTTGGAAAAGCTAAAATTCAATTACTTCATTTAATTACTGTACTATACTTAAAAGTACATTAAATGTTGATTAAGTAATACAATTTCAAACTTTGTATAATTCAAAAGCTAACTTATTCATTATCCTTTACAATTTACTTACACGTTATCCTGTAAAATGAACTTATTTAAATGCAATCCTTATTAATATATTTTTTTCTTTAGTGAGATTTTCCCAGATTGTCCCTTTTCTTTTTTTTCTTGCCAGCACTAACCCTTCACTTAGGTTCATTGGCTGACACACACATACAGAGAAACAGAGGAACGCACATACACTTGGGATCGTCTACCTTGTCCACTGGCTGGTCATTAAAAAGTACAAAAAAAAAAGAAAGAAAAAGAGGGAAAAGGAAAAATAAAAATGAAAAGAAAATAATAAATAAAAATGTATTCAAGTTAAAGCTAAAAGTCGTTGGCTGCGTACGTTGTATTGCGTTTAGGTCGTCCATCTCCTCACTGGTCCTAGTTGCTTTGTGAGAGAGCTTTTGATTTTAGCCGAAGTCAATGGCCCGACTGAGCCAGATCTATTTTAGCCCTGAACTTGTTTTAGCCCCATGACTCTTGTGATGATGACTCAGGCGAAAAGAAACAGAAACAGAAACACAAACGAAACGAAACCCAAGGAAATAAAAAGAAAAGGAAAAAAAAAGGGAGAGCCCTTTATAAAGCAAATATATTTTATCATACACAATCCTAGTACAATTGCAAACGTATATGATCATGATATAGTGGCATCAAATGATAAACCAAATAATAATATTTCTCAATGGCCACCTCCAATTTCAATAGACAATCGATAATTGCATTTGTTGTATTACAGATATGCTGCCCACTTTCATCTATGCCCGAATCATATCTACGATAATCCCGAGCAACATTCAACATCTCGACCATATAGTAGGCCTTCAATTGAGGTTGTTCCAAATCAGCATAGTCCATATATTTGGCTAACTTATCATACTGAAGTAGACTCGTTGTCAGCACGGCGCCTTCGATATGCATTTCGATCAAATTTCTTGAATGATTCATTCGCATTTGGGGAGAAAATTGATTGAAACGCTCCACCCAATCGATATGTTTCTCCAGTTCGTCCAGTTTGAGAAATTCACCAGCTGCCTCCTGGTACGTTATATTGCAATCCTTATGAAATCCACGAAGCAGTCTATATAGTTTGTGACGCAAAAAGGTCAATGCACGCTCACGCTGATTAATGGTTCTCATTTTTTTTTTTTTTTTTTTTTTTTTTTTGTTAAAATTATTATTAAATCCTTGTATTTCTTTTGTTTTCCTTTGTTTTCATTTATTTTTTTTTATTTTATTTATTTTTTTTTTTTTTGTGTTTTTTGTTTGGTTTTCTAGCAAATTGTAATCTTTGTGCCGGAACGTTTGCTATTAAATGAGAATACCGAGAACCTTTTAAGAGACGCTTCTAAGTAAACAATAAAAACTAAGGTCACTAGATTTGATTTAACTTAATATTTCTGTTAATATTTCTAGAGATGAGTGTTGGTCCAATTTGGGTAAGATTATAGTTAGATATTAACTTTAAAATTAGTTAAAAATTGCATTGGGTTTGTTTATAAATAAAATCTATAATATTTAAATAATAATATAATAATTTAATAAAAACTGTAAAGTATTGAAAAAATAAACTGAAGAAATTATAACAATAAATATCTTTAATTATGTGCACATTTCTATTTACCTTAATTAGGTCTGAAGTATATACAATATTGATTCTTATTCATTCTATACAAAGTTGATATTAATTCTTTTATAAAGTCTTTGTAAATTAATTTTACAGATTAAAGATTTTTAAGCCCTACAAAACAATTTTTTTTTTTTAATTATTTCTTTTTTCTTTTTATCTTCGATTGAAACAAAGGTTTTAATAAAGTTTTTGTTTACAAAGAATTTTAAGAGAAAAAACTGTTTTCACTTTAAAGAAAGTCGAATAAAAAGAACATAAATTTAATAAAAATCATTAATAAATTAATAAAGTATTTATATATAAGAGAAATAATTAATAAACAAAATAGTTTAGCTGAAAGACTTGAAAATATTTTTGAGAAAAAGCTAATTTAAAAAAATAAATAAATTAATAAAAATGCATTTTCAATTTTTTTTTATATTCCAAAAAGGAATTACTTTAAATGAACTTAGACAAGGACAAGTTTAGAAAAGGAAGTATTAGAACTGCATACTAATCTAAACTATATAATATTTAATACTTTTTTAAAACATTTTACAAATTATTAAAAATTTCTTGAAATATTTAAGTATTTGCTTAAAAAGAAATATATATATACATTTTTTTTATTAAACATTTAATTATTAAATTTTATAATACTATTATATTTTTGCATACTGATACGATTTTTAACAAAATTATTTTTATAGATATTATTTTTGAAATTCATTCGATAAATATTTTTGGAGAATTACTTTTCTTAATAATCGATAAGTATTATTAGAGAGGATTGCTTGAATGCAATTCATTATTTGAAAGATACAAATTCGTTCTAGATATAGTCAAACTATCCTATAGTGAACTTTTTTCTATATAAAGAAGTTGTAAAGGGATTAATTTCAAGGCTGTGTTTATAAAGAAAATGTTTTATTAGATAGAAAGTATGAGAGAAGGATCTTTAACTATTTCTTATATATTTTAATCAGTAAAGTTAATAACTAGTCCATTGCCATTTCATTATAGTTTAGTTTGACTGTATATAGAATATATATATTATAAATACATTATTTTGTCTACTTGTGGAAGGACTCAGTAGATTAAATATATTTTTTTTTCTTTTATTCTTTAATTAGTTTAAGAGCAACCCCCCCATCCCTCAATCTAACATTCTCACCCTTACACTTACCGCGCCCTCCTTTTGACAAACAAGCTTAAACTAAAACCGAAGCCGGACTTATGTGGAGCAACAACGTTTTATGCTAATTTCAAGGTTCTGCATTGGTTAGGTCAATGTATCGCATCGATGCCGCCGCTGCCGTTGTCGCTGTCACAGTTAGCAGCGCTGTTGACGACGTAGCGCAGAGACGCTGCCAATTCAAATTAAAACAAATCACAACTTGTATCGAAGCTCTCGTTAATCGCTAATCAGCGACAAAGACCAACAAAGAAAAAAAAAAATAAAAATAAAAAAATCAAATATCAGAAATCAAAAATCATGATTTCGTTTTCAATTTCCTATTGAAAGCGTTCATTGATCTCATTTAGTTGATGCGAGTTTTTGTTTTTTTTTTTTTATCTTTTATTTCAAAAAAAATTCTTTGGTCATTTACAAAGGGAAAATCACTTCAAGGTTGCCATAGATAAATAACTAAATACAAACAAAATTATGGAAATTTTCTACTACTACAGTAGGGCATTGGAAAAATATTTTAAGGTCAATTCTGTTCAAGGGCCACAAAGTCAATTCGCTTGACAAATTCATTTAAATTGCAGCGAACATTTCCAGTTTCCTCAAACTCATAAATATCTACATATATCTATATATATATATTTGTTTGGCATCGATTGATTTTATTGTTGATATCAATTTTGTTTTTATTTTGTTTGAATTTTTTTTTTTTTTTGTTACAGAGTATTTGATTTTGTAACCTTGGACTAGGCATTGAATAATGCCAGGATCTATTTCAATTCTACTATCAATTTTCTTGTGTAACTTTTCTTTTTTTGTTTTTGTTGTTGTTGTAGCCTAGAGAATTATCTCAAGATTGCTTTTTAAATTTGTTAAAAAAAAAAAAAATTTACATTTTACGTGATGATTTTGCGCTTGAGCAATTTGCAATGTCAACGATTGACAATTCCAAATCCAATTACAATAACAAATATATTGAATAAATAAACAACAAGATAAATTTCTATATGCAATGTGATAAGTAATAATAGAAACTAGATAAGACTCGATCTATTGTTTAAGTTTAAAATCTTAAAAGAATTTATATATAAATAAGATAAAGGATTATCTTTAGCTTATACTAAAAAGATTTATTCGTAAGTTACTTTAGGTTATAAATAAAATTTGGTTAATTAATTGTATATAAAATAAGGCAAAATTACTCAACTGTAAAAATAGCCAAATAAATGTTGATTATTTTTTACTTTATTTCTATAATTAAACTAAATTTAGTTTCTCTATTAATGAATGACTAAGAAGGAGCATTTTTAACTACTTAAGTGTACAAGAATCAAAAGGGTTATCCAATAACTATATATAACTTATATATACATCTATATAGAAGATTTGTAACCTTTTCTTTGACAAATTGCCACGTGTTATATAAAATGACGGACGGATTGAACAAACGGACAGTATACAAATCAGCATGCAATTGCAATTCAAACGTAAAATTGTTGCTGCTTTGCATTTAAATGTATTTTGTTATTGGATACATATATATTATTTAGATGACAAAACGTGACTCTAGAGAGAGAGAAAAAAAAACTCACAAGAGAAAGAGTAAATTTTGATTTTTACAACAAAAAAAAATGAAAGAAAAACTGAAACGATTCAAGAAATTTTTTCATTCTTGTTCCAATTCTTTTGGTGCTGACGATGGCAAAGATGATGATGATGATGATGATAGAGGCTTCTTTGCAACGCCTCTTGCAACAATGTTGCATACCAGATTGACCTCCAGGGCACTCTTGTTAATATTTTTGTGGTTTTTATTGGTTTTTCATGTGCTCAGTTGCTTTTCACCTCGTACAGAAATATATAAACAGATAGACACCAAAAGAGAGAGAGAGAGAAAGAGAGAGAGAGTGAGAAGGAGACACATAGTAAGAGATACAACGGCATTGGTGTTTCTTTTTTCTTAATATTATTTTTTGAGGCCAAATTTAATTGCAAACATTCAAGCATCATCATCAACATGAAATGTAGAAAATTGGCTACTTGCCGCCAGGAGGACAGAAAGTCACCGAAAATTAAACTCAAGAAAGGCAAAAAAAAAAAAAATTAAATAAAAAAATTTAAGTAAATGAAGCCGCTTTCAGAATTCTTAACATTCTTCTGTCATGCATTTGTCATTAATTTTTTATTACTTTAATTTTAATCATTATTATTATTATTATTGCAACCTGCAACCCCTCTCTCTCTCTCTCTCTCTCTCTCTCTCTCTCTCTCTCTCTCTCTCTCTCTCTCTCTCTCTCTCTCTCTCTCTCTCTCTCTCTCTCTTGCAACAATGCCTTAGGTGAGGTCATTTACTTACTTTAAAACCGCTCATATTTTTATAATTAATAACAATTTATTTGTTGTCGATCAACAATATTGCACCTTTATATTAGGATCATAGTTCTTTAAAGAAAATGTTTCTTAAGATATTTGAAATGGAACACAATCGAAAATAATCTAATAGTAAAAATCATGTTGTCAATGTTGCTATTAAGATACAAAACTTTTTGTTTTGAAAAATATTGAAAGTTATTAAAAAGAGTTACTTAATTTTCTTATTTATTTCTACCTTAATCTTTCCTACTTTGACTTACTTTAATCTTCCTTTAACTCCTGGCTTTCTTTGTCCTTTGTTTCACTTTTCTTTAAAAGTTAAATCTAATTTTTTTGCAAATTGTTATAAATTAAAATTTATTCTTATATCATTCTATATTTAATAAAGTAATATAGAAATGATTTGCAATCAATCTGAAAACCTTTCCATCTTCTATTGTCATTTATACATTGAGTTAACTTAAATTAATGAAATAAAGCAATATTTCTGACTATTCTAGAGATTTATTTATCGAAAGATTTCAAAACTATAATATATATTTTAGTGTTTTACAATAACATACAAAATTTTGAAAATCCCTAAAGTATATCGTATAAATATCGTAGCGATATTCTTCGTAGAATATTAACAAGCCCTGATAATGTTCCAATCTCACACGTTTCAATTGGATATCATCAAGTTAATAACTTATTAATCCAACACTAAAATAATCTAAAAAAAAAAATTGAAAAAAGATTGACAAAGAAATGTAAAAGATAATGAAATTAAATTAAAGAAATAAACATTCTTGGAAAAGATAAATATAAAAAAAATGTATATATATATAAGTATATTATTAAAGACAATTAAGGACTCAAAAAAGTATATATATTTTTAATAAAGACAGCGAGTTGAGTTTATATAGCCCCAACCGGAAGTATCGGTTCTACATTTGGCAGGAAAATCCTTATGAGTTTTTTAGTAATGGCTTAAACTACTTAAACTTTAGGTCAAGATAGGTCAAGTCTTTTATTTAAAAGTTCTATTTAAGTAATTCTTCCGCCCAAGAGATGCTCTGCGAGTAAAAATCTATTAAAAATATATTATTATTATTTATTAATTATTGTAAAATTCTTTAGTTTAAGCTTTAAATAGAAATGTTTTGAACTTTATCTAGCAATAGATTAAAGCTTAAAGAAATGCAATTAATTAAGTTGAGCTTTCATAACGGTAAATAGAAAACCGAAAAAGTGCCAAAAAGTTCAACTTGTAATTAACAGGACCCAAAAATGGAAATGGAAATGCAAGCACCTGCTAACGATAGATAGAAAGACAGAGTAAGACAGAGAAAGAGGAAAAATAAAAAGAAAAGCAAAGTCAGTCATTAAGTCAATCAGTTTTCCGGTCACTGTGCCAACGACATTGTGTCATGCAATCGCACACACACACACACACACATTCGTACACACACATCAGCAACATTAGTGGCAACAACAACAACAACTCAATGGCGAGATCAATGCACCCGAGGCCCGAAGTCCGTTCAGTCGGTTGCCTAATGCAATTGCAAAAAGGTTAGAAACTCGACTGGCAAAGTGGCTTACCTACATTCCCCACAATAGTGGCAGCAGCAGCAACACCCACGACGGCGACAACAGCAGCAACAACTGAGAGCGGAGTTCATTGACTTTTGCGCAAACGCACAAGCCTCCAACTCCATTCAATGCAATGCACACTCTCTCACTTACTCACACGCAGGCCGTCAACTTGTCCAACAAGTTGGGTAGACGACGACAACGACAACGACGACGACAGCGACGGCGGCAGCAGCAGCAGCAACAGCAATAAGAGCCTCAAGCTAACATCGGTGGTGGTGGCGTTGTCGTCATCATTAACTGTCTTTCCTCTTATGCCCATGGCCCAACTCCCCTACACCCCCAAAACCATACTCTCTTGTTCGCACACAGTTAGATGGCAGGATAACAGACAACAACTGTTGCTGCTGCTGCCGTTTCTGTTGCTGCCAACAACGGCAGCAACTGCAAGCCATAGCGTCGACCATGCCAATGGCAGCGGCGTCAATGCGTCTCAGTTGTAAACGGTCAATGACCGACCGACTAAAAAAAAAAAAAAAACAGCATTGGCACACGCACACACACAGAAAAAAGCGCACACACACACACACTCATAACGACTAAGAGATCGTCGATCGAACTTCATGTTGCTGCTGCTGCTGCTGCCGCAGTCCAAGTTTTTGCTGCTGTCACTTCCGAGGCAATCCTTGCCTCAATGTCAAGGAAGTTACGCTGAAAGTCACTTCCTGACTCAAGGTAAATTATATACAAAACAACAAAAAAAAATTTCCTCTCGCTCTCTCTGTCTCTCGCTCTTGCTCTCTCAAACATTTGAAGTCGACGTCGACGTTCATATGTTGCTGGTGTTGTTGTTACTTTTTACTGTTGTTGTTGTTGCTGCTGCTGTTGCCGTTGCTGTTGCCGGTAGCAGCATTTTGACTTGTAAACAGAAAAGTTCGTAAACCTTTAAAAGTGAAAGTAAAATCGGACGTAGACCTACATATACAAAGGCAAAATGTGTGCGACGACGACGACGATGATGATGACGATGACGACGACGACAACGACTACTACCAATAAATGAGTGTCCCTCTCTCTCTCTCTCTATCTATCTCCCTCTCTCTTTCACTCTTTATATGTGTATATATGTCTCGCTCTTACCATCTCTCGCACTCACTCAGTCACTCTCTGCCCAAGAAGCAGCTGTCAAACCAGAAAACTTAAAGACGGGAAGATGGAGGAGAGAGAGGGCCAAGAGGTCTACTGCAAGCCTGCCTGCGTTGGCAACACACATTTAGTGTATATGAAAAAGTTAATACAAAAAACAAAAAAAAAAAAAAAGAATTCTGTGATTTAATTCTATACAATTTGATTTGACAATTAAAAGCAACAAATTAAACAAAAACAACAAAATAATTCAAAAACGTTAAACGAAAGACTTCAATAGAAAGCAAACTTGTTTAAAGAAAAACTTAATTGAAATATTTTTTAGCATATATCAAACAATCAAAGAGGAAACATTTTACTTAGTTTTAGTTTTAGGGAAAAGATTGATAAAATAATTATATTTTTTACCAAGGAAAGCATTTTTAATATTTATAATTTTAGGCAATATATCATTTTACTTGACAAGAATATTTACTTTAATCTAAGAAACATAATTAAAAATTATTTTTAATTCTTAGATATTTAAAAAAAAAAGAAAAGAAAAGAAAAATTACTAAGAAATATTACTAACTGAATCTTTAAAAAGTGTTTAAAGCATCTAATAATAATAAATTTATATAATATAGTTGCTTGATCCTAGCTTAATTAAACTTTAAACACTAAACAAATGAAAGGCAGAAATATTTTAGTCAATTTTAATATAAAAAATAATATTAATTAAACTAAGAAGATAACTATAGATTTTTAATAAGATGCCAATATTAACTTATAGTTGCAATGCTATATTACTATATTAAGATTTATATATGTATATATACATTGATATATATTGATACCTTCCTTACACAATTAAGGGTATAAAAAAGTCTAATTAATTTAAATGATATTTTTTTTAAATGCAGCACGTGCTTTTCCCGTCAGGTGGCAGCAACGACCGACCCCACACAAATCAGAAGAGAGAAATAAAAAAAATTAAAAACGAAAAAAAAAAAAAAAAAAAAAATTGTTTACAAAAATAACTGGAAGCTGCAACCGAGACAACTTCCTGTCGATACCGTTACGTAAACACAACAACAACCATTACCCACCCCAATAACAATGCGTGGGGATCAAAAGCCAATAAACTTTTGTACAAAATTCAATGAATTTTTCGGTTATTTTTTGATTTTTTTGTTTAATATTTCGTTTAACTTTCACGTTGACGTTTTTTTTTGTTTTTTTGACTTGATAATAGAGGAGGGAGTGCGGAAAAAGTTGTTTGGGGGGGGGGGGAGGGAAAAGGTGTGGGTAGAAGCAGGTCGAGGGTCGTAAAACTTTCATCATTCCGCAGTCAATAAACTTTGATAAAATTACATAACAACAACTTAACAGCTGATCTCAGTCAAAGTTTGTCAACCTCAACCTTACCCGTTCCCTCCAAAAAAAAAAAAAAAAAAAAAAAAAAAAACAATTTTTTTTTTTTTTTTTTAAAAAACCATAAAATTCGCGTACAAATTGATATATTTGAGAGAGGGGAGGAAAAGGTCATCGGCACCGGAAGCGTGCCAAAAATATCTAAACGGCTAAAAATAGGAGAAAAATAAAATCAAAATCAACTTTTGATTTGTCAAAAAAAAAAAAAAATTATTTTTATTTTATTTATTTTTATTATTTTTTTTTTTTACTTTTGTTTTGTTTCTTTTGTATCGTTCATTGATCTCTTGAAACGAAAACGAAGGCAATGAACGAAGCGGAAGCACCGGCAGAAACAAAAAAAAAAAAAAAAAGAGTCAAAATGCTTAGAACAGCTGGTGCAAACAGCTGATTGAGGGAGCGCATCAATAGCTAGACCCAGAAGAGATGGTAAAAGAGAAAGAGACAGAAAGTAATATGTATTTGGCTTAATTAAAAAATAAACTTTAACTTCCAACGGTCAACGAACTCCCCCAAAAAAAACTTGTCTCTGTCACTTTGCGGTCGCGCTCAATTGGCGTCGCAGCAGCTATGTTGCTGCTGCTGCTGTTGTTGTTGCTGCCGCAGTTGCTGCTGCTAGTGCTGCTGCTGCTGCTGCTGCTGCTGCTGCTGCTGTTGCTGTTGCCGTTGCTGCTTTTGCCAACTTCTAATCAGCTGCTCCGGCCCAGCAACTCAACTCAGCTGGTCAATTAGAAAGCCGCATTTGGGTGCCCCTTACCCTCTTTCTCTAGCCAACCCTTCCCTTTATTTTTTTCTCAATAACTCAGGCAAAGACAACGTTTCATAGTTTAAATTTGAATGCATAGACTTTTAAACACCCTGTACAAATGGCAACAAGAAAACTAACTTCAAGTTGAAATGCATACAAACAGCAACAAAAGTTCAATTTATAATTATAATTTAGAAATTTGAACGATCTTTAAGTATTAGATGATAATCCTTATACCAATATACCCTTTTCTTTCTAGAGGGTATAAAAAGAAGAGATAGAGAGAGAGAAAAACGTCATCATTAGCAACTCTCGCTTGTTCATTATGTCTGTTAGGGAAAAAGTTTTAAATATGAAAGCATTTTTTTTTTTATAGATGCTCTATTTTTTTTAACTCTTTTTTTTTTGGCTTTAGGTCAAATTGAAATGGGAACAAACTTATAGATATTTACGGATTATTTCTGGTTTTATTGATTTAAAATTTCAACCCTTTATTCCCTTAAAGTCATTGACTTTATATTACCAATATATATATCTATATAGAAGGTAGATCATAATTCATCACTTATTGCAATTGCCAAGATTATTTATCTCATGCGCTTTCTGCACAGAATCAACCTATTTAATTTAAACCCGAAATTAATCTACTTAAAACTTTAAACTTGATGTCAGCTCAATTTATATATATATATATATATATACATATATATATATATACATATATATATATTAAGTTTTCGAATTCACATTTATATTTACCGAACGTTGACCAATCGAATTCGTATCGAAACTTTCTCGCTCTCGCCAAGGGAAATGCTTTACCATAATGATAATGATGATGATGAAGATAATGATGATGATGATGAACCTTCATTGTGTTAAAAAAGAATCTTGAGGTTTTGTGGTTTTTTTTTTTGTTTTTTGTATGCAACTTGAAAAGGTTTTTGAACTTTAGCTTTCGTTTTTGTCGGCCAGCTGATTTTGATTCTATGCGAGAATCTGCTTTTACTTTGAGCGGCTTTCTATGTAAGGTAAGGTAAGTAGGTTGATGTTAGCTTGGGAAGATCCATTTCATTGTTTTCAGGTTGATTGCTTTACACTTTTTTTTTACCAAAAATAATAAAAATAAAATAGGGGCATATAAAAAAATAGAATAGAATCACAATGTAAAACGAAAAACTATAAACTAAACTATAAAAAATATTGATAACATTTAAAGTAATTATTTTTAAACTATTTAAGTAACAACAAATTAATGATAATAATAATCTAGAATTATAAATATATAAGAAAAAGAAGTGTCAGTTAAATTTAAAATTAAAATATATTTTTAAAAAATTTTTAATATGATATATATATTTTTTTGTTTTTAATTTTGTTATCAAATTAATTTTAGTACAATAAAAAAGTTAATTTTTCTAAATTTTCATTGACTTAACTAATTAAAAAACTAATTAACTATTAATTAGATACAAATTATATGCCACGCCCCATAAGTAAGCCTTAATGGTATATAGTACCAATTGATGCATTTTGCTTGCAGATTTGATTTTCGAGGGAGATTTCAGATACAGATTGAAATTGAGATTGAGATTGAGATCGAGATAAAGATGGCGATGGCGATTTGAATATCGTATCGCTTGACTGACTCTCATATATATATATATATATATATATATATATAATATAAATATATATATATATATATATATATAGTAGCTGTCGCTGCTGTTGCCTGTCAGCTTGCTTGGCAAGAACTGCATTTTGTTTTACACCTCAACTGCAGTACCAGCATCGCCAGCAGCAGCAACAACAGCAACAACAACAACAGTACAGATAAATGTATGTATGTATGTATGAGTTGATGTGTGCGTGTGTGTTTACCTGTTTTAAAAGACACTTTTTTAGTTTATTGAACTTTTGCACTTTGAGCCCCCGCCACCACCTCACCTCGCATCCATAATATCAACCATGCTCCATTCCACGCTTTACACCACCCTTCCCTTCTTCCGTCACTCTTTTGCGTTGGCGTTTCGTCTCTGTCTCAGACTTGGTTTTTTTTTTTCAGCTTCGTTTAATGAAGGGGGTGACAACAAAGGGGGAGGTTTATATATGCTTTATATGTATGTATGTGTGTGTGTATAGTTGGAATGATAGGTAGGGGTTAGGTAGGTAGGTGTAGGCAAGAGGGGTCTCTTGGGTCTCTCCACTATTGCGCATGCGCCTAGCCTCGTTCGCTGATCATTTTCATATATACTCGAAAATGGCCTTCAAAACGATAATTCAAGCGCTTAATTTTTATCCACACTCTTTGCAAAGTTTATTCAACTTGCGCTTGCTGCTATGCTAGTATATATATATATATATATACAGATACAGATACAGCTGCTGATCTGTGTTTCATTGACAGAGCTACTACACCAATACACAAGCACACACACACACATTTATAATAGGATTTAACTAGAGTGAATATTCGTTTCCTTTTCCTTTGAAATATTTCTATTTAGTAAAATTAACTCTTTAAAAGAGAGAGAAAGAGAGAGAGAGAGAGAGGGAGACACTTTTTAACTAGCTTTAATTCATCGATATGTGATTCCCCTTAACCATCTAAATTTGTAAATCACACACAATTTAACAAGAACGAAACAGAAAGTTATATGACCATGATCATAATGGTAAATTCATTGACCTTATCCAAATGATGGAGTGAGATTAAATACAGGAGAGAGAGAAAGAGAGAGAGAGAGACCTTAAGTTATGTGTTGTGTGCAATGTATCTATATCTAAAAGTGATGTCAACTGAAAGAAGATAGAATATTAAGTCAGATCTAAGTGAATTGTTTTGTAAAGTTTTGAAGAAAGTTTAAAAGTAATAAGAAATAAAAAAGGATTTTGCAACGTAAAACTTATAAATTAAATTTAAATTTAATACAATTTGTTATTTTTTTTATAAAATTATATAATTATATATATTTAATAATATAATTAATATATAAATTAAATGTTTAAATTTAATTTTAACTTTTAATCTATATACTTGAGAATTTTAAATAATTGTCAAAAGATTTTGTTTGAAAGTTAAAAAAAAGCAAAAAAATAAATAGAAATTAAATGTAGTCCAGACTTATCCTGATTCCAAAGAAAATATTCCTTTCAGAACAAAGTTGCCTAATCATATTTAAAGGACTTCAAGAATTAGAAAATATCAAAGAGCTTAAAGCTTAGAATTTAAAAAAAAAACAAATCCTTTTAGCTTAGCAATTAATTTAAAAAATATTTCAAAATCAAGCAAATTTTTACAATTTTTTGTATATTTTTAACATTTATAAAGCAAATGCTACATTTTTTTTTTACCAATCAAATAAAAAAATATCTAAAAAACAAAAGGTCTTCTTAACGAACTTTCGATACCAATCGGGACTAAGACTCCCCACACACACACACACACACACACACTTACCCTCATGTATGCATATTCCATATGAGAAGAAAAAACGATTATTTAATTTAATTTTAATTGGAGAAAGTGCGAAGCCCCTCAATAAAAATAAAATAAAACTGAAAAATAAAAAAAAAAAAAAAAAATAAATAAAAAAATTAAAAAATCAAAAAAAAAAAAAAAAAAAGTGGGCTGAAAAGCAAACCAAACTGAAAAATGCTTAATCACTTCAAATTACAAACGCATTCGATGACAAATTATGAATGTTGACACCGCTCCAAACCCAACCAAACCAACAGCGGTCAAACAACAGCAAACACACTTCGAGAGTTCCAACCAGTTTTCTATACCCTATAGCCCAAAAGGGTTCAAAAAGGGTATATTAAGTTAAAAGATTAAGCAACTAAATAAGGGTAGAACATTAATTAGAATTGAGAACTAACTAAAGGAAGAATATAAATGAGATAAGAATTAAGAACTAAAAAAATTGGTGTAAAGTAATCAAAGTAAGATTTATAGGAAATTAGTTTTTTTTTAATAAAATAAAAAATATCTTTTAATAAAGTTTGTAATTTATATCTTATAGGGTAACTTATTGTCTATAATCTTAAAGTTAACTAACAGATTTTTTATTTTTTTTTTTTGATTTAAAAACCCAAAATAAATAAAATTAATGACCGCAATGGCAAAGAAATGCAAATATCCCCAAAAAAAAAAAATATATATATATGTATATATATATAAAAAACCATCGAAAAAAGATTTCTACTTATGCAAAGTAGAAATATTGCCTAAAGACCCACCGACCCTAAAAGCATGTCACAATCTGCCCATAAGTGAGCGTCCAAAAGATAAAGTAAATTTTAATAGTAAACACATACAGAACACTAAATACTCTTACCACTTTAATATATTGAAATTTTAAAGAAATTTTGCTAAACAAATTTATTGAAATTAGTAAACAAAAGGATTTTTGTCAGAATTAAAATATTTTTATTCTAATAAGAAATTTTTAAGATTTTTTTTTTAAAGTTCCTGAAAGGTAATTAAATTTTTTTAAATTATGAATTAGAATATAGATAGATTCGAATCGAATAGTGTTCATTTTATGATTAATAAACACTTTGTTTTGCGATATATTATTTCTTAAGAGTTTAAATATTTCATACAAAGAGTCCTAGTCAGGGGAACAATCTAACTTCAGTTGCAACTGTTAGCTAATATGCCGCATTTTATGGAAGGGCAACAACAGCAGGCGCATTTTTAAGCGCCAGTTACATTAATTTTGAACCGATTATTTCGTCTTTTTTTTTTTATATATATTTTTTTTTATCTGTATTTCTTGAATTTTGGTAGGCATTTTTATTATGCAAAACATGGAAAAAACTGAATTTTAAAATCATTCAAACTATAATTTAATTTCAATTTTTAATGCCCGGCCGTTGATCTGAAACTGGGGCGGGGGAGGTACAGGTAAGGTACGCGTGGACAATATGCGACAATCAACACACACACACACACGATCATACCAAAAAAAAAAAAAAAAACTACACGGGTTGGTTTCATTATTGTTAAATTGGTTTTTACGTAAGGCCCTTGAACGTGCAGCGATCGTAAAGTTTAAAAAAAAAAAAAAAAAGCCCGGTGAAATTTTTTTTACACTCTGTGTTTTTGTTTCTTTGTATTTGCTTGTAACGATACACAAAAGTCAGTCATTCAGCCGAATCACTTAGTCAACGTCAACAGCTGATTGCCATCGAACTCGAACTCTCGGACTCTCCGATTCGGATTTAAATTCGGATGCGGATGCGGACGCGGGGGGAAGACTTATCCAATCATTGTCTGGCGTAACACAGGCACATCGCAATCGAGATCGGCCTGAGAATTTGTACCGCCTACAAGATTGTACAACAATATCAAAAATCAAAAAGCGAACAAAAAAAAAACCAAAAAAAATTGGCTTTATGTAAATAGGATTATTACCGCATCAGTTATATTTATGTATACATATCCCCACTCCCTTCCTTCCGTCCTATATGTTGATATGTACTTTTAAGGTATGGCCAACAGACGATTGTCCCACTTATGCAACTTTTGCACTTCATTTTAACTGTTTGTCTTTGCGTCTCTTAGTTTTGGTTATCTTATAAAACTTTTAAGGCATATAAACAGTATACAAAAAAAAGGATGATGGGAAAGCAGAACAGTTAAAAAATATATAATTGAACTCTAAACTTTAAATCTTTGAAAACATTTACTTTAATTTCGTTATTCTTTCGTATTATATAGAAAACCCCAAAATTAGAAGGAAGAGAATTATTTTAATTTAAAATTTTCATTTACCTCAAGTGGCAACAAACATCTAAATTTAGATGGTAAACATAACCTTTAAATGATAATTTATTTATACAAAAATATAGTTTTTTAAATATATTTATCTCATCTTTAATTATAGTCCCTAAAACATAAAAGAATGTGAATAAAAAATATCATATAGATGGCATAGAAAATATTTCCATTAAAACTTTTGCAGGCAAATTTTGTTTTAGTCTTTAATATATTACAAAAAAAAAAAACATATTTAAATTACTATTCAAAATTTAGTAAGTAATTTTTTTATTTTTTTAGATATTTTTTTTTGTTGTTTAAAACTGTTTATTTTTCGGAATTTTTAGTAAAATTTGCTTAGAGGTTACTTAAGCATTCAAAAGCTAAACAAAATTACTTCCTACGAAAGATAATTCAAAAATTGATTCAAAAACTGAAACCATTGTCCTAGAAACAAGATATGTAACTAATTCAACAATTTTTCGCCATATATATATATATATATATTTAAATAATATATGATGTGTTTCCTCAAGACTTACTGGTTAGAAAAAAAAAAAATAACACAAAATTTACATAGACAAAAATGTTACAATTCAATAATCAATAGTTTTAGATTGATATTCAAAATTGTTATTCAAAAGTTTTACGAGGCAACAATATGGCATTGTAAACATCTATTTAAATATATATCTATATATATATATATATATATACTTATATATTTAGAATATTAAATAAATTATAACTTAACCTCTATTAAGTTTTTTTAACTTTTACTCTTAAAATAAAGTAATATTGTTTATTGCATCTTTTAGATTTTTATTTTTTAAGGTTAAAGAGACAGAGTTTGAGAACCTTTTAACGAAAAGACACAAAGTCCCACTCCTCTGCCACCCCTCCGCTCATCCAACCTAACCATCTCATCTATCACCATCGGGTTGCACGTTTTTTTGTTGACAGGTGTGTACCAGGTGCAACAGAAAGATTCAATCGATTCATTTTCGTATCCAATGTCAATGCGCGACTTTGTTTTTGTTTTTTTTTTTCTTTTGCTTTTTTTTATATTGTGCATGCGTTTTATTTTTCTGTTTTGTCAGCGACACTGAAAGCTTTCAGCTGAAAGCATCTAACGTGTTCCTGCAACGTGCAAATGCAGAAATAACCAGAAAAGTCATGCATACTTTGGAATCACCGACATATCTATACCCTTGCAAATTGCTAATTGATTTTGATTACTAGAATCTAAGAATTTAAATCTTAAAGCTGTCTTAAAAACAGAAACATTTAATCAATCAAGTATGTATTTATGGTATATAAGCTATAGTCAACCGATTTTTTAACCAAATTACCTAAAAGTATATAAAACTAGTCAATAAAACAAAGTTTAGAGGGCTTTGTATAAAAAAAAAAAACAAAAAATTAATTAATTTTAAACCATTTTTTGAACAATAATTCCCATTAAAACTATTAAATAAAGTTCTACGATTAAAATAAATAAGATTTAAACAACAATTGGAGCAAAATTTTAGCTTTTTTATACACTCAAAAAAGTTTGCACCGATTCATATAAACAGAGGTTTTAAATAAATAGAGAATTTAACTCAAATTTTTTAAGCTGATCAAGAATGTATAAAATTTATATAGTAGTAGATGTTTCCTTCTATATCTTACAAAGAAATATAACCTTTCAAGCAAGGGTATATAAAAAGGAGCAAACAAAACACAAACACATTGAAAACTCTTCTGTTGTTTTTCTGTTTTGTTTTTCAGTTTTATTTTTTTGTATAGGTTTGGCTGTATATACATATATATATATATATATATAGAATTTATATAGATTTAGGTGTATATATATATATATATATATATTTTGCACACTTCTTGTCTTTTCTTTCTGTGTGGGAAAATTGTTGTCATGAAGTAATTAGCTGTTCCCCCTCCAGTCTTTGATCACGTGGGAGGCAGACAACAATATGTTAAGTATCTTTTTTCAACAGTTTACTTAAATATTTACCCATGAAACAAATGTATTAACGGTGCCAGATCGGAGAACTATATGGAGACAGCAATAATCCGATATTAAATAATACTTGAACATCACGGAAAAGGTAAAGCCATCTAAAGTTTCTATATACTCTTTAAAACTCTTAATATTCCAACTTAATATAGATAGAAAATTAAATTAAAAAACTTTTTACTATTATAAACATTTAAAAAAATTTTTTTTATCTAGAATTACTTAATATGTTGTGTCCTGCTCCATCATATAGAGTATATACTCAAAATAATACGAAAATCCATTTTTTTTTTCGATAAGAAACAAATAAAGCATAAAATTGGCACAATTTTTAGATCAATTCAGTTTCTTATCAGTTTTTGGTTTCTTCTCTTCTTCGAGAGGATTAAACATCATAAAAAAAGATAACATTTATAAAAGATATGAAAGTATATATTAAATTGGCCTATATTTCTGAATCATTTCATACACAAGAAAATAATAAATAAAGGAAATAATAAATAAGAAAATTATAAAAAAGGAAAATAATAAAAAAGAAAAAAATAAATAAAGAAAATAATAAATAAAGAAAATACTAAATAAAGTAAAAAATATTAAGAAAATAATAAATAAAGAAACTAAAAAAATAAAAGAAAATAATAAATAAAGGCAATAATAAATAATAAAAATAATTAATAAGGAAAATAATAACTAAAAAAATTATAAATAAAGAAAATTATTAAAAAAGAAAATATTAAATAAAGTAAATAAAAAATAAAGAAAATAATAAATAAGGAAAATAAAAAATAAAGAAAATAATAATTAAAGAAAATAATAAAAAAAATGTAAATAAAAAATAAAGAAAATAATAAATAAAGGCAATAATAAATAATAAAAATAATAAATAAAGAAAATAATAACTAAAGAAATAATAAATAAAGGAAATAATAAATAAGGAAATTATAAAAAAAGAAAATAATAAATAAAGAAAATAATAAATAAAAGAAAAGTCTTTTAAAATAATTCACTGTTTCTATAGTAAAAAAGTTCATATAACATTAACAATGGATCTCTTAAAACTATTTTTATATTGTGTTATATTTGGTAAAGCTTAAAAAAAAAAATAATAAGAAATTATATTTATTTTATTAAATATTGACTCAGGTAATAAAATTATTATATGTTTTAGATTATTTATTAATTATCTTAACCAGTTCCGCATTGGTTAAACTGATTAATTTTTCTAAAGATATTTTTAATTTTCAAAAATTTGTATTTCCATATAAAAATTGCATGAATATAATATATATATATATACATAATCCAACATTTATATATAGATCTGAATGTTTGAGCTGCAAAGACCTAGATGATTAATTTACAAACAACAAAAAAAATAAAAGAAAAATAGAAATAGAATATATTCATTTACCCCCTCCAAAGATTCCCCTCTTCACTAAGTCAATCTTCTATCTCTCAACTGATAATGATAATAAGAAATCATTGGCCTCCGAACCAGATCAGACTAAAATTTACAAAAAAAAAAAATGTTAGGTGCTTAAAACAAGAGCCGACTTTGAAATACCCTATAACCAAAAAGGGGATCTATATATAAATATTTGAAATAATGTTATATACTATTAATAAATTTAGTTTAAAAAAGTTTAAAAAAATATAAGAATAAAAATAAAAATAAATTTTTAATAAATTTTTTATCATAATAATGATATGGAATATTTACATTATAGTATTAATCGATTTAATGGTTTCAAATTGATTGACATTATCATCTTAAATTTGGAGGAGAGGTAAGATATCCTTTCTAATAAAAACATTCATCAGTTTAGATATCAAAAAAGATTAGATTTAAAACTCGAAAATCAGAGTCTTAAAGTATAAGCTATACATATATATATATATAATCAAGAATCAAATTATATATACCCATTGGACATTCTTTTTTTTTACAGGGTATACAAATTGATGACGATTGCGGAGAAAGTCTCGTGCTTGGATCATCATAATGAAGATGGTAATGACGATGATGACGGAACCAGCTGAGACACACAACCTCAACGTCTTGAGAACAGTGAAAAGTTCAATAAACTTCAACAAAGTTTGCCAAAAAAAAAAAAAAAAAATAAAAATAAATAAATAATAATAAACCATACGCCAGCTCCAACTGCGGCGGTAGTAAAGCAGCGGCAACAGCAGCAGCAGCAGCAACGTGCAACGTTTGTGAAAGCCACAAAAAAAAACCGAAGAAAAATACAAAATTTAATAAAAAATAATTCAACCAAATTGTAAATGCGTTTGCATTGCGATGACATCGTCGTCGCAGTCGCAGTCGCCGTCGTCTTCCCATCTCTTTTACTCCCCACCACAAGCCTCCCCATTTTATTATTTTTTTTTTTGGCCCCTTCCCATCTCTTTCAGTTCCCAATCTCTGATGGATTTCGAGCGTCGCTGCCGCTGCTGCTGCTGCTGTCGTTGTGGCCGCTTCTCTGTTGGCGTCTGCGCGACAGCGTTCGTTGACTTAACGCACTACTAACTCAGTGCCACAGTCACCGACTTTTGAAATGTGTGTTGTAAACACACACACACACACAGGCACATACATACAGAGATCGTTGCGAGGTCTGCGCCAGTATGTTTGCTTGTGTGTATATGGGTGTGTGTGTGTGTGTATGTTTGCTTCATTTTTCACCATTATTTATGCTAATGATCAAACAGCGAGGTGTTGCTTAAAAGAAATGAAGAAATTTACAAATCTGCAATACATCTATGAATATTTTCTAAGATTTCTACAATCAATCAAATAGCTTTATTATAAAATAAATACAGATAATCCTTTAAAAAGACTTTTAGACTTGATAACTTTAATATATCCAAAATGATATTACGATTATAAATACGTAAAACTATGGTCAAAAGTTTTTCTACTTTATACTAGATGACAACAAAATATTTTGGAAACTTAATAATATTAATCCAAATCTATAGGCTTAATCCAAATATATATAGGCTTTATCTATAAATGTATTATCTAGATAAAGTAAAAAATTTATAGACTATAAATACAGTTTAAAAAATCTATTATATTTATAATTATATACATTTAATTTAAGTACAAAACTTACTTTAATTACTTGATAATTTTCAAAATTAAAAAGTTTTTACTGATTCCATTCAAAATTTTAACTTAAAGATTTGAAAAAATGTTAAATAATTTGTAATACAATAGACATTTCTATCTACAGTTATTTATTTTGGAACATATAATACTAAGAACTCATTAAGCCGCCCTCGCAAACGTTTATAACTTTGGCTCTTTCAATTTTTTTTTTTTTTTTTTTTTTTTTTTTTTGTCTTTCTTTCCTTCACTAACTCTGCCTCTTCCTTCCTTCATCAAATTGTTCAATTTGTTTTATCTCATTTATCTATTAATTAGCGAACACGTTGAATGGCCTATTTTGCGGGGAAGTGGAGGGTTATGCACTTATCAATTGTAAAAGCGATTACAGTACAGAAAAGATTATGGCGGGTGATAATGGGAGGGGAGAATAAATGTTGAATAAGAGAAAATCCCCGCTTCTTGTATCTCTCTCTTTCTTTCTCTGGACACACTTGATTATCAGTTAAAGTAATTTTTGGTTAAACAATTGAACAAAAACTTCAACTTCAACTCAAACACACGGATGCAAATGCAACTTGGTGTTGTTGTTGTAGTTTTTGGTGCTGTTGTTGTTGCTGTTGCCTTCTCTTCATACGGAAGAGAAGAAGTCAGTGAACAGCTGCCAAATTGTTGGCATGGAAGTGAAAGCATCTCCGAAAGTTGTTAAATATGAATATGTGCACACAGCAACAACAACAATAACAGCGATTGGTGTATTAAGACTTTCGTTCCCATATATATTTATAAAAAAAAAAATATATATATATATATATACATACATACACATACACATATATAAATAGTATAAACTATATAATATATACAAAAATATAAAGATCTAAATAAAATTTACAACTGATAAAGTCTTTTTTAACTATTGTTTAAATTTGTATTATAATCATATACACATACATATGATCTATATAGTCTTTAAAAATCCATAAAATGCAAGCAGAACTTATATTTTCCAGATCTTTTAAAGCAAATGTTCTATTTTACTTTAATTTCTTAATATAATTAAAAATGAAATTTGATTTTCTAAACAAATATTTATTTTAAATTTTAAGTTAAGATCATGGAAGATCATAAGTCGCTTTAATTTTTTAATAAAAACATAAAAATTTAATTTGATTTTTTTATAATATTTTTTAAAATTTTAAGTATAATTTTTCCATTTTTTCAAATGTTTTAATTCAACTTTAATTTTAATAATTATAAAAATTATTTTTGTTAAATTTTTTTTAAAGTTAAAGTTTTATTTACTAAATGCAGATCTCTCAAAGCAAATGTTGTAGTTCGCTTTAATGTCTTAATAAAAAATTAAAAATATAATTTGATTTTTTTATAATATTTTTCAAAATTTAAACTATAATTTTTTTAATTCACTTTTATTTTTATAATTATAAAAATGATTTTTGTAATATTTTTTTAAAACGTTTAAGTTTAATTTTCTTTCAAATATTTTTGTTAAAAGTTCAATATATATTTAGTTTTACTTTTTAATAAAAGCAAAAACAAAGATCTTTTAGATAAATTTATATAATTTTGATTTTATTTATTTATAATTCTTAATTATTCTGTCAATTGTTTTTGTTTCATTTATAATTAAACTTACAAAAGATTTTTAAACTAAATTCTTTTTCTCTTTATTTTCTTTTGAAATATTATATGTATACCTATGTATATACATATATATCTTTTGATTCTTTTTTACAAATTTTTGCATATTTCAATTCAATAAATACAATTTACGACTGAAGGTAGGTCATGATGAGGCTTTCGCTCTGAATGCTTTAAAGCGTACAAGGAAGAGAAATTTTTTTGCAATATTTTCTCTCTTTCTCGACTGTCTGTGTGTTTGATTGCCTATATACATATGTATGTGTGCCTATACACACATACATACATATATATATATATATTTACATATATGTATGTGTGTGTTTGCTGAGCAAATAAATTAAATTTTAACTGCAATTGCCGTATTCCGTTCCCATCACCGCCATCATCCGTATGATAATTTACCGCAGTTTTAATGCAAACTTTTTCGCTTTTTTGGGTTTTTTTTTTTTTTTGAATAGGCCTAAAAAACAGCTGGGCCAACGGTAAATTTTTTGGTTGGTTTCGTCTTTTTTGCCGCAACTGACAATCGACAACGCAGCTCGACAACTTTTTAATTGCCCCCAAAAATACCAAAAAAAAAAAACTCAAAAAAGAGACACTTAGAGGGGGGCAAAACTTCGAAAATCGTAGACGGGCCCTCCAGCTGAAGCTTGAACAATGGCAACGGGCAGCGGCAACAGCAACGGCAGCCGCAGCGATGGCAGCGGCAGCGACGTCTCTTCACATAGGCCGTAAAAATTTCTTTCCCATTGAGCGCAGAATCTGCAGTGGCAGCAGCGGCCGCACGGAGAAAAAAAAAAAAAAACAAAAAAAAACTTTACGAGCTGTGAGTTCTTGTTTAATTTTAATGGGTGGATAGAAGGAGGGGGGACATGGGGGACGGGTTTAAGGGGGTGGCTTGTACTTTTTCACACTTTAGAAAGTTTGGCTTGAAAAATTTGCCTGGCGTTTTTTTTTTTTTTTTTGTTTGCCAGTGAAACAAAATGAATAAATTCATAGTATATATATATATATATATATATATATATATATATAATTATATTTTTCATATCATTCAAAGTGATATTTATATTTTAAAAGTAAAAGTATATAATATTTGATTTTTCTAAATATTATTGCATATTATATTGACACCAATTTCTAAACGGATTCCGTTTTCCCGGTACTTTTTGGAATTATTGGCACTCCATCAAGAATCCATTGTTACCATCTATAACCAATTAATATAATTATTAAGTATTTAGTGAAAGTCTTTAAAACTATATTCTTCTTATTAATCAAACAAATAATTTATGAAAATTGATATAAATATGCAAAACTTATATCATTATAATGCTATTTAAAATTATAGAAATCAATTGAATATATTTTTGAATATTTTTCCTTTATGTAGAACAAATCGTTACTCAATATATTTATGTATTTGAGTTTTAAAAATTGTTTTTTAAATATATTAAAGTTTTTATTTTCCCAAGAAATGCTAAGTTCTTGCAATTTCTCTGTCTAAATATTTTTCAAATATTTTTAAACCAAAATATTTAGTAACAATTAAAATTGAATTGCACCAAATCTAGTATCAAATCAAATCTCTAATATCTCATGCCAAGTATAGTATCAAGTAAACCTTCAATCTTATTTTTGCTTGCATTTCATTTAGCATTTAATAATTATTAAATAAATATCGAAATTTCTAAGTATTTTTTTTATATATAGTTTAATTTTGTTATATTTATTTGTAATTATTTTATATTTGGTTTTGTTTTGATTTAGTTCATGTAAATTCGAATTAAATTTGAATACAAGTAGGTGAAATGTCATTGAACTCGCAACTACCAGCGGCAGCGGCAACAGCAGCCGCGGCAGCAACCAGCAATAGCAAGCGTACGTAAGCAGCGCCACCTGATTGCCACGAAGTTGGCAGCGAACGTCAACAGAGACGTTTTACAACAACAGAAGCAACGAAACAAACAGTATACCCCGGGGAAACCCATTACAGGATGCCATGTTGCTACCGTGTCCTGTTGCTGCTGTTGCGGTAAGGCTGGCAGTTTCTGTTGTTGGTGTCATCAAAAGCCGAGTTCAATAAACTTGATTTGGCATACATTTGTTGTCGTTTTATTTTGTATTTGTTTTTCGTCTTTTTCTTTTCTTTTCATTTTATTTTTTTTTGGCTCAAGTTGCAGGTTGCAGCCGCACGTCTTATCAGAGCCAAAGCTGACTGCCGAATGATAAGAGCAGCAGCAGCAGCAACAGCAAACAGACAACTGGCAATATGCCCCCCTAAATCAATTATCTCAAACATGTTGGATCTAAAAGTCACTCAAACCGTATGAATTGAAGAGAGAGAATGGGAGAGTATGATCGTAAGAGAGTGCAGAAAGAGTATTTTAGCTAAGAGAATGATTGAAGCTAAACAGCTGATTTGGTTAAAAGCAAACACACGCGGCGTATGAGCATTCAGATCATTAGGTAAGAGCAGTAGCAACAACAGCCTCCATGTGGCATGCCCCAATGTCAGGCGGGTGTGCAGTCGTTGTGCCACATTTGTTTTGTATGCAAAAAGCAAAGCATAGAGAGTGCAGAGTACCTAGGCGGATGTTGCCGTTGCTGTTGTTGTTGCTATTGCTGTAATTTATGCATGTAAAGTTCATTAACATTGGCAACATATCAACCAGAGAGCAACTACAAAGAGATGAAAGAGTTAAGTTTTGAGGATCTATAAGGTGTATGAGTGTGTGTGTGTGTGTGTGTTTGTGTGTGCAGTGGGGAGGAGATGGAGTTGAAGTTGAATACATGGCAACCGGCTACAAATGTTCTGCTTTCGCTCTGGCAGCACACAATTTTCTTCAGGCCTCTAATCAGAATCAATTTGAAAATTGCCCCGACATTATCATTGCTCCTCTCCGTAGGAGTAGAAAGTTGGTAATCAATCAAAAATTTTTTTTTCTTCTTTTTTTTTTGTGTTTCTATTTTGCACAAAGATAACTTTCGCTCAGTCTTAGCAAAATACAACAACAACAACAACAGCAACAAAAAGGAAAAATGAACAAAAAGAAGAAACTGAATGAAAAAAAAAAAATTGGAGTTTTCTAGCAAGTTTGTTGCCTTAGTCTTTTGTTTTTTAGATTGCTTTTACGTGAAGCATGTTATGGATATGCAATATTCATTCTCAATTAAGAATCAGAAAATTGATTAGAAACTAAATGAAGCCAAGAAAAACTACTTAAGGCTAATTAAGAATAAAGTTGTTCAATTAACACTAATTATTGTTAAAGAAAAAATTTATAAAAAAAAATTTTTAATTATTTTGTAAGTGTCAAAAAGTTCTAAAAAGCATACCCTTCTGCTTATTCTAAAACTCTATAGTATAGTATATATATACATTCCATATTGTATAGTATGGTATACTGTATAATAAGACATATATAGATTGGGCATCTCTTCTGTTCTAGACATTATCTTAACTCTCTTATTTGAGTCCCTAAAGAGGATTGTTTACTTAGTATATTTTGTTATTGTTATATCAAAGATTTGTTATTCTTATATATAAGATAAGAAATCATATTATATTGAACAACTGTTCTACATTTTTATATAACTGTTGTGGTAACTAAATAGGACTGTTATACATATAGATATAAATAGGTTTTATTTTAATTAGGTATTTAAATAGGAATTATTGTTTTTTTTATAAACATTCTTCCATGAATTTCCTATTTCTAGACTGTTATACTATTATGTATAGACTGTTATACTATTATGTGTGAATTGTTATACTATAAAATGTATAACGTCGATGCATATCTAGAGTAATATTCTTTTTTTTAGGTCCTTGTTTGTTTCTTTCTCTGTTTTAATAGTAATTAAATTTAAAATACATAATAATATAAACTGCAATTAGAAAAATATATATAAATGGAAACTTTGTTGTTAGAAAAACGTCCATAAAAGTTAACTCTAAGGAAATTCTTTATTTAAACTATAAGAGTTATATTACAACAAACAGATTAACTTATTCAAACTGATAAGGCAATTCTTATTGACTTTCATTATGAAAGATTTTTATTGTCATATGAAAAGCTTTTCTTTTTTTTTTTTGTAAAATTTAAAATATATACATATATATATATATTTATAATATTTTTTGTAATTTTCCATATAATTTTTCTTTTGTTTTTCTTTTACTTAAATTGACTTGGCACCGACCACATATCTCAGATTTCTCCACTTCCTTTTAGCGCATCGCTGGCGTTGACACAAAACTGTCATCAACATATCAGCAGCAGCCAAAGCGAATGTCAAGTCCAACAAAAACAAATAAATGAAAAGAGAAAACCCTTTCTTGTCATAACGACATACAAATACTCTTGTTAACTAAATAAAAAAAAAGGGAAATCAAAGCTTAAAAAATAAAGGGAATCAAATTCAAGACCCAAATGAAAGAAAGTTTATATATATATTTACAATGATATCTGTAGAATACATAATCAATGCTATTTCTATATATATTTTACACAGATATCATCTTAAATACATTATTAATATTCTCATAATTGTATATATCCTTTAATTCTGTATAAAGTCATATAAATCTGTCAGCTTTTAGGGAATATTATATCATCCTTTTGTTATCCTTATATTAAACTTAACCCTTACCAGTTACATATACTTATACAAATGTAAAATACTCTGTGCAAGGGTATAACAAAAATCTTGTTGCTGCTTTAACAGTGGCAACTCCTTGTTGTTTTCTTTAATAGACCAGAAACGTTCGACAACAAGCAACAGGAAAAATTTCACTCATCGGAAAAGCAAAAAAAAAAAAAAAATAAATAAATAAAAATAAAACAAAATTGTCAACCAAAAAAAAATGGATACAAAATACAACAAAAACATAAAAAAAAATGATTAAAAAAAAGCTTTTCTCTGTTACGACACCCAAATGCAAAGTTGCAACTGCAACTGCGGCGCAGCAACGACAATAACAACGAAAACCAGTTACGGCAGTTTCCTTCCTGAATCAATTATGTTTCACTTTACTGATTTTTCACGTTCATGGTCAACAAATTTTTGCGGCAACAACAACCATACACATGCAACACACTTGCTGCCACAGTCAGTGTGTCAGTGGTGGCAACACACAAAAACCAACACCAGCAACAACAACAACAGCAACATCGACAGCAGCAACACGTCATGACTGAATGGGTTTTTTTTTTTTTTTTTTTGGTTTTGTTTTTCTTTTTCTTTTGTTTTTGTTTCTCCTCGTCCGCTTTTCCGACATCTGGTTGCTTCCCATTTAGTTTTTTGTTTTTCTCGCTTATTTTTTTTTTTTTTTTAATTTTTTACCATTTTACAAAATTGTTTCAAGTAATTTCTATTAGTTTAATTGGTGAAATCTTTTATAGTTTAATTTTGGATTTGTTTTAGTTTTGTATTTGGTTTTGTTGGCGAAAGTGCAAGGTGTCAGGACGGTAAACCTCAGGGTTTGCTTTATGGACCGGTTTAGCAAACTCCTAAGCCCAAGCTACGCACTTGAACATGAAGCAATTTAATAGATAATATAAACAGGACTCTAAAAATACAAATTCCTTAGAATACATTCAAGAGAAGTTTTCCAAATTTATTTTACCTACAATTTCTTTTAAATTTAAACAAAAGAAACTTAGCGAAAAGGCTTTCCAGTACTTTCTATATAATATCCTACATCTATATTAGATTTCTATAAAAAAAAACACATATATAAAAAGGATACAAAGCAATGAATTAACTTACCTACTGTGAATTCCAGGACAAAATTAAGTGGCATACAATCAATGCCACAGGGCCTATATACATGATGAGGCAACGGATACAATGATGAATTTGCTCGAAGTGCCCAATTACTCAGTATGACATCGCCATAGGGCTTAACAAGGACACACGTGTGATTAGAGTCTGATATATTATGCTCATACCTTGCAATACATCGTCAATTAGAATCAATTACGGAACTTCGGGCAATTCAGTCAGCGTGTCGCATGACAATTTCATGAACTTTGCCCGTGCATTGGCCAAATGTTAATTAGCTAATGGCAAGATATATATTATTAGAACAATCTTTGACAATTTTCAAAAAATCTCAGAAATCATTTACCTCGAACAGAGGAAAGTCTGTTAAATTAAAGATTAGCAAAATGGAATTCAAACTAGATAACCATAAAGTTGTTAATTTACTAGTTACTCTTTGCAGATTTTATTAATGTTATTTTGGATAGAATTGGTCAAATATATTATTATTCTAATAGCAGCCAAAAGGTCCTTAATAATTAAACTTCAAAGACAAAATAAAATAAATTTGAAAATTAAAAAAAAAATTTCTTTCATTGATTTTTTAACTAACATTGTAAATAAATAAATATTTACAATTAAAACAAATACCAAAAAACATCTCTACAGATTCCTCATCTAATAAAAATATTAAATATAAAAATTGTAAACAAATTCTTTATTATTTATTTTGTTTAAAAATTCATTTTTGTTTTTAGACAAAATGAATAATAAAAAGTTTGTACTCAATTTTCAATTCAATATTCATTTCTAGGTGGAAAGACAAGAGATGATTAAAACAGAAATAAGAAAAAGATATTTTATTATAGCTATAATTGTGGAAGTTTCAAAAATTTTCTAATACCTTAAACCACTTAAAAATTTTTGAAAATATTAAAAATAAACCAACTAAGATCTTTAAATGCTATGCAAGTTTTTCCATTAAGAGTTTGTCTCTCTTTTGAATATAGATTTTATTTGATTTTGTATGTTTTGGTTGTTTCAAATATTATTCAAATTTAATAAGAACAACAACAAATATAAATTAAAAACAAATGTTACTAAAAATCCTTAAATGCCAATTTTCTGCCATTGTTTTGTTTTTATGCATTTCTAATTAAGTATTTTCAATTGTTTGGCAAATAAACGCATTTCTGCTAGCAATTCTTCAACGCGAAAAAAAAAGAATCGCAGAATTGCAGCTGGCAAAGAGGCTGCCAGGCAGGTAGGCAGCTTTTTTTTCTCTCTCTCTCTTATATCTTGTTTCTGGGTCACTGGCGCAGAAAGTGACTGCCGGCCAAAAGTGAAAAACAAACAAGCAGCAGCAACAATAACAACAACAATAAAATCAACAGGCAAGTCTCAGTTAAGGACCACAACTATTACTATCACGAATTTAAATACCCTGTAGATATTTGTATTGTTTGGATATATTACATAAAAAGTCACTAGAAATAAATATAAATTATATGTATATATATATATAACTATAAAATATATATTTATATTCCTGATCAGCATAATATATGTACTGTATATACATATACATACCAAACAATCTAAGATTTATTTTCATTTTTATACACTGAACAAAAATTGCATAGAATTTGTTTGAATTTAAATATTTTACGAAATTAGTTAAAGAATTTGTTTGAATTTTGATTTTAGCAGTTGGTTTGACTTTTCTAATAAAAAAAAAACTTATAAAAATAGAAAATATATTACAAAATGTTAAATTTTAATTATTTATTTGTTTTAATATATTTTTATATTCCTATGAAAAGTCTTCTAAATACTTATTAGCAAGGACTCTTCTATTGAATTTCAATATTTTTCACAATTAGTTACAAAAGCAGTTCAAAATTAATTTTAGGAGAAAGCTTGACGTTATTAATAAAAAATCTTATAAAAATAAAAAATATATAACAAATTGTTAATTTTTAATAATTTATTAATTTTAAATATCTTATATTCCCAAACAATTCTCCTAAATACTTGATTTGCCTGGACTCTTCTTAATGCTATATTATTTAACTGTTAACAGTTTAATTCAAAAAGAATTAAAAAAAAATATTTAGAGGGTATTTGCAAGTCGGGGTCTTGCAGCTTATATATACCAATGGTATTTTTCTCTTTCTTTTTATTTTTGGTACTGTCAGATGGCAAGAGTTTGGCAAATTACACTAAACAACAAATGTAATAAATATAAAAAGTGTTAAAATTCAAAAAACAAATTAAAAAAAATTTGCAATGTTTAAAATAAAATGATAAAAAAAACGATTTAAAATATAAAAAATCTAAACTAAAAAACAATTGTCAATATGTAAATGTCATTTAGTTTGAGTCAAGCTTTATCTCTTTATATATTGCTTAAAATTTAATTTAATTGCCATTGAAACAATTTGTATACAGTCTAGTGTAATACGAAATGTTCTCAGTTGTTGCAGGAAGTCAATTACCGCCTTAAGGAAAAGACTCGACTCGAAGTCGACTCTAACATTCAACATCATCGTCATCGCTTGTCTAAAATTTGCAATCTCTGTGCCCCGCTTCAACTTTCTCAATTGAAAATTGCATTTGAACGTTGTCGACGATTTCCCTCGAATTTTCCGCACAACAGAGTGAACTACCAGCTTTGCTATGGGGTGCCTTGTGGCACTATTGAGATACCAGATACAGGGGCGAGAAGGGAATGTCGTTGACCGAAAAAAAGTGTGTCAAGTTTTCCACCAAAAACAAAAACAACAACAAAAAAAGACAAAAAAAAAAAAGATCAAGTACATCGCAGATACATAGATGCACAGCATCCGCTGTGGGCAAAGCCAAGCGCATTTCCAGTTGCCATGACCAACACAAAACGTTCTCTAAAAAGAAGCATACACATACATATATATATATATATATGTGTGTGTAAGCACGTTTGTTTGTATGTCTATGAAAATGTGGGTCTTAGATTTTTGGTGTAATTTTCGCATAGTGAAAGTGCAGGCAGAAAGAAAAAGAAGAAGAAAGAAAAACAAAATATTACCTGTCAGAGTCAGTCCATCAACTGTTGAAGGGGAGACACTAGTCGATAATTGGTAAAGTGCACCAGTAAACCAAAAAATGTTGCCCCAACTTTAGCTAAAATCCACACTATTAAACAAAATTGTTGTTTAGCCAAAAAAGAACTCTTTGGGCTTGAGCTGATGGTGATCCTGACCTACTGTCCATTCATATACATATACATAAGCACTCAGTTCGGGTCTCTGGGTCAGTGAAAGGGAACAGAAAGAGAGAGAGAGAACGAAAAAAATAGGGGGAATTCTCATAATGTGCAATCGAATGGATAAACGTTTATTGCACTTACAAGTGGTCTATCCAAACAATAAACAACAACAAAGGAAAGAAACAAAATATTCTGTCAAATAACAATCTAAACTGATGTTTAATTGAACAATAAACAAAATATTGGCTTATCACTTGCATATTGATTAAACTCCAACAAAAAAAAAAAAGAAGATATAGTTATTGTTGTTGGTAATGTCAAAATTCTTTAAATAACGTTACATTACAGTGACTTTAAGTAAGTTATCCAACATGGAACTTTGATCAAAACACGACTATTTGTAATTTGTAGAAAAAAAAAACTAAAGGCAACTTTTATTTTTTTCTTGATAAAATAAAAGCTTTAGTAAAAAGTTTTTAGCCGATTGTTTTCCTTTTTTTATCGTGTAGAAACTATTTGATAGCTTTAATTTTTTTTTTCGGGGTAGGAATATTTAGATATTGAATGACATAATGTTTTATTTTAAATGAGGTTATAAAAACGAAAAGAATGAAATAATTTAAACCTTTAAAGTTTTTTGTTGTTTTAATTAAATATTAAAGGTTTTGTTTCAATAAAATATGTAAAATAGTAAAAAAAAAGATAAAAGTTAATCAATTTAGTCCTTTTTTTATCCAAGGAGTTGTGGAATATAAAAAAAAAAAACTTCTATCTAGTTCCCATGTCCAAAAACCAAGTCTTTTTTATAAGTGTAATTGCTTTCCTTGAATAATATTTAAAATTAATAATAATAATTAGTTAAATATCTAAACAAATTCCAAAAATATATTCAAATTATGTGCAAAATTATATTGTGATAAGAATTAATTGAAAATTACACTTTACACTTGCTTTAAGGAATAAAGTTAAGTCAAGGAAACAAAATTCTATTAATTGCAAATATCTAATAAAATTATTATGATTTTTCAAATAAAAAAAAGAAATGCCTATTGCCAATAGGCAAAAGGTAAATCCATAAACTAATTACTATTATTTATTATTATTTACCAAATTAATAAATTTGTTTAATTTGTTTTTACTCCTTGATTGCCTTACAAGAGCTAAGATATTATTTTCAATAATCAGATAAAGTAAACAAAACAAATTAATAGATTTAAAATTATGCAAGTAGTTTCAGATTGTGGCTTAAGCTACTAATCCTTTGACTTTATTTTAATTAAGCTGTTGACAACCTTGAAACCCCCAAACATGGGTTTGTGTGTGTGTGTGTGTACACTGTGTATACGACTCACTGTTAGTACCATCGAATGACTGTGCTATTTTTATATGCGCACACTGTTGCCACTGATAACCCAATATCCCAGTTAAATATTTATAAAATCAAAAGCCGTAAAAGTACATCAAGAAATATGTTGAAAATAGTGGAGAAAGAGAGAACGAGAGTAGGAAAAAGAAAGACAGAAAGAGAGTATAATAAAAAAAAATCAAAAAAAAAATATGTAAATCCGTTAGGCATGAGCGTGGGCGGAGGGCCCACCGATCAATTACCAACTCATATGCATGTACATACTTTCAAATTGATCGTATAAAAGCCAAGACCCAAGCAGGGCCGCGTTTCTTTTAACTCCAAACAATGAGGAGAGCGATTGAGCTGCTAATCATCTGTTGCTGTTTGTACTTATTGATAGTGGGCATATTAGCAGATGGCATTGCCCGCTTCAATCCACCCGTACCGCCCACACCAAAATGGGGCGCCAATATGCAAATGTTACGACTGCATAATAGTAAGAAAAACTAACAAAAATAAAAGATACATTTCTTACATTATTTTATTTTTAGGCGCCGCATTCAATTTCTGGACAGAAAATAGTGATACAAATATCTGGGAACATTGCGGTCTCTTTGAGGGTGATATTATGCTTCATCGAGAACTTTTGCGTAATGGTTTACTCAATGAACGTTCAACCTGGGAGGATGCATCAGTACCGTTTTACATAGATCCACAGGATTTCAGTAAGTAATACATTAAGATTTAATATTATATATATTTAGATCTAGAACATCATATTAGATCATATTAGAACACGCAGCTAATCTAATCCTCCCTATAAGTATACCATTGAGGTAGAATATACCTCTAAGATAACGGAAAAACCCAGCACAGTGTGGTTAGTTAAAACCAATATTTCTACCCTTATAAAAGATATTTTTGAAAATATCTTTTGCACTTCCTTGGATTTGTTCACAGTTCTTACACTGGCTTATTCTGATTACAAAACTTAGAAAAACCTTACAAAGATTTGTCCCTCCTTCATATTCCTTTTCATAGATATTTTCTATTACACACACAGCGACCAATCAGACGATGATAATACTGAAAGCCTTTAAGGAATATCACGAACGCACCTGTATACGATTTCGTCCATATGCTAAGGGTGATAAAAACTGGATTCTTATCAAGGGCAACTACTCGGGTTGCTGGTCCAGTGTTGGTCGTCGTCAGGGTGGACAAATACTTAATTTAAATACACCAAAGTGTGTTACCCATGGCGTTGTAGTCCATGAATTGCTACACGCCTTGGGTTTCTATCATCAACAGAGTGCCACGGAAAGGGACGAGTATGTGAAAATCAATTGGGAAAACATTTTAGATGGACATGCCCATAATTTCAATAAATATGCTAGAACACATATAACTAATTTTGGTGTAGAATACGATTATCAAAGCGTTATGCATTATAGTTCGCGGGCATTTAGTAAAAATGGAAAGGCCACAATTGAACCACTGGTAAGTCCAAAATATGATACCTAAGAAAACCACAAATTGACATTATCGCGTAAGAATATTATTTTATCTGAATGATAATTCGATGCCTAACTCTTCCAGTTTGAAATATGTTATGTGTGTCATGGGTAAATTTATTTTAACAATAAAATTTTTAGTAGAAATAATATTAATTTCTACAAACTACGTTTTAAACATATAAAAATAGAAGAGTATAGTTAGCAGATTTGTAAATTAAGATACCTAAACATAGATACTAAGATATTAATTATATATAAGTATTCGATTTATCAGTTTATATTTCTTTCTTTAGGATCCGTATGCCTCTTTGGGTCAACGACGAGGTCTTTCCGAAAAGGATATCTCCAAACTGAATGAAATGTATGATCAGGATTGCAATGAAAGTTATTTGTTAAACTTTGATCGTTTTGACAACTATCTGGATGATCTGTTAGACTATTTTCAAAACAATTTGCAAGATCTTTTCGGTTAGAAGATTAAAAATAATAATCGCCCATATGAGAATACGCATAGATTCGATTTGTTTGCTTTTAGGCCACAAAGAAACTAAATTGACTTAGTTCATCAAGGGTTTGGGCAGCCTCCAGACGTAACGGCGGGCAACTATGTTCCTCAGCCAACAATTGGAGTGCAGTTTTCAGCTCAGCTGACCAAATGCATTGGACACCACGTAGACTGAAACGAGCCAAAAGACGTAAAAGCTGACACGACCGTTGACGTAGTAATTGATGTTGACTCTGTAGTAAATTTGATAGATGCAAGCGAGGATTAAAAATGATTTTCTCCACCAGTTCCGCATTCTCAGGTAGCTCACGAAGCACGCAACAAAATAGGGCCAACATACAGCTAGCCAATCGGACGGCAGACGAATGCTTAAAATCTATAAACAAAATGAAACACAGATGGGTAAGTCAAAGTAAAAAAATGAATTAATTCTCTCAACCTTACCGTGGGTTAGAATATTAATGAACAGATCGTTTACGGCCAAAATGGCCACTGCATCACAGAATTGGCTAAGAAATTGTTGCTGCTGATGGGCCAAATGGCAAACCAATTCATATAGACTACAGGCCGTGTTCATCTCCTCGTTATTTAGTTCAGTAATGCTGCGCAAAGTGCGACTTAGCGAGCTGCCAGCGCCAATTGTCAGCGAATCGTTTAATTGTTTTTGTGACAAAAGTAATTTGCAGGCATACATCAGATTGGGCACTAATTTAACATCTATATAGACGCTCTTGATGGCATCTAACACTAGATGTGGTTCAGCCAATACAAATGGCAGCGATAGAAGCTGCGCCACACTGTGCAATACTGAAGGAATGGCCTTCGAATTGCGCAATGGTGCCACTATAATACTGACCAAGTTGTGTTGCTTCAATGAATCGAATTCACCATCTAGTAGCTCTTGTGTGGAACGATTAAGAAATGCCAACCATTCATCATTTTCAATGGGTGGACTTTGGGATTCATCACAGCTATCCCAGCCAGGTAGAAGGCATGGCGGAGTATTGCTACAATTGGGAAAATATTTGAATATAGATATAATTTTGATTGCGATCTTTTTTTTTAATTCTTACTCATTGCTTAGCTTCTCATCTTGGGTGGAATGCATCGATTGTTTAAGCTGTTCCCTCTCCCTTGGCTTTTTATCTTGTGTTAGCATCTCTGTGGTCTTACGGTGGACCTCCATATCAATGCTCTGACCCAAACGCAATGAAAAATTATCCAAATTTTGGCTTAGCTTACGCTTCTCCAGATCCTTACTACGTGTTTGTTTTATGTTTATGGAGCTAGCTACCACAGATCCGTTTGCCTTTGTCTTTATACCTTTTATTATTGCTGGTTGTTCAATTGGAAAATTATCATTAAGATGATTGAGTATCATGTTTGAGTTGCCACTAATGAAGCAGGTTTGTGAGTTAATCATTGGTGCAGTTCCCGGGCAGACGACACTCGATATTGGTAATTCCTTTATTGAGTTCTCAGCAAATGGAACCAAAACTCGAGGAACCATATTGTCCTCTACATCTGTTTCGAGTTGTTCTATATCACTGGGGGCTATAGCATTGATACTATCCCGGGATGTGCTAAGATTGTTATTAATCACTGCCGCTGCTGCCGCATCGCTTAGCTTTAGAGCAGCCAAAACATCGACCAAATCGGCTGTACAGGTCTCACTAAAATGTTAAGGAATTTGTTTAAGGAACCGCTTCGAACTCACACATGGAAACCCACCTGGACGATTTATTGGACAACAATTTTTGGTCTTTAGGTTGTCGCGGAGGATTGATGAAGGGCGATTGTTGAGCCAACTCTGCTTGAACTTCAGCTATGTACAATTTACCTTCAACAAATGGATGGCATAGCAATTGCTTCCATGGCATACGCATATTGGGATCCTTCTCTAGCAGTCCTTGTAGAAAGGATCTACACTCGCTACCCAATGTGCTCGGCCATTTGACATCTTCGTGCTTTATCATTTTGACCAAATGAAGAATAGAAGTAGCACAAAACGGCGGCTGCCCGGCCATACTCTCATAGGCAATGCAACCTAGCGACCAAATATCCGCCTGATGATCGTATGGTTGCTCAGCCAGCAATTCGGGTGCCATATAAAGCGGTGTACCCTTAATGGATGTCAAGACATGCGTTCCCATTGTCATGTTTCTAGCCAGACCAAAATCGCATAGCTTTGCATTCATTTGTTCATCCAGTAAAACGTTCTGTGGCTTTAAGTCACGATGCAGAATCCGATGCGAATGTAAATAATAGAGAGCGGAAACCAAATGCGATATAACACGACTGGCTTCCATTTCGGGTAATGCTCCATGGCGAGAGAGATACCGATGAAGATCGGTTATAGCAAATTCCGTTACCACAAACAAATCTGATTTCGATTCAAAGGATTCCAGCATTTCAATGACATGTGGATGCTTTAGACGTGCTGGTATATCACATTCTCGACGCAGATTCTTCAGCTCACGTTCGGAACGTCCGCGCTGTTTTGATGATTTGCAACGGAGTATATTAAGAAGGTAATGGTTAAAAAATTAAAAATTACACTTGTTGCATTTGATATGTTTACCTTTGATATCATCTTAATGGCTACCACTTTTTTGTCCTTGCGTCGCTCTGCTTTATATACACATCCAAAGGAACCTTGGCCCACCATCGATTTTACCGCATAGCGGTCCATTTTTTCCCAATTTGTTGCGTTGTTTTCTATATTATTTTGCTACAACAGTTTCAATTTGCAAAGGACTGCAAATGGAGTGTTACCATATATTTTGGTATTTTTTTGTGTAAACGCCTAGCTGTGGTGAAAAACAAATCAATAAAAATACCCTACATAACTAATATGCGCATAGTGAAGAAGGCCCAAGGCGGGCCGCTGCACTCTCCTATAATATTTCGATTTGCTATACCAGATAAAAACACGCACTACTGTCCGTTTCTTTTCCATCGCTATTATATGAAAATACTTAAGATCGAAATTTTTTGTGGCCCCCCAAATAAGATCATAGCTACGCCCTTGAAAGTGTTGAATACATTTGATAATTACCGATTTTGGTCACACTAAAATCTCAACAACTGGTGGTTTCAGACGAGTTCGTCAACAAAATCAAACATAACGTTTTCTTTATACAGATTGTTTTCTTTTTTTGTTAGATTTTTCTAAGATTAAATTTTTTTCTAAGAATGGAGCCAATGAATTTAGGCAGCCCGGTCAACAGTCCAGGTGCTATCGCCGGCAGTGGGAATAACCAGAGCCAATATTTGCCGCCATTTCTGATGGGTGATCCGCAGACGGCAATGACGCCACACAATAACACATTATCTCCCAAGCCGGGCGGAAGCCGTGGTTACAATATGGGGTTTGGTAAGTTTAAAATGACAAAAAAAAACAAACTATCATATCAATAAACAATGGATTTTAACATTGCAGTCACCTCACCCGTTCCCCAAGCATCTGGCCCGGCGACGCCACAAGCGGACTACAATCGTTCTATGAATATGAGCCGTTCACTATTTGGTGGTGCAGGGGGTGGTGGAAGCGCTGCTACAAATATATCTACCAGTGGTGTTGGTTCAGGCGGGCATCAGGCTGGACCACCAACGCAAGGGCTCTTTGACTCTTTACATGACGCCAGCTGTGGGTCAACACCTCATCGAAACCATATATTGGGGTCACAGAATCAACAACTCAACCAAACCCCAAATCAGCATAATTTTAGCATTAATCAAAGCTATCAGAACGATTCGTTTGCACCCAATGCACCGAATGCCATAAATGCCTCAATGCGTGCCTTGTGCTCGCCCCTAGGAGCAAATATCTCATCGTTGCCGGCATCAGCAGCATCGTTTGCACCACGAAATGCTGATTTCTGGGTAACAATTTTTGGCTTTTCGCCTGGTGCCAGTTCAATGATTCTACAGCATTTCACTGTCTGCGGTACTATTGTGAATGTGGTACAAGCTCCACAAAATGGCAATTGGATGCATGTGCGATTCTCATCCCGCATCGAAAGTGACAAAGCATTAAACTACAATCAAAAGGTAATTGCTAGCAATGTTATGGTCGGTGTTACCAGATGCTTAGACAAATCTATTACGGATAAGGAAAATTGCAATGAAAACACATCAAATTTAAATGTCTCAGAACTTTCGAATGTCCCCATGTCACCTAAAGTTCGTCCATTTGCCCAGCAATCGTATAATTTGGCACATGAAAACAATACCGTCTCGCCCACAA